>CM060098.1:11972932-12138973 GCA_030522485.1 Stenchaetothrips biformis
TGTTCATTAGCCGCCCCCTCCGCCACGCCACACACGGACCGCCGGGGGGATGTTGTGATGCTTGCCAGTGCTGGGATTCGAACCCGGGTCCCTGTCACTCTCTGCGTAAATCCAACGCTTAGCCGCCGCCGCGCGGCGTGGCGTGACAGCCGTGCCCTCTTACCTGCCGGCCGGGCTCACGAAGCCTGGCGAAGCCTCTCACATCCTGCCGGAAGCAATAATGCACTCATTATGATCTGCGAGGCGCGGCACGGCGCGGTACGGCGCGGTACGGCGCGGTACGGCGCGGTACGGCACGGCTCGGTCGGGGCTACGCCAGGCTACGCCGAGGTATGCGAGCGCAAGGTGAAGGAAGGTGCACGGAGGCACGGAGGCCGCGGTACAGTACTGTGCCTGCCCAGCCTCGCCCAGCGCAGCCGCGCAGCCCAGTGCAGCGGCCGGCCGAGTCGCCCGCTCCATCATCCAATTCAATTCCCGGCCCGATTCCCCTGAAGGATGGTCAGTCCCGCGGCGGGGCGGCCAGGCCCGCGCCGTTCAACAAACAAGTCGGATAGCGGTGGCGGAGCACAGTGTGCCAGAAGACAGGCGCGGGCGGCCAAAACTCTGGACGCGTTTTCAGCTCCAGAGTCGCTGAATGGGACTCGAACCGAACGTTTGACCCCACCAATGGATTCCTCGTTCGGAGAGCAATCCCCCACTCTGGATCTCAAAGCGCGTCCGGGATTGAGGCAGCCCCCACTAATCTTCTGGTTCACTGTGCGGTTCGGGGCTGGGTGTGCGGGAACACTGGGAAAGCCTCGATGGACACCGCGGGGGGCCGGGAGCGCCAGCAAGCCCCGGGCCTTGAAGGGGCCGCGTCCGAGAGCGCCTTCCGCGTGGACGGGGGGCTATGAGGCGGCCAGCGCGCAGCAGCGGGCCAGGGCCAGGGGACCACAGTGGGCCACCGAACACCCGAATTAGCCCCCCATTCACACCGACGTGCCGCGGCCGCGCCGTTACCGCCGTAAGAATAGCCGCAACACAGGAATTAATCTCGGCCGTGATAGGGCTAGACTACGAGCGTGTGTGTGTGTGTGTGTGTGTGTGTGTGTGTGTGTGTGTGTGTGAGAGAGAGAGAGAGAGAGAGAGAGAGAGAGAGAGAGAGAGAGAGAGAGAGAGAGAGAGAGAGAGAGAGAGAGAGAGAGAGAGAGAGATTGTGCGCTCGTGCGCGTGTGTACGTGTCCGAAGACTGTCCGGATGAACGCTAAACTCCGGTGTATGAGAACGCCCATGGAGTAAAGACAGTATCAACAGTACTGTATTTTGTTGTTGATGTTGTTGATGTTGTTGTTGTTGTCGAAGGGGCCGGAAGAGCAGGCTGCTGGGTGGGGGCCGCGGTGGCCACGGCAGTCGCATATCAATGAGCCTGGCCGCGATGCCCGGCCTGCCCACTGTGCCCTGCCCCTCTGGCAGCTGCAATGTTTTTCCAGGCGGGTCGGGCCGGGTCGGCATGGCATGGTGGGGCCATTGGAACACGTTTGTGGCTCCCTTGTCGCTGCACTCAGTGTCAGTGTGGGGCCGTGCGGCATCACCTGCTGGGGCCACCTGTGCCACTCAGGTGCGAGAGTGCAACCCCCCCCCTTGCCCCCCGGGAGCCGTATGCTAGTTCGGCAAGCGGCCTCACGTAGACCTTTGCGTGCGAGTTGGAGTCCAATCTGCAGGAGCCTTTCCAGAGCTCGCCGACTGTTTCACACAACAGCCGAGACGCCTCCACGGAGTGCTGCCGCTCCCGCTGGGGGTCCTCCAGAGGCCTGGAGCCTGCCGGCGGCCCTGGAACCTGGGACTGCTTTCGGGCCTTACGTCGCGTGAATCAATAAAAGCTCGCGTCCCGGATCTCCCCCCACCCCCCCCTTTCCTTCCTCTCCTGCACGGTCCTGCGCGTCCCGCGCGCCATCTGTGGGCCGCGCCCCGAGGCTGGCAGTGCCCGTCCGGCGGGCAGGTGTGGTGCTGCCGGCCGCCCTGCGCGCCCTGCGTTGGTCCGGAGCGGAGGATGCTGTGCAGGCAGAGGTACCAACACAGCGGCCAACCCGTTCGGATGCTGGGCCGGAGACTGCGGCGCCATCTCCCGGCAGACGCGCGAGGGTCCAGACGCCCGCTGGACCAGCCTCGGTTCACGCATTCCCCGCCGGTTGTCCAGCAGCAGCACCGTCGTCGTCAGCCACGGGTACCAACGCCTGCGCCACGAGGTACCCTGCGCCGCGCTGCCAACCCCCACGGTCCGCCCCCAAGTACTCCCTGACGCAGCCCAGCAGCCGGCCGCCAGCATGCCAACAAGTTCTAGGAAGCACGCGTGCTTCGGGCCGGCCTGGTGGGCGACCACACCGTGGGCTCAAATTCCGGAGCTGAAAAACGGCGTCCTTTTCCACCCCTCTTTGCCACTTAGGGCGTCCTGGTGGCGCCGGCCGGCCGAGCGCCCCTCTGTCTCTCTCGTTTTGACGTCAAGGTGTCAGCTCTGCGCACCTCGTAAAATAGAAGGATGGAACACAGCGAGCCCCTGATAGGGCCGACCCCCGCCGGCCCCACTCGTCCCCCTCTCTCTCTCTCGCACCCTCGGCACCCACGGCAGTGCGACGAGGACGACCGACGGCCACCCTCCCCGGACGCGTCCCCTCCGGGATCCTCTTTCCCCCACTCCTGGGTGGCGCGGGAGGGTGGCCGACGGGGTGTGTTGGTGTTGCTGTCAAGCGGCGCCCCGCCCCGCCATATATTGCACGCTTTATTGGGTGAAGATGCGCCTCCTCCTCGTGGTGCTCATGACCGTACAAATCTCCATCTGCGGCTCGGCGCAACAAGTGCATCGTGGCGTGTGAATGAGAATAAGTGTGTGTTTGTGTGTGTGTTTGTGTGTGTGTGTGTGTGTGTGTGTGTGTGTTTGAGTGTGTGTACGTATGCGCGTGCTGCACGGCACGGCAGTGCGATCACCAGGTGCGGAGAGATGCCGAGCGGACGCGGTGCGCCGGGTGGGTAGGCAGCCCATCGTGCGGCGGCGCGGGCGGGCTGGCCCTGCGTCGGGGCGCCAGCACAGCACAGCGCAACTAGAGTCCTACAAGTGCGCACAGCGGGCAGGCGGCCGCAATTCGAGGCCCATTTCGAGCTCCAGAGTCGCTAAAAGGGACTCGAACCGAGCGTGGTGTGATCCCAACCGATGGATTGCTCTCCGAACAATGAATCCATTGGTGGGTCACGCGTTCGGTTCAAGTCCTGTTTAGCGACTCTGGACCTATACCTACAGAGTTTTTAGCCTGCGCCAGTCTTTTCGCCCACTGTGCCGTGGCCGCCGCAGCGAGTGCGCCAGCCACAGGCCGGCCATTGTGAACCCCAGCGACACGCTCGCACCGTCCGCAGTCGCTTTCCTTGTTTGAACTAATCGAGTGCGTCTGGCCTGGCCTGGCCTGGCCGACGAGGCTCAGTCGCACAGATGGCGCAGGGTGATGGACCATATAACCCCACAAGTTCAATACTCCGGGGTTTATTTGGACTGAATTGAGTGGCCCGTCGGAGCGGGGCCTAAAGCCTGTCAGGGGATCACCCACAGTAAACGTGTCGCGACCTCGGGGCCGTCGGCGTGGCGCAGGGCGTGGGCGGTGTGTTTTAGGTAGACTTAGGCCCCCACCACGCCCCACCCCGCCCCGCCGATCGGCGCCTATCGGCTCTGGATTTTATGTCTCGGCCCTTAGAATTAGTTTACAGCCCCCTGCGCGCACACAGCGCCTCGCAGCCGCCAATGGAGCCTCGTATGTCGCCCTACACTCGTAAACCCTTGTCTATCGCCTCACAGGCCAAACATGCGCCCCCTGTGCCGATTCCGAAGTGTGCCTCTACTCGTGGCTCTGTCTCTCTCGCAGCCTGACGCGACGCCGCCGTGAGAGCGAGAGAGACCGCGCGACGATGAGACGCTGACAGCCTGCCGCTGCGCAGGTGCGACTCAACCCACAGACAGAATATGTAGAGCCTTTGGAAATGCTGCTGCGAGGCCGCCGGGGCCTGCCATCCCGCTCTGTCTCTCCCTGCGGCCCTGCGGCTGTGAGAGAGACGGACGCTGTTCGGAGAGCACGTTGTCCGACATCACGAAAAGTTTATTTGCAGGCGCTGCACGGCGACTGCGCGGTGCGTCGCGGTGGGTCGTCGCGGCAGGCCGCGTCGTGTTCACGGCTAGGGCCTCGCGGGGGCGTGGCGGGGCGTGGTGGGGCGGGGCGGGGCGGGGCGTAGCGGCAGCGTACCGTGGCGTCGATTTATGTGTTCAAATAAATCCATTTAGTGCCGCGGAGCGTCCGAACCAGATTGGCCATTAACTTCCCCCTCCACTGGCCTTGCCATACCGCCCAGAGTCACCGCCGTGACGCGCCACCATATACTTCGGAACTTAATTCGTGTGTCTGTGTGTGTGTACCATGTGTCTACCAGTATGTGTGTGTTTTCTTTTGCTATTGCGCTTGTGTGTGTGTGTGTAGCGGTCATGAAATTCAAAAATACGCGTGCGGTATATCAAGGTATATCCATGCGTACCGCCGCAGGCAAAATGGACAAGTTTTTATTTTTCCACAAGAACGAGCCGTCTACAGAGCGGATAGCAGCGGTCTGCGGCGCTGCGGCCGTCGCGTTGCTTCGAGGCCGTTTGCTCGGCGTGACCTGGCCAGAATGCCTCCGCACAGTGGGCCAGAGGCGCGGTGTAGGCGGTCAAAACCCCGGACATGTTTTGAGCTCCAGAGTCGCTGATTAGGACTCGAACCGTACGTGTGACCCCACCAATGGATTGCTCTCCGCACGAGTAATCCATCGGTGGGGTCACACGTTCGGTTCGAGTCCCATTAAGCGACTCAGGAGCTCAAAACGCGTCTAGAGTTTTGGCCGCCTGCGCCTGCAACGGTCTTCTGGCCCACTGTGCTCCACCAACTCGTTGTCGTCTGCACCGTTGTCGTCTGCTCCGCACGGCAGCATTTATGACACATGGGCGCCATAAAATTAGGAAGCGGTGTCCATTCCACATAAACATACGTAAGGCGCGCCGCCGGGAGCACAGTGAGCACGACGCTGTTCTACACGCAGCCCTACCGATGTTCGGGGAGCGACTCGTAATTAACGATCGACGGGCGACATCGCGCAAAGGCCTTCGAGACTTATTTAGAGGTTTTACCGCCTTGCTGCGCGGTTATTCTGACATACTTCGCATACGCTGTAAGTCATGTTTCCCAATACACGCGCGCCGGGATGAGCTGCGCGTAATTGCAGAGAGGTTACAAACGAAGACGGCAGAAATAGGGAGAGTATTCCGAACTCCGACCAACGTGATCCGGAATCCGGATATAGTCGACGGGACGCCGGACCATAGTTGTCTATGTATCGCCACTTTCCTTTTTTTTTTGTTTTTTTTCTCCTTTTTTTTCGGGGTGCACATAGTATCGTTTGGTTATTGTCAGCGTTGCGCTGCTGCGTCAGGGCAAAATCCAGCCAAATCCCTGCCATTAAACGCAAAAGGGGCCTGGGCCTGCCCGGCTCGGCGCGGCCGCCGGCCCCCGTTCCCATCATGCACTGCCGTGCCCCCATCCGCCGCCCGCATCACCTGACCGCCAATAAGTAATCATCACGAAGCTCGATAAGCTACCGTGCGCGTCGCGACAACGACGCCGTCGGTCTCCTTTCAAAACACGCGGCGGCGGTCTTTTTACGACGATCGGTAGCGATCGTGCGGCCGCGGCCACTCCACCGCAAAGCGCTGCAAAGCGCCGCGCGCCGCGCCGAGGACGCCGACAAAGGCAGCAAAGCCCGGCGACGCGGCAGCACCCTGATGATGATAAACCGCTTTAGATTGGGAGGCGAGCCGCCGCGCCATTCAAAGAAGTGGAACACACTCGGAATTTACGAAGCGCGACACGCAGGAAGTCGCGCCCAGGCAGCCGCTCCCCGCGCCGAGGGGCCGAGCTCGGCGAAGCTCCCCGCCAGCGACTCGAGTCCGCGAAAAGGAGGGGGGAGGGGGGGGGGGACGTTCCGCCTGCTATGTTGGCAAAACGCGGCGTGTCTCAAGGGTTGCATTATTACAGAAAACGTGTTGAACCGTCTGTCGCATCATGGGGCGCGCCCTTCTCTCATGCGTGGGGCGAGGGAGCGAGGCGAGTGACGAAACGACTCGTCGGAATCAGTCTACATGGGCCGCGCAGCCGCGCCTCGCCCTGTGAGTCACCTGTCCGCGAGGCTACATCAAAGGCGCCGCAGGGAAGTGCGCCGCCGCGCCCCGGCCGCTTTGCCAGCAGTGCAGGGCCGGCCCCCGATAAGTAGGCAACCGGGAGAGGGGAAGGGGGGATTCGGATCAGTTTCAACATCCCCTTGTCCATTTTCATACTCGCACCGCAGCAATTGAAGAGGGTTATACCCGATGATGTGATGTGAGACAAGAGCGCACGCATGTTGGTTCTCGAAAGGGACGTTCGCCTTTTCGAGTCTTCTTGACCAATAAGTGACTAAGTGACGCGACGCTTCCTGCCACGAAGATAGGCCGTGCCGTTTTGTCTAGCGGCCACGCTCGAGGCCAGCGGCGGCGGCGGCGGCCCGGCGCGGGGCCCAAAGGATGCCGTGGCCGAGGTGGAGGCGAACTTGAAGAGAGTCCTTTATCAGAGAGCACACACAAGGCTACCTGCACATGTGCTCTCTCTCTCTCTCTCTCTCTCTCTCTCTCTCTCTCTCTCTCTCTCTCTCTCTCTCTCTCTCTCTCTCTCTCTCTCTCTCTCTCTCTCTCTCTCTCTCTCTCTCTCTCTCTCTCTCTCCCCCTCTTACTCTCTCTCTCCCTGCAGCGTGGGCGGCGAGGGGGCTTATCAGTGCGGGTACAGTACCGTCGCCCAGAACAGCCGCCAGGCGCGACAGTAAAAAGATGATCGCCGCGCGATGCCTTGGGTCGCTCGACGGTCTCGACGACGAGGAGGAGACTTGAACGCCGCGTGGGCCACACAGTGGGCCACACAGACTCCGTGCGGGCGGCGCGCTCCTCCCGCTGGTGACGATGCAGGCCGCGCTCCAGCCGACAGGCACCCTGGACGGGCACCCTGGACGGGCACGGCACGCGTTGGAGATGGTGCTGATTCCGACGCGTTCGATTTCAATGTCGATACGGCGAGCGCGACGCTGCAGCCATGGGTGGCCCGCACCCGCTTCCATGAAGAAACATAACGCACACGCACACACCCTTCACGCACACTGGTCTACTTTTTGCCTCTGCGCCACTCTGCTCGCTGGGGCGTCCTCCGGGTTGGAGGTCGTCTCGGCGAGGAGATGGAGGTGGGAGGGGGGGGGGGGGAGTTCGCAGCACTCGCGGCACCCCGGCCAGATCGCGCGCCGGATAAGACATCATAGCGAAATAATGATAAAAGTCGCGACGCGCGCGAACTGAGCCGTCATGCTGCGCGGGGTCGAGGGGGATGGGAAAGGGGGGGGGGGTGGAAGCCGCCGCCGCAGCAGGGGCAGGGCGCTGCTGCGAGACACGGCTGTCACGGCTCTCCGAGGCTGCCTGGGCGGCGCTAGGATCCCCTCTGTCTATCTCGACGCCGCGCGACGCCACGCCCACCGCCACCATGGCCACCGCCGCCGGCGCCAAGAAGCGCGTAACCCGCGCCCCGGCGCAGGCAAATACGACGCGGGGCTCGGTGGGCGGGCCGCCCCACCCTCCGTGCGGCCTGCAGTGCGCGCCCCTGGCTGCCCGGGGCGCCGTGGCGGTGCTGTTTGGGTAACGCGATTCCGGGGGCCACTTTGACGGCGTAATGGGGCGGAGATTGAAAGTATGTATAGAGGGAGCACAGCTCGCAGCGGAAGGGAAGGGACACGGGCCGCCGGGCAGACCAACGGACCAACCGACGGATGACCAATGAATGAATGTCAAGTCCAACAAAAACGAAAACAAAACAGGAATCAAAGTGATGAAATAAACACAGAAACGAGAAAAATAACAAAAATATATAAATCGGGACAACAACTTGAATGAGAACGAACGAGCCAAAGCAGCAAAAATGCACCGGCAAATGAAAGTGGATGACGACATGACGATGACATGGAGCTCCTTGAGGACTGGTGCGCGACTGCCGCCTTGATGAGCGAGTGCAGGGAGGCCGGCCGGGCCGCGCCCCGCGGGGAGTGCGGCTTCACGGAAAACGACATTACTTAGGCCCCGCGAAGCAGCAAAGCAAAGCTAAATGGCCCGCCGGCACGCCGCAACGCACCCCACCACGCCACTGGCGGAAGCATGCCTCTCCGGTTCGGGTTATCCTTGCCAATTGCGTTAGTGAGCCGCACGTGGCGTCTGAAGGGGGCGCGCGTCGGTGCCGCGTCCGTGCCGCGTCCGTGCCGCGTCCGTGCCGCGTCCGTGCCGCGTCCGTGCCGCGTCCGTGCCGCGTCCGTGCCGCGTCCGTGCCGCGTCCGTGCCGCGCGCCGAGCACGCCGATCTGGGGTGGGCGACGACGGCCCGGTGATAAAATCAACCCCCAAATGGGAAAGGGGGAGGGAGTGACTCGACGGCCGGATATCTGGACGGGATTTAATTGATGCCAATCGGGACCTGCGCTGCGCTCCGCTGTGTGATCATCCCCGAGGGGTGCCGAGTTAATGTAACACTTGTAACGAGGGGCGCGGGGCGTGGCCCAGTGGGCCAGAAGACCGGGTGGGGACGGGGTTTGAGCTCCAGAGTCGCTAAATGGGTCTCGGACCGCACGTGTGACCCTACCAATCGATTGCTCTCCAAACGAGTGGGGTCACACGTTCGGTTCGAGTCCTGTTGTAGCGACTCTGGAGCTCAAAAACGCGTCTTGAGTTTTTGCCGCCTGCGCCGGTGCGAAAATGGCCTTTTTATTTTCGTGTTTTGGCGACTTTGCGGCGCGCGGTGCCGCGAGGGCCGAAGGGCTGGACTTCGTCAAGTCGCTGGAAATCCCCGCGGCCGCGACGCCGCACGGGGCTGACCCCCTCGCCCGGCAGGCAACCCCCAACCTGTTCGCCGACACTTTGAGCGCGCGCCCCGCCCTAAGATAACATCTTTCCCCCGGAGCGAACGCGCGCGCGCGCGGATATTTGTTATTCATAGCTTCATCAAAAAACACGCGGCACGCCGGAGGAGTGAAATTTGGCGTGAGGCGGCGAGGTGATGCCGCGGCGCATGGAGACTCTCCATTGGAGGGGCTCGAGGACGGCGCTCAACGGCGAGGCACCGGCCGGCCCAAAAATTAACTTTGAAATAAATTTCTGAGCGACGAGAGTCCAACTATTGCAAACCGCCGTCCCCAGGTTGGAAATTGTGAATGCACGATGAATCACTGTGAACTCTACTTACCTCGAATTTACTCGGAACTGTACATAAACTCGCTTTCGTGCCAATCAATGCAAGTTTCGCTTTTGTGCATTCATCTGCCTCTTGAGTTACATCACAGCAACCATCGCAGGGAGAAAAAACTTGTCGGCAGTCACAGCGGGCCATTTGGTATTCTGTGGGTTCGATGACATTGTCTGAAGCACCCACAGTCGCGGGTCCACTTCCTAAGGCTTGCGAAGAAGTAATTGTGACTCACGTTTATGAAAACATCTTTTTTTCCCGCTCTCATTTTCGTGGAGTTGGCGAGGAACAAGGCGTGACTCACTGTTACGTACAAAGTCAATAGTTTCCTTTTCAAACAGGGTATTTTTTTGCTTCCTGGTTGCACCTTCTCATTCCCACGTCACCTCCACGAACCCTTTGGAAACCCTTCCCGCCACAAAACATTCACGCCGTGTCAACGCAACTCCTTGTTGTTGTCGTCTTGCGGCCTATGACGAAAGTAAGAGCCATTTTTTTTTTTGCCAGGGATTTTTTTTTTCGGTCTTACTTGTTCACTGTACCCATAACGACCGATGTGCCGTGGGTCAACGATCCCGAATCCTACAGTGTAGCTGCTGGATCACTCCCGAGTCACCCTCTGCGATTGATTTTGCACCGGCCGAACCACCGTCGAGAACAAAGTCCTACTTTGCCTCTGTAAGTAGGCAACTTTTACTGCTACATCCCCCCCTGTCTCGCACTGTCCTGAAATTCCCACCCAGGTGCGGCACCTGCCCTGTCGGGGGCCTGCGGGGACCTTCTGGTTCCCACCCTGCGGCATATGCTCTGGATCACTGGCACCCTTCAATCCGGACAGCCGAAGGAAACCAAAAGTTGTCAGGATTCCGGTAGCAGAACAGAATGCATACCACAGGTCAAGCGGGCCCGGGGCGGCGGCGCGGGCACACAGTGGGCACACAGCCGCAACCTGTCACGGAGTTGACGGTTTTATAATCAGTTTGAAGCGTACAAGACACAGGTTGACGACCGGTTGACGCCCTCCGTAGCACTCCGTAGCAGCTGGCTGATTCCGAACAATGCTTTCGACACTTTGTCTCTCTCGCAGTCGCGTCGCGTCCTGCAGCGGTCCGAGAGAGACGGAGCGAAGAAGGCGAAGAAGGAGGCGGGCCGCGCTTTTTCTCTGCATGCCTGTCCGTTCCGTTCCGCCCGCCCCCTCCTGTTGCCCCAACGCGCGGTCGCTGTCGGTGGCAGCCACCCTGCAACGGGACACGTTTCGATTGCTTTCTCTACTTTTCTTCCGCGGCGTCGTTGCTGTGCACGACGTCTCGCACCTGAAAAAGAAAACGGTGAAAAAACCGCACTCGGGCAGACGTTGTTTTTACGCGGCGCGTGGGAAAAAAGGCTTACGGTTCCTTGACGTTGCGGTTTCCCGGTTTCCCGCAGGTTTTTGTTCGGGCTGTTTGTTGTGAAGGGCGCTGAATTAGCAACGCAGAAGTTAATTTTTTTAATTTTTTTAAAAATAATTTTGCCCTTGCACCAGTTGCCCACCGTGGGAGCCACTAGTCTGTCGACCATGCGGCCTGCCGAGCATGGCCGATGCTGCCTGGAACTGGGTGAAAGTCGGCGACAATGACCTCGCTTTGTCCCGGCTACGCGATGCACCCATAGCAATTAATAACGACACCACAATATGTTTGCGGTGGTGGAAGTTGTCGTCCGTTATACAGCCCACTGTGCTGCTGCCATGCCGTCGTTGTCGTTTCCTGATTAGTCCAGGAAACGAAGTCAAAAAGACGCAGCAACCCAGAACAAAATTTTGTAAAGCTGGATTCTAGTGGGTATGATGTAGTTTGATGTGCTGAACCGGATTCCGAAGAGTCCACCTTTCCAAACCCTGTGCGTTAACCGGAAATTGAACAAAAGGGCCTAAATGCAAGGGTTTGTGGTATCCGCTCTAGCGCCGAAACTAATATTGCGATTTTGACCGGACAAGTGTCAAAATGTACAGAAAAGAACAAGGAACAAATCCACTGCAGAGCATAAGTCGCGCAATGCCTAATTGTAGTCGCAAATTTGATTTTAGTGAAATGTACCCGATTTCACAACAAAGTTTTTGAATATATCACATCATATCTTTTTATCGAGACTTAAGATCGAAAAATCGTCCGAGCTAACGTTGTGCGCCAACTCGTCAGCTACACGTCGGTGTCTTCGGTTTTCCGATCCACCTCACCGTTTAAATTCTAGCAGCCTTGAACTGTAGCGGTGCAGATGTCCTCCGCTGCGCGCCGCAGCCGGGGCGCGCGCGGCCCCGCTGCTCTCCCCTCCACTCTCGGCCTCGGTCGCGTCTGGAGGCAGGGTGTTGTCTCCCTCGCTCCCTTTGTAAACGCATCAGTGCGGGAAGGGTCGTGCATACCTGCTGTTTCGGAGCCCGGCAGAGCGGCCGGCTCGGATGTTTACGGCGCGCAATTCCTACTTCGAAGTTTTAGTCATCAAAATAAATTTTGTTGAAAGAATGGTTTGTTGAGCTTGGTAGAACGCAACGAGATCTTCTGCCTGGTTTTTCTTCCACAGTTCTCGGAGGATTTTATCGCCTTGTTTTGTGCGAAAGGGCCTAAGCGCGTTCAAAGCCCTACGCCGAAAACGGCGGCACCTATAAATGCCGGACTGACGCTAAAATAACCGGAATGCAACAAGGAAACGTTTAAGCATCCACCGATTTAGTTAAATAAAATAATCCAGCTGCAATCTTTATTTTACTATTTTCTTTCATTGCTTTCTTCCCAACTTCTAACGCACGACTGCTTGTAAATGGAGCCGAAACCGCAAAATGAGTCCCGAGTGATCACCAAGCGCCTCTGTTTCACCTGCATTTAAGTATTTTCAGAATTTCGCTAAGTGCAACCGTTGCCGAATAAAATCAGTCAAAAGGCAACGGCGCGCCAGAGCCCCGCCGCGCAGCGCCGAGCGAACCGAAGGGAGCGCGGCAGACAGACGAGCTATCGCCACGTCCAAACGGGGAGGAAATCGAAAAACTGGCCCCGAGGGAGCGTCAAGCACTGATCTTTTAGCTACACGTAGGTGCTTTCGGATTTGAGCTAGATCAAACTGCTGTGAAGGAATCTCAATGCGAAGGCGGGCGGCCAGCTTAGGAGTGCGGTGCGCAGTATGCGCAGTGGCGCGGCATTGTCGGATTCGGGCAGAAAGACATTTCTGCCGCGGCCGTTTGGCCTAGCTCAAATCCGAAAGCACCTACGTGTAGCTAAAAGATCAGTGCTTGACGCTCCCTCGGGGCCAGTTTTTCGATTTCCTCCCCGTTTGGACGTGGCGATAGCTCGTCTGTCTGCCGCGCTCCCTTCGGTTCGCTCGGCGCTGCGCGGCGGGGCTCTGGCGCGCCGTTGCCTTTTGACTGATTTTATTCGGCAACGGTTGCACTTAGCGAAATTCTGAAAATACTTAAATGCAGGTGAAACAGAGGCGCTTGGTGATCACTCGGGACTCATTTTGCGGTTTCGGCTCCATTTACAAGCAGTCGTGCGTTAGAAGTTGGGAAGAAAGCAATGAAAGAAAATAGTAAAATAAAGATTGCAGCTGGATTATTTTATTTAACTAAATCGGTGGATGCTTAAACGTTTCCTTGTTGCATTCCGGTTATTTTAGCGTCAGTCCGGCATTTATAGGTGCCGCCGTTTTCGGCGTAGGGCTTTGAACGCGCTTAGGCCCTTTCGCACAAAACAAGGCGATAAAATCCTCCGAGAACTGTGGAAGAAAAACCAGGCAGAAGATCTCGTTGCGTTCTACCAAGCTCAACAAACCATTCTTTCAACAAAATTTATTTTGATGACTAAAACTTCGAAGTAGGAATTGCGCGCCGTAAACATCCGAGCCAGCCGCTCTGCCGGGCTCCGAAACAGCAGGTATGCACGACCCTTCCCGCACTGATGCGTTTACAAAGGGAGCGAGGGAGACAACACCCTGCCTCCAGACGCGACCGAGGCCGAGAGTGGAGGGGAGAGCAGCGGGGCCGCGCGCGCCCCGGCTGCGGCGCGCAGCGGAGGACATCTGCACCGCTACAGTTCAAGGCTGCTAGAATTTAAACGGTGAGGTGGATCGGAAAACCGAAGACACCGACGTGTAGCTGACGAGTTGGCGCACAACGTTAGCTCGGACGATTTTTCGATCTTAAGTCTCGATAAAAAGATATGATGTGATATATTCAAAAACTTTGTTGTGAAATCGGGTACATTTCACTAAAATCAAATTTGCGACTACAATTAGGCATTGCGCGACTTATGCTCTGCAGTGGATTTGTTCCTTGTTCTTTTCTGTACATTTTGACACTTGTCCGGTCAAAATCGCAATATTAGTTTCGGCGCTAGAGCGGATACCACAAACCCTTGCATTTAGGCCCTTTTGTTCAATTTCCGGTTAACGCACAGGGTTTGGAAAGGTGGACTCTTCGGAATCCGGTTCAGCACATCAAACTACATCATACCCACTAGAATCCAGCTTTACAAAATTTTGTTCTGGGTGAAAACCTTTGTTTCCTGGACTAGATAGGGTACGGCGGACCGCAACGGAGCCCCGCCGCTTCCACAGAAACGCCGCCGCTTTGCAAAAGGGTTCAGTTGGCAGAAAAGAAAATCAAAATGGATCAAAACGTGAGCAGGGGTGGTGGCTGGTCGAAATGGTTTGGTTGAATAACAGTAAGGAACGAGACAGTTTCGCGATGCAACTTTTCAATGTAAAAGCGTCGCGAATTGGCGCGCTCTCGTCCGCGCCCCCGCGCCGCTACACCGGCGTTACACCGTTACTTACCGCGTCGCGCCGCGTCGCGCCGCGTAGCGGGGAGCATCGCACTTGCACCGCAACGCATTATGTTGCAGAATCAAGTCGAACGAGACCGAGGCGACCGGAGCGACCACTGACCCGACGCAACGTTGTTTTTGTTGGTGTTGCTGCCGGGTGCGGTGACGAGACCTGGGCGGTCGTTGAACGCCGAGCAGACTCTCTGAAGGCCCAGCCTCCGTCTCTCTCTGTCACCGGCCCGGTCCGGCCCACTGTGCGACGAGGACGGGGCCACGGCTGAAAGGGACGCACCCCGGCCGGCAGACCGACCACTGACCCCGCAGAGGGCCTCGCATTGTGAAGCGCTGCTGCTCCGCACAGTGGGCCGATTCGTCTCCCTCTCTCCGGCGGACCAAGGCGGGCCGGACACCGCCACACTGCATACCACCGTGGTGGTATGGTGCGAACTCTGCCTACCTTTCAGGCGGTGGAAAGGGGGTTAATAATTTCTGAACATATTCTAACACAACAGCAGCCCCACAGTGGTACAGGATCGCGGCGTCGTCTTTTAGATGCAAAGTCCGAGTAGTTAACAGGGTGTACACTGTTAGCCGGGTCGTTGACGCGCACTCGCTGGGTGGTAGCTCCATATGCAAATCGACGTCGCGGCGGGGCGGTGTGTGTGTGTGTGTGTGTGTGTGTGTGTGTGAGTGTGTGAGCGCGCGCGCGGCAAAAACGGACGGAAACGACAAAAACACACGCAGGGGATGCCGTGCCTTTGACCGCCGCCACACACATACAGTGCACACAGGTAGTTGACACACACACACACACACACGCACACGCGCGCGCGCGCGCACATGAACTCGTACATCGTGACGAAAGGAGCACACCAACAGAAGGAGGTAAAAACAATGAGCCGTGGCGGCGCGTGAGGCCGGCGTCGCGGTCTATGAGAAATTGGTAGTAATTCAATCACGTGCGCGAGATTGCCGATCTGGAACGAGTTGTTTGACGCGGGGCCCTCGCTGTGCAGCCCTGCTGCCGCCCCGGGGCCCTCATGCCATTTTGGCTGTGCCTGGTGCGTTGCCCAAGTCATGTGCCACAACGACCACCACCCCCAGCAGACTGACTCAGAACAGCGCATTCTCCGCTCTGTCTCTCTCGCACCCCTTCGGGGCGTTCCACGGGTGCGAGAGAGACGGAGCGACAGCCTGCAGGACGCGGCGACGCGACGCGGTTCGGCCTCCAATCGGGCGGCGAGCCTGGCGCCTCCACCGAGGCCGCCGCCGCGCCCCGCCGCCGCGCCCCGCCGCCGCGCCCCGCCGCCGCGCCCCGCCGCCGCGCCCCGCCGCCGCGCCCCGCCGCCGCGCCCCCCCGCCGAGCCCCGCGCTTTCTCACGGTCTTCCGGTGTGGTGGTGGGTGCACTGTGTGTACTCGGCGGCCCTTTGCGCCTCTGCCGCTCGCCGCTTCGTGTTTTTATGACGAGGGCGCGGCGCTGTGCGGCGCTGTGCGGCGCTCGGCTCACCTGCCGGCTCATGCCGAAGGAGCGTTTCGTCGCTCTGTCTCTCTCGCACTCACAGGGCGTCCCGTGTAGGTGCGACTGAGACAGAGCGACGAGAACGACTCTCGGAATCAGTCTGTTGGCGCGGCTCGGCGCCCCTTGCAGCAGTCCTTGCGTCTTTGAGCGGCGACTCGGGTTATTTACCTGAGGAGAGGGAGACCGGCGAATCCTACATAAATTGCCACATTACAACCTCGGGGACTTCAGGGACTCAATGGACGAGGGCGTCGGCACCCTGGCAGCGCTGTGGCAGCGCTACCGTGCGGGGCCGCTTGCATCACAAAGTGCCTCAGCGTCTCACAGTGGGCCAGAAGACCGGAGCAGGCGGCCAAAACTCCAGACGCGTTTTGAGCTCCAGAGTCGCTAAATGGGACTCGAACCAAAACGTGTGATCCCACCAACGGATTCCTCGTTCGGAGAGCAATCCATCGGTGGGGTCACACGTTCGGTTCGAGTCCTATTTAGCGACCCTGCAGCTCAAAACGCATTCCGGGTTTTGACCGCCTCCACGGCGCGTGCTCTGAAGCGATCGTTCCTTTCCTATCGCGTTGATGTCATGATTTGCCCAATTTGTCGACACACAATAGCAGATAGCCATCGATAGCCGGAAACGGGAGGGCGATTGCGTGCGATATAGCCGAGTCGTGTTTCATTGAATGAAGCCTTCTAAAATCCGAGGGGAAACACACGCTCGCTCGGCTTGGGGAAGGTTGGCAGCTGAGTGTCGTATAAATCGGTTGGCAGGCCTGGCGCAGCCCGGCGTTGAACAATGTGGCGGCAGCCAGCGAGCCAGCCAGCCTCCAGCGCTCTGGTCAGGTTTTATTGTGGCCTTTTCACGGCCGTAGTGTTGGCAGCGCGTGCGTGCTACCTGTCTACGGCTGCGTCCGGAATGCCCCACTGCTCCTCCTGTACCCGGTCCAGGGCACGACGGGGACGCCTGGATTTGGATGCAGCCCCTACACAGCGAAACAGTGCCCAAAGCGTGTCGCAGATGGGTTCGACCGTTCCAGTTGTATGTTGAAAAACATCATTCAAAGCACTCAGAATAAAAATCTGGCTGCACGGCTTTCTGACTTCTATGAATAAAATTTGTCATTTTGTGATCGATTTTTTGTTTCCTTTTTTTTGCGTCCCTTTTTCGTTTTGCTTGGTAGGTCGGCAGGCTTCGCAGGCTTGGCCAGGCGGGCGGGGCCTAATGTGACCTTGGCGAGACCACCCCGCCGCGTCCACTATGCCGCGTCCTGGCGGCTTCCTTCGGGTCCCCTGGCCCCGTGCTGGTGACATACTTCGCACTGGGCCGCGCAAGGTCACCGAGTGCCACACAGTGGGCCGCACCGTGGCGGAGCAACGGTGCGCGCACATGCGGGTGCCTCCACAGAGCGGGAAAAACCCTTTTCGGATGTTTGAAGCGGCTTGAATGGGGATCGAACCCACGCTCTGGCCGGCAGTACCGGCAGGTGATGGCACACATCATCCCCAGGCCAGCACAGTGGGCCAGCCCCAAAATGACAGGGAAGCCTATAAGCCGCTGGGCCGGCAGTATTGCGAGGACGCGGCCCTGACGCCCTGGTCGCCCCCACCGTACGAGAAAACAAATATAGAAGGCCACTGCAGCGGGCAGTTAGCAGAACGTGCTCGGCAGGGCGACGGCGAGCTCTTTGCTGGACATCCCAGCCACCCCCCGCCACGCCGCCCCACCGCCCGGCCCTGGCCTCGCAGTGCACCACCGCCGAGGCGACCACCCACCCCGCGACGCTACGCAACGCAGCAGCGGTGGCGGTCATTCAAGGCTGCCGATAATGTGGGGCAGTAGTGTTTTCTTCCGAGAAGAACTGAAACGGAGGTTGAGAGGAAATCAAGAAGAACAAATTGTGCATCAGTCGTGTGAGTGAGCGTGTTGCGCCGTGAAATTGTTGTTGGTGCGAGCGTGGCCGCCGCATGGTACCTGAACGAAGAGGCATACCTTTGCGTCAGATTAGCACGCGGTGACCCGACGGTGACCGCACGGTGCCCTGCCAGTGTGCTGCCCTTCGCATTGACGGCGATCATGGCGACGGCGGGGAGGCGAGGCGCTATCCGTCTTCCACGAACGCACTGCGTCGCACTGCCGCCACCCTCTCCCTCTCCCTCCGAGGTGTCCGAGCCGGGTGGTCCGCCGCCGCCGTGCCGCGCAACGACAGCGCCAATAAAAAAGTGCGGGGGCTGCCTCGGCTGCCTCGGCCGTCCCATCCATTCCACTTTGCAGCAGAAGCGACAATGTTCCCGTCCCGTCGTCCCTTCTCCATTGTTTCAGCCGCCATTATGCTGAGCGTTCCTGTACACCACTCTTGGACTCGACGCCGGCCTCGGCGGCTCGTCGCGGGGGTGCTGTGCCCCGAAAGGCGACGGCGACTCCCAGAAGACCGGTGGAGGCGGTCAAAAGCCCCCGGACGCGTTTTGAGCTCCAGAGTCACTAAATGGGCCTACGAACGGGTGACCTTACCAAGGGATTGCTCTGCGAACGAGGTCTCCATTGGTGGGGTCACACGACGTTCGGTTCAAGTCACTCTGGAGCTCAAAACGCGTCTAGACTTTTGGCCGCCTGCGCCGGTCTTCTGGCTCACTGTGCGACTGTGCGGCAGCTGGGTCGGCGCGGCGGGCAGCTGGGGCGAGCAGGCTCGTTCCGCGATTCTCGTCGCGCTGCCTCTCTCGCGCCCATGGGCCGCGCCGTAGCGGTGCGAGAGAGACGGAGCAGTGATCGGAATCGCTCTGCAGGGCTGGCCTGACCGCGCCACGCGTTGCCAGTTTCGGACTTTTATTTCCAGCCGCGCTGGACAAACGAGACAACCGCCGCGGACAAAGCCAAGTGGGGGCGCGGCGCGGCGCTCTGTCCCTCTCGCTCCCCTGCGGAGTGCCCTTCGAGAGAGACAGAGACAGCATTCAGACTGCCGGCGGAGCAGCTGCTCAATTAGGTCGTGAGGACGGTAGTGTCGTCGGCGTCCTCTGGGAGGCGCGCGCTGGGCTGTGGTGGCGGTGGATCACAATGACGCGAGCGGGGGCGTGGCGGCCGCCCGCCGAGCGATACCGCTGTCCCTGTCGCACTCACGGCGCGTCCCGTAGGGCTGCGGGAGAGACAGAGCGACGAACCGATCCTGTGGAATCGCTGGGCTGACTTTGCGGCACCGCGATGCACTGCACTACGGCAGCTGCACGAACGCTCGCCCTAAACACGTTACACGCTACTTGTCCCCGGAGAGCACTGCCCACCACACTGACCCACTCTGACCCATGGCGATCGTCGGCCGAAGAAAATCGCCACGGAAAACATTCAAGAATGTTTTCGGCGTGTTGTGTGAAAACAGCGTCTGCTATGCGTTTGCTAGTGTGGGCGTGTGCTGGCACCCTGAGTGCGTGCGTGCGTGTGAGAAGAGTGAGCCTTGAATGACGAAAGTGAGTCAGCGTTTGCACTCTGGTTGGGTGCGTGCTGCTCTGGCGGGCTGCAGGCCAGAACCTAAACGTTAAGCCCCACACAGACACACACAAAAACACCCCTACACACACACTGAGAGGTTCATACACAAGGGTGGTCCTTGCGAAGTGCGAATGTCGAATAATCGTCGTCTGCAGCATTACTTCCAGCTGGGCCGCGCTGCCGTGTGGATGAGGTCATGCCGTGCGTAATCGCGATGCACTACAATAACACTCTCGAGAATGGAGTGCGATGGAGGATATAGAAGCACAAGAAAGGCACCCCTTTTAATCCAGGCCCCATAGTAGGTTTTCGTGTTTTTTGACGATGCTTTGACCGAACCGGAGCAGATCATTTGACCTACCTAAAGTAGACCGACAAAAACTAGACCTACCTATTTTTGACCGACCTGAATTAAAATATTGAATAAAAAAAATTGAATAAAAATATTCGCATGCGGGAACTTGCGGGAACGTTTCGAAGCAAAGCGAGAGTTGGTGTTCCTGGTTGGTACGCATTGTCTCCCGGTTCCTTGGAAGCGAGGTCCGGCCGGATAAACCCCGGGAGCCCTCGTTCCAACCCGCCCCGCCCCGCCCCGCCCCGCCCTGCCGCCTCGTTTCGGAAGCGTGTCCCGTCGCGTGTGTTCGGCAGCCGGACGACACCCTTTCGGGAGGTAAAACTGCCATTTCCTGTCTTTAGCGTTGGGCTGCCGTCACCATGACTCACTCTCTCACTCTAATCCGTTTGAGGGTGTGATGCCAAAGGTGTCGCGATGTCAGCTTCGAGCCCTACTTACCGTGCGCTCGGCTGCCTCCCAAAGGAGGGGCGCGACCACCCGGGCCCGCCGCACAGTGGGCCGACCAGCCGGCTCAACAGCGCCTCGGTCTCCCTCGCACCCCTGAGGGGCCCTGAGGGGCTCCCCGCGAGTGAGAGAGACACGCCGATGAAAGCACTGATCGGAATGAGCCTGGATCTCGAGTGCCGCGACCCTCCCTGCGGCCACGGGCCGGGCAAATGCGCAAGAGAGGGGCATCCATTTCATTCACTTCATTCATTTCGTGCTGCTGCCTCATTCAAACTCCAGGGGAGCGGAGTCGTCGCCAAATTCCTGCGCAGATTGTTGGTGTCATCGGTGTGTCATCTCTCGCGAGGCTCTATTATTTGTCGCGCCGAGAAGATCGTGCCTACTGGACCATGCGCAGCGATGTTGTCGCGTGTGAACTGTGACTCATCAGGGCGGAATATCGAACACTTTTCTTTCCGCAACTTACCCATAGTTTGGAAAAGTTTGGGTCCACACTTCGGATATTGAGTTACATCTTTGCAGGAAACGTTTCTGCCGAATTTCTCTCCTCATCCCAGAGCCAGAGCCATGTCCCTCTTGACGACACCACTGTGAGTCTGCGGCCACATGGCAGGGTGGGGCCCTGGGTGCCACGCACACATGATCGGGGCCTCTCGTCGTTGGTAGCGCTGGCTGCGTCAGAAAAATCTTTTGAAGCCGAATGTATGGACCATGTGCTCCTTTCGCCTAATTTCGAACGTACTCCAAGGGCTCTGGGCGCCACGGGGGGCGCACCACTCACACACTCTCACACTCACAGGCAACGCCAACGACAGCAGCATAAGGTTGCTGACAGAGATTTCTGGGAGATTTGAAGTCCATCCATTACCTTCCCCCCTCTTACTCGCCCGCCCGCCCACCCGCTCTCTCTCTCTCTCTCTCTCTCTCTCTCTCTCTCTCTCTCTCTCTCTCTCTCTCTCTCTCTCTCTCTCTCTCTCTCTCTCTCTCTGTGCAATACATAATAGTTTATATTTACTCTCAAAAGTTCCCCGCCCAAAACCAGAGCACAACAAAAGGAGTGCGTTGTCCCAGGCAGCAGCAGACACGGTCTCGCGACCTGTGGAGGCTCGCAGACTAAACATTTTCAAGCGCCCGCTGGACCTAAACATAGACCGACGACAGGCCTGCTGAAAAGTAAACAGAAATTTGCGTTCACTCTTCTTGTTTTCCTTACCTCTCCTTCGTCTGTTCCTCCAATCAGCACTCAATTTCTCATAACTCCTCGCGATTGCCCCCCAAACATCCTGCGTTCGTTGGAGCCGCAGCGCCGCAGGCGGTCCTGGCTGGCTGCTTGCTTCCGGCAGAAAGCCGATTACCGCTTCCGCACCAAGACGGGCTTGTAAAAACGTGTCACTTTTTTCTGTGCGCGGATTCTGTCTGCGGACGGATTAGCAGTCCAACACAATGCCCCCCGCTGATGAGGCGATGAATGACTCGGATCGGGACGTGCATTCACTGCGGGCTGGACGGTCCAGCACCGCGGCCAACCAGGGCCGAACCGCAAAGCCAACAGGTGGCCGGCCTGTTTTGGAAAACACGTACACTCAAACAAATATTGTACTTTTCGTTTGGAACTTTGAGCGTGCAGTCAGCGCATTGTCAGTCAGCCCTGCTCGTCATGAGCAGCACCCCGCCTGCTCGCCCCCATCAGTATCTGGCCGGGGGGGGGGGGGGGGGGGGTTCTTCCCTTCAACTTTCATCGAACCATCGTTCATACTTCGTTCATACTTCGGTGAATCGGCCGGGCGGGGCGCGAGGACGTTGACCGGACCGGGGGCTTGCAGGAGTCTGGGGTGTCCGGGTGTTTCCCTCCGGATTACCCTAAGCCCGCGAGCTGACCCTGCCGGGCGTAGCCGGGCGTTGCGAGGCTAAGACTGTGTCCTGCGGTACAGTAGCTGCACCATTCAATGGGCCGCTTGGTTTTCCACGCGGCCGACGGGGGGAACGACCTCGCAACCGTTCTGCGTCCGCGGGCCCGGCACAGTGGGCCGGCCACGCCCGTCGTCAGCGCGGACCCCGGAGGCGTGGCGCGCGCTAACGGGCTGTCGCTCTGTCTCTCTCGCACCTTCTACGGGGCACAGTGGGCCAGAAGACCGTTTGAGGTGGACACAACTCTAGACGCGTTTTGAGCTGAACCGAACGAACGTGTGACCCCTCCAATGGATTGCTCTCCGAA
Organism: Stenchaetothrips biformis; assembly: GCA_030522485.1. Classification (NCBI taxonomy): domain Eukaryota; kingdom Metazoa; phylum Arthropoda; class Insecta; order Thysanoptera; family Thripidae; genus Stenchaetothrips; species Stenchaetothrips biformis. The sequence continues at coordinate 11,995,075 of CM060098.1, forward strand.
CGAGGGATTCGTTGGTACTAGGGTCTTGTAGGGTCACACTTTCGGTTCGAGTCCTATTTAGCGACTCTGAAGCTCAAAACGCGTCACGAGTTTTGGCCGCCTGCGCCGGTCTTCTGGCCCAGTGTGCGGGGTGCCCCATGGCAAGCACTGCCAGCACCTCACCGTCGACATTGTTCGGGAATGTGAGAGGCGAGCTGGCAGACGGAGTGGCGCGCGTCTTAGCGCAGTGCAGCGCGGCCTCGGCCACCAAGCCTCGGCCAGACTGCCTGTCTCCAGCGGGATTACTCGCATCCGGAACGGACTGTCCGAGGCCGGCTAATCGCGGCTGACCGGCCGGCCGGTCGGAAGCGGATGGCCGAGCGGCTTATCGGTACCGGAAGGGAGCGGCCCTGCCGGCCCTGCCAACCCTGCCCTCGGCGTCGACGTCACGGAGAATGATTCAGATTCAGGTTCGCGCGCCACGGCTGCGGATCTCGCACCGCTTTCGCGAGGCCGATCAGTCGATCCTTATCGTCGCTCGATACACAACACTGCCGTCCGAGGGGGCAACCACTCAAGAAATCATGTGTCCCCTTGAGCGCCAGAAATCTCTGAAAATCGGAAATCTTCCCCCAAAGAGGAAAAAAACAAGCAAATTTTGGGCGTAGAATCAGTCGAAGCATTGCGAAATCCGTAGAAATCTCTTCCTTTCAGAAATCTTGTGTCCCCCAAACATACTAAGTGGTTGCCCCCTCGCTGCCGTCAGCTTCTCCACTGCCGCGTTTCCTTCTTCGATCCAAGGGGCGTGTCGTAGTGGCGGAAAGGTGCTTGCCCTGCTCTTCGCCAAATTGGAGGCATTGTCTCCGGACGGACTGCTGCCGCGCTGCCGCCGCGCAAACATGTGGTCCATGTTTGCAGCGCGTGCAGCATGTGGTGCACCGGCCTTCGCGGAAAGGTGCGACCTGCTGGCGGTCAGTGCTGCGGTAGCCGAGGAGCCCGAGAGATGGACAGGTCCGGGGCTCGCACCTTGTTGGCCTGATTGTGCGCCCTTCCCCGTAGAGGCCATATACACGTCCGTGTACACGCGGACTCGGCCGGAGCCTGTTCACTGTCTCTGTCGCACTCACGGGGCCTCCCATGCCAGAGAGACAGAGAGACGAAACGATATGGTATTCGGCATCGGCGGCTGGTCGGCCCATCTGGCGTGCAGGCGACTCGGCAGCCGCTGCCCAGGCTGGCTGTGCTGGGCTGTGCTGTGCTGGCTAATCGGCGGCGTGCTTTGAGGACACCAGCCAGCGCGACTGCGCGCGCATGTTGGCGACTCGCGAAAAAAAAGAGGAGAAAACCGCTTCTATCTGGCGATGGCGGGCGGACTGCTGTGCTGCCGCGATGGCTCCCGCGGCCGCGACTCACGTCCCCCTTCCTCTCTCTCTCTCTCTCTCTCTCTCTCTCTCTCTCTCTCTCTCTCTCTCTTCCTCCTCTCCTCCCTGCGGATCCTCCTCCCTTCGCCTGCTTCGCCTCTAGGGCCTGACTGCGGTCGATTCCCGAACCACGCCCACCGCCATGGCGTCGCTATGGCGTCGCTCTGCGCACACGGCCCCGGCGCCCCACCCCGCCCCACCCCGCCCCACCCCGCCGCGCCGCGCCGCGGGGTCACGGAAGCGGCGGGGAGCCCCTACAGGGAGCATAGCAGGGTGGGGCTCGCTTTAGGCTCATCCCGGACTGGTTCCAAACCGACGTTTGCTTCGCTCTGTCTCTGCCGCACTCTCGGCACGCCTCGAAGGCGTGCGAGAGAGAGCGTATCTTCGGAATGGCTCGGCCGTTGGGCCCGGCGGGTTGTCGACCTCATCATCATTCAATTGCCCCTCGCGGTCCCATGTCCGATCCGCGCGCGGTAAATCCTCATTTTCTATTTTCGTGTTTCCCTTCAGCGCGTGCCACGCGGCTGGCACGAACAGTGGGCCGGAAGACAAGGCGGAGGCGGTCAAAATCTCCAACGGGTTTTCAGCTCCACAGTCGCTAAATGAGACTCGAACCGAAAGTGTGAACTCACAAATGCATTCCTAATTCGGAGAGCAATCCATTGGTGGGGTCACACGTTCGGTTCGAGTTTTATTTAGTGACTCTATGGAGCTGAAAGCCCGTCGGGGATTTTGACCGCCTCCACCGGTCTTCTGGCCCACTGTGCGGCGGGCCGGCCCACCAAACCCCACCAATAAATTCTTTCCCATTTCCGTGGAATTCGTGGCGCCGGCGGCGACGCGCGAAAGGCCGGCGAAATCCCTCCTAGACACGAGCAGCATCGTCGTGGGAAAGGGCCGCGTAATTAATCCTCGCTTTGGCCGAGGCGGCTGAATGCTGCGAGTGCTCGGGGCGGTGAGCCGCGGTTCGCGTCCCACCGCCGCGTGTCCTGTGATTAGAAGCACCGCGTCGTTCCACCGCTGTCTGTCTGTCCGTCCGTCTGTCTGTCTGGCCGTCCGTCTGCAATACGAATTGAATAGGAAATGAACGCGCCAGCCGCCATGCTGAAGGAGGAGTTTAGAACCGCGCGCGTCCTCGCATCACATTTACATACATCACGGCCATATGTAAATAAAAAATGACGAGATGCATGTAAAATGACAGGCAGGCAGACTTTGTGTCCGAAAAAGAAAGTACGTACGAGGGCCGCCGCCGCGCCTGCCGACGCGCGTGAGGAGAGGTGTTCAAATTGGCGGATAAACATATGCAGGCGCGCCGGCAGGCTGATTCCAAGGGGTCGCTTCAGCGCTCTGTCTCTGTCGCACTCATGGGGTGTTCCGCGGGGGTGCGAGAGAGACAGAAGGATTCGTTCGGAGTCGCTCTGCAGGGGCAGAGTGTGTACACAATACGCGCGTGGGACCGTGCCCGTCACAGTCCTGCCCGGTGGTTACCTCTTTTCGGTCCACGGGGCAGCCTATAATCAGCGGCAGACTGTCGCCGTTGCCTATTCCCTGTGTCGCATCGCAGCGAGATGATGGCCAGGCAGCGTGTGTGTTTTTCTTCCGCGGCAACATAGTAAACAGAAAAAAGAAAAGAAAGAAAAAAACACACACACCTTGCCCTGCGATTGGTCTCCTGAGTCCCACTTATACTTGCCGGCACTTGCTGGTGAGTTATGGTATGCCTAACAGTCGTCGTTGATCCGTTTCGTACAGGAGTTCCACGCCGTCCAGGATGTCAACTGCCATTACGATGAGCAATGCTCGCGCAAAAAAAGAGCCCCGTCTCCATTTCCATAATTTTCCTCTCGCATAAATCTGTCGCTGCTTTTGTACCGAGGTGTACGTACCGAGCGAGCACCACCACCACGACGACGACGCCAGTGCGTGCGGCGGGCGAGGTCGTCGAGGCCATCGCCGTGGATTGGGCGAAATCACGCGTTCGTTTCATGAACCCCTCGGAATCGTAGGGGAAATAAACCCAGCCTGGTCCGTCTAGGCCGTGGGCGGCCGTGGGCCAGAGGGCATAGGGCAGCGGGCCCTGGGACGAAGACCCGAACGGCCGAACGGCACGAGGCGCGCCGTGAGGCCAGCGGCCGGATTCCGAATACATAGTTCGTCGCTCTGTCTTACGCGCGCCGTGTAGGGGCGCCTCAGGAGTGCGAGAGAGCGCGCGGTTCGGATCCTGCGTGGCCGCGGGACGAGGGCGGCCGGTACTTCCGTGCCAAATTGGCCGGTCCGTTTTATGGTGCGTGCAGCAGCCGACCCTACGCGGGTCGGGTCGGGTCCTAGAGACGGGGCCCGGCGCGCTGGCGTGCTGCCCCGCGCCCTTTCGTGTCGCGGACTCCATCCGGGATGTTGTCGATGTAGGGGCCCACGCCGGCCCACGCCGCGGCGGGGCGGGGCTCGGACATGCTGGCCGCCGCGGCCCGCGGCACGGCGGGGAGCCCCGAGGATGCGCGGACAACAACCCCCACTGCCGGGTAGGTATAGCACGTGTCCGTCCCAAAAACTTTCGAATCTACGTGACGTAGGTATACAGCACTAGTTGTACATCACAAGGGTTTCTCCTGGCGTAGTAGTGCACTTTCTTCTGTGCACCTCTATGCACTTCATGCGTCTTTCGCACATTCAGGAAGGTTGAGTTGTGTCGAGAAGTTGCCTTCCTTTCGAGCGGCCACGCAGAAATGAAGGACTTCCCTCCCCGAACTAAACCCTTCTGCTCAAGACCCATCTGCCTTTGTGTGCTTAATGCAGAAAATTTGTCGACGTTCTCGCTTTTGCCGCCGTCGCTCAGCAGACTGATTCAATCCCGCCCTCGGCTCCCCAGCACTCAATCAAAACGGTCGAACAGCCAGCCAGCCAGCCCCGCGTGAGAACCCGCCTCGCGGCCCGGCCGGTTTATTTTCGCTCCTTAGTGATGTGTGTAATGAAGAGCTTTGAAGCGTTTTGAAGCGCTTTGAAGCGCTGCGAGGCGAAGGGGCGAAGCGCTTGCGCGCGCGCTGCGGGGCGGGGTGGGCCCGGCGCAGTGCTGCCAGATTAAGTGTTTGTCTTTTCCCGTCTTCCTAGACAAAATTTCCCGCTTTTCTCTGTTTTTTCCCGTTTTGGCCAATTTTTTCAAACTTTAAAAAAAAAACCCTACCAAAATGACAAAATTTAAGGTCCCAAAATTCCCACTTTCAGAAAAATTATTCCCTCTTTACTGTTTTTCCGTCTGAAAATTCCCGAAAAGTGGGAAAATTCCCACCGTCTGGCAGCACTGGCCCGGCGGCTGGCTCGGGCTAGCTCGGGCCTGCCCGGCGCGGGGGTGGATAGAACGCTGTCCTGCAGCGAAGCTTCCCCGGACCGCCGCGAGGGGCAGCAGTAGCAGCAGCAGCAGCAGGCCGCGGCGGTGGCGGAGCGGGAGGAGCAAGGAGCCACCGGCAGGCAGCGAGCCGGCCCGGCCCCGGCCCGGCCCCGGCCCGGCCAGCCAATGGGAGGCCGGCGCGGCGGCGCGGCGCGGCACTGCGCATGCGCAGAGCGGCCTGCTACTCAGGCAGCCAGAGCAGCCGAACGGCACCCGACCCGCAGCAGGACAGCTCTCCCTCCTTCTTCGTCAGTCGCTCACCAGAGCCCATCCAGCCAGGTGCACCTCGCACAGCGCAGCTCCTCCGGCCCACTAGTCGACTAGCGCGTGCAGTGCCTCAGTGATACGTGTGTTAGTGCCAAGGACCTCGTCCTTCGTTGTGTCCTCAGTGTCAGTGCTTGTGACACTGCTACATGCAGAGATGGCAGCTGGCCTGACGACTTCTGAGGATAACGTGCATCATACAACGTCTCTTGATGGTGAGTGTCTTTGAAGTGTTTGTTGGTGTCCTGCCTGCCCCCGGGTCAGTCCGCAACCAGGCGGGCCGACGGTCCGTCAAGTGAACTGCTTTCCGAAGGGCTTGCTTGATTTATTGCGGGGCCTGCCTTATTTCATTTTGCACGCTTTTATGTACTTTCCTCGCCTGCTTCAAATCAGTTTAAGCATCCGGCCGTGAGTTTCCAATCAATCACTTCAGTTTGAATCGGTTTCGTTTTCATTCAAACCGTCAGGCGGTGCATATCTTATTCCTCAATAGTTTTCAATCGTTTACCTAATACCTAAATTTACCCGGTGGGAAACATAAAATCGATCCGACACCGAGAAACATTGCCCCCTGGTGCGCCTTGCTAAGGATGCCGTGCGCTTGTGTTTTCCAGGCAGTCCCCGCGCTGCAATGAGGGCTGAGGACGCCGTGCTCCCGCTGCTGACGCCGCCCCACACCCCGACGGGGCCCTCGTCCGCCTCCACCGCCTCCGACATGACGTCGTCCAGCCCCCGTCACCACTACTCGCCCAACCCCGGCGCCTTCAAGTTCGAGTCCGACGAGCGGGACTCGGACTGCGGCAGCGACGGCGAGCTCTCCCGGCCCGCGCCGGCCATGCCCTCGCCGGTCATGTCCATGTCCACCTCGGCGTTCCGGCCCGTGTCCGAGCTGAGCCGCCGCATGGACGAGGAGCGCGCGCGCCTCGCGCCCTACGTGCTGCCCCCCGGCATGCAGGCCGGCCACCCGCTGCCCGGCGGCCTGCCCATGCCCACTGGGATGCTGCCCGGCGGCCTGCCCAACGCCTTCCTGCAGAGCTTGCACGCCGCGGCCGCCACCTACCCGCCGCCCCTGCAGGGCTTCCTCATCAAGCAGTGGATCCACAACGCCCTGCTGGCGCAGGCCACCGCCGCCGCCGGCCGCACCTTCCCACCCGTGGTGCCGCCCCACCAGCGCCCCGCCGCCCCCGTGCGCACCGGACCCGCGCCCGCGAGGCCCGGTGGCGCCGGCACCAGCGGACCCCGCGCCGGCTCCCGCCCCAAGAAGCAGTTCATCTGCAAGTTCTGCAACCGCCAGTTCACCAAGTCCTACAACCTGCTGATCCACGAGCGCACGCACACGGACGAGCGGCCCTACTCGTGCGACATCTGCGGCAAGGCGTTCCGCCGCCAGGACCACCTCCGGGACCACAGGTAACTATCTGTCCTTCCCTGAGTCAGCATCCCTGATTTCTTCATGACTTGAACTGCGTTCAATCTCAAACCGTCGGAACATGCACTCTAACCGATTTGTTCTTGCGCCCCCCAGGTACATCCACTCCAAGGAGAAGCCCTTCAAGTGCGGGTCCTGCGGCAAGGGCTTCTGCCAGTCGCGCACCCTGGCCGTCCACAAGGTGCTCCATCTGGAGGAGTCCCCCCACAAGTGCCCCATCTGCAGCCGCTCCTTCAACCAGCGCTCCAACCTCAAGACCCACCTGCTGACGCACACGGAGGGTCACCAGGGCGTCGCCGGCGCGGAGCTCGCGGCGCTGCCGCCAGGCTTCCCCCAGGACGGAGCCCCCCTGGCCGCCCCCCACCACCCCCACCACCTCACCCCGCACCTCCTGGACCTGTCCGTCGGCTCGGCGACCGCCACGGCCGTGGCGACCACGCCGTCACCACCGCCCAGCAGGAAAAAGGCCGGATTCACCATCGCCGAGATCATGAACCGGTAACTCCAGCGCCGCCTAGACCACCTCAACGGCCCGACCGGGTTCACAAGTTCCTTTTTCTTGCTTTACGATAATTTATTATCTTTTGCCAAGTTGTTGTTTGTAGGTGTTAGATTGATACGATGACGCGATCATCCGTTGGTCCCACCCCACCTGTTCCCACTAGTCCTGACAATGTAATATGTGTCGTGTCGTCCGGATGTTTTAGTAAACTCTTTTTTGTGATCAGCGCCGAGTGCGTGTGTGTGTGTCTGTGAGAGTGAGTGAGTGTGAGTTACGCAGGTGACTACCCATTGAAAACTGCGTAGGAAATTATGTACAAACTTATGAATAGAGCAATTTTTTCCTGTACTTATGATATCCTACTAAATTTTGTTATGTTATTGTGATCTTTTAGTGTTAAGTTTGAAGATTCCTTCGCTAGTTACCTCGTGGTGCGAATTGGAGCCCCTGGCTTTGGCCACCACCTGCAATATCAGTATTACGCTAAGCTGTGTAGAGGACGGAGGAAATTGCGCTTCCGTTTCTGAGTGGCCTTCTCTTGTTTTTTGAGACGCGCGTCGCAGGCAACCCTCTCCTCTCCTTGCCATTTGTTGTTTATGATTTACTATCTGTTAGTCACCGATTTTGTCGAGATTTACTGCCGTTTTGACATGTTATGGTCCGGTAATGCGCGCCGGGGACGTGACCGGTAGACAAAGCTTTCGTCACGAGTGCAGGCCGCGTTTATGGCCACGGAGCGGGCCAATACAGTGGGCCAGCACACACGACTAATAAACCTGGGAGGACTGGCACAGACCGTAATCTTAGCGAAGCCGGGGCCAGGCAGCCTGCCCGGGCTACTAATGGCCCGCGCGACCCTTCTCAAGACGCCCTGACACTGGTCCGACCAATCGGCACTACTTCGGCTCCAGCTCGGCGTTCGGCCATCTTCGGCTCCGACCGCTGGAACCCACTGAGCGCAGCAGACACGTTCGGGTGGCAGGCTAGGCGGGCCCCGAAGACGCCCGAAGGTTTCTTCGGGTCGGAGCATCTATCTATCTATCGTGCGCTGGCGCGGGTGGCAGGTTTATGATAGGGTCGACCCTCCGAGGCTGGCTTCGCTAAAACACCACCAAGCCTTACGGGCCTGCCAGTCCCCTCAGATATTTGGTCCAGTGCCAGCACCGGGGCCACGCCGGTCGATGCCGTGACAGGTCAAGGTGCGTTTAGCCAATTGAAGCCAGCGGCGCAGATGCCGTCGGATTTGCTATTGTGTATTTACTGTTTGTTTTATCTTTACCTTTTTTTGTTTTGAAAAGACTGCCTTAACAATCTCGATAGCTACTTGTATTATATTTATTAGAGTATTGTATTATTGTCATTTTACGTATATGAATATATTATGATATAGTTTATGTGATGAGGAAGAAAAAATTAAATGAAGAGGTGAATTATTAAAATGAATTCAAATTAATGTCGAGTCTCCATGTTACTTTCCCAGTGAAACTTTTCAACTCGATTGGAAGGAAAAAGTTTCAGACAACACACACAAACCCCAACAATGTGACAGTTTAGTCAATTTATTGGTTCGGAACTGGGCCAAGCACGACGAGCGCAACTATCGAGGCGGTCCGATCCGAGGCCACAGCCATAGGAGGCGCGGCCAAGCCCGCCAGCACGGCTGCGAGGAACACTCCAAACAAGTCTATTTGGAGACGGCAGGCCGCCATGATGCGGCAGGCCTGGAGGCAGGCCGCGGTGCCCACGCCCAGCCGCCACAGCAGCGCATCTCTCCCTGTCTCCCCTCCGACTTACGCTGTTCTTTCCGGCCCCTCCCTCCTCTTTCAATTAGAGCTTAGCGCCTCCAAGCCCCCTCCCTCCACGGAGCGTGCGCTTGGCGCGTAGCGCGTAGCGTGGCAGCGCAGCGTAACCCCGGCGGCCCACTGTGCGGCCCTCGCCGGCCGCGGGGAGGACGTGATGGAGTGCGTGAGGCGGAGGGAGGAGCCGCGGCCGTTGGATCACGGCGGTGCATTGACAGCAGTGAGCCAGCTTGGCAGAGGGAGGGGGTAAAGTGGCACCTTTTGCCAGCTTGCAGGGGTAAAGTGTTGATCTTGCCTACCTTTCAGGCGGCTATCTTGGAGTGATTGTCCTAGTGACGGCCGGGGCCGCGACGAAGCGGTGGCATAGCCATTCTGAACAGTGCGTCGTCGCTGTGTCTCTCGCACCCCCACGGCTCGCCCCGCTCGCCCGCGGGAGAGAGAGAGACTGGACCGAACTGGGACGGCGGCAGCAACGCCGCTGGGCGTGCGTGCCGGGCGTGTTTGCCGTGCGTGTTTGCCGTGCGGGGGCGGCGACGCGGCGATCACCGAAAAAGGCAACAAAAACACGTCACTGTTTGTTGGTGCGTATCGCTGCAAAGGACTCGGCGGTGGACACGTACCAGTGCATCGGAGTGGATCAGCGTGGCACAGTGGGCCAGGAGACCAGCGAGGGCGGCCGAAACTCTAGACGTGTTTTGAGCCTCAGAGTCGCTAAACAGGACCCGAACAAAACGTGTGACCCCACCCGAATCTATTGGTGGGGTCACACGTTCATTTCGAGTCCCATTTAGTGACTCTGGAGCTCAAAACGCGTCTGAAACTTTTCCGCCTGCGCCGGTCTTCTGGCCCACTGCACGGCCGCGCTACCTGGGACCGCGCGGGGGCGCTGGGCCCCTGTGCAAACCCTGCTGTGTGTTTGTGCGGCCGCGCGGCCAGCAGGTCCCCGAGACCCACATCGTCGTCGACGATCTGAGTTTTCGCACTTGAGGACTGTCTGCAAACACGCAGCCTATCTGTAACATTGAACGAAGGAGGAGAAGAAGGAGAGGCATCCGGCACACTGTGTGGAGTGGGACAGACGGCGACGACCAATTTCCCTGTCGATCGGCATCGAAGCAGTCAGTCAGTCGTCGCAACAGCCCTACGGCGGCCACCGCGCGCGCCGATTTGTTTTAATTCTTTTTAATAAGCCCGCACCTCAACATTGTAAGAGTTGTAATTGCAGGCCGGTAATGAACATAATGGCCGCTCATTCTCGACCCCCGAACCTCTCATAATTGCGGCCAATTATCGGTTCGCGTCTGATTATGTTGGCAAAGGGCTGCACACGTGTGCGAGAGAGACAGCGATAGGGCAATTACACGGCCAAAGCAACACAGAACCGGAGAGGGCTCCTAAATCAGTCCCACTCGTTCTAATAGTCTTCATCACGCCAAAGCAGAGTCAAAAGGACCGAATCCCGCCCTGCTCGCTGCCAACAATTACAGAAATGAGTCCGAAATTAGATCGGATAGCGCACCGCCCCGCGTAGCACGCCGCCATCCGAGCAGCAGTGTCGCTCTGTCTCTCTCGCACTCGCGAGGCGCCCCGTAGAGGCGTGATAGAGAGAGCGCTGCCCCGGCGGCGGTGCGGTACCGATTTCGGCTTATTAACCGACGGCTGACTGACAAGCACAAACAGTCCGATGCGTAAGACCGGGCCGCCCCGGGCTGTGATTGGCCGGCCGGCCGGGCTGCGGCCAATTAAAAGTGTTCCTGGCGTCGATAATGCGCGTCCTTTTCCCAGCGGGAGCGAGAGAGACAGAGCGACGGGCAGCCGCGCGGGCCGCGTCCGAAGCGTGCCACAGTGGGCCAGAAGAACCGCGCAGGCGGCCAAAACTCTCGACGCGTTTTGAGCTCCAGAGTCGCAGAATGGGACTGAATGTGACCCCACCAATGGATTCCTCGTTCGGAGAGCAATCCATTGGTGGGGTCACACGTTCGGTCTGAGTCCCATTCAGCGACTCTAGAGCTCAAAACCGGGATTTTTGACCGCCTCCACCGGTCTTCTGGCCCACTGTGGGTCGACCTCGGACGCTGCCCGGTCGGCGCCAGCGGAGCGGCCTGGCCATCACTGACTGATCGCATTGATTCCCCGCCGACTCCGAGAAGAGCGGCTCGGCCAGCACGATGCTCCCGCCACAATTATCACGGCGGCTTCGACTTTTGGCGCCGATTAATTGTTTTCCAATATCACACGCCGAGTGCAGTGCGGCGGCGGACGCACCTGCACGGCGCTCGGCCCTTCAGCCTTTCGGGAGAAATCGGGGAATCGCAGCAACCCGTGTCGGCCGGCCACTCTCACGGCCCAATGTAATTATTGGCACGGAAATTAACTAACATCAGAGCTGGAATCGGCAGACGGAAATCGAGGTCAAACTCACAGAAATTTTTACTTGTTAGGGTGGACATTTATGCTTGAAATAAAAATAATAACAAAATGGCGTTTTGAAATGTGGGTATAGCGTCAACCAGAGTTGTGATATACACTCTCACCACGCTATGAGGGTGGTGCGCATACAGCGCAAATTTTTTTAAATCGAAATAAAAACAAAACCCTGTTGGTGATGGTGTGACGCAGCAGCAGCCCGTTGGAGTTATCAGTGTGGCGAGATAACCCTGCAGCAGACGCGCCGGCGGTCGGGGAGACAGCCTGGCGCAGTCCGCGACGACGCCACAACCACCCGCACGGCGTCGGCACGGCGTCGCCACGGCCACGCGCGCGGGGTGCACACTGTGAGGGGCGGGGCCACGGGGCGGCGTGCGACCGGTGCTGCCATCTGTGGCGCGGGCCCGCAACTACCGCCGGTGCCGCGTAGCGTTGCGTAGCGCGATGCGATGTCACTGGCGGCAAATGCGAATGCCGGCCGGCCCACAGAAGACCGTCGCGGCGGCCAAAATTCTAGACGCGCATTTTGAGCTCCCGAGTCGCTAGACGACGTGAACGCCGCAAACAAGACGCTGCCCGCATTTGACGTTTGTGGTCTCAATCCGCGGTGTTTGTTGCGTGTGCACTACAGCTATAATTGCAGCTGGGCACGGTGCTTCCTCATGCGCGCGGACGGCGCGCGGTTTATTTCAGGAGGTTGTGATGCCCTCTACCAGGCTCGGCATAAAAGACTTAATTTGTTTGCGCGCGTCACTAACGTGCTCCGTTCCGAGTTTAAGAAGGGAGATAAGTCAGGAGGCGCGGCGCGGCGCGCGGCACAGACATCCTCAGCAGTGACTCCTTTGACGCACCGCACCGCCGCGGCAAATAGACACACATGATAAGTCCGTACTTACTCGGAAGCACCGTGTCACTGCGCTCTGGGCGGGGTGGGGCGGGGTGGGGCGGGGTGGGGCGGGGCGAGGTGGAACGGGGCGGGGCAGGGTGGGGCAGGGTGGGGCGGGGCGGGGCGGCTTGACCGTAACACCTGAAAGAGTCGTTGAGGTGATACGGCACTCATGCGCAATCATCCTTCGGCGACCATCACGGCAAGACGGACGAGGCATTGCTTCAGGGCCGCACAGTGGGCCAGAAGACCTGCGCCGGTCTTCTGGCCCACGCCCGTCCGCGGTCAGCAAGGAGGAGGAGGCCTTCTTCTCCTGCAAGGCGTGCCTCAGCGGCCGCGAAGACCACCACGCCGACGCGGTGTGCGCGGTGTTTGCATCGCGGTCCGTACGCCTCTAGCCTTATCAGCTGCCATTCATGTAAACGCCGCGCATGCCGCATCTTGGGGTAAAACACAAACATAACCAACATCAAAAACACTCCTGCCGGGTCTCGGCCACGCCCGCCCGCACCCACGCCGTCGTCCGTATGACAGCAGCCAGCCTCTCCTCGTTCACGGGGTTCTGACTTGGGCGCCGACGCCGTGCTGTGGCCACCGCGGTGCCGCCCCCTGGACCTGCCCGCACTTCCTGGAGAGCAGGAAGCCGCAGTGACTCAGTGCGGCGGCGAGGCAGTCGGTGGAGGCGGATTCCAGGAGCTGGCGCCCCGGGCCTTTTGATCATCCTCCCGGATTAATTAGCAGACCGGGGTACACGGCGGCCTCGTCGGCCGGGGCCTCGTTGGCGGCGACCTCGTCGGCACACAGTGGGCCAGCAGACCGGCGCAGGCCACCGAAGCTCCTGACGCGTTTTGAGCTCCAGAGTCGCTTCGTCGGACTCGAATCGAACGTGTGACCCCACCGATGGATTCCTCGTTCGGCGAGCAATCCCATGGTAGGGTCACACGTTCGATTCGAGTCCCGTTTAGCGACTATGGAAGTAAAAACGCGTCCGGGATTCTGACCGCCTCAACTGTCTTCTGGCCCACTTGGCGGCGAGGGCCTCGGTGGCGGCGGCCGGCACATCGCAGCGATCCATCACTGGGGTCACACCCCCTGAGTCCCCCGCGCCACGCCCCGGCGCCACGGGTGCGGGCAGGCTGAGGGCCTGCTGCAGAGTCAGTGTGCAAAGAGCGGGTGACCTCCGTAGCACTGACCGGGTCCTCTCATTTTGGTGTCAGACAACGCGTTCACGGCGCAGTCGCGCACATCGCCTTTTTCATAGGTGGTCATCCTCGCGGCCTCACCTAGAGGTCCTGCCAGCAGCCGCAGGATGCTGACGGGGCGGGGTGGGGGCGGGGCGGGGCGGGGCGGGGCGGAGCGGCGCCACAGCGGAAAAATATCGAGGTTGATTTGCGGGTGCCACTAACTGGATCCCGGCTGCTGGGCTGCTGCCGATCTCTCCCTAGCATCCTCCCTCGTCCTCGACGGTCGGTCGGTCGGTCTCACTGCCTGCCTGCCGGCCTGCCCACTGAGCCTGGCGCTCTCGCTCATTTCGTAATTTATTTTGCCAAATACACTAAGTGGTAGGTACACACGCAGAGGCCCGGCAGCAACACTGTTCATTTCGGTTCGGACTCCTCTCCTCGGGGAAGCCGAGCCGCCATGTGACTCGCAAAGTCCCCGTCGGAAAGCAGTAAGGACCTCGCACCAAAAAGTTTGTATCGTGGTAGGTCACCCCGATTTATGATAAAGTTGTGTGTTTATTTCAGCCGGTGCCTGTAGGGATTGTCGGGGGCCGTAGGAGCTCTGGGCGCGGGTGTTTATATACGAATTTTATTTTCGGCTCAACGCCGTCGTGGGTGAATTCGTCGTCGGTCGTGCCGGAGAGCAAATTGCATGCAAATAAGCGTGTTAATGACTCAATCAAGAGGACCTAAAGACGGGCTAAAGGCGAGCTAAAGGCGGGACTAAACTCGGCCGCAGGCCAGGCCTTTATTTGTCACGCGGCATCAAGGCCCTTCCAAACGCCGTGCAAAATGACAATGATGCGTCCAGGGGGCGGACCGACCGGCCGGGCCGGCCGGCCGATTTGGATTAAGACGTTAAGTCCGAACTCAATTATTTGCCCATGTGGGAGGGGGAGCGTTTAGAAAGGATCCTGAGAATCTTTTTTGCCGTAGCACAGCCCGCAGCTTGGCATAACAAAAATCGTTGTGGCCTGTCTTTTCGGCGGGTCTGCTTTAGCGCCAAATCGAAACTAGATCACCTGTTGCACGGTGTTAATTCGCGGCGTTGGGAGCGTTGACCTCGGCAGCTGGACCCTGCAGACCCCGGGCCCAGGCTGCGCCCAGGCTGCGCCCTACCCACCCCCTGCCAGCAGCAGGCCCATTCCGAAGCGAGCTCTGCCCCTCTCTCTCGCACTCACGGGGCGACCAGCGGGGACGACGCGAGAGAGACGGAGCGACGGGGGCGCTGCTCGGGATCGGGGCCTGCAGGCCTGAGTTGGGGGCAGCAGCCGACAAAGTGGCGGTAATTCGGGGCCGCGAGGAGCCACCGGCCGTTTTGGCACAGGTTGCACAGGTACGCGGCCTACCTCACCGATCCTCACCGCCCCGGCGCCAGGCCCACCAGACACACCAGACATACGTCAAACGGAAGTCGAGGACAGGACAGGTGAAACGGACCCCGCCCACGATCCACCTCCTTCTCCTCCTACTTCTTTTATGCAACCGACATATAGCGGCCGCGGCGGCAAAAACACCCTTCAAAGTGACTCCATCAGGCGGCATCGGGTTTATAGTGTTTGTAGGCGGCCTGTTCGATGACAGCCGCAGCCCTACAAGGAGACCAAAAACGGCCAACCAGCGCGCTTAATAGATGAAGAGCCATCTCTATCTTTCACATACAGGTTTTTATGTTCCAATTTACTTTTTGTTAGTCATTTTTTGATCTTTTATATTTTTTTAATTTTGAAATTTTTTGAAAATGAAACGTGGCTTTGGCAACTACGCACCAGAGGCTGCCAGGCGGGCGCCAAATCGTAGGTGCTGCAAAGGTAGCGACGTGGCTCGCCATCTGCGAGGCGTCGCCGCCACCATCAAGTCCATTACGAGGCGGACGAGGCCGGCGCGCTGATGACACCCTCCCGGTCCTCCCACTTCCTCTGCCGCCGAGTATCATTACACGAAATCCGTGCAAACCGGGGATGTCGCCGTCCTGCAGTCGCTGCCCTGGCATTACGGGGCCGTGCCAGGCCGTGCTCGGCCGCCACGTCGGCGGCGTCCTGCGGGGTTGTCGCGGTGGTCTCGCACCGCCAGCATGCTGATGCACAACGGTCCCTCCGTCTCTCTCGCACCCCTGCAGCATGCCTGCAGCGCGCCAGACAGTGCAAGGACGGTAATCCACCGCCCCACCCCTTTCTTGTCTCGCTGCCCCACCCAGAGTCCTGGACCTCACGTCTGGCACGCCCCCGACGGACGCCCCACATAGCCTGGCCAAGCCACCCACCCCCATGCAGACCCGCCCAGTGGGCCAGAAGACCGGCGCAGGCGGCCTAACCTCTACACGCGTTTTGAGCTCCAGAGTCGCTAAACAGTACTCGAACCGAACGTGCGACCCTGCCAATGGATTCCTCGTTCGGAGAGCAATCCATTGGTGGGCTCACGCGTTCGGTTCTGTTCCGCATTTAGCGCCACTGGAGCTCAAAACACGTCTGGAGTTTTGGCCGCCTGCAACGGACCTTTGGCCCACTGTGCGCCGCCGGCCGCCACGCCCTGGCGACGACGGCCACCCCCCTGGCCCCAGCCCCAGCGTAATCCCCGACTTAGCACCGCGTTGCGCTGCAGACGCTGCAGTCGCCTCGTCTCACTCGCACTCACGGGTTGGCTGCTCCGGGGCGAGTGGACGCGTCGGCCTTCTGGCCCTCTGAGTGTGAGACGGAGCGACGAAAGCCTACTGCTGCTGCTGCCGCAGACAGCACCCATTGACGCGCATGGCCGCGTCGCTGACGGTGACCGTCCCGGACAAGTCCACACCCCCCGTGGCGTCGCGCCCGCGTTTTGATGGGGGGATGAAAGGAAAGCGATCCTGGTTAAAGCGACCTGCTTGCCCCGTAAACAACACGATGGAAGTAATGGGCGAGCACCCTTCGCAAATGAAGAATAAATCCAAATCTAACCTTACTCTAATCCAACCTCCAGATCTGGCCCGGAAGAAGAAGAAGCAAGACGAAGAATGATTAGATTATCATAATTATTATTGCTAGATCGTTAGAACACTATCAATTATGACACTGATATGCAGTTTCTATATCATTTCTGCAGAGTAAGTTATAAATACAGCACAACACAATTCAACCAAAATCGAAGTTGGAAAGATCAGTTTGTATGAGAAATATACACTGCGGATAAGCTCGAGTGCTCGAGACTACTCGAGACCTTATCCGCCGCGTAAATTTCTCATAGAAACTCTCTTTACTTCCGACTTCCGAAAATCATGGCGTGTGGTCACGTTTCGAGCTTTGTCTTTAATTTCTTTCTTAACTGTTAATGTTGGTGTTGGTGCCATTATTTATTGGATTGAACTAAGTTGCAAAGTGAAAGTGTGTCGGGTTTGTTGAC
Source organism: Stenchaetothrips biformis (assembly GCA_030522485.1). NCBI lineage: Eukaryota > Metazoa > Arthropoda > Insecta > Thysanoptera > Thripidae > Stenchaetothrips > Stenchaetothrips biformis. The sequence continues at coordinate 12,011,765 of CM060098.1, forward strand.
ATGGTTACCTGTCGCAGTTTTGAAGCCACTTCCACTGGGGCTACGCCCACCTTAACCTGCAAACCTATCGCGTGGACCGGTGCACAGCCAAACAGCATGTCAGGTCAGCACCACCGAAACTATTCCCTATCGCTGTTTAATTTATTTATCTCCTCGAGCAGTGATTTTACTAGATTTCAATTAGTAACTGCAGTGTGAATCTTTCGTCTCTCAATGGTGAGTATAGCATACCCCGTCAGGTGAGTATGTTTTGTTATGGTCGACTCTACAACCACCTTGCAAGATACATCATGCCAGGTAGTGTTCGGTAGGTATTAAATGTAATGTTTAATTTGTATTAATTGTATTAAACAACAACTGAAATTTCTATAAATCTTTGGAATTTTCCCAGCGGTTACAGAGGGAACGCAGAATAATCTTTTGAGATATTTGAGTCCATATCAGTTCTAGCGCGTTAACTACAGAGTCCTCATAAGGATATGTTCATCCGGAGAATGTTTTATCTCTATGCAGGCAATGTTTCTCATGCGAGCGCAGCGGTTTGGGTGTCCTGCTTTAGAGCGGCGCTCTGATCCGGTCAGGTCACGTTAATGTTGTGGAGTTCTTTGCATGTGGCCTCACCTTGACAGTGCAGCAGCTCGTCTGATGAGCGTTGGGCGTCAACCCTTTGGGTCCTGCCAGGAAAATCTTCTTGTCATTAGGGCCAAGCCAGGCAAAGCACTGGCAGTGCAGTGTATGTGAGAGTGAGGTGTGTGTGTGTGTGTGTTTGTGTGTGTGCTTGTGAGAGAGAAAGAGAGAGCTCTGCGCGATGCACTTGGCGATGAGGGACGCGACTGTTCCGCGCGGGATTAGAGCGGCAGCAGGCCTTCGTGAGCTTCTCCCTTTTCTGCCAGGCTGACCCCGTACAGTGGGCCAGAAGACCGGCGCTGGCGGCCATAATTCTAAACGCGTTTCGAGCCCTAGAGTCGCTAAATGGGACTCGGATCAAACGTGTGACCCCACCAATGGATTGTTCTCCGATCGAGGAATCCATTGGTTGGGTCACACGTTTGGTTCGAGTCCCATTTAGCGACTCTGGAGGTCATAGCGCGTGCAGAGTTTTAGCCGCCTCCGGCCCACTGTGTGTCCCCGCCCTCGTCGGCCCTGGGAGTCCCTTCGGGTCCCTCGTCAAGCAGTGCTAGTCAGTCACTCCGCCCCGTAAATGACGGGGTGCATGTCCTCGCCAGGGGCCTTGGTGCTCCGGGGCCGCCGATGAGGGAGGGTGCAAGAGCGGCGTAACTGCGAGCGGTCACCGGCAGCGATACGCGGTGCTCGTGGTGGAGGGATACCACTCGCAATGCGTGGGGTGGGGCGTTCGGCGGCGCCACTCACTCGCAGTGGCACTGCTCCCATATAAACACCCCGTGCTTGCGCCGGGGTGGTGTTTTAGTGCAAGGGGTAGCCTGATGCAGGCCTCACTAGCATTATCACACGTCTCTCCGACAGCGGGGGTTCCTTTTGTACGTAATGTGCTCCTGTCTTTGTGTGGTTTGCTGATGGTCAACACGGATCACGCGGGGGATTTTTTTTATTTTTATTTTTTTAATTTTTTCGACGCCAAAAAGTAGCAGGCAGCTTACCCTTTGCACGAGCAAAACAAAAAATGGCGCGTTTTTTTTTTGTTTTTTTTTGCCGCTGCACTGCAGGCATGTTGGCTCGTTGCTGCGAGACAAATTACTCAGTGAGTGCCGCGCGGCTCGCTTCGCCTGTCTCTACCCGGCTGGGATGACCAATGCGCAAACGGCCAGCGGCGGCGCGACGGACGCAAAAAAGGCAACCGCCAGCGGCCCCGGGGGCCCAACGGCCCCAACGGCCCCAACGGCACGGACGGAGCGTGGGACCCGTGCCGCACCGCCACGTCATCGCCGCATCGCCGAGAAGGAGGGCCCGCAGTGCGTTGCCGCCGCGGAGACTCCGGCGTTCAAGTCTCCGCGGAGGCGGAGAACCTCCCCCTGGTCTGGCGCACAGTGGGACAGAAGACCGGCGCAGGCGGCGCACACTCTAGACGCGTTTTGGATTCCTCGTTCGGGGAGCAATCGATTGGTGGGGTCACACGTTCGGTTTGTCCTGTTATGCGGCTCTGCTGCTCTAAATGCGGCTAGAGTTTGCGCTGCCTGCACTGGTCTTCTGGCACACTGTGTGGCGGCGGCGGCCTGGCCCAATCTTGGTCTCGTATCGGTCAGTCCTGTGGGAAGGACGTGGCCGTGGTGGCGGCGGCGCTGGGCGTGGCGTGGGCGTGTGTTGGGGGTGGAGGCCGGCAGGCTGGCGCGCCCCGCCGCCGGCGGTGTGCTCTGGGGCGTCCTCTGGGGCGTGCGCCGCCGCCGGCGCTATGACCCCTTCCCTCCCCCGGGCCCGGCGGCCTGGCGCGCACTTGGGGCCCTGCATGTTGGCGGGGAGGTGTGTCCGACGGGCCGCCATGGCGCGGGGGTGTGGCCCTGTGCCGTGGCCCTGTGCCGTCCCTGCGGGTCTCGCTGCCTCTCTCGCACCGCAACGGGAAGCCCCGTGGGTGCGACAGAGACGGGGCGACTGCCCGATGTGGATGTGCCGGAATCGCTCGGTGATGCACTTGCGTGATTTACTCTTCTTAACTCGCCTCACACGCCTCACACGTGGCGGCGGGGCTGCGGGGGCGTCGGCGGTCTCACGGCGTGCCTCTCCACCCCTGGGACCCGAGTTACGCCCTCGGCACTAACAAGCAGGGCTTGCCGCCTCTCTCCAGAGCAGGGGCTTTCGCACTGCCCGTTGTTGCCGGGGGAGCAATCCAGGTGGGGTCACACGTTCGGTTCGAGTTCCATGTACTAGCGACTCTTGAGCTCAAAACCCGTCCGGAATTTCGACCGTCTGGCCCCCTGTGCGGCGGGGGTATGGGAGACTCGACCAAAGTGACTAAATAAAAAACATCGCCATTGTCCACCGCGCCGGCGATTTTCTCTGCCGAGGCCGCCACGGGCGACGACGTGAGTGCAGGCAGGCGGGGCCCCGCGCCGCGTCATTTGAATGTCCCCGCGCGGTCGCGTCCACGTCGCGTCGTCGCGGCGATGCCGGCGGCGGCGGGGTTGCCTGCGCCCAGCGGCCAGCCCTGTCATTTAGGCGTTCTGGCAATGCCGCCGGCAACCAAAGCAACCCAACAATTACGAGACTGGGGCACCATGGGCGGGGTGCGGCGCGCTGCCCGCCGGCGCCTGCCCGGGGCTCCGAGCCCGGGCCCCGGGGCGGGGCGGGGCGGGGCGGGCGCGGTGACCCAGGGCACTATGACTCGGGGTGCGGGAGGAGAGTGAGAGAGACGAGGGATCTCCATTCCCGATCTGCGTACCCTGGGACCCTCCTTGTCGTGGCCTATCCGCCGAAGTGGCCCCGAAAGGGGCCGCAAAGGGGTGGAAAAACGAGATGATAATCGAGACGCTTTTCCCGTAATCTGAGCAGGGAGTGCGTCCTCGTGCGACTCAGGGGTGCACTGAGACAACGACGTGGGAAAAAAAAAATATCTCGGTGCAACCCTCCGAACACGGAACATGGAAGCTAGAATTATGCTCATCATAAAACCTAAAATACATCAACAGCTCTCGTTGACGCAGTGTACTTGTACTGTGTGTCAAAATGCCTGAGCCCCTTATGGGAAGGAAGACGGCGGTCCAGACTGTATTCCGTTGGTGCGTCATCGGCACGGTGCTGCGCATCGCGTGCGCTCTGATTGAACACGCATTGTGTGAGGGCCCTCCCCCGCCCCTCCCCGCCCCTCCCCGCCCCCTCCTCTCCGCCCCTCTTGCTCAGGCCCGCCCCTTCTTCCGGCCTCATGCACGCCACGCGCGTGATCGGTGCAGTGCGACGCCTTGGACGGCGGGGGGGGGGGGAAAAGGAATAAAAATGTATCCGCCGGAGCTGGTATTCGATCCTACGACGTGCGCGCGTTTCCTCCCAGTTTTCGCTCGCCTGCTTGCCGCGTCGTGCCGCTCTCTCCAAGCCTTTCTCGCAGTGTCGTGGCTGCGGTGCGCCGCGCGGCACAGCCCGTATGGCAGGCAGGCAGGACACTTGCCCTAATGGAGGGCTTTAGCCAAGGCCCGTGCCGTCCCGCCGCGGCGCGCCGTAACGGGCCCATTGTCGAGCGAGCCGGCCGTCCGTGGCCCCGCCGAGGGCCCCGCCGCCCGCCCTAACCGCGGTGGTGGTGCATATCAACACCGCCCTGTCTCTCTCGCACGCGCGGGCCGGGCCGTGGGGGGTGCGAGAGAGACGGAGGCCTGTTCGGAATGAGACTGCAGGCACGCCGCGACACACCTGGTCATCTCTGTTCATTACGCGACGCGTGACAGTGGTGGTGGCGCGGCGCGCGGGCAACGCCGAGGCGGGAGGGGGGGGGGGGGCATCGCGTCGTTGTGTGGGAGGACACAGCCGGAGGAGGCGCGGTCCGTGTATATTTACATTTTATTTGTATTATTTTTGATTGTGAACGACGTGTTACTACACGCGTGCGGCGCTAGGAGTTTCGCATTTTTTAAACTGACTTGCCTGCAGCAGGATTTGGTCCACCGCACTGTTCCTGTAAACCTAAAATAAAACAATTCTTTCTTAAAAAAAAAAAAAAACAATGTGAAAACAAGTTGGTCAAAAAAACTCCTTGTCCGCGAAAACAAGCCACTGCCGCCCGCTTACGCCTTTCCCGCGTTTGTTGTGGTTCACTCACCCGTGCCGGCTTGCCGCGCGTGCGAAATGCAGACAAAAAGCCGCGCGGCAACGATCTGCTGCAGCCGAAAGTCTGAGAAAAGCGAGCGAGCAGAGCGGCGAATTAGCTCAAGTGGGGTGCGCGCCGCACTGCGGCACTAAGTGGGGCGGCCGGCCGGCCTTGGCACCTCGCGCACACTTCCAGTCTTACGCCCCGTGGGAACCGGAGCCGCTGCCGGAGCCGGGCCACCGCACAGTGGGCCAGCGCAGGCGGCCAATAGTCCAGCGACGCGTTTTGAGCTGCAGGATCGCTAAGTGGAACTCGAACCGAAAGTGCGACCCCTCCAAGGGACTCCTCGTCTGGAGAGCAATGCATTGCAGGGGCCACCCGTTCGATTCGAGTCCCACCACCAGTCTTCTGGCCCACTGTGCGTTGAGGCCCCTGCAAGATGATTCCGAACACGCTCTCGTTGCTCTGTCCCTCTCGCACCGACGCCTCACGCGGCCCAACGCAACAGGGTGCGAGAGCGGCGAAGCGCTGTTCGGAATGAGCCTGGAGCCTCCCGCGGCCATTTCCGACTCCAGCCGCCGCGGCATTCCGGCAGTCCGCTGCCTCGCTCTCGCGGACGACGCTTCATTTCCTGCGCTCGTCTTCTGAAAGATGACAGCCGTTTTTCTCTCGTAATCATTCTTTTACCTATGTGCGTGTAATTGGTTGTGTGTGAGCAACTTTGTAATGGGTTATCCCACGATTCTTGTTTTGGGTGTCCGTTCGCTCATTGCGCGTCGCAAGGACGGATCCAGAGACTGGTTCAAGGGGTGCGTAGCAAAAGTTGCCTTCTTACTGGGGCACCTTGCGACGTTTTTTAGCACATCATACCTTTTTTTCCTCCTCGGGGGTGCGACCTCCCCCCCCCCTGGGCGTGGTACGTGTAATTCTAACAAGGATGCCACCACTGTAGGCAGTGTGTTGGGGAGCGTTTTCGCCGTCCGGCCCACTTTGTTGTTGTGGGCGTCGGGCTGAGTTACTCACTCTGTGCCGGACAGTCCCGGAGACTGCTGTCTCTCTCGCACCCGCGCGGCACGCCACGTGGGTGCGAGAGAGACAGAGCGAGGACGGCGCCGTGCGGAATGAGCCGGCTGGCCTCCTGAAGGTGCAAAGGCAACCTGTAATTGGGCAGGCGGTCGGTGGCGACACGCTGCCGGCGCCCCGCAAAACAGGATGCCAAACTGAAGCAAAGAAAATAAAGCGAAAAATAAAGTGAAGGAAAACTTGGCGGCGTAAAAGCGGCCAACAAGCCTTGAGCTAATTGTGTTTGCACGCATGATGCCACCCACGGCAGGGCGAGGTGAGGCGCCGGGCCGCCCATTCCCACGCCGCTGGCCAGTCTCCTACAAAGTCACAAGTCTGTAATCAAGGTGTTGGTAGCAAATCTCCCCGCTAAAAGGCGCCGACCACGTCGGCCGCCCCTTTGGGCCGTGGCCCGCCTTTCGGGGCTTCACTGGGCCCAGCCCCCGGCGCCTCGCGGGCGCGCCCGCTGCCCGCCCCCGCCGCTCCGCCCCCGCCGCTCCGCCCCCGGGCCGGCGCGCGCCCAGCGTATGCCCGGGCCGGCCGGCCACCCCGCCCCCAGGCCGGCGCTCGCTGGCCCCTGGCCTGGCCTCTGGCGCCAAGGCCGCCCCGATTAGAATCACCTGTTTGACCTAATCCGGGTGTTCCATCGTGCCGATGTCTTCAACACGGGAATGACCGTCCCGTTCAAGTAGGCCGGCGCTACGTGAACGGAGCACTGAGAATGAAAGAGTCTTGATCAATACCCAATTTTGGGCGAGTTACACTTTATCACCCGCATTTGGGTGAGGAAGGGTGTATCAGCTACCTATATGGCTCTTTCATTCTCAGTGAGTGCACCGCCCCGACTGGCTTCGATTCGTGCTCATGAGCTTTGCTGTAAATGGTCCATTTTGACGTGGTGACGCGACCGCTGTCTGTGCTCGGCATCTCTGTTTTCCCGCCTGCCCGCTTCTGTCGGACGTCTGACGGTGGTTGAAGGGGGTCCCGGGAGGTCCCCGTTGACGCGACGCTGACGGCTCCCTGACGGCGGGCCGGATCATCGTGGGCCGGGGGCGTGGCGCGGGCCGCTGCCTAACCTAACCTAAGGCTCGCCAATAAGTGACCGGCCTGCGGAGGTAGCCACTAACTGGCAGCAGCCTCTCCGTATATCACGGCGGCCCGGGCGAGCCGCGGCCGCGCGGCCAGCGCCGTGACAAGATCCTGACGGCAGGGGCCGGGGCAGGGGCCCGCCCGGTGAAATATGTGGCGGTCGGCCTCTCAGGCTGCTGGCTGACTCTGTCGCACTCACGGCGCGGCCCCGAGCGAGGGAGACGGAGCGACGAGGCACTGTCGTGCGGCCGTCTACCTCCGGACATAAATCACACGGCCGCCGATACGATTATTGCATCTACCTACACATTACACACCAATCATAACAATAATTCGTACGGTTGGTCCTTTTCTTATGGTCGTCTTCGTTCGCACACGGATTTCGGTTGTTGTTTTCCACCGATGGCTCGGATCACGGATGATGTTGCAACTATGCCGATGCGTTTCCTGACATTGTGTTGCGTGGCGGCGGTAGGGTTCATCACTGGGTCCTCAAATAACGCTGCCTAGTATCTGCACGGTCTGCGTCCTCCCCCCTCCCCCCCACAAAAATAAAAAATAAATAAAATGAATTAAAAATAAAATTAAAATAAAAAATAAGTAATTAAATAATAAATAAACAAAATATAAAAATAACAAAAAATTTCGCACACTTATCCAGATACACACACACATGTACATACCCACACCTACACGAACACACTCGCAGAGCCTTACAGAGTCGCAGTTTTGTGGCCAGTCTGTCCGTAAGCTGCCTGCCCCACGGCCCATACGGCTGCCAACCAGAGCAATTAAATGTTACCCACCCTGCAATCAGTGCGGTATGTGCAGTGCGGCAGGTATAACGACGACGGTGGGACGCCCATGACTGCGCACGATATACGCCCCTGCGTGTAGGAGTGTGTGTGTGTGTGTGTATGTATTTATGTATGCAGTTGTGATTGTGTGAGTGCGCACGCCCTGGGCGCAGTGTAGTCGCGTTGTTCACACTGGCCGTGCTTTAATTATGGGCATTACAATCGGCAATGACTTATCAGTGGCTCGCTCGGACGGCGCCTGCCCACTGTAAGGGGAGATGTGACTGCCTGGTTGCCACCGCGCTTACGAGCCGATGAGGTAGGGGGCGGATCCCTGGCTCAAGGCCCGTGGTATGGAAAGCGGTGACGGGTTTCATTAATCAGGCCAATCAAACCCCGCATCGGATATTTGCCCGGGAGTATGAAAATAAAATAAAAAATAGTGCTGAAGTTGACTAGTTTTCGCAGAAAAAAAAACCTGTAATGGGCTAAAAAAAAGTTTCATGAGAAAAAAGAAGTATTATGAAACACTTTAACCTATTTTCATTTTTCTTGAAAAAAAAAAAAAAACAAAACAAAACAAAAAAAAAAACATTTAGTACATAGAAATTTACTGAATACCACATAATTCAAATGTCATGAGCCGGCAAGTTTCAGGATTGTTCTCCATAAAATGATTTTTGTTGGAAATGTTCGAGCAGCAGTTTTTTGTTGAGGCTGGTCGTCCCTCCCTCGCTCTCGCCGCTGGGCTGGTCGGCGGCGCGTGGCTGCTGCGTTGTGCTGCCAGGTGCTGCGATTGGCTGCCGTGCTACGCCGCGTCACGCCCCGGGGCCCCGCGGCGGCCACGCGCCGCCACGCCACGCCACGCCTCGCCACGCCACGCCTCGCCACGCCGCAGGCCCTATGGTAATGCGTGGCGGCCGCCGCACGCACGCGCCTCCCGAGTTACGCACGCAACAGGTGGGGCTTCCCCGCACACCGTGGTTGTTGTTTTTGTCGGCTGTTGCCGTTTAGGGCTTCTTTATCAGCACCGCGAACGGTGTTGATAAGGCAACCCTGCCCGACCCAGCCCGCCCGACCCGCGGCCTGGCTCGCCTTGTCCTAATTGCGCGACCCATATTGTACAACCTATGAGCACCGATGCTGCTCCTTCGCGAAACGCAGTCATTTCCCATCGGTATAGTATTCTGGTGTACTTCTGTGGTGCCATAAAGCCTAAGCGCGTTGCATAGTTAGTCGTCGGAATCACTTTTGTGGGCGCACATAGTGAGTGCGTGTCTCGGTGCGTGCACAGTGGTGCTTGCGAAAAGCGCACGGCACGGTGACCGGGAGTCCGAAAAGAAAAACGAGAAGTCCGTCAGCAGCCTTGCTGCCCTCGGGCCGAAGGGGTTCGGCCGTGGCGGCCTGAGCCGAGTGGGACGGTCAGGATGGACGCTGCGCCCGAGGCTGCCCGGGGCGGTGTGCTCCTCGAGAGGATCCTCTTGGACACGATTCCCACGATGCGCAGCGCGCCACGCCCCGCGCCACGCCCCGCGCCACGCCCCGCGCCACGCCCCGCCACCTTGGGTGCCCCGAGAGCCCCGCGTGTCCCACCAGATGGGCCACCGAGCCCCGCCGCCCGGGCCACCGCGGCCCCCGCGCCTCGCGGGGGGTGGGGCAGAGAAGCGACGTCAGCGTCTTCGCGCGCGTGGGAGAGCGCGAACAGGCTGCCTCAGTGAGTCAAAAACACGGACACTCACTGTGTGTGTGTGTGTGTGTGTGTGTGTGTGTGTCTCGCTCACTTGAACACACACCCACAGCACCATTTGCGTTTGGGTGGGGATGGGGCAAAAATCATCAGTGGCACTCGAACTGGCAAGGACGCGCGTATTTTTTGCTGCCGTACCTCATTACGCACCCTTCAAGTCCCCCGGGTTCGAACACCGACCGGCTGCACATGCGGCAACCGCGCGCCAGTTCCCCGAACGCCGTATTAATTTTTTTTTTTTGGTTCTGTTGTTTTGGTCCCGGAAAGGCAAAACGTGTCCGTTGGCTGTGTATAGTGGCCTCGACTTGACACCCATCATCGCCTCACGGCATCACCCGCCGCTGCCGATTTCACCGCGTTTAGCCTTAACGACTCTGACGTCGCAGGCTGCCTGCCGCCAGTCGCGCCTTCCCGGACGGGTAAGCTGAGCCCTAACAACCGCGCCGCCCGATCGGGTGAGCAGAGCTCCCTGCGCCGCGGCGGCACCGCGGCGGCGCCTCGCCCCACATGCCCAAAGTCGGCCGCGAGCCGCGAGCGCCCCGCCCGACAGTGGGCCAGAAGACCGGCGCAGGCGGCCAAAGCTGCAGACGCGGTTTGAGCTCCAGAGTCGCTAAATGGGCCTCGAACCGATAACGTGTGACCCCACCAATGGATTGCTGGAATCCATTGGTGGGGTCACAGGCTCGTATCGAGTCCTGTGTGGTGACTCTGGCGCTCCAAACGGGTCGAGAGTTTTGGCCGCCTGCGCCGGTCTTCTGGCCCACTGTGCGCCCCGCCCCCATTCCACGCGGCACGTCAACTCCGCGCAACTAATGATGATCGCGAACGGGAGCGGCAGGAACGCGTCGTGGCGCGGGCTCGCTCCGTCTCCCTCGCGGTGTACTGCCGGCTGCTTTCGACAGGAGGGCGCGAGAGAGACGGAGCGACCGAACAAGGTCTCCGGCGTCGCTCGGCCCGGTCGTGGTGTGGCGCTCTGCGGACGGATTCCGACCGCCATTTTCGTCATCGCGCTGTCTCTCTCCCACTCGTGGGGCGTGCCGTGGAGGTGCGAGAGAGACGCTCGGAGTGAGTGTGCCGGCCAGGCGAGGAGGAAGGGCCGGAAACAGCGTGCCGCTTCCTCACTGCCGGCACGGCGGCACGGCCAACAGTAAAGTATCGACGCCCGGCTGTACGCCCGTCGGCGATGAGGGGAGGGGGTCCGTTTACCGCGGTCTACAACAGCCGTGGGAAAACACCGGCTGGCCACGCCCGGCCGGTGCAGCGCCATTACCGGGGCGCGTGCTATGCGGTGCTCGCGGCGACGGCTCGATCACGGTACAGTCCGCGCGCCGCGTGACTCACCCGCACCGGCACGGGCTGTACGAGCAGAACGCCTCGCCGAAGACTTTCTTTCGGCAGGATGCAACAGATTTGCACAGCTCGTTCCCGCCCCGGTTGAGGGCGGCGCACAGTGGGTCCGAAGACCGTTGAGGCGGCCGAAATTCGTGACGCGTTTTGAGGTCCAGAGTCGCTAAATGGGACTCGAATCGAACGTGTGACCCCACGAATGGGTTCTTCGGTCGGAGAGCAATCCATTGGTGGGGTCACACGTTCGGTTCGGGTCTCATTTGGAGCTCAAAACGCGTCACGAATTGTGGCCGCCTCAACGGTCTTCTGACCCACTGTGCGGCGTAACACTGCAACGCGGCGGGCGCGGCGCCGCAGAACGGCTCTGCAAAACGCCATTCCGGATTTCCTCGATGTGTCTGCAGCTTTCTGCGCGGCGGTGTTCGTTCTGGGCGTGTCAAAAACAGCCAGGGAAGTCGTTGTTTTTGTCTCTTCTTTCTGCGCAGCAGCGGCTTCCTGAATGTGTGGGACCGGATGCCGGCGCGATTTTTCGAAGACAATCGTTTGAAAGTCTTGCCCCGCCCCACCTCACCCCGCCACGCCCGGGCGTGCCGTGTGACCCGAGTGCGACTCCCCCGTGATCGGTAACGTCCTCCCCCTCCTCCGCCCCAGTCGTGCCCCCAGGCCCGGGTCCGGACCCGGACGCTGGCTGGACCTGCTCGCCTCCTCCCGGTTCCCGCCGGTTCCCACACGGAGAGCCCCATCCTGGCCGTGCCTGGCCGTTGGCCCGCGCGCGTAACCGCCCCGCGGCGGTCACAGAGGCAGCAGCGGGGCCTGCGGTGCGGGGGCGTGCGGGGGCGGTGGTGGGCCCCGGCCGGCCGCCCCGAGGCCCCACCACGGCCCTTCCCACACGACTGCCGCTGGAATGCCCGGCACGCCGGTGCACAGTGGGCCAGAAGACTGGTGTGGGCGGTCAAAATCCCGGACGGGTTTTGAGCTCCTGAGTCCCTAAATGAGACTCGAACCGAACGTGTGACCCTACCAATGGATTCCTCGTTCGCAGAGTAATCCATTGGTGGGGGCCACTTGTTCGGCTCGAGTCCCATTTGGCGACTCTGGAGCTCAAAACGCTCCTAGAGTGGCCGCCTGCGCTGGTCTTGTGGCCCACTGTGCGACGGCACGCCGACGGCGCGGGGAATGAACCGAGGGGGTATGCACTCTCAATACCAGTGACCCGACTATTACGCCTGTAATAGTCTATTACGCCTCAAAGTTCCCAATTTTAGATAAAAATAGCCCAAAACAACCAAAAAACAGCTCAAAACAACCGAAAAATAGGCAAAATCTTGAGAATTTCGGCTATTACGCGAACTATTACGCGCGCTATTACGGATGGAGTGACCCGACTATTACGCGAGTGCATACCCCCTCGGAATGAACAGCCTGATAAGCGGGGCATGCTTCACCGGGACAGCCAGTCACCGCGGCGGTTCCCATCTGGATCCCTGCCCCCTGTCGGCAGGCAAAAACTGCACCTCCCCGGCTCTCGATCCAGCACTGATGGTGTTTGAAATGAACTAAAATCGCTGAAACATTCCGAGTTGCGGTACGGTCAGTTTACGGAGCTTGCTGTTGTTACAACGTGATCGAGGAGGATATCCCGGTGGGCAGTGGCCTGTGGAGGCGGAGGGAGCCCCTAGGCGACGGAGGGTGGGCCGCGCGGCCTGGCCGTGCGACTGGCGGAGTAGCTGCCCCCACCGCCCTCGCCCCGCCCCCGCCCCGCACGCCCCCGTCGTGGCTCCGGGCGAAAATCTCAGCCAGCCGGTCCGGGTGACCCCTCGCTGACCCCGGTACGACGACGCTGCACAGTGGGCCAGAAGACCGGAGCAAGCGGCCAAAACCCTCGATGTGTTTTTGAGCTCTTGAGTCGCCAAATGGGACTCGGGCGGAACGTGTGACTCCACCAATGGATTGCCCTCCGAACGAGGATTCTATTGGTGGGGTCACACGTTCGGTTCGAGTCCCATTTAGCGACTCTGGAGCTTAAAACGCGTCTAGAATTTTGGCCGCCTGCGCGGTCTTCTGGCCCACTGGTGCGCGCCGGGGAGACAGGCAACCCTCCAGCGCGGCTGCGGCCGGGCTGCATCGCGCAGGCGCTCTGCGCTGGCGATCATTTTGGCGGCTGTCTGCGCCCTTCCTGCCAACAGGTGTGTCTGGTCATCGCGTCCTCTGCTGCGGCGCGCAGCGAGCCCGGCCTCTAATTTTTAGTAATGAAGCTGCGCGGCCTGCAGGCTACATTGGAATTAATGATCTGCATTCCGGAACGTAAATGAAGAGCGACGGACGGCTGCTCCGCGGCATGTATCGTAGTCTGATGCCGAACCTTGTCGTGCTGTCTCTCTTGAACCTCCTTTGAGAGAGAGAGAGAGAGAGAGAGAGAGAGAGAGAGAGAGAGAGAGAGAGAGAGAGAGAGAGAGAGAGAGAGAGGGGGGGGGGGTCAGAGAATCTGCCTGCCGCGCGGTGGCTGGCTGGCCGTGGCCCGGGGGCCGGTTGGTCCGGCGGTCCAGCGTTCCCACGCTCTGGAATGCGGCCCGGCAGCCGGCCGGCACCGCGCAGCACTGCGCCACGACGGCCCGTAATGACAACAACCATCAGCCAGCGGGCTGCCGAGGCGAGGCGCCGCGGGATCGCCTCGGCGCGCGTCACGTCCGGAGTCCCGCAGCCGCCGAGCCGTCGAACACAGGTCCGCACGACTCGCGCGTCTCTGCGGGGGATGCGCAGCGAGAAAGCACACCGTCGGGAACCGCTCGCCGGAACACCGCCACGCTGCGCGCATTGTGCAGCAGCACGCCGGCGCGGATTGCGAACGGCGCGTGTCTCTCTCGCCTTGACGGCGCGTTCCGCAGCAGTGCGAGAGAGACAGGTGCGCCGGTTCGCTGCCGTGCTGCGTCCTGAATAGCGCACTAACTGCGCGCGTGAGCCGGCGCGCGTCCAATAGGGATCGCCGTGATGGCGGCGAGACGAGCGGCGTGTCCGTGACCGCCCCGCCGACCAGGGCGCCGACCAGGGCGGGGCGGCCGGCCTGACGCAAGCAGCGCGCGGCCAGAGCGCGGCGCCGTTGGATTCAAACGGGATTCGAGAGCTTCCCCGCTCATCAGGCGTGCAATTGTGCAGACGTGATGCGTATCTAGCGGTGCTGGCTGCTCCGCCTGCACGCCCATTCCGAACGGCCGCTCCGGCGCTCCCTGGCCCCGAGCCGCGCGCGAGCGAGACACGGCGGCGAAAGCAGTGTTCGGGATCGGCCCGCCTGGCGCGCCGAGTCTCGCCGCCGCGATGACCCCGCCGACTGCGGAGGCGGACTCGCCAGCCGGGCCGGCGATCATCAGCGCCGGCCGGCGGTTGTTGCGGTGTGGCCGCGGGGGCCGCACGCACGAATTCCGGGGAGAAAACGCGTTGCGGGGGCAGCGGAGCCCCCGGGGCCCAAGTCTGATGACCCCGCCGCGACCCCGGCCGGGGCTCCGCGGCAGCAACAGCGTGCCCGTGCCCCAGCGCCCTACCCCGCCACGCCCCGCCACGCCTGCGACCTTTGACCCCAAGCAAGTCCCGCCCCAGCCCCCCACCGGCGCCCCCCCCCCCTCCGGTCGTCCCACCAAGGGGCACCCAGAGCCTCTCTCTCGCGCCGCGACCGCGCGGTCCCCCCACCGCCGCGGCTTAGGCCCCGCCCCGCGGCCGCGCCACGCCCAGCGGGGGCTTTAGATAGGCCCGCCGAGGATTGATATTTTTATCATTGTTGTTATTCCGAATTTATAGAGCCATTAATTGGCGTTTTTTATGTTCTGGTGGATCGTTCCAAATCCGCTTTAATGCCAGACGGACAATTCCCCATGGTGCTGTGTGGCGTGGAAGCTACGGCACGACATCACACGTTTGGTTCGAAACCCTGTTAAGCGACTCTGGAGCTCAAAACGCGCATCCGGAATTTTGACCGCCCCCACCGGTCTTCTGGCCCACTGTGCCTATGGCCTATGGTCCGGACGGTCTGTCTGTCAGACCCACGCTGCGCAATGGACACATCAACGACTGCGCGTTATTCATACCCCGCGTAACGGCACACCGCGTCTTCATCGGCGTGCGGTTCATGTCGTCCGTCATGAATAAGTGCGCGCGTTTGCACAGCGAACAGCCGCCGTCGCTCTGTCTCTCTCGCACGCCGACGGGACGACGCACGAGTGCGAGGGAGACGGTGAGCCTGCCACAGGTGCGGGGCGCGTCGCCGGCAGTTAAGTCCTGCTCGTCGAGCGGCGGTAGTTTGGCGGCGCTGCACCGAGGAACGCGATCGCGGCCGTGATGATGATGGAGATGGGTGCCAGCATTTTGCGTTTTCTTTACGAAGCGCGCACTGTATGCCATTTCTTTTTAGCGCCGAAAACAAATCAGTCGGTGAGAAGGATACTAGAGAAGGGCGCGGGCAGTATCCGAACCCATCTCCTGCTCTGTGTGGACTCGTGGCGCTACCGATTACTCCGTCGCGCCTCGAAGCGCGGTGCGGCTCGAGTTGCAGCCGCCCTCCGTCTTCTTCTCTGTCTCCGCGCCAATTACCCCGCGGCTCGCCAGGATGACTCTTTCTCGCTCGCACGCGTGGTGCGTGCCGTGGGGGCGAGAGAGACGGCGGCACTGCCAGTGTGCCCGCGCGGCGCGCTGCCTTGCGATCGAGCGCGATACAGCCGTGATGGCTGAATCCAATCTCGGCTCTCGACCCAAACCGCGAACCGCGCTGCTCGGCCAGTAGGGCTCCGTCCCTCTCGCACCCTTACGGAACGCCCCTCGAGAGCGAGAGAGACACAGCGGCACTGTTGGAATGGACCGGCCTGCCCGGCGGCCCCAGCACCCCCAGCACCCCGCGGACACGGCCGAGATGAGGAACACCGATCGAGGGCCGTCGCCCTGTCTCTCTCGCATTCCGTCCCGTGTTGGTGCCAGAGAGACAGAGCGACGAAAACGCCTCTCGGAATCAGT
Source organism: Stenchaetothrips biformis (assembly GCA_030522485.1). Taxonomy (NCBI): domain Eukaryota; kingdom Metazoa; phylum Arthropoda; class Insecta; order Thysanoptera; family Thripidae; genus Stenchaetothrips; species Stenchaetothrips biformis. Next base: position 12,027,507 of record CM060098.1, read on the forward strand.
GTGCGGGTCAGAGGTCAGCCTGCCGACGGCGCGCCGCACTGCAAGCCCCGCAGCCTCTGCCGGACTGACCGTTGTGCTTTCGAAAGCGGGTATTTCTCTTGTCGGTGTTGTTGTTTCTCCCGGGCGTGGCCGGCCGGAGTTTCGTGGCGGTTCCGTGGCTGATAATTAATGTTGTGGAATTTCGGTTGCCGCGAGCATCGCACAGTGGGCTAGACGATCGGCGCAGGCGGCCTAAACTCTAGACGCGTTTTGAGCTCCCAAGTCGCTATAAATTGGACTCGAACCGAACATGTGACCCCACCAATGGATTGCTAACGAGGAATACATTGGTGGGGTCACACGGTCGTTTCGAGCCCCATTTAGCGACTGTGGAGCTCAAAACGCGTCGAGAGTTTTGTCCGCCTGCGCCGGTCTTTTGGCCCACTGTGCATCGCGGGAGTGCTGCCGCCATCGGTGCGCGCGGCTGTCTTTTTGTTCCGGTCCCTCCCGCGTCGATTAATTTTGATGCACGGCGTGGCCACAGCCGCCATAGCGGCTCGGCCTCCATGGTGGGGCCGGGGATCTGCATGCGGCGGCACAGCGAGATGGTTATCCCCGCGGGGAGGAGCTCGAGCGGCGGGGGTGGCGCGCCGGACGCCTAATACGCAGGCCGCGTTATTGGCCGCCCGTCGGTGGCGGGGCGGGGCGGGGCGGGGCGGGCCCATTTGCATGGATTGGCCCGCCTGACGCTGATTAGAATCCCTTCCGAGTGTGCAATGACTGGGCGTGCGCGCCGGTTGCCAAGCGTTGCCGTGGAGCTACACCCGCCAGCATGGAGGGGGCAGTCGAGGCGAGGAGGCCGGACACTGTTTTGCAAATTGGTGGAATTTTTTTTTTTCCAAGAACGGTATGCTGGCACATTTTCCTCCACGTTCACTTGCAACTGATGGCTATTCGTCTCAGCTCGGACTCAATTTATTTCGACTCATCGAATAATGGGACTAACCGTTGGACCCTTTGCGACGTGAAGCAGCACCACTTTTGACACTCCCCGGGGGAGTTTGGGCTCTGTATTGGCCGCGTCTGTCACGCGCTGATGGATGTTGGCCGCCCCGCCCCGCCCCGGCCATGGGTGAGCCATGGGTGTGAGCGGCTGCCATCATCATGCCAAACACCGCGCAGCACCGCGCAGACGTTGAAGGACGATTCAGGTGATTGAACCGACAACCCGGGTTCAAGTCGCCGTGACTCCCGCTGGTTTTGTTTTGTATATTACGTATTTCGGATTTTTTGTTTTTTTTTGTAATTTTATTTTCTTGCTGCCACTGCTGCCACGCAGGTGGCAGGGGCGATAGTCGCAAAATGGCGGCTCAGCTCTCTCTCTCTCTCTCTCTCTCTCTCTCTCTCTCTCTCTCTCTCTCTCTCTCTGCCTCCCTCCCCCGCGAGCAAACCAATAATATAAGCAGCGCGTCGAATGGAATGGACCTGTCTGGTCGTTTTGTGGCCGCGGGGCTCGGTTTGGCGCTGCATGTGCTTTATAATAATGAACCGTCTGCATTGTCGTGCCGTATCGCGGATGTATCGACATTAAAAGCAACAAGTCGGCAAACAAAATGACAAAACGAGGCACGGGGGAGGGCTGGGTGAGGCCCACGCCCCCGCCCCACAATGGGCCAGAAAACCGGCGCAGGTGGCCGAAATTCTTCACTCGTTTTGAGCTTCAGAGTCGCTAAATGGTAGTCGAATCGAACGTGTGGCCCCACCACTGGATTGCTCTCCAAACGAGGGATCCATTGGTGGGGTCACAGTTTTTACTTGAGGCTTGCCTGGTGACTCAGGAGCCCGAAGCGCGCCTAGAGTTTTGGCCGCCTCCGCCAGTCTTCCAGCCCACTGTGCGCCGTCCGCCAAAACGCCGTCGGCCACTTAAACTTTATTTTTATTTTTTTTTTTGCGGCGAGTGGTGCGCTTTGTGCATAGCGAAACCGCCGCGGCGCAGATCGAGGTTAGCTCTCCTTTACTACAGTTGCCACATGCATCACATTATTGCCGGCGGGCAACTCTAGCAGCCGCCTTCCTCCTCGCCTCACCTTTGACCTCCTTGCCCCCCCCCCTCCCCCGGCAGCGAGCGGCGGTGCGCCCCGCCCAGCAGGGCCTAAGCGCTGCCCCGTGCTGCCACCTGGCGGCCGACGCCGGCGTCTGGCGGCGCCACACTGTGCCACTCCGCGAAGCGAGCGGGCCGCGGAAGACACCGCCGCCGCCGCCTCGGTGTCTGCCGCTGTTTGTGGCCACGGCGCCAAAGAGAATGCCCTGTTCCTTCCCTTAAAAATGGTTGAGTCAGCGGAAGGGCCTAGTAGTAAAGACGTGACGGACAGCGGCAGCCCATCGTTAGGCGCTGGCGTTTACTCGGCCGAAGACGAGGCCCGCCGACCTTCTTGATTCGGTAATTGCGAAAATGAAAATAAAAATAATCTTGTTGTCAGCGTGAGTTGCGTGCGCGCTTGCGATGGCGTGACGGACCATCACGACCGCCGCTCTGATTGGGCGATGCGGCGCGGCACGGCCGTGTGCGTGACGGCCTTGCCTCCGCCCCCCCCCCCTCTCTGCTGTCACTCCACCCGCCCCCAATTCGGTATGCTGCACTCACGAAATCCTGATCGGCACTATTTCAAAACACAGAGCACCAGCGACGGAGAGATTACCCGCTCAATTTGGCGGGCTGGCCACCGCCGCCAAGGTTGCTGGTTAGGTTAGGTTAGGTCTCTGTTTGGGGGCTGCGTGCTCACACTGCTCGCTGTTATTCAATCCGCCGGCTGGACACGCAGCAGCCAAACGAGCGGCCAATCTCGCCGCTGCGCGCGCGCGCGCTCACTCGCACCTCGCACTCACGCGATTTCAATTATTTGGCTGGCGCAGCTATGCACTGCAGGCCTCATTCCGAAACTGTGCTTTCGTCGCTCTGTCTGTCTCGCAGCCGGGGGGCGTCCCGCATGGGTGCGAGAGAGAGAGGGATCAATCCGTCTCCAGGTAGCAGCACGCCCGGGCGTGTGGCGCGGTGTTTGCGTCACTTGCTCGCGGCAGGCGCGCACTCAGGGGACGAGGGAGACGGGTCCTTGACAACCGCCTGAAAAGTTAACCGAATTCGGTAAATGGTGCCACTTTGTCCTCCCCCCCCCCTAACGCCGCCTCTGGATCCGCCACTGGCTCGCGCCTCGGAAGTGGAAACTGCGACCCTTTCCACCACAAACCACTGCACTTTTAAAAGTTTCTTCCCGCGCGGCGGATGTGTCTATTTTGGTGGTGAACGCGCGGAAAATCCGCGCCTCACGAGACTGCGCCCCGCGGCGTTGCAAAAGTGCTGCAGAAGAGCTGCATGGCTACGACTGTATTATGCGGCTGGCGTGGCTGTAAAGACGCTGCGCGATAAAGCGGGGGACGTCTCTCTTATACGACGTGGACGTCCCGACGCCGGCGGGGCTGGCGGGGCTGGCGTCCACCCCGCGGGGTCAAGGCGCGTAAAACGCCGACGATATGGAGACGATCCGCCGTCCGTCGACGGGTCGAGTCGATAGTTCTGGGGAAACTTTTTGGTTCGTACTCACTCTTTTTCACTTTGAAAAATGTTTTGATTTAAAAAAAAAAAACTTTGTTTTTGCAATATTATTATGTGTTTTTAAGCGGTTTTTTGGTACACCTTTTTACTCATTTTTTAAAGAAAATATTTTTAACTGCTTTTGACTTGCGGTGTGAATTCTTGGAATACACACTTGATCTCCAGCCCGTCCGCCGCGGCGTGTCTACCGATTGATTACACACAGCATGATCGGCCCCAAACATTGGGCGGCTCCCTCCTATTCCGTGTGTGTCCCCTTTCGGTTCCCACCGTGTGGCCCTGCCCGTCCCCGGCCTCGGACACACCTCTGTAATCTGTGGCTGTGGTGGCAATCACGCATCTTGCCGGCCACTCGCCGGCCACTCGCCGGCCACTGCACAGTGGGCCAGAAGACCGGCGCATGTGGCCAAAACTCCAGACGTGTTTTGAGCTCCACAGTCGCTAAATGGGGCTCGAAACGAAAATGGACTCCTCGTTCGGAGAGCAATCCTATGGTGGGGTCACACGTTCGGTTCGAGTCCCATTTAGCGAGTGGAGCTTAAAATGCGTCCTGGATTTTGACCGCCTCCCACCAATATTCTGGCCCACTGTACCTATGGTCCGGACTGTGAATTTTTTGCTCATCGCCATTTTCCTATTCACATCCAGTAAACAGCAGCGGCTTTGCTCCGCTCGTTCCGCCGGCTTTTGCGACGAATTATATTCCATTGCCGAGTGTGAGAACGACATTCCGACCGCTTCATTACGCCCCACTTTAGGCTTCAGTTGGCTGTGGGCTTTAGGCTTCCCTACCACTGCTGCTGCCGTGCTTATCATTCCGATGGGGAGCGCGGCTAATAAGCAAGGACCGAGAAATGATGTAACGACACGGTGAAGAAAGCATCGCGGCGTTGGTAGCGCCATTGTCATTAGCATGCACACACACACACCACACACCACACACACACACACACACACACACACACACAGACAGATCCAGAAGAAATGATTAGAAGCAATGAGCAAGTTTTTAGGGAATTAGAGACCGTGGTCGCACGGCGGTCAATTTCGGAAACGGTGTGTTTGGCGACCAAAATGGTAATGATTGGGTGACGATAATGATGATGATCGAGATGCAGAGCGGCAGAGACTGGCGCCGCCACCGCGCTCGTCTCTGGGTCTGTCTCCTCTCTCCGATGATGACAGGGTCATTGGATAGCGATTAAAATTGGAGGGGTGAGCAGCCGGGGCGCAATAAATGGACTATTTTTCTTTTATTCCGAGTTCGAACATGGGACGGGCCGGCCTGGCTGGCCGGCAGCAGACGTCATTAAGGTCCTTAAATGCCACCGCTCAGCGTGCGCCTCGAAATGATACATTTTATTTGACGGCGCCGCGCCGGGGGATTAAATAGCCTAATGAGCGGCAGAAACTGGCCGTGACGGGCGGCACCCCTTTACACGCGTGCAGGCATGGCGGCGCATGCGGCGCCAGTGCGGCCGCGCAGATTGTCGTGTAGAACCCGCTGAAAAAACAGGTTCCCCGGCGTGATAAACCAATTCCGCGCGCGAGAAGCAGGGAGCGAATGAGGGCGCATGCAGAGGATGCCGAGTGCAAGGCACAGTGGGCCCGCAAGGGGGCCAAGGAGCATTACGGTTGATGGCCGTGCTTGCGGCGTGACTCATGCGTCGGGGGATCTCGTCGTAATTGAGGTAAAACTCGAGCAAGCCTCAAAATACTTACCGTGGAGCTACCCTGCGCCAGCGCAGCCCGCGCAGCCCCCACCAGGCTGGCGGGGCAGGCTGCGTGCAGCCGCGCGCGTTCGGAGGCATTGCCGCTCTGGCCGGCCGGTGCGGTACGGTTTCACACGGCAGGTCCCTTTTGCCTGCCCTAAGCCGGGTAAAGGTAATGCTCTTTGATTGTCCATTTACTGTACCACATGAGTCATACATCGAGACGAGGGTGGAGTAAAAAAAAGAAAATGGGCTCCATTTGATAAGACACACGCGTGTAATGACGGATCCTTTCTTGGTGACGTGTGTGTCGTGATTGCCGTTGCTTCTCTTTCAACGGTTTCGGGTCCCCTGCTACCCGCTGCGAGGACGAGCGCTCTGGCAAGTAGACTACGTGCAGGCACCGCTGTAGAAGTATAACTCTTCTGGCTGCTGCTCTGAAAATTTAACGACGAGAAATGTGACCTAATTTTGGTGAGAGAAAACTCTCAGTTTTGTAGTGAGAAGAAGAAAATCACCAAATGGTGCAGCATTCCTTTTTTCACCTACCTCTGAAAAAGGGAAAAATTCTCACCACTTTATGGTGAAAACTTCGATTCAATTTCCACAGCTGAAAAGAATATAATTTTGACCCTCACTGCTGCAAGGTGAGAATTTCGATCCTCACTATACTCGAAGGTAAAAAATCTTTTCCTGCCCTCCGCATCAGGGTGTCTCAATTTCTCATCTTGGAGTTTTCAGTGTCGAGACGCCTTTTGAATGCGAATGCGAATCGGAAGTCTTTGGCGACTGGGCTAAACGATGCGGCAACACGGCGCGGAGAGAGCGCGACAAAGTATTGAAGTCGGACAGCACAACGAACCACAAAGCAGCAGCCCGCAAACATGCGCCGCGAACACGCTGCGGCGATGCAACACGGACGCACGCCGACGCACGCAGGGATCACGGCAGGGTTGCGCAATCGTGGAGGTTATCCAGAGTGAAAATTCACTCCACGTCTAATTCGTATCAATATATTGTTGCCCGTGTGCGTGCGTCGGCTGTGTATGTGTGAGTGTTGCAGGTGTTACTTTGTCCCCGAGTGAATGAAAACTCGCACCTCCCCGGTGTGTTGATTTGGTCTCATCGCTGCTCCAAAATGGGTACTTTGTGTTGTGTGGGTCCACCGGGGCAGGGCGGCGAAAACGCCAAACGTCATAAAAGACGTCATCTCCCACGGTCTGGAAAAGGAACGAGACCGGTAGCATCACAAACTAATGCACAGAAAAAATGTTGACCGAAAAAAATAGTACCCTGTGAATATCATAAATCTATGAAACCGTTGAAAAGCTTGCTTCGAGAGCGCAATATAAATAAAAGTAACCTGCCATGTTTACCTTTGCGTTCCATTCTCAACCGTAAAACCATTTGCCTGGTAAAATTCAACATTTCGTCCAAAATTTTTACCTGAAAATTTTTGCGTCTGGGTGCGTGGGAGCGCAATATGAGAAAGCGCGGGGCATTTCGTAGATTCACGGCTTAAAAAAAACGTGTCGACTACGGCGGTGCAGCGGCCCATTCAAAGCGACTTCCCCACCGAAAAGGGATTGCCATCACATTTACAAATTATGATAGCGAATCGACTAAAGCCTTCCTCGCTACTGAATGGACCAGGCGGCCTGCGGCCACGCCCACCACCTGTTTCTTTTCATAACGTGCCGAAATCGCGTGATGGATTTGGCAACGCGAAGCCAGGTTGTCCTGCTAGCGTTGCTACTGGCGACCCTTTGTTTGTCTATAAATCACTTTGGGAAAGGATTCGTGACAAGCAAGCGAGACTCGCGGGTACGTCGATTCATATGAATTAGGCTGAACCCTTCTCTCTTGTCGTTGAGAGAAACGCGTTGTTGGCACCTGTGCAGTGCTCGTTCGCAGGCGTGTTTCCCGATCAGACAGAGAGAAACGAGTACCGAAACCAGCTGAGTACCCGCACCTTTGGTGACTGCTAGGGGTTATAAAGTGGCTTTGCATCTCTGTCCTGGCACCATTAGCACCAGTAGTCCACCCGTGGTAGTGGTCCTCATCATTCCGAAAACCGCCTCCTCCGCCCATTCCTTTGCCTGACAGGTGAATAGCTCAGCAAAGCGCTGCGATAGTCCCTTAAAAGCGGCTCGATGTGCCTACTGCGGCTGCTACCTGGACCAGGCTTCCCTAAGGACTCTCTGTCGCTCACCTAGAGAGTCTTGCTTTGACATATGTGACTGTTGTCATCCGACCAGTCTCGCAGACAGTCGGACGGCGAGGCGCAGCCGCAGCAGACAGACAGACGGACTGACGGCGGGAGCTGATTTCATCAGGCCCACAAAGCGATGTTGCCGGAAGCATATCTCACAATCATTGTGATTGGTGCAATCGGATATGACCGACCCACCGACGCTTAAGGGAAGTCAAAAGCTGGTTCAGTCGGGTGCTTTTCTTTTGTCAGTCCTTCATTTTCTCTACAGCTCATGGCGTACCGACACCGTCCAAGAACTGTAAAAAGCAGAATATTAAAGGAATTGAAGTCGTGGCCTCTTCATGGAACTTGTTGATTCTGTTGTGATGTCGCCGCAGTAGCGGACTCAGCTGTCGTAAATATCGGTTACAAATCCTGAGGAATGGTTCTCTTATTAACATGCGAGAGGTCCTGGTGGGTCCTCGGCCGGACAAAGGTGTCAGAGGAAGGAGAGGCCTTATGGGACAAGTGGGAGGAGAAACAGAGAGTGGTTTCAGTTGCTGCTGTCCCTTCCAAAGCCAAAGGCCATAAGGCGATGAGGTGCTCCTCCGTGGAGTGTAGTTCATTGTCTCCGAGGAGGAGGGAAATATACGACCGTACTCAAATCAACTTTAAAATATATTAACTCTTTCAGCAGCGCGGCGATATCCCGCTGTCCAGAGGACTCCAAAGGACTCCAGAGGCGTCGGCAGCTTTCTTCTGTCTCTTTCTTTTCCTCTCCCGACGCGTCGCCACGCGGCGCGCTGCCTTTTCCATAAAGAGAAAAGTGACGTTCGTGAAAATGAGACTCCTGTGAGAAAGGGGATTCTAATGCGCCAATTTTGCGGACCACCTTCCCACACTGCCTCACTGCCTCAGTCGCACCTGGAACTGTTCATAAATTAAGGCACTGACATTAAGGAATAGATGCGGTCAGCGAGAATAGCTCTCCGTTCGTGTCAAGTTCGCGTCCTTGCGGTCGCCTTGCTGCGCCAGCCAACTTTGTTGGCGGGTAAGTCGGTGGTAACTCACGTGACTGTCGTCGGACGTCGGGATGGCACAGTGGAATGGTTATATTCTCTATGCGCCGACGGCCGGGCGTTCGTGCACTTCCAAATTTGCAGCGCCCGAATCCGCAGCGTTGTTGTTGTTTTTCCAATAACTTACCGAAAGACTCCTGTCATAACCTGTTGCTGCCGGGGATGGGAGCCGGGTCCGTGCCGGGGCCGTGTGAGACGATTTTCTCGGAAACATTCGCCGGGTTCCCGCAGGGCTGCTTTGGCTGGGCAGCGTGTTTGTGCTGAGGCCCTCATCGACGACGACGCTCTCTTCCTTTTGAATTGGAAGGCGCCTGGCATTGCGACGCGCACTTCGACAAGGCGATGCGGGCGATAGCGACATCGGCAAGTCACTAATGGACACCGCATGCCAAATAATGGCAGCTTTGTCGCGATACAGTGGGGAAAATAACACCAATAACATGACCTGCCGTGCCGCGAAAAAAAAAAGAAGAGCCTTTTGATGTAGGTATTTGAACCCGCGGCTGGATGCTCGCCTGTCATTTTTGCGGAGCCGTGGCTTGATTTCCGCGCGGACCGTCCGTCTGTCGTGAGTTACTCTTGACATTGACTGCTGAGTCTTTACGGCGCCGCCGAGACAAGCGTCAAAAGGCTGCACAGCCTCCATTCCTTGATATTTTTACTGCGCATAAATGCGGCGCGGCGCTTGGAGTCGCTCGGATGGTTCGATATTTTCATTTTAATGCCCGCCGGCCCAGAGCTTTTGTCGCTACCGAAACCGTGGTCGGCGGCCGAGCCTTGTGCTGGGCCTAGCGGCGGCCCACCCGCCGAGCCTCTTTGGAGTACGGACCGTCCGGCCACCGGACCATAACGCCGAACTGTCCACAGTGGGTCAGAAGACCGTTGAGGCGGCCAAAATTCTAGACGCGTTTTAAGATCCAGAGTCGCTAAATGGGACTCGAATCGAACGTGTTGCCCCCACCAATGGATTCGACGCTTGGAGAGCAATCCATTGGTAGGGTTACACGTTCGATTCGTGCCTCATTTAGCGGCTCTGAGCTCAAAACGCGTCTAGACGTTTGGCCGCCTCAACGGTCTTCTGGCCCACTGTGCTGTCTTCGTCCACACCGACAGACACACAAGGCCGCCCCTGTCTTCTTAGGTCGCGGGTCTGAGAAGTAGCGCCTGCAGCTTTGTCTCCACGAGTGTGAGAGAGACGGAGCCGCAAGAGCACTATTCAGAATCAGCCTGCGGCGCGGTCACTTTCATGTGGACCCGCGCACCCCTCGGGGGGCCGCAGGGCTCCCCCCAGTGAGCTCCCCGCGGGCACCTGGTCCCCGCTGGGCTGCTTCACGGCCTGCTCGGGCCCCGCCTTGGCCGCGCGCTCGCCGCGCGCACGCCCTCTGATGATGCCGTTGTCAACCCCGTCCTCGATCAACTCGGGTCTTTATGAATAAACTGTCTTAAACGGGCCCATTTCCTCGGTCTGGCGACGTCGGGCGGCTCGGCCCGCTCGGGATGGAAGAAGAGCGTCGCGGCGGGGTCAGGTGGTCGCTCGGCATAATGGCGGCGGCCCACGTCGGGATGACGAATGTCGCCACCGTCGGCGTCCTTATAGGCGACCCCTTCGCCTGCCCGGCCGCTACCAGTCCAGGAGGACCGCTGCCATTACGGCGCCCAGCTGGAGTGGACGCCGCACAGTGGGCCGGAAGAGCGGCAGCGTAGGCGGCCGAAATTGTAGACGTGTTTTGAGCTCCAGTCGCTTAATGGGACCCAAACCGAACTTGTCACTCCCACCAACGGATTGCTCTCCGAACAAGGAATCCATACGTGAAGTCACACGTTCGGTTTGAGTCCTGTTTAGCGACCCTGGAGCTCAAAACGTGTCTAAAGTTTTGGGCCGCGAGCGTGAGTCTTCTGGCCCACTGTGCGCCGACCCATTCCGAACATTTCGACGTGCGTCTCTCTCGTACTCATGTGGCGTTCCGCAGAGGAGTGCGAGAAAGACAGGGACAGGACGCTGTTTGGAAGCAGCCCGCCGAGGCTGTCCATCACGGCCCCGCCGCTGCGTCGCCCGCGTCCAGCGAAAGTGGCCGCTCCAGCGAAGGTCAGGGTCCTCGGCCCGTCCTGCACTGTGGTCCGCGCGCAGCGACGACGCATTGGGGCGCCGTCGATGTTAGGTGAAATTGAATGGGTATCGGAGAGAGAGAGAGAGAGAGAGAGAGAGAGAGAGAGAGAGAGAGAGAGAGAGAGAGAGAGAGTTGGTCTAGCTTGCAGCGGCCATTCCACCAAGACACGCAGACGCTGCCCGACGCTGTCCCCGCCCCGTGCATTGAGGCCCCGGCGCCAGGCGCGGTGCCCCTGTCCGGCCCAACAATGCCACCGGCCCGTCGTTCAATCCCCCGCTGGCCATAACAAATGCGAAATCCGCACCGAGCTGTGTGTCTGTCGCCTGGTCGGCCACGCCCACGGTCGGTAGCGCAGGCTGGTAGTGTGCAGGCCTGCGGCTTTCCCCGTCTGACCGCGCTATTATTTTATTGTCCGGCCGCTTTGTGTGGGGGGCGGTGTCGGCAGTGGTGCTTCACTGATGTGACCCACTGGCAGTTCAGTGCCGGCGGCGCGTCAACTCGCTTGATTGACGCGCGCGGCGCCTGCCGTCGTGCGTGCGTGTGTGTGTGTGTGTGTGTGTGTGTGTGTGTGTGTGTGTTGCCGATGCCCATCGCGATAGCTGGCCGCTTTGCGCAGGGAAAAGAAAACACTTTGTGCAAAGGCCAACGCTCAGAGCCACTATGCTAAATATATACCCAGAATAATAAAAACTTTGCAACCAAGATGATTCAGTCATCTTTGGAAAGTCACCCAAAAAAGCGCGGAAAACGACTTTCTGATCCAAGGTTATTGGGTAGGACTGACTTTCTGTTTCAAGTTCCACGTAAATAACCGCCAATAACTTTGGTTCAGAATGTTTCCCCAGGTGTGTGGGTGACAGTGACTTAAAAGGGCGGCACGACGGCACTAACATTTTGTGCGAGATCTTCCTCTTGGAATCAATTACTACTCGAAACGATTTGTTCTTGTCTTCGCAAAATAACACAGCCGCTCGCGGTGCAGCCGGCTGCCCCCGCACCGCACGAGGTGCACGAGGTGGTGCCGCAGTAAGTGACGGGTAGCCAGCGCGCGCCGTAATGACCAGCCGCCCCAACAAGCGCACGCTACTGCCGCGCTTTTTGCTCATTGCCGCCTGGCCCACTGTGAGGCCTGCCAGTGGCGTTCCTGGCTGGCCCCCTCTTTTTGGGCTGGGCCTATACTTTGTGCGCTCTGAGCAGATTGGCGCATTCCTATCTTGTACAGTGTTTGAAGGTGTGGTGAAAGAAAAAAAAAGTCGTTTTGGTGTTTTTGCATGTAAAAACTTTGGGAAGAGGTTTGGATGATTGGACGAACTACTGTGTCTTGCAAATTGCAGAATATTGTAAGCTTTACGTAACTTCGTTAGGGCTTGTTTGTTAGATTTTGTAAATTAAACCGTTACTTCAATACGATCGGCGGTAGAGACGCGTGATCTCTGAGCTGACTAACGTTCTCACGCACGCGCTGACGCACGCATACGCACGTGACTGCTGTACCCACACAGGGTCGTCAGGTAGTGTCCGTTTAGTGAAGGGCTCCCACCGGTATAGTTCGCTGAGGCCAAGGCCCGTGGGAACCCGAGGATCCCGCCGGCGCGCACCAACCGCCCCAATCCATGAAATTACAGTGTCGCTGCACCGAGAATATGGGTATTCTCATTGCCTCTAAACACTCTGAAGCCGTGATCACAATCCACACCGGCCGCCGCGCGCCGCCACGCTGCCCTTCCCCCCAGCGCCGCCCCTGCCCCCTTAGCCCGGTTCGCAACAGTTAAGCAAATTATTGGTATTTGTCGTTTGGCCGCCCTTGCCGGCAGTCTGTGTGTGCCTTGCCGTTTTGGAGCGTGCAGGCACGCACGCCGCGCTCCCACACCGCAGTGTGGGCCAGAAGACCGCACAGATGGCCAAAATTCTAGACGCGTTTTAAGCTGCAGGGGCGCTAAATGGGACTCGAACCGAACATGTGACCCCACCAATGGATTGCTCTTTGAAGGAGGAAGCCATTGGTGGGGTCTCACGTTCTGTTCGAGTCCCGTTAAGCGACTCAAAGGTTCAAAACGCATCTAGAATTTTGCCCGCCTGCCCCGGTCTTCTGGCCCACTGTGCACTGCCCTATCAGCGCGAGCGAGCAAATTTTCTTTTTGATAGAAACTGCTTTGACTATGCAGTCTCCTGTTTTCAGGTAAGGATGAATACAGTACTGTCGAGTTCCATGCTCTTTTACAGGAAAACTATTCCCTCAGGGTAGGTTCCTGATTCTATCTGACCTGGCCAGCGTGTGCATGCTATTAGCGTAGGGTCGTTTCAGTTGCTCGTTGCGCGGTGCAGTTGGGTCTGTTTGCCGGAGTGATTGGGAACGGAGAGAGACCAGCACGGAAATCGACTCTGGCACTCACTTAGCGCCTGTGTTTGCCGTGAAGGCGGGAAGGAAGCAGGATATTTGAACAGTGTGCGCATCGCCGGAAAGCGGTCGTGTGTGTCACGTGTTCGAAGTGGCGCGGTGCGACTGTCACCGTCCGGGTGAAAATGATTGTGGCACCACCTTTGTTTGCGCTGGCGTCATTTTTCCGGTGTTCGTGGAAATGGCGCTGAGGCCGCAGCGGGGCGCTCGTGGCGGCGCGCCGTCGCTCGGCACTCCATTCTCCATTACAGTGGGCGCGGAGGACGGGTGGCGTAACTCAGGAAGCGCGCTGCTCTACGATGCGCCGCGTCACGGTCTTCGCCCCCCGCCAAGGCGTTCGCCATGTTCCCCTTGCGGCCCGAGTGCTGCACAGTGGGCCAGAAGACCGCGCCAGGTGGCCAAATTTCTCCATAGACGCGTTCTAAAGTCTAGAATCTCTAAATGGGATTCGAACCGTACTTTTAACCCCACTTACAGACCCCAGGTTCAAAGAGCAATCCATTGGTTGGGTCATATTTTTGGTTCGAGTCCCATTTAGCGACTCGGGTGCTCAAGACGCGTCTAAAATTTTGGCCGCCCGCGCGGCCTTCTGGTCCACTGTGTGCAGCCAGACAGCCACACAATCATCTTGTCAAACGAGGCCACGTTGCAGGTGCGTCTCGGAGGGCGGCGACGAGTGGCGCCGGGGTGGCGCTTGGACGGGGTGACGTCGCCGTGCCCGCAGTAACCGCCGCCCTGGCCTAGGCTTCGTCTTCGGTGGCCCACCGCGATCCCTGCTACACCCGCCCCTGGTGGCAACCTGGAGGCTGGCTCGTGGGAGCCTGCACCCAGGGAACGATTTACTTGTACCGATGCTGGATTTTGTCTCATTTGACTTTTGAGAATATTTGATTTGATTCAGACATTTTATTCTCAAATTGAGCACTTTTCTCACGTACTTTGACTCATGCGTGAGGCAAATATTGTCTCAGACTTTGAGAGAATTATCGCAAAACGCTTGCAAGTAGGAGTCGAACTTGGAATCCCTGCAGTGGCGAGCCGTCGCCTAGCCCACGTCACCACGGAGGTGGATTGGCGATGACAGATGACTGGGCGCTGGCGTTTCTCAGGCCCCCGCTTTCCAAGAGTGCCGAGCTTGTGTGGTTTACAAATGTGCCGCGTTGAGCGCCTGATAAGTACACAAGCAGTAGCGCAGTAGGTTAGGTACCTGCCTTTGACCTCCAGGGGTCCGGGTTCAACTCCCAGCAGTGTCCGTATAATTTTTATTAGTTTAGATCCTTGAAGATGATACTACTGAGTCTAGGATGCTCAGGCCGCGTTCCATTTCTCGCCTCACCCCGTTGACCACCTTCAAATGCCGGTTTCGAGTTTTGAGCGGTAATGGCAACTACAACGTCGGCAGCAAATCCGGTAGTCTTGGGAAAATCGGACCACGGGATCGGTTCCTCCCGCCCGTAATTTTGCTACTCGCCCCCAACCCTCCGTCAAAAAAAATCTGGAAAAAACTACTCCCCCTTCTTTCCGGAAATTTTGATACTTCCGTCCATCTCTGGGTTGCTACGTGATAATTTGGCCAGAGAAAACTGGTGGCGCCTCGGTGGGAACCGAACCCGGGTTACTATCCAGGAGGGCTGGCACTTTACCACTGTGCTACGAGAGCAGTTGCTGTTATGGCGCGTTTGGAAGAGTGTCATAGAGCGCGGCGCTCTCCTTCAGTATGGCAGGCCCCAGCCAATTAGAGACTGGGTCACCGTTCGAAAAAGGTCCCGCTCTGCTTCTCATTGGTCGACTGGATCAGACGTGCGCAGGCGCAGAAAATACAAGAATATGAGCCTCAGTCTGAGAAAACCCTCCTTTCTCACTACTTGCTGAGAAATGTAGCATTGTGGCAAGCAACATGCTGAGACAAATACCTCGCGAAAATATTGCTGTCTGACGTCACATCGCTGATGCTGGGATTTACTCCAGTTGATGAAAAACCTCTTGCGGCAACGTAATATTGTCTCGATACGAGTGGATTTTTGCATTGGAGGCAGACAATCTCCATTCTCATACCAATGACCTAACCTGCATCGCCCAACCGTAAGACAAATTTTGTCTTGTGCCAATGCAATTTTTCTTGGAACAAGTAAATCGTTCCCTGGGTGTGGGGCGTGGCAGGTGCGTGGGCAGCGGTCTCGTGTCCTGCCTGCTGGCACTGGGTCAGTCCTGGCCGGCCGGCAGGTGCCACCGATTTGGCTGCAGGGCATGATCCTTACCACGGCGAGTGTGCCGGGTGTTGCGGGGTAACGAGGCCGGCGGAGCCACGCCGCCGCCTGCCCCGCGTCTTCTAAACCACCCCGCCTCGACGTCTCTCTCAAACGCGTACTTCCAAGAAACGCATGTTGTCTGCGTTCGACAAAAAAAAAGGACGTTGCGACTGGCCGTCAAGTTGCAATAACTAGGAATCAGCGTGTCAGGGAAGCGAGTGCGGCGTACTTCTGGAGACGGAGACACTTGCTGAAATGTCGCTCAAAGCGAATGTGGGCGGGGCACCGCCGGCCTGCCGAAAGGTGCATCAGTGACAGGAGCTGCTGCCATACGACGCGGTTATAATTAATACTTATGATATGCTAATGGCGGACCCCACAAATCGCGGCCTTTGAAAAGGACCCCAGAACCCTTTCCTCCTTGCCGTGGTTGATGATGCTGCGGTGTCCGCGAGGCCGTGTCCTCGCCTGCCAAACGGTCCTCACGAGACAGTCTGCGGACTATCATAAATTGTGTCGAGTTCTCAATTTACTTGTCCTGCATAACAGCCGGCGTGGCACCCACGTACCTGGAGGTCCCGAGACGTCCTAAGGGGTTGGGGTGTCTCCCTCGCTTCGGGCGCAACTCATCAGGGGGTCTCTCCAATGCGGTTCCCTCTCTCCGGCTCATAAGGCAAGCCATCCGGCGAAAGGGGGCTCACGAGTCGCTGCCGAGCCGATGAATTGGATGGGGCCTTTTCGCCAGACGCGGGGCGGGAGTGGGTGGCAGGAGCTGCGCATCTACCTGTCAAAAAATACAACTGATTCACTGTTGCTGTTTTCAACTGTTTTTCCTTTGCAACTCTGTGACACTTAAAGTGGTGACCTAAAGCTTCTTTCCTTTCTTCGCCAATTACGAGTGCGGCCTTCGTGAAGCCCCCACTCCGTGTCTGCGCGGCAGAAAATGAGCGGCAGGTGAGCGATGATACCCCCGACACCTCTCCAGTTCACCTGCCCGCACGGTGACAGCGGCCCCGCCACGCCGCCGTGCCCTCTGCGGTTGGCTTGGTTTCGCCGACATAGAAAGCCGCAGGACAGCAGCAGGGTAAAGGATAGCGAAAGGGCAAAGAGGACTAAAATTAGACGTCAGCGAGTCTGAGTAGTGATGCACCACCTGGACGTAAGGAACCTGCGTCGCCATGGACCTTCTACACTGAAAAGTTTCATCTTTCCGGGTCGCTCTAGACTTACTCAAAGGCCATGTGCAAACCTAAACGTTGCTCTGGAAGATACGAGCCGCTCGTGTCGTCCACATCTTGACGAGGAATATCGCCTAATTGCCCAATTGCAATCAGAGTCCCAACCGGCATTCGCCTCGGACATATATCAGTATCCTCCGCGCTGACGACCGCATCAGCGAAAAATCAAATCCCAATAACACTCGACGGCGTGACGCGAGGCAGGACCCATTGCTGTCCGGTCTGGATTCATCATCACTTGCCCATAAACTGGTGGCCTGCGCTCCAATCTGCCCCGTGGTCATTAACTAGCATAACAAGCTACTACCATAAAAACTGTTGTTTTTCTCTGGGGCGCGGCACCCCCGCTGCGCGTGCGCCCTGACCGGCTGATGGGCCTGCCAGCCTGCCAGGCGGAGATCGCGCCCGGAAAGCGGTGCGGTCTGACCTGCCCGCCGATTGCGGGCCTCTCTTTCCCTGCACCGCGGACGGCGGTGCGACGGAGAGGGAAGACGTGGCCGCCAGCCAGTGTGGGTCTCTTTGAGGCCTCTGGGGTGCCCGATGGGCCTCTAAGGGCCCTTCTGGGGCCCAATGCCGGGGGCTGCCCACACTCGCCGAGACAATTAGTTCCCGTCCTGGACCTCGGCGGGACTTTCGGGACCTTTCGGGAGTTTATCAAAATGAAATGCATCACATCACCTGCGCGGCCCATTGCCTCGCATTAATTATTTACAACGGCAGGCGACGGCGCGCGTTGCTGTGGGGCTCATTGCCGCGAGTGGGGCTCAAAGGCCAATTTCGTGTCTTCAATTTTCGGTTTTTGAATGTGGCCCGGTGTTTGCTGGCCGTTGGGATGCCAATAATGGTCCAGTGGATGACTGACACCTGGACTGCCTCTAACAGCAGGCAATATTCCAACTGCCTTCTAGGGCATGAAGAGAGCTCTATCGATTGTGGAACTTCGTGTTCTTTAGTGATGCACCGCCTGTTTGATTATTTCGTTCTCCTCACCAGACCTCCCGCGGACTGCGGTCATGCCCAAGGGCCAAAGTGGCCACGCGCGAGCCACGCGGTGCGGCGCGGCCAAGGGGGCTCCGGGGGGTGTTCGGCGACCCGCAGGGGGGCGCAACCCGAGAGGCTGCTACCGCTGCACGGGGGCCGGCCAGGGGGCGTCCCGGGGGGCTTCCATCCACACCCCCGCACTGGCGAGCAGCACTGCCACGCATCACCGGCTGGCCGCGGGGGGCCAACGCCTTGACTCGTCGGGATGCCCGTCCCGGCCGCGTGGCGCTGGACGCGTTGACACTCGAACGCCCACGCCCTGCTCGAACGGCCACAAATTCCTGCCGCAGAGGTATAAATCTACCATCCTGTCATCGAGAGCCAGGCCTGCCAATATCGCTTGCGTCTAGACATCGGTAGCAAAACTGCTTTTGCCCGAAAAAAAAACCTCTAGAAATTCAACAACCTGGACCATTTTACATTTGTGACATTGCTTCTGGGCAGAAAAGTACGAAGTAAGTTTCTCTTATATGCTGCTTAAATAAATTTTCGTATTTCTTCGACAGCGAGAAAACTAAAGCAATGCGTGTAGCAGCGAGAGGGAGGACTGTGGAGTAGACGCAGCGCATTAACGAAACGAATATGAAAAATTGAAATGTGTAAATTGGTGATTTAAATGAGGTAGGAGCCGTGCAGTCGGGGTAGGGCCGGCGGGCCGCGCATAGCCCGGAGCAAATTCCGACCCCCTCCTGTGAGGCCAGTGTGGGATCCATCCACGACGCCCTCGCCCTGCCGGGGCACCAGGGCGGTTTTAAAACTCCGAATGGAAAGCATAAATATTCGTAAGCGCCCGCGCTGCCCCTCTTTCAAAAGCCACAATTGATCAGCAATGCCTTATCAACATGCAAGAAGAAAAGGTGGCGTTCGATTTGGCGGCTGACAAAAATGAGGTCTGGCTGTAAAGTGTTAATTGTTAAGGGCTGTTCAGGAGGTTTTCCAAAATGGCGGCAAACTGTGACTGATTAATCGCTGGTCGAGGTACCGCCAAGCGCCGCGCTTCTCTGCAGGTGGTGCGGTTGAAAATGCTGCCAACATTCCGCCATGCCTCATTGACCCGCTGTTTCTCGATTAGCGCCGTGCGGGCACCCAAGCGCCGCGGCTCTAATCAAATTACCCGCCGTCGCATCAGGGGGGCCAACCCCCTATTGGCCGATGGTATTTGATCAGCAGGTTTGCCACGCCATCCCCGGCGCTTAATGATCTGCACGGATAGGTCACTCCCGCACTTGTGGTGAGGTGAGACCCGCCTTCGCAAGTTCTGACGCGCATATGGGAAGCAATGCATTTTAAATTAGACTTTTTCAGTTATAAATAATATTTGTCGTTTAGAAAGTCGGTACGCTCTGTCGGCCCTGACGGTGATGCGCGGTGCCCGGGGCCACGGCCGCCCCCCGTGGCGTCCTGTGGCGAAGGTCCAGGCGCTGCCCCTTTGGGATCTCCTTGGGGCCGCCTTGGGGCTTCTGGCGCCTAATGCGCAACGGCGCCCCCGCGCCCACTTGCGCCCCTCAGCGGGGGGCAGTCCGACGGGCGGCGCGCCGCAAAGCTAATAGGGCTCGGCGAGAAATATGGAGGAGGAAATCGCCAGTCAAGTGTACTAAATTTGATGTTGCCTTTTCCATAACAGCAGGCTTTGCGACATCGAATGTGGACTGCGAAAAACGTAGCAATTTTGTGCATTTAAACTTATACTAAAAAAGAAACCCTGAAAATAATCCGTTTTGCCACGGTGTTCTTGATATACAGCTCCCTATAAAGTCAAGAAGTCGTGCACTGTACGGGGATGATAGTTTCTTTGAGGGCTGCACTAGACTGCACCTGCGCTGGTGGCGACGACCCGGGCGGGCAGAGCTCGTCTTACAGGATTGGAGTATGGACCAATCGAGCGTCGGAATGCACCTTACACGCCACGCTCCGCTGCCAGGCCGACACATGAGCCGGGAGATTTATTATATTTGGCCTGATATCGGAATGCAAAGGACTGGGGATGGGGCTACGCCGAGTTATACGAGTTTCAATCTTCACCCTTTCCAGTGCCAAATAAACACTCGCTGCAAACTCTGGCCAGACAGCGCGGCGAAAGCACTTCACAAATTTTCTTTCCCAATACGTGTCAATCAGCAGTTGCCAAATATTTTTCTGCAGGGTCATGGTTCTGACTATTTCCATTAGCGGCCTCGTGGCTACCGGGCACGAGGAATTGTGTTGTGATTCGGCATTCCACATTGGCAGACCGAGGCACTGTGTGGGCCCCGCACGCCCACGCCGTGTGGATCCTCACATGTGCCGACTCATTCCGCCCTAACCTAACCAGCTGGCCGACCCTTGCCCCGCCGACCGCGCCAGACAGCCTGGCTCCACAGAGACACACAAGGGTCCGAAAATGAAAATCATCACTCGGCTGCCTTTGCTACCAGATAGATTTCGGCCGGGCCTGCCTGCCGCACAACCCCTGCCCACCAAGAATGCTGCTGGCTTACCCGGGGGCGGCTCAGGCAAGGCTCGGTCACGGCCACGAAGCGCAGACGGCATTAATCAAAAGGAAGACCTCGCTTCGAGTGGCGGGTCACGGCGGCTCTTGCAAAAGCAGGCTGGAAACAAAAACAAAATTTTAAGGTCAAAGGAAACAACCTCGCACCTACGCAACCGAATGACCCGAAAGTCACACCGGTTCCGGGCAAGAAAAATTCCCACACGGCCGGTATCCGAACCCACGATCTGGGTGACTGTATCAGCTGCTGGCTACTATTCAAGCGAGATTTTTGCCTAAGTTATGACGCCGGACCGTGGCCGAGGGCATAACGCATACCTAGCGTTCTTCACCCACCGGCCAATTAGAGATGGGCCTTTTAGATGAGTTCCCACCGCGCCCGCTGCGCCCTCTGGACGGCAGGCGCTGGAACCGCCGACACGGATTCACAGCTCGCCGGCAGGATTTGAACCCGCGATAAGCCTGTCAACCGCAAAGGATTTGTGAATCGTCGCGTGCGACTGCGATTGAGACGACTTTTATGCAAATTTTGTCCTTTTCCGATTCCCACGGTGACACTCATGGAACCGAGCAGGGAAGTGGAGCAAGGAAGAGCGAATCTGAAGTAAGAAGTGGGAAGGGCGGGAAGCAAGAGAGGGGGCGCGCTGAGTTTACGGGCGCTGGAATGAACGCGGTGATGGCATGGTGTGGTTGCATGGTCAGCACTGCCATCATGGTGTGGGTGTCCTCGCTTGATTTAGGACTGTGTTTACGACCGCGGAGGTACCTCCGAGGCTGTGTGAGAGAGTGAGATGCAGACTGCGTGAGCAAAAGAGAAAGAGAGAGTACGAGCTGTGAGATCGAGAATATGATGTGTGAGTTCCGCGGGCTGGGAAAGGAAGCGACCAGCCAGAAAAGTTAGTTCCTTGTCACAACAATTAATGCCTCCGCGTGCGCCGGGCGGCCGAACGCGGCGTGGAACTGAACTCGCACTGCCCGTCGTGATGTATTGATTGTGCGATACACGACGGCGTGTATGTCCAGTGCGAGAGAGTCCTCCGCGGGGAGGGACGATGACATGAAACGCGATCATTGGAAATAGAATCGTTCTTGTTTTTATTGTGGATCAGAAAATTGGTGCGGTGTGGCCCCGCATTGTGGCCGCACAAAACGGTTTGGACGGGGCGTTAGGCGGGCACAGTGTGGCACAGAGGCCCCCGTTACGCAGCAGCCACCCCACTCACGGCCGACAGCCATGCACTATTTATGAAGTGGGGAGAATGGCGGCTTCTCTCCAAAGCGGCAGTCTGGGTCGCTGCAGCGCGCTGCCACGATGGGGCGTCCCAGCGGTCCCAGCACGCGACCGGCACCTTTGACTCGGCCAGGGAGAGGGCCTTGTCGACGAGTTACGCCACACGGTGATTGTGCCCTCATTGTGGGCCGGCCACACAGACGGGCCGCGTCGGGGGAACGCACCGCCGTGTTCGGGAGAAACGTCGACGAAATGGCGTGGCGATGATGGTGTTGCTGTGTCGCGTCTGCCCCGGAAAGCCCTCTTATCCCTTGGTCACCTTCGGACAGGTGCATTCTACGGTTCGTCTGCTGGTGCATTACTTTGCGCTTTGCTTGGCATGAGGTTCTGATTTCATTAAAAAACGCACAGGTGATGTGTCCCTCTCGGTTTTTCTAGAGAGTTCCTTAGGTAAAAAGGCTAGCAAACCCAATGTAACACTTTCAGCGCACATCAAAATTTGCCAAATTGATTAATGTCTACTTGTAATTTTTGGAAATTTCGCAAACCGAAGCAGTTCTTAATGCACGCCGCACCTAGGATCAATGTCAGTGGCGGGTACGCACTGTAGGTGGGTTCCTCGGGCACTCCTCAATAGCCGCGCTACCAGGTAACAGGCAATGCCGGCACGCGCCGTCGCGCACGCACGCACCCTTCCGGCACGAGTCGCGCACGCGACAAAAGCATCCCAATTACGAGGCGCGCTCGGTGCTGGGGCCGTTGGGGCGTGGCGGGGCTGGCCGAGGACGTGACGGCACCAAAACGGATATCAATTATTGTTGTCTGGCCGCGGCTGCGGCGGGAGAGGATGCAAGAGCCGCGCGGGCGTGGACCAGCCCTGTCACGCGTCTCCTGGAGGCTGGAGGTACCCGTCAAAAACTCGCGCCTCACGGATGGAGCGAACTGAGAGAATGCAAGGCGGGGATGGTTTTTCGTCGCTGTTTTCCTGTTGGCGGCCATGTAACTCAGCGCCGCATCTAATGAGGCGAGGGCACGAGCGAGATCCGAACCCGCGCCACGCCGCCACGACACGAGGAAGAAGGTTCGTGCGGAGAGGTGATCAGTGGGCGAGTAATATGCAGATATGATGCGCGCGGCCTGCACCGGCCACGCACCGAGTCGGACGTACTCTCCCCGCGGGGAGGGGAGGGCGAACACGCTCTCTCACACCTCCCCCGCGGCGCGGCATTCGGCTTCCGGTGCCAAGTGTGTCAGGTGTCGGCCCGATATGTGTGGAAAACCGGTCCGAAATAAATCAATTATCGAAGGCGTACAAATCGAGGCGATCCGAAGCAACACCTCGCGGGGCCATTTGCACCGATGTACCAGTGTAACGCCGCGCGGGCATGCAGCACACTGATTCCGACCGGCGTTTTGTCGCTCCGTCCCTTTCGCTCCTACGCGGCCCCTCCAGGAGAGCGGCACACAGTGGGTCAGAAGACCGCGCTGGCGGCCAAAACTGAAGAAGTGGTTTGACCTCCAGAGTCGATAAATAGGACTCGAACAGAACGTGTGACCCTACTATTAGATCGCTCTCTAAACGAGGATTCCTTTGGTGGGCTTACACGATCGGTTCGAGTGCCATTTAGCGACTGTGGAGCTCAAAACGTGTAGCGCCTGCTGGGTAGGCAGTCCCGTTACGCTCCGCTGTGCGGCGGGCCTGCCTACCCGCTTCCCGTGTAAATATAATTGGTGGCGCGTTTGCTTGCCGATTTTGGCGCGAAACTGCTCCCGATGGCTGATGCGTGCCGCTGCGCCGCTGGAGCCCGTCTGTCTGGCACTGCGGAATTCCACAGCCAATCTGATTCGACTCATCAAGGCGTGCTGCCCTCAGGGCCCTCAGGGCGTGGGTGCCCCGAAGTACCCGGGGGTGCGGCGTGCGACGGGGTGGCTGTGACTCACCGGGCGTGTCGTATCAGTGGAATGTTGGCTCATCAGGTGGGTCACCAGGTCGGACCCCGCCACTATGATCGTGCAACAAAAATACTGTTTGTCATTTGGTAAAATGTTTTGGATAAGACGAGGGAAAGGAGGAGGGTGGGCCGCTCTGCTGACAAAAGGGTTGATTGTACGCCTCTTATTGAACAAGGGCTGCGAAGTGATCGGGTATTGGAACGAGATCAGGCTTTATTGGCTGGACAATGCTCTGAAAAATGCTGTATTCAAACGACCGGCATTGGATGACAAATTGACGCCATATATCTCTAAAGTAGTCTTAAGTCTTTCGACGAATCGATAGTCAAAGCCTACCTACAAAAACACGGAATCATAAAAAAGACGTCTTTATGTTTCCAGATCAAAACTTTTTTCTTCCCTTTATGTTTGGAAAGCGATGACTCATACGACCCCTTACTTGTAAGCCAGTGTAGGTACAAGGCACTGCATGACGTGTTAACATGGCTCGCCCCATACCGCCTCGGCCGCACATCGGCCGTCCGGCAGACACGCAACTGGCCTTGCCGTGGGGCCGAGATACGGCCCTCTGGGACGCCTTGCCCGCGCGCGTCCTGGCAAGTCCTGACCGAGGACGAGGGCCAGCCTGCAGGCTGACATGGCCCACCCGTAGCACACCATTACTAAAATTTTCGTCCGTTTTGTCAGAGTGTTCCCCCCAGGACTAAGACAAAGCAAGTCTACTTAACTCGTAAGTCGGCCGGCGTCCGCTGCTTCGCGCTGTCGTAGATTTTTCATGGTTATTGCACGGTAGAAAAAAGATTTAGTCGTTGATTCCGGTGGGTGGAATGGCTCTGGTCGCCGCCTTGTACGGCGAGGTCCCTCGCGGTTTCGGTAATCATAATGCTAATGGGCGCGGCCCAGTACACCTCCTTTACCACTCCGGGCTGTTCATAAACACCGTGTTGATCACATATACTGCCGTGTCGCGGCGACTCGCCGGCCGGTGAGTAAGATATTCCACTCGGCTGCCGCCCTGCTGCGGCGCAGCCCGGCGCAGCGTGCCGGCCGGCCGGCCGCGCGTGCGTCCGGGGCGGCGGTTCGTCTCCGTCCAACGCTTTGGCAGGAATCGATGCGGCCGCGCATGAACCTGCAGGCGGCCACCCCCGGCTAAAGAGAGCAAGTCCGGTGTATGTTTCTGTTTTTTTGGTCGTGCGACAACGAGATGCCCCAGCCGGCCGCATACGTGCCGCACGCGATGCGCCAACCAGCCACCCTAGGCAGCAAGGAGAACAAAACGAGAACCGGGGTGCACTCTGGAAACGACACCACGACATGAAGGGCGGACGCGTTGCTTGATTTTTGACGTAAGAGCGTTAGATAATGAGCGCGGCGACTGCGCACGACTCCTGACAGGAGAAACGCGCCGCATCCTCGGCAGAGCACCGCAACTGCGTCGCGGAGGAGTCGTAGTTACGCTGCCCGGAGCTTAGCGCGGCACCGCCCTGCGCGTCTAGCGTTCGCGCCGACGGCCTTCATGACGCCGCGGGAGCAGCGGGCCTCGGTGCGCGTGGGAGAAAGTACACAGCCTCTGAGCTTTCCCCTGCGAGCCGCCCGGGGGAGGCTGCAGCGCACAATGGGCCAGAAGACAGGCGCAGGTGGCCTAAATTCTAGACGTGTTTTGAGCTTAGGAGTCGCTAAATGGGACTCGAACTAAACGTGTGAACCCACCCATGGATTGCTCTCCGAACGAGAAACCCATTGGTGGGGGCCACACGTTCGGTTCAAGCCCTGTTCCGCGATTCTGGAGCTACGCGTCTAGAGTTTTGGCAGCCTGGGCCGGTCTTCTGGCCCACTGTGCCGCGCCGCGCTGGACATGTACATTGTCGACTTCTAGACAGCTCAATAACGCCAAACGTGCCTAGGCCCCCAGTAATGTGGCGGCCAGCGGAGATATTAAGATTGAGATAAATGCCTAATTGAACTGGTGCCGGCTTCTGGCGGCCACCGGACTCCCCGGGCGGACCGGGATGACCCCCAGCAGCTCGGCCGCCTTCCTCCATTCCGTGTTTCTGTATGATAAATGTATTGTCTCGGCGCGGCGCGCAGATGGCGTGGCGCGCGGTCGCTCCCTCGCACGGCATGGCCGGAATGCCCCTCGCGGGGGGTAAAAAGGGCTCGACGCGGCCCCCGTGGCCCGGCAGGCCGGCAGTGCCCCTCGGCGGGGGTTTAATGGACGCCACGCACCTAGGGCTGCGTCTGAGGAAACCGCGCCCCTCGCCCTCGGCATTTCGCACGCGCCCCTCCGGTGGCTGCCGCTGCCATGGGGCAGGACGTGGGCGGGCTGCCCACTGTGCTGTCGCGGTGCCTGCAGCCGTCACCAGGCCGACCACGTCACCCGCAGGCCATTAGTGACGTGGCCGACCCGGAGGGCAGTTGAAGGGATTCCGGTGGCAGACTGACGGCGCCGGCCCGGCCATCGGGATGCAAGTTCGGCATTTCAAGGCGCAGGGCGGTGGCGCCAGCCTACCCGTTCCCAGGCACGACTACCGGGGTGCGCGCGGCTCGGTTTCGGTTTGGATCAAGTTGGAGTCGGATTCCATGAAGCCCTTTGCCCATCAGCGCCGTGAGGGTCATGGGCGGGCCGGGGACCACACCGCAACGAGTGTCATGACAGGGGCGGCGAGGCGCACCTTGCGGCGCCAACGGCCAGGCCAGGGACGGTCAGGGACGGTCAGGGACGGTCAGGGACGGGGATCGGGTGTCGCGCGGGGCAGGGGAAGGGGTACGGCTAGACGACATCGCCGCCGAAACGCGCGCACGCTGAAGCTCGTCGTTTTTCAGAAGGCGACGTGCGTGCTCCGGCGACTAAATCACAAGCGCCGGAGCGGCGCAGCGCAGCGCCGTGTCAATAAATCTGAGCCACATCGGTGAATGCCGCAGAAGCAGTTTGTCGAGAGTATCGTCGGGAGATCAGGCACTTTGATTTTTCGTGACGTTCCTGACATTGTTATGACGACTTGCAGTGCTAAGTTCGTTTGTGATTGCACATTGGGTCGATGAAAATGAAGCGTTGCAATATTGCAGTGGACACTGGTGAAAGAGATTCGTGCTTGGTGAGCGTGCTGTGTACCGTGTGGTGCCCGCATACACACACACGGCGGATGTTCATTCGAGATCCCGTTCGTCAACACGGTCTCTCCGATCGGCCTGGGTCATAGCGCTCTGCACCATGGCAGCTCCATCAGCGTCACGGACTTGGCAGGCGGGCCGACAACACTGCCAAGGGCGACGCCAGGGGTCAGGTTTGACGCCGTGGGTTCAACTCCCGTCGGTTCTCGTTGGCCGGACCATTTACTCAACCTGAAGAGTCCATCGCCGCTCGCACCGACCCAAGACGCTGCGTCCTCCCTCCGCGCGCACGGGACATCCAATTTCGAATTTGGAGGTGAAACCGGTTGCCTCGGCGAGAAAAAAGGCAAAGCGTTCCGGCGGCCGGTCTCCGGTCTCAACAGGACGCGGGATAAAGCATCCTGTCGACGCCTGCAGGAAGAGCCGAGCACGTGCCTTTGAGGACCCCCCGTGGGGCCCCTCTCGTGGCGCGGTGCAGAACCGTCTCGCCAAATCACAGGAAAGGGGAGCGCGCCGTGCCTCCTCGGCAGGTGCGCAGAGGAGGTCAATGAGCGCCAGCGCGTGGTCTCGGTCACAGCAGTCGCACTTCCGACGGTCCCGACACAGAGGCCCAAGTCGCGGGGGGCTCCGTCGAGTAATTAGAATCACAGTGGGACCGTCGGGGACCCACTGTGCGGGCTGGTGGCGGCGCGGCCCGGCTGGCGGGGGCATCCAAGTGTCAAGCGAAGGCAGACTGCCCGTTCCGTTCTCCATTGCATTCATCATGCCGATAGGAATCCGCCCCTGCGTCTTTGCCGCTCGCGCGCAGGCAGCACACAGTGGGCCAGAAGAGCGACGGAGGCGTCCAAAACTATAGACGCGTTTTGAGCTCCGAACGTGTGACCCTACCACTGGACTCCTGGTTTGGAGCTCAACCTATTGTTGGAGTCACACGTTCGGGTCGAGTCCCTTCCAGCGAATCTGGAGCTCAAAATGCGTCTAGAATTTCGGACGCATGCGCTGGTCTTCTGGCCCACTGTGCAGCGGTGCGCAGCGCGCACGGGATGTGCATGACGTGACAGAAATGTCGCGCAGTGCCATCGGTCGTTGGCCCGCCACCGCAGCGCCGCGGCCTAAGGCAGCCGCCCCCAAGGACGCCCACCACGCCCACACACGGCTCGCTTCGGAATCATTAATTAACGTGTTGCTGGTTGCCGTTTCCGCTTCACTCGGTTGCGTGATCGGTACAGGCGGGTGGCGCCAAGAGGATAATATCCTTCGCGTGATTCGAGCAACTCACACACACGCGCGCGCTCTCTCTCTGAAAATCGGGCGGCGGGAGCTGGCGTGAGCGAGTACATGTTGTGGACTTGGTGCAGACTTGAATGGACACGGCGCGGCGGCCGATGAAAGGGATATCATGACTGCTCTCCGGGGTGTTCTCTGTCCCTCAGCATTGCGACTCTCTCTCTCTCTCTCTCTCTCTCTCTCTCTCTCTCTCTCTCTCTCTCTCTCTCTCTCTCTCTCTCTCTCTCTCTCTTCCTTGCCAGGCCCCGTGGGGCACCGCCCGGGCACTTCCATAGCAGGCTCCACGCCGTCTTAGGCCGTCGTTTACCGTCCACGTCTTTCTCTGTCTGGCTTGCCGAGCGCTGGACCATCCCATTGATGCTGCACAGGGACTGACCACTGCATGTGTGTGTCTCTGCGGCCGCTGCGTTGCCGTGGGTGCGACAGAGACAGGGTTACTGGGGGGCCGCCTCGACTCGCCCCGCCGCTCCCCGCCACACCCATTCATTGTCTCTGGCCCGCTGAACGGCCGGAAAGCCAAGCACAGCACCAGCAGTCCAACCTGGATGCCGTCCATCTCTCTCTCTCTCTCTCTCTCTCTCTCTCTCTCTCTCTCTCTCTCTCTCTATGGCAGCGGCTGTCCGGACAGGGATCGACCGGGCTGCGCACGCACAGGGTTGTTGCATTATTCGACCGCGCAGCCGATCCTGTTGGTGGGCGCACTTGCGAGGGTAACAATTTCCAGCCTGTTTTGCAACCTATTTGGTGACGACGCGGGTGTGATTCACATTGAGAACGGAAGTCGCTGTTTGTGGCCGAGCGGAAAGGGACTCTTGCGGACTTCCCGAAGCGCGGCCGAAGTCTTGTCGCATCCGGCGAGGGCATCGGGTGACGTGGAGGCGACGCCGCGGCGCGAACCCGCGGCCGACGCGGCCGCGCCAGAGCCAATATTGTCCCAAGGAGGAGCACCTCCGCGCACTCCACCCGCACGTTTGAAGAGGCCGGCAGCCGGAGGCGCGCCGCCACGCTTTTTCGACGAAATCGGGAAGGTGACAAACGTGTGTGACGTCGGGGTCCCCGCCGGTCGGTCTGCTTGGCTTGCTTCCGGACAAACTTGTCGTGACTCATCACGGGCCGTTAACGAGTACGCCCCGCCACGCCACGCCACTCACTGCCCCTCGTGAAGACGCCCGCGGCGCTTTCCCGCGCTCGTGCTGCATCCCCCGCCCCCCTCCCAGTGCCCCTCGGCGCGGTCATCCTGGCGCGGCGCGTGCGGAGCTCTGCCAAGTCAGCGGCGAGTGACATTATGCGACGCTGGACGCGCCGAGCGTGTGGTGTCTCCGGCGACGAGGACGCCGCTTCCCTCGCCACTTCCTCATGCACTTGGGGATTCAGCGCTGCGCTGTCATTAGAAAGGCACCTCGCAGGCCTCAGCACTGGACCACTGACTCTGTTCAAAGCAGCCGCTCCGACGAGTTCATGGAGAAACTGAGCGATTAGAGGCGGTGTCGTGCGGCACCTTAAGTTTATCGAATTGGACGTTTGTTTCATTTATTCGGGTCGCCTGCGTATCTAGTATATTAAAAGACTAGTGGATGTTTATTCTCAAAGTTTGCACATTTAATGAATCTTAGTGGCTGACTTCATTGAACAGACTGCGGGGGACCGACGCGGCTTGGACGCAACGGTAGAGAGAGACAGACAAAGAGAGAGAGAAGCAGAGACGGCTCAGGCGGAGGACGCGGGGGGTCTCCAGTTGGTCTGCGGGGCCTCGTGGGGCCATCCTCCGGTCACCCCTTCCCCGTCGCGGCCCGGCCCGACCCCCTCCCATCCCCTGCCCCCCCACCTGCGCGGCGTGCTGCCAGCTCGGGCCGGCCGCCTGGATGCTGCGGCGGCCGAGAGTCCTGCGGTGCGCCGAGGTGGCCCCGCCGGTGCTGGCAGGGCAGGAGGCAGGGCAGGTCCTGTGAGTCCTGGTGCTGCCTTGCGTCCAGGACCTTGCCAGGACGCGCGGAACAGGCTGGAGTTAGCCGCAGACAGTCAAGTCCCGGCGCGCGCTCCGCTGCTCCGCCATCGACGCCGTCCTCGACGCCGTTCTCCTCGTCGTCTGCGCGCGTGCCTGTGTTGTGATTTGTGTTGTGACTAAAGCGTGTGACAAGTGCGCCATGGTGGGGTGACGACCCGGATACAGAGTGACACAGTGCGCCGCGCCGCCGGACGCTGCAGACGCAACAGTGGTCGCAGCGATTTGGCGCAGAGACCTCCCTATCAGGTACAGTATTGTGATCAATGTCTTTGTTTGTTTCTGTTAGTGGGTGAGAGGGTGGGGGATGGGTGGGGGGTGGGTGATTGTGAGCACTTTGAGGTTAGGTAGGGCACATTCTACGGGTGACAGTGGCCCTGCTTCATCTGACTCGTCGCTTAAGGCACTGATGCATGACCGTCCCAAAGGTTCATCTTGGGCCACCTTAAACTTTCGCCGGTTACGTTTTGTTATAGTTCCGGAATTCTTATGAAAAGCATATGGTTCTACTTCTGTGATGTGATAATGCCGGTGTCCCTGTTTAGCACAGTTCTCATAATTTCCGCACCATTGTAATTGAATGTTGCCGAATTATTACCAGTCCTCCGGCTTTGCAAAATCATGCTTTTGCCCAAAGTGAGCCACCTGTTGGACGGTGACTCACCCGCCCCCGACCCCAGCTGATGACCAGGCCTCCATCATCCCTGCCGGGCTCGGCCTAGTCCCCACCGCTTAGTGGGGCTGCTGACGCTTCCCGCCTCACACAGGAGAAAATTGGGCAATGATCCTAAAACAATGAAATGCGGCGTGGCGCAGGCAGATGGTCCAGACATGCACGACGTTGGGCCGGTTGGGCCACGTCGAGCTGGCCATGCACAGTGGGCCAGAAGACTGGCGCAGGCGGCCTATCGTTTTGAGCTTTAGAGTCGCTTAACACGACTCGAACCAGACGTCGTGTGACCCCCACCTTTGGAGAGCCATCCATTGTGCAATCACATGTTCGGTTCGAGTCTCATTTGACGACCCTTGACCTCTATAAGAGTCTAGAATTTCGGCCGTCTGCGCTGGTTTTCTGGCCCACTGTGCCGTCCCTGCTATGCCTGCCGTGCCCACGTCATGGTGAGGTGAGATACGTATCAGGAAGGTCAACAAGGGACACCCCCGCGCTGCCCTCACCCCGTTCCAGTCGTACATGCCCCTTGCCTCAGCAGCCTCCCACAAAACCTGAAAAAAAAGGAGAAAAAAAACAGAAAAAGCTAGCAATCGACACCCTGGGGCGAGTTTAAGGGTCAGCCTGGGCAGACGTGAGTGATGTTGTGGGTAATAAATGTCTCCGCAAAACGGAATATTATCGACACTTTGGCTGCGCTCCCGAATCTCTGGGTCAGCCGGGGGGGCTGCAAAGGTTGCCTAGCTTGCGGGGGCCTCAAAGGAGAGTCGAAATGAAGACTCCTGTATAATCTGTGCCTTTTGGAAGCTACTCTGGAGTCTCGCGGTCGAGGCTGCAGCAATATCGTGGGTTCCGTCGGTAGCTCAGAGTTCTTCCCAAATGAACACTTAGTGTTTCAGTTAGGTTCGATCCGATGCCTCACTCCCCTGTGGGTCAGCTTCGCCTTGAAGGCGAGTTCCCCCCATCGCAGCTCTGCTCAAGGGTTTTTTTCCTCTCCGCGGAGCCGCGCCTGTTTATATCGCCTGGCGTTATACGACTGTTTTCACCATAATAAAACATTGCCGATAACAAGACGGGGCCGGCAAGCGGTACCATGAATAATTTCGAATATTACCCCGAAACGAATGGTATACCCACGCGTCACATTTCCGTATAAATACTCCCGTTTACGATGGCGGGAGGCGTATTAATTAAGGCGGGGAACTGGTTTCGCGTGGACGGACCATTTTGTTTTTTGGCGTGTAGGTACGCGGCGTGGCGGCGCGGCGCGCAGGGCCGTCGTACGACCGGGTCGTTTGGCGCCCTGACGGCCCGGCGGCCCGGCGAGGCGAAGCCAAGCGCGTCGAGGCGCACTTAAGTGTCCGCTAATTATTCGAAACAGCGTGGCGCACGCGTCGCGTTAACGTCCGCGACGGAGAGGCGCAGTGACGTGGCCGCTGACGGCCGTGGTGTTGTCTCAGCGCGTTGTCGCGGAGCCCCCATGCCCGTCGCGGTACCGCTAGTTCGGACGGACAGCCGGCGCACTGTGGGCGAGAAGACCGCACAGGCGGACAAAACTCTAAACGCGTTTTGAGCGAGGGGGCCACCACTCAAGAAATCATGTGTCCCTTTGAGCGCCAGAAATCTCTGGAAATCGGAGATCTTCCCCCAAGGCAATAAACAAGCAAATTTTGGGCGTAAAATCGGTCGAAATTTTGCGAGATCCGTAGAAATCTCTTCCCTTAAGAAATCTTCGGTCCCCAAACATACTAAGTGGTTGCCCCCTCGGCTTTGAGCCCTGGAGTCGCTAAATGGGACTGGAACCGTGACCCCACCAATGGATTGCTCTCCCAAAAATAGGTGAAAATCGCAGAATTTTGGCTATCGCGCCATTATCACGCGTTGTGTAGTGCAGGCTATGCTGGAAGCCTGGAAGGCACGGCTGGAAGCGTCGACTTTATGGCGCGGCCGTCGCGACTTTACTCTCTAGACTGCGGGATTGCGCTCGGGTCGCTCGGACCGTCGCGGCCGTGCAACTCCCAGCGCCAGCAGGCTGCTTCCGAAAGGCGCCTTCATCGCTCGCTCCGTCTTTCCAGGACTGGTGGGAGAGAGACGAAGCGATGGCATTCCGCAGATCTGCCGCGTCGTGCGAGGCGAGGCGAGGCCCGCTGCGCGCACCGGGAATTGCACTAATGAGGTGCGTTGTGTTGCAGGAAGACATGACCGCCTAAGCGGCGCCGCTCCCCCAACGCCCTCGCCGGCCGCCGCCAACCCCATGGGCCCCGGGCCCCGCCATGAAGCAGTCTGATATGCACAAGCAGATATCAGACAAGGCAAACAACAACAGCATCATCAGCAACAACAACAACGAGGACTTGAACGGCACCGGAGATCTGCTGCGGTACCTCGCCATGCTGGAGGCCACGTCGCTGAACTCGCTGAGCGGCCTCTGCCCGCCCTCGGAGGCGGCCGCCCCTCGCGGCTCGCGCTCCTCCGCCGTGGTCTCGGCGGCGGGCGGGGGCGGCGGCCTGCTGGGGGTGGGGCTGGCGCTGTCCCTGCAGAGCGTGCTGGTGTCCTCGCTGCAGCAGGCCGCCCTCATGCCGCCCAACTCGGCCGCCGCCGCCGCCCTCAACCTGCAGGCCCTCGAGTCGTACCTCACGCTGCAACGGCTCGCCGCCCCCAGTGGCGCCAACGCCTCCAACCCTTTGCCGCTGGACCTCCTGCGGCTCGCCACCGCCACCAGCCTCGGCGCCGTCAAGTCTGCCCTCACCGCCCCCGCGCCGCAAGAGGCTGCCACGTCCCCGCCGGCGTCACCGGACGCCTCACCCTCATCGACGGTGGTGGCGACCGAGCGGACGCAACCCTCTTCACCGCGGTCTCCGAGCGCAGAGGGTGACCACCGCGAGGACGACCTCGAGGATGACGACGATGACGTCGCCAGGACCGAGGACCGCCGCAGCAGGACTAGTCAGTTCCCCGCCTTCCCCGGGGACAGCCCGTACCCGGCCGCCAAGTACCGGCCGCCCCCGCCAAAGCCGGCGACCCCCGCGACCACCGCGACGGCGTCCTCGCTGTCCGTGTCCTCCACGGCCACGGCCCCCGTGGCGTCGTCGGCCGTGAGCTCGTCGGCGGGCGGCGGCAGGGCGTCCCGCCCCAAGAAGCAGTTCATCTGCAAGTTCTGCAACCGCCAGTTCACCAAGTCCTACAACCTGCTGATCCACGAGCGCACGCACACGGACGAGCGGCCCTACTCGTGCGACATCTGCGGCAAGGCGTTCCGCCGCCAGGACCACCTCCGGGACCACAGGTAGAGTTCTGTTTCCTCGAAAGTATCGCGGTGTTGGCACGGGCTGTGCAACGGGCTGCGCTGTCGACGTCCTGCCTCTCCCACACTCGTGCGGCGGCCCGTTGGGGTGCGAGAGAGAGGGACGAAGGCAGTGGTCGGAATAGCTTTGCTGCACGGCGCTGTGTGGCGGCGCGGTAACTCACGCCGTCGTCACGTGACTCGCCCGCATGCGTCGCCGCGTCACAGCCCGCCGTCACGACGCGGCGATTTAGTGGCCGCGTCGCCGCGCCCCGCCAGCGACACACCGACACACAGTATCCGTATCCTGATTGGCGCTCTTCCCTCGGGTTCCTTTACCTCTGCGGGTGGTCGCGCGCGACACGATCAAAGTCCGGGGGGAATTTCTCTGCAAAAAACCCTCTTTGAGGTATCTGGTGGCACTTTCATCTCTGTGTTGTGGCTCCCCAGGAAAACCGATCTCTCGCCCCGCGAATCGCTTCGGTAATCGAAAAACATTTCAGCGGCGGGGCTTTATGGCGTGTGTATGTGTGTGTTCGGATTCACGCGTCCGGCTGCGAGGATACAGTACATCCTGGACCAGCACCACCCTGCTCCTTGGCGTCAAAATGGGCGCTGTGTGTGTGCGTGTGTGTGTCGGCATTAATGCTGAGCGTGTCCGTCCGCGGCGGTGGTTTATCTCCGCTTACAGTACGTACTCACTCCTCTGACTTCTTCGGCCGGTTGGGTGTGTACAAGTGTACAAGGTGCAGCCTGCAATGAATGAACCGCGCCAGGCGTCGACGTGTGTGTGCGTGCGCGCGCGCGTTTGAGTATGTGTTGGTGTGAGTGTGTGTATTTCTGAGTGAATGTTAAGGGCTAAGCCCCAACCAGCCGGACGGCCTTCCCGACCCGACCCCAAATCGGCGGCCACGCGCGCCAACAAATTGATGTCGTACTTCCGAGCAAGGGTTTATTCTCCTCTCGCGGAGTGAGCAGAGGGTGCCCCGGCCGTCCCGTGGCGCTGCTTTACCGCCTGGTCATCGGAGCCGCGTGCCGTGCGCCCCGAGCGTGAGTCACTCTCGGTCGTCTTCAAGGAGCGCGTCGTCGCGGAGGCGCGGCAGCACGGAGCCGCCGCAGCCGGCGCAGTCAATAACCGTGCGTGACCCCGTAGCGCGGCACAGTGTGGGTCCACGCGGCGCTCGGAGGTCATGCAGTGCCTTGCAGTGCCTCACCGCCGCACATACAGTACTCGGCCCGCCGAGCCGCCGAGTCATAAGTCACTCGCCGCTCAAAACCTGAGGAAACGGCGGAGGAGCGGGGAAGCGCGGCGCTGTGCGCACGGTGCTAGGAGACGGACGACGGGTTCGAACACTGAGGCGGCGGGCCGGGCTGGACACGGCGGCCGCGGTGGTCCTGCGAGGCGTGGCGACACGGCGCAGCACGGCGCAGCACGGCGCAGCACACCGGCCCCGAGGAACACGGGTCTTCACTTCACTCCGGCCGTATCAGTCCGGATGCGTGTACACACAACGCGTCACAGCGCCGCGGGGGGCGGGGCGGCCGGAAACCAGGGTGGCACGCGCCAGGGCCGCCGGACGGGTGAATGGGGGAAATAGCGAGCCGCCCGGCTGAGCTTGCGTCGGTCCCCAAATGGTACTTTGCTGGAATATATAGACCCTCCAGGGTGAACAGCGTAGCCAGGAGTGAGGCCAAAAAAAAACGTTGAATAATGTCATTTTGACGTCCAAATACACAAAATATTGCCTGAGCTCGATGATTTTTAAGTCATGACTCGTCCACTTGTGCGCCATGCGCGTGCCCTCCTGGGAGACTTGAACGCGCGGCGCGACGAGTGCTCCTCTCGCGACCATCGCGCCATCCGGCGCCATCGACACGGCATTGTACTCGTTTCCCCCCGCGTGGCCGTGGCCATCCGTTATCGCGGAGGTCCGCGTGGCCAACCTCCAAAACCACTTTGGCCGGCAGCACGCTGTCAGCAGACAGACACACACGCACTCTCGGCCACCGGACGCCAGGGCGACCCACCGACGGACCCTGCACGCTGTATGGTCCTGCTGACTGCGAGTCATACATCTCGAGCAACACACACACGCGTGCGCACCCACACCCACACGCCTCACATTCTACCGGTCCTTCCAGTCCTTATCAGAACACGCGGAATCGCAGCCCTGCGTCGAGCTTCGCGCGCATCGCGAGGCGCTGTTTGTATTCCCTCCATCTGGGCGGTCGCGTCGGAGAGCGCGTGCGGATAAGTGAGTCGTAAAAGTAAAATCCTTTTTGCTCTGAGCAACCATTTTAGCAGCACAGACCCGTGTGGTTGGGAAGACAGGCCTGCAGGCTGAGTCAGGCAACCCTTTCGACAGCAGACGTTGCTGCACGTGCGTCGGCCTTGCTCCTCCTTATTGGGGGAATTCCGTGATCGGTCTGTCTGCCTGCCTGCCCGTCTGTCCGTCCTCGCCGTTAATGACCGGGCCGGGCGTCTGGTGCATAAGCAGTGCACCGCGATGACCCATTACCCGCCCCATCATCTCGCTCCATTGTCGTCCTGTCGCCGTGCCACGTGACGAGCTTGGGGCGCTGCTTGTCGTCCTCGAGGTGACTTTGGTCCGCGGATGCTTGTACCGTCGGCCGCGATTCGACAAGCACCCACGCGAGGCTCACTGCGCGGCCACACCACTCCGTGACTTCGTGCCGCGGCGTCGTTTAGCTGCGCGCTGGCTCCGTCTCTCTCAACGTGAGAATGATAGATACGCCCCATGGATGCTAGGGAGAGAGAGAGAGAGAGAGAGCACTGTCGCGAAGCAGCCCGCTGTCCAGGCGGTCCGGCTCGCGGGGCGCGTCCCTAAAGCGACACGTCCGGTTTGCCCGCGCACGACTCGGCGGCCCGCTAAAGTGCAGCAGGGCAAGGCACCGCGGACCGGCACGACACCCACGTCTTGAAGGGCCCACCGGCCTGCCTGCCCACGACATGCGCGCTGCTCGGCCAGCACTGCGTAGTGTCTTTGACGGGCCGCTGTCCCCCTCTTTCCACCTTCCCCTCGCCGACCACGTGCCCGCGCCGCCCTGGGTTCGAATACTGGTGCATCTCATTTTGTTTTGGGACCCGCAATCTGACCGCACCGTGTCGCCTGTTGCAGGTACATCCACTCCAAGGAGAAGCCCTTCAAGTGCGGGTCTTGCGGCAAGGGCTTCTGCCAGTCGCGCACCCTGGCCGTGCACAAGATCCTCCACCTAGAGGAGTCGCCGCACAAGTGCCCGGTGTGCAGCCGCTCCTTCAACCAGCGCTCCAACCTCAAGACGCACCTGTTGACGCACACGGACATCAAGCCTTACCACTGTGCGTCCTGCGGCAAGGTGTTCCGCCGAAACTGTGACCTGCGGCGCCACTCGCTGACGCACAACCTGGGCGCCGCGGCGGCCGCCGCCCTCGGCGCCGGCCTCGGTGGCCTGGGCACCGGCCTGCTGGGCGTCGACGACATCCTGGACGACGACATGGATGACCTGGATGACCTGGACGACGACGTGGACGCCGGCATGGCGGACCTCGACGAGGTGAACCCCCTTGCGTCGCGGACGGCCAGGGCTGCCGTCGCCAAGTGACCTCGGACTCCTTTAGGATGATTGCGTGGTTCGTGCCAGCGAACTGAGAGTGAGGACGTGGCTGAAGCCGCGACGTGTACATTGCTGAACCCGCCGAAGGTGGCGCGCTGTGAGCGCCTCCTGATGTTGCAACTGCCCTGTAAAATATGATCTCAATGACTGTAAATACTTTTTGTGTTCGTTGTGTGTCTGTACAGCTGTAATGTAGAATTTGATTCTCCAGAGAAGTCCTTATGAACTATAAAAACAATGTGATAAAGCACGCGAGTGCTGTTTTGTGCAGGCGGAGGTAACTCAGTTTTGCTACAGTGATGTACTATATTTTTTAGTATTCTGAAGTTATGTTGAAAACCATTTAGAGATTTGCATTTTTGTGCATGATCCGTCCAGGCCTGCTCTCTTTAAAACTTTCCCCCTCAAATCTAAAGATATGTTTAATGTTCCTGAAGTTAAACTCGAGGCTCTGCCACCACGATTTTATACTAGCCAAAATATGAAAGTGACGGTGCTCGACTAATAAAATTTGTGATAAAAAGATAAAATTGTTGATTAGAACTGTGTAAAACCTGAAATTATTAGAACGCAATTTCGGTAAGAAGCCGGGAAAGCAGTTTCTGTTTGAAACCCCGCTGTATGGAACCTAGCAGTGATTTCCAGCAAGGCGACGCGACAGAGCCGCGCGAAAGAAGAACACGGCGGCCTGGCGGGGCGCGGCACTGCAGTGTGCAGCCAGCAGGCCGAGCAGGGCGGTGTCGCTCTGTCTCTCCCGCTCTCGTGGGTCGTCCTGTTGGGGTTGGAGAGAGACGGAGCGACGAAAGCGCGCTTTCCGGAATCGGCCTGCAGCGCGGCGGCGCAGCAAGGCGCAGCACGGCGCAGGCAGCCCATAAAGGATTTGCATTTCATTTGAGATTCAGCGGGCGCTCCGCAGCGCCTGTTCTGTCTGCCTCGACCCTCGCCGCTCGGCGTCACCTCGCCTGCTTCGCCTCCATGCGGCGAGGCGCGCGACCCCCGCGACCGCACCGCGCCCTGCGGTCGCCACGCCCCGCTACGCCCCGCCACGCCCGTCTCACATACGCGTACATGCGTGCTGCAACACCTGTTCAAGGCCCTGCTGTTGCTCGTCCCTGCCTCGACGTGCTGCTGGGTAGAGCGCGCCCTGCCACACACTCACACACACTCGCGGCGTTACGAAATGCCTCATCGCAGAGAGCGAGTGTGTGCTTTCTCGGAGCGGCCCGCCCACCCGCACTGCCGCCGTGCTCTCCGGCTATCACCCGTGCGGTGCCCGATTCCGAGCAGAGGCGCGTCTGCTACGTACTGCAGTCCTTCCTAACAACGAAGAGACGAACCCGAAAGTCTAACTTAGAAAATGCTACATCGTTTGGTAGGGGTTTTGGATGGTAGTTGTATTGGTATTTTTACTTTCATCGAATTGCATTTTGCGCGGCGTGCGGACGCCCCGTCGATGCCGACGGTCGGGAAATAAAGAGGAAAGAAGCTGCCTCGCCTCGCAGGGCCGCCGCCCGAGACAATGCCTTCGGCCGCGCCTCCGGCCCCTTTCCCTGTGGACGAACCACCCGGGCGCATGCGCGCTTATGTGTATGTGTGTGTGTGTGTGTGTGTGTGTGTGCGTGCAAGCGGAGTGGTCAATGAAATTCCTCGCCCAAAATGATGGAGTCGTCGTCGGGGTGCTCGGTGCGGCGCGTGCCGCCCTCCACGTACTGCAGGACCGCATTCCTCCACGCGCGCGCGGCCCTGCACGTCGTGTCGCGTGCCGAGGTCGCCGTCGACGGGCTACCCTCGGCGGCGGCCACTACCGCGTCGGCGTTTCCTGTGCGCGGAAGAGGTGTAGGCAATGCGAGCAGTGGAGGCGCGTCGTTTAGTGTTTTGCAGAGTACACGGCGGCGCGATGCCGCGCGGGTCGCACCCTGCGCTGCACACCTCGTTAGTAAGCCCCACGGGCCGCGGCGCCGCGCCCCGCCGTCTCATCAACAGTGCTTCTGTCTCTCTCCCGCGCCGCGACCCGTGGAGGAGCGAGAGAGACGAGGCGAGTCGGCCCGCAGTGAGGACTATACTTGATGGAGAAAGTTTTGGACAATGCAGCGGCGGACGTGCGTGGCTGCGGCGCGATGCCGCGATGACGTCTTGGCGTGGAGTGTCCTGGACGCCGGACGCGTTTTGGTTGTACCATTCCAGACGGATTTTGAGCTCCAGAGTCGCTGAGTGGGACTCGAAACGAACGTGTGACCTTACCAACCTTACCGAACGAGGAATTCATTAATGGGGTCAGACGTTCGGTTCGAGTCCTGTCTAGCGACTCTGGAGCTCAAAACGCATCTGGAGTTTTGGCCGCCTGCGCCGATCTTCTGGTCCACTGTGTGCCGCCCCAAGAAGTGCGGCTCGATTTGACCCGCGGCCGACCAGATCGCGCCAGTCGCGTCTCGCAATGCAAGGCGGCGGCCTCGGCGGCGGTGCCATCACCATGCACGATGCGACTCGCCATGGCTCATCGCAATGAGCTGAAAAAAAACAAAATGTTGCGACGGTGAGCAGACGCCGCGGATGGGGAACGGAGTGTACCGAATGTGAAGACCGACCGTATCAACTGTTGGCGTAAAAGAAAAGCTAGTCCAGGTGTCGGGTGCAAAAAGGTGGCCTCGGTTTACCAGTCGCGCTCGAGCTGGTACTCGGTAGGAAGTAAATCTCAGCCGGCAACTAGGCCGGGTCCATAAAGCCCCTGTTTTTGTGCGCCTGTTGGCGCCGCGGCGTCCGCCGTGCTGACGGCTTCCTCGCGGGACGGCTTCTTTCTTCTGCAGGCGCTCCGGTCAAGGACTCAGCGCTCTGTAACAGAAGCCGGCACCAGGTGTTGGCAACTGCGTCTTATGCAAATGATAAGGGAAGCGGGGATTACGGCAAGCCGGACCAGCCGGCCGGGCGGCGGATTCGTCGTTCTATCTCTGTCACTCGTGGGGCGTTCCGCGTGGGTGCGAGAGAGACAGAGCGACGCAGCGCTGCAGGGCAGCCCTGCAACTCGCCTTACCGACCTGTCAGTAGCTGTGTTGTAGCGGATCCAGACCACCGGCGCGCTACCGAGGGCGCGCGGCGCACAGTGGGTCAGAAGACCGGTGAGGCAGCCAAAATTCTAGACGTGTTTTGAGCTCTAGATTCACTAAATGGGACTCGAATCGAACGTATGACTCCACCAATGGGTTGCCCTCCAAACGAGGAATCCATTGGTGGGGTCACACGTTCGGTTCGAGTCCCATTTAGCGACTCTGGAGCTCAAAGCGCGTCAAGAGTTTTGGCCGCCTCAACGGCCTTCTGACCCACTGTGCGGCGTAAGGCCTAAATGCCCCGACGCACGGAGTATCGGCGGGCCCCCTCGACGCGCGGCATCTTGACACCTCTGGCCCGCTGTGACGCTGCTTCCTCTGCGCGGAAGAGCGGAGAGCCGCCGACCCGTGGCAGAACAGGCTTGTTTTCGCTGGGCGGCTAAACACGTTTTGCGAGGAGCGACACAAAGAAGGCGCGGAGCGGCAGTAAGTCGGCTTCCCTCACGCCACGCCGCGGCCCTTGAGAGCGTCCCCGCAAACCGCCTTCGAAAACAAGCTGACCGGACACAGTGGGCCAGAAGACCGTTTAGGCGTTTTGAGCTCCAGAGTCACTGAATGGGACCCAAACCGAACGTATGACCCCCACCAATGGATTGCTCTCCTAACGAGGAATCTATTGGTGGGGTCACACGTTCGATTCGAGTCCTATTTAGCGACTCTGGAGCTCAAAACGCGTCTATAGAATTTTGGCGGTCTTCTGGCCCACTGTGCCGCATCCAGCGTGTTTGCGAACCGCACGACCGCGCACGACCCTTTGGCTCCCTTTGGCGGGTCTCCAAGCAGATCATGCCGTGCTTCATTTGCGCCGCGACCCTGTTGACACACGTGTCTATCCCGCCGGCAGCGTTTCGGCCAGGTAAGACCAGGTAAGAGGAACATGGAAACTCACGCAAAAAGGTGTCCGCTGGTTTACCTTGCTGCACGATGGCCGGGGGAGGCACGCACGCAGCGACAGCGGGCCGGTCCTTGACTGCTTGGCGAAATTCCCGACTTTTCATAGGTGCCCAAGCTTACTCCTTGGGTAGGTGGTAGGTCAGCGGTATGGAACCGTACAAAAATTGACAATCCTCTTTTAGTATTACGTCCTTATGGACGTCCTTTTAATTTCACCAATTTAATTTTCGGAATATTTTTGAGTGTCCTGGTCCTTGCTAGGGCAGTTGAAAACTTCTCGCCGGGCAGCCGCCGTTTGCTTGCCGCACTGCCGTTCCCATCGGGATCTAATTTCTTCCCGAACCGCGGAGGAAGGTCCCCGAAGGCGAGCCGAGCCTGCCGGACCGGACCGGGGCGATGAAAGAAAGACTGCTGTTTGGCGGATGGGTACTCGCTGCAACAGAGTGCCGCCCTGGTGACGGATTCCGTGCGCGTCGCCAATGGACAGCCCCGGATCGGGTGACTTCTCGTTTGGCGCTGCGCTCGCTGCGCCGCAGGACGGCGCGCTCGATGTCGGACACGGCGCGGCCGGCGGCACGGCGAGGCCCCACACGATGCTCGCCGCTGTTATCAGGGCCTATCGCATGACAATGCGCAACGCGGAGCAGCGGGCTGAATACCGCGCTCTCCGTCTCGGGGCGCTCGCCAGGGGTGCGAGAGAGACGGAGCTACGAAACGTCGTTCGAAACTGCTGTGCCAACAAGCACGGCGTGCTCCAGCACACCGTGGCCCTGACACATTAGCGACTCGCTAAGCACGCGTCCGTCCGCTCTATACTCCTCACAGTGGGCCAGGAGACTGGCGCAGGCGGCCAAAACTCTCGACGCGTTTTGAGCTCCAGTGTCGCTAAATGGGACTCAAACCTAACCTAACCAATGGGTTGCTCTCCGAACGAGGAATCCATTGGTGGGGTCACACGTCCGGTTCGAGTCCTGTTCAGTGACCCTGGAGCTCCAAACGCGTCTGGAGTCTTGACCGTCTGCGCCGGTCTTCAGGCCCACTGTGCGCCGCCCCGTGATTGGCAGGCGTGCACGCGCGTGCCCAGGGCGGGCCGGGCGTGACGGCGGCGGCCCCCTTGACGCGTGCTGCGCGCTCCGCGGCCTCGATGTTTTCGGTCGGCCACCATGGCCGCGCTGTGGGGCACTGACGCTGTGGTTTTGCCCCTTCGTTTGATCACTGCCTTGTCCGACCGGCCCGTCCCGTTCCGCGGCCGACACTTACAGCGGGCGGTGACGTTTTGTACGGAGTGCCGCACAGTGTGCCGCACCGCGGTCGTCATCGAGCGCTGAATGGCCGTCCGGCCGCGCTGCGCCGTGCCGCGCCGCATTCCGCGGTCCGACCGCATCCCGCGCGGCATCCATTTGGAGCGACGTAAGGGTGACGTTACAAAGTCCGGTCTAGTCGTTTTAGAAGTGGGGCCATGAAGGAGATGGGCGAGTAATGGGGGTGGCTGCCAGCGCTGCCAGCGGGTCGGACGCGGCCAGCCCGAGCAGGCGGATTCCAAACAGTGCTTTCGTCGCTCTGTCCACGCAGTCGCGCACCCTTGTGTCGTTCCGATGGGGTGCGAGAGAGACCGAACGAGAAAGCAGCCAGGGATTTTCCGCTATTTACTCGAAGGGTGCTGAGCTGCTGCTCTCTTTGCGGCTCACAATGGAGCGACACCCTGGCGGCACCCCGCGGGCCGCGCAATGAAAACGCAATTCGCTCTGTTTATTCTCATCCTCGCTGCCGCCTCCCCTCAGGTGTGAGTGCGTGTGTTGGTTTGTGTGTGTGTGTGTGTGTGTGTGTGAGAGAGAGAGAGAGAGAGAGAGAGAGAGAGAGAGAGAGAGAGAGAGAGAGAGAGAGAGAGAAGGGGTATCTATGGGGGGGGGGGAGGCAAAATCACGAACGGCAGTTGCCCAATTATTTCGGAGATCGAAACTACGAGCACTGGTTGCCGGTTGGTTGATGCCCTACGCTACAACGAACGTGAAAGAAAGGATGAGTGTGTATTTCCTTCTTGAGAAGAGGATTATTTACGTTGCAACTGTTGTCTTCGCGTGCCTGTTTACATACACACTATGTATGCGTTGCATATATACAAGGCGCATAGGAAAATTCGCACATGTCGGCGGCGAACGTGTGATGGTCGGTTGGACGCGACCGTGTGTGTGTGTGAGAGAGAGAGACTTGGATTGCATACTGGTGTGTGACTTTGTCATTCACTTCCTCCTTGCAGGTGGTGGTGCGAACACACACACACGCGCGCGCGCGCGCACTCACACTTACACTTACACAAAGAGATGTATAACACGCCCTCAGATCGGTGACGCGTCACGGTCTTTGGGGCCCAACTGCATGCAAGGTGAGGCCACCCAAAATGGGTTTTCCATTGACCCGCCGCTCACACGGGGTGTGGACTCGATTAGCCCGCAGTGATAGCACTTGACAAATGAAGCCCCCGGCCGACGGCCTCTCGCCGACCTCGCCGACGACGGGCATGGGGGGGCGCGACACGCCGCCGACAACGTATTGACATTTTCGTCTGGCCGATGCCGCTCCTCCAACCGGCCGCCGCCGGTATTGAAGCGTCATTTTGAGTCATTAGGTTTCGATTTCACAGCTCGGTATGCGCCGCGCATGCAGTCCGTGATGGGCATGATGCCGGCATTCCTCGCGACTGACATCACCCCGGCCGGGGCCGCGGCCTGCCTTCGCCCGCGCCCAGCAGCCCTTCGGGAGGGGCGAGGGGGAGACGAGAGCGGTGTTAGGACGACTGCATTGGTTGCTCGGGCTGCATTTTCGTCAGGTAGTTCGCGATCCACGCGACATCCGAGCGACCCCCAACGCCTCGCCGTCGCTTGCTCATTCACGAATGGACCCTTCC
Source organism: Stenchaetothrips biformis (assembly GCA_030522485.1). Lineage (NCBI taxonomy): Eukaryota > Metazoa > Arthropoda > Insecta > Thysanoptera > Thripidae > Stenchaetothrips > Stenchaetothrips biformis. The sequence goes on from CM060098.1 coordinate 12,071,652, forward strand.
CCACGCGTTAATTCCACAAACCCTACAAACCACTATCATTATTTTTGAGAAAAAAAAACCTGTCTTTGATGGATCTGCGCCCTTTCGACACGTCGTAGGTGCCGTCGGCGAGGCGCAACCCGACAACAAGAAAAACAAAAACAAATGTCCCCCGGCCGGTCGGCCTGGCCGCCTCACGGTGCCGATCGCACCCCTTTGGCAGCCGCGCGCCGCTTATGAAAAATACGTCCGCGCCCCGCCCTCGCTGTGCTCTCTGGCCGCATATCAAGTGCCTCTCCCTGGCCGCGCTTTGTGTCCGGGGCTTTTGTGCGGCCGTCACATCGGGACGTTAGCTTTGTGGCCGCGGCCCGCAGCGCCCTGCAGCGCCCTGCAGCGCCCTGCAGGGCATGCCCCGGCCTTGTTCGCCCTTTTCAAGGGACGCCAAGCCATTATGACACTTTAGCCCAAAGGACCTAAAGGGCAGGGTTAAAGGGGCCAACTTTTGTGGCGGCCGAGGGCTGTGTTTGCCGCTCGGTCGTCGTGTTCGTCCCGGGCACCTTCCGCAACCCTTTCGTCGTTGTGCTAATATTCTTAATTTTTTTTTAAATTTTTTTTCTTAAAGCTGCTTCTCTTTTGCCCTCTCTAACCGTAACATCGCGCTAATGGGACCGCGAGGGGGTTGCCGCGGCGCGCCCAGCGGGCTGATGCCGAGTCGTCTCTCTCACACTCGCGAGGCGTCCCGGGGCGAGAGAGACAGCACGCTGGTCGCGCGCAGGGAGGCGCAGCGGGTCGGCAACATCGTTCCGCCTCGTCACGCGGCCGCGCGGGCATCGCGTTGACAGGTTCACAAGGCGCGCCGCGCCGCGGGGACGCATGAGCGCTAATCCGCGGTGCGTCCGGGCGGCGAGGAGAGGGTTTCACTCAGCATGGCGGCGGCGGACAGGCGCACTGGCTCCGCGCCACTGTGAACCGCCAGCCGCGACCGCGCTTTGGATGACAAATTAAGAGAGGGTGAGACGACTAGGGGATGAATTCATTTCGTGAGTGCAACTGCCGCCGATGACGTCATCGAGCCACCGCGGTGATGTGTGACAGTCGCGAGGCTGCGCTGCCAACACCGCTGCGCTCGGTGCGGGCAGAGTGGTTACACAGCGACGCCCTGCAGTGGCCCGGCGCGGCGCACGGTAGCGGCGCGGCGCGCGGTAGCTCCTCCAATAGGGGCGCGGCGCGGGCCGGGCCGCGGCGAGCCGCACCGAACAGCGCTCCAGGACACACGCGCTGCACCGCGGCGTCCCCTCCCCGTCGGCTAGCCGTCGGCGGCTACCGGTGTACCGCACGCCGCATTGCGGTTGGCTGCTTGGCTACCGTGCAGCGCAACGACCAAGATGGCGGCGGCGGGTGCACTGCAGCGCGGCAACCGTCTGGTGTTTGAACCCTCGCCGTCGGCGTGGTGTGTGTCCGAGACGCAATTAGTGGGCTCGTCGGCGGCGGCCTCGAGTGTCGAGGTGGGAGGGTCGCTTCCCCGGAACCGCGGCGCGGAGGGCGTGGCGGTCGCGGCGAGTACATAACTCCACTTACCGGCCCGGCGATCCCCGTCGTCGGCGTGTCTGTTCGGCATTGTGTGTCCACCGCCCCGACCCCGGGACGTCCCGGGTGTCACGCAGTCACGGGGGCCTGTCTATTAGGGATTGATGGTGGACATTGACTCGCCCTCGAGCCTTCAGTCGCCTTCGACCCCTCGTGGGGCCTCACCTCTCGTCTCGCGGGGCGTGGCGTGGTGGGGCGTGGCGGTACAAGACAGCCTTGTCGACGGCCATGTCCCCGCCTCGGCGGCGTCGTGTGTGTGCCGCACCGCTCCCTCGCGTCCGAGCTCAGCTACCCCGATGCGGCCACGGAGCCGCGCAGCCGCCTGAAGTGGATGCGCGGTTTAGCCAATTCCACACGGGTTAGCGCTGCTGGCTCGGCTCACGTCCGCCGCTCTTCATAATATGTACGGCGCGGCGCTGGCTTGCTCGGGGTGCAGGGCGTCCCGGAGAGGCAAGCCGGTTGACTTCCTCTTTGCAGGGGCGCGGCGCGGCACAGAGCCGCCCGCCAGGCGGATTCCGAACAGTGCTTTCGTCGCCCGGTCTCTCTCGCACTCACGGGGCGTCCTACTGTGGGGCGAGGGAGAGGGAGCGCTTGAGCTCGCGGAAGGAGAGGGCCTGGCGGGGCGGGGGGCTCGGCGGCGTCCACGCGGCGTCCGTTTGTGGTATGCTCACCCATTCGTGATTCATGTAATATACGGTGTCCGGCCCGAGTGTGCGGCGGGGCGTACGCAGCGGCGGCCACGCGGGCGGATGTGTTTGAAGTGTAGAGAGCCCCCTACGGCACGTTTGTTGAAGCTAGCGCGCGTGCGTGTCGGCAATGTGTGCGTGTGTCGGTTTCCGTGCGTGCGTGTGTGTGTGTGGACGCGTCCCATACGCGTGTCGGCACCGGTATAGACTTAGTGGACCGCGTCCACACACACGCGCGCGCGTATAAATATACAGACACACTACTTGTCAAGTCAAAAGTAACTAACGAGCAGGAAAATACCGCGGCGTTGTCGCGCACTGTCGTGCCGCCGCCGCCCTGCAGCCCTAGAGGCCGTCCAAGGGCCGCGTCGTAGGGGGCACAGTGGGCACGGAGCCCTCGGAGGGCCGCGCTGTGACTTTCTGACACGCCCTCGGCCGCCATGGCGGCGAAGATAAGGGATCGCTCTGGAACAAGCAGTATGTTGCCGGGCACGCCGTGATGCTGAGGCATGGCGGGACGCTGAGGGCGCCGCGTTGGTCGGGGTACTCTCTCGTGAGAGGCACAGCCCTTTTGGAGGCGGGGTGGGGTGGAGGCGACCACACGAGTGTCGTCGCGTTGCTGACGTTTCTGACGCAGTCCCGCGGCACGGGACACATCGGGACTCTGAGCGGGCGACGGGCGCGCCGGCCGCGCTCATTTCATTGTTCTGCCCGGATAATAATAGTACGCTTCGCGCCGTAACTGCGGGCGACACCGCCCCGCCCCGGCCGGGCCGGGCAGGGCCCCCGCCACGTGCTGGCGGTGCGGCTCTTTCATCCGCGACGTCGCCGGGCACACGGCGCGGCGCCGCCGCCTCTGTGTCCGATTTAGCTCGGCAGGCCAGCGGGGTCGCGGAGGTGAACGCTCGGTCGCATCAGTCTCGCGCGGCGCAACGCTCAGGCCGAGCCAGCGCCCGGCGGTAGGCAACCATTCGGGCTCGGAGACCTGGCTGGCTTGCCGCTGCGCCCGTTTTGCTCTATGCCCATGATTTCGTTTGAAACTTTTGTGGTTTCTTTTTATTTTGCATTTGTCTGGCAGTACGCTGGCGTGAAGTCTCGGCTCTCGCCTCCCCCTTGGTTGTGATCAGCGCCTCAAACTGCAGCACTACAGCTGCCCACCGATGAGTACATCAAGCACGAGGCTAGCCTCCCATAAATTCCGGAATTCGTCGATCGGGACGCTCCGAGCACCACGCTTGCAGCCTCGCTGGCCTCCTCCAAGGACTCCTCGGCCTTGCCTAGGGCATTCCTGGGCCTTCGGCCTCCGGGCCGCGCATGCTTCATGCCGTCGTTCCTCAACCTCGCCATCGGCAGCACTGCTCCGAATTTCGGAGCGCACCGTCCAGGCTCGACATTTCAACCAAGAAAGCAACAAAAGTTCCTCGATCACTTGCCCCCTCAATTTAGGGTATATTCCAAAGAGGCTGCCTACATTTATTTTCTTGTTTGTCGATAAGTTTCGTCCTTTAAATTTCTGTTATAGATGCGTTATTTTCATTTTTTTTAACCCGGTTTGAGACGCCTGTCGTTGTATAGGGTAATCAGGTGATGATGAACCGAGTCGGACTGCCAGGTGTGAATTGGCTCGGACACAATTATTATTTGATGCCTTGGCAATAATGAGGCGATAGCACAATCAACCCGATCCCTCCTCGGCGCCTGTCAGTGTGTCTGTCTGTGTGTGTGTGTGTGTCTGTCTGCTGGCCTATCTGTCCGGCGTCGGCGCCTCGCTGTGGGCCAAAGGGCACTCAAACGCCGCGATCACGAAACAAACAACAACAGCAGCAGCATCGACAACCGAGACGCGAGACAATATTACACCACCGTAATGAAGGGCCTGCACCGCAAAGGCCGGAATGTCAACACGACGCCGTATTGTTCTGGCGGTGATGGTGATGATGGTGATGGCGGTGCGGAGGCGTTGACGGCACCATGGTGCACCAGAGCAATAGGGCGTTGTTTCTGAAATTCCAGAGCAGCCGTGGATGCGACTGGGCGGAGCAAGCAGTGCACAGTGGTGGGACAGAATAGCGCGCAGACGGACATAAACCTAGAGGGGTTTTGAGCTCCTGAGTCGCTAAATGGGACTCTGGGTCTAGAGTTTTGGCCGTGTGGGTTCCTCCTCAGTCAGGACTAGACCCAGGCCCTTGTCGTTTTACGACAGGTCCTGGTGGCCGCTCTCCCCCTATCGGCGCGCTATCGGCCAGCACCCGTCCGCGGCGTGCTGGGGGGTGGAAACCTGACGCGGCCGTTTATGGCGCCCGCGACTGGCTGACCCGCGCCCCGCGGCCGGCCCAAGTCATTCATGGTGCCTCCATTCATCGGGCCGGTCGACGGGGACCTCGTCGGCACGGAGGAGCCCCCTCCCCTGCTCCGGGTCGGCGCGCCGCGGGATGTTGGTCCGGCGGGTAATGGCCGTGAGGACACCGGTTTGGCGGGGCGTCGCGGGGCGTCGCGGGGCGTCGTCGCGGAGACTGCCCCGGGGGGCGCAGTGCGCCGGCCGACGCCGAGCACCGCGAGCACGCCAAGCACGCCCTCGGCCTTGAGGAGGAAGTGGTTCGGCGCGGCCAGGCAGGGCCAGGACGCCGCGGGCCCGGCCACCCGCACGTCGTACGATGCACCGTCGGCGAGCTTGTAGTCCGGGAACACGTCGCCCAGCGCGACTCACCCAAACGGCGGGCCGGCAAGAAAAAGAAAACTCGCCGCCGACACCAGATTCTCGGTACTGGCCGGTATCGGTACACAGAGTGCACTCGGACGGTAGGCAACCATATACTACATCCTGGCGGCGGCCAGCGGGCACCACACCGCAGGCAAGGCCCAAGGCCCTCCCAATATTACCTTCCGGCCGAAAAAGCGGTGCAAAAATAAACAGGGCCGCAGAAAAAGAGGACGGGAGGACACCAGAGAACACGGCGCTGAAGCCGCGCGCTGCAGGTACACTATGGGGCGGCGCCCTGCCGCAAACACGGGCCTAAACATGTCGCAGCGCTGTCACGCAGCGAGCGGTACAACATGGAGGCATCGACATGGCATCGACGCAGTCAGGCAGAGATGAAACCGCTCGAATCGAAGGAATACATTACAGGGCGGCCGCAAGCTGTGCGGGGCTGCTGCTGCCAGCGTCCGCGTCGACCCCACATTCATATTCGCGTTGCCGAGCGTGGCCGCAGTGGCAACCAGGAGGACGACTGTCATTATTCGAAACAGTAGGGAACCCCGGTGACAGCAGCGCGCAAAATTATGGCTAACACGGGAAACGGGGGCATCTGGGCGGCCGGTGGAGCACGGCGTCCTGCACGGCGTCCTGCTCGGCGTCCAGCGCCAGCGTGGAGACGGGCAGACGGCTCCGGACGGCACCGCGGGGGGGCCTAAATGACCCCGGCCGCTTCCCCGTCAAGTGAGGCGTGTGTTCGCGCCAGGCTTTTTGATCTTTGGCGGAGACGCCGAGGGGGAGGGGGGGGGGGCGCCACCCGCGGCGGCCGGCCGGGCAGGCCGGGCACTCAGCGCGACGTGGCGCGGCCTGGGTCGGCGCGGGTGCTAAAGTGGCTGAGAGATGGGCACGCCGGGCACGGGCTTCTGTTAGATGGCTATCGGCCGGCCTGCTCATATCCGGCTGCGTGCGACATCGCTCAGTCCCGCCCGGCCAAGGTCTCATCGGAATTTTAATCAATTTTTGCCGGTTGTTGTGCAAACAAGGAATTGGACCCAGGCAAAATGTGTATTATTGGCGGGGCGCTCATGTCTTTGATTCTAACTGTCGCCAATGAAGGCGTCTTGGTTATTGGCTGCTGGAGGTTGCTGGGAGCAGGCTCCATTCCAGGTCGCCCTTCTCCAGGTCCCCGGGGGGACGCATAAAAGGAGCAGGGTCGGAGAAGTAGCAGGGTATGCCAGGTGGTGAAGGCGCAGGGTTGTCGGGTCTCAAAGTAGCAGGGTCCTGGTGCCTCAGAGTAGCAGGGTCGCCTAGCCCAGCGCGTGCAGCATAGCATAAGATCTGTCGCAAGTAGCGTAAGATCTGTGACGTGTAGCGTAAGACCGTCGGGAGTAGGGTAAGATCTGTCGCGACCCCGTTAGGTTAGGTTAGAATGGGTCGGAACCAATTGGTTGTAGGAAGGAGCTGGTCAAAAACATGTGCAGCTGGGCCAGGCGACCCTGCTACTTTGAGGCCCCACAAACCTGCGCCTTCACCTCCAGGCATACCCTGCTACTTCTCCGACCCTGCTCCTTTTACCGCGACTCGTCCCCGCCAGCTCGGCGAGGCCCGGTACTCCAGTACGGCGGGGCGCAGTGGGGCGGCCATCCTCCATAACTCACGGTATTTCATTCATCCGCATTGTGCGAAGTGCCCCCTCCGCCCCCCGCGTCGCACCGAGGCAGCGAGGCCCTCGCCCAGCAGACTGAGACTCGTTTTGGTCGCTGTCTTCCTCGCGCCGGCACGGGATGCCCTTTGAGTGCGGCAGAGACAGAGCGACGAAAACGACGCTCGGAATCAGTGTGCAGGCCGAGTGTGTGTCGGGCGATGGACGGACAGGCGGACGGCCGGGCACTGCGCGTCGTGGAGATCCGGGAGGGATCCTGCGGATATCGCAAACGGCCCAAACGGCCACAGGGGCACGGCGGCAATATTGGGTTTCAGGAGCTACTTTTTATGCCCGCGCGCGCCGTGGGGTCGCCGTCGTCAACGAGTCTAGTGGTGCGGGCAGGGCGGTCGGTGTCGGAGCGGAATCAGGCCCGCAGCCAAGCCAGCGAAGGCGGCCAGCCGGCAGCCAGCCCGGGGACGTTGTTCTTGGCAAGCCGGCCAGGCGTGCATCATTTCGCGCGGCCAAAACGGTATGAAAAATTGCGACGTCCGCTGCAGGGCAGTGGTGGCGGCGGCGGAGATTATCGAGATAGTCATTATGGTAGTTCGAACCACCGTCACGCGGAAGCAGCCGCCTCTTGAAGGTCTTGATCAAGCGCCGCGAGAGACGAGTCACTCGACAACTAGCCTCTCTCTACGTATTATGTAAAGTGCTGAACCAGTTGAGGGGTTGAGGCCGCTGCCAGTGCCCTGCCTGTCGTCAGCCACCCCCCGGGGGGCCTCCTCGGCGAGCCTCCGCGGCCGGCCAGCCTGTGGAGCCCCCGGACATGGGAGAGGGGACCACGAGGACCGGCCGTATCATTTGTCATCCAGCTGCCGCAGAGGCCCCCGCCTCCCCCGCGCGCAACACCGGCTCGGTTGGCGGCCGCACCGGACCGGCTCACCCCAGCACCGCACCGGGCCGGCTCACGACGGCGCCTGGCCGCGCTGCGCCACACCATGTCGACAAGGCCATTATACACCGTGGGCTCCCCGACAACGTCATCTCCCTAGCCCGAAAGTCAACATCGCGGTGGAGCAGGAGGGCGTCGGCCCGAAACGGAGTGTCATCCTGGGGCCGAGGCGCGGCGCGCGGCAGGGCGGGGCCCCGGGACCCCGACGACCCCCGACGGCGCCCCGCCGAGCAGCGCGCCGGTGCGGCTTCCTAGAAACACTGGGTCATTTCCAGGGAAACGCTTATTCATGCTGGATTCTCTCATTAATCGGCTCGCATCGCATCGCCGCGGCACCTGGAGCCCTGCGAGGCGGGCGGCGACGCCCGGAGGGTGACGACTCGCATTGTTCTACCAGGAGTCACTGCCGTCATCCTGGGAGGCTGGGTCGGGTCCTTTTCCGCGACGGCCGTACTCTGTCCTGGATGGCTGGGGCTGCACAGTGGGCCAGAAGACGGCGCAGGCGCCCAAAACTCTACAAGCGTTTAGAGCTCCAGAGTCGCGAACGCTGGACTAGAACTGAACGTGTGACACCACCGATGGCTTGCTCTCCGAACGAGGAATCCATTGGTAGGGTCACACGTTCGGTTCTAGTCCCATTTAGCGACTCTGGAGCTCAAAACGCGTCTACAGTTTTGACCGCCTGCGCCGTCTTCTGGCGCACTGTGCGGCTGGGCGCAGCGCTTTCCGATATCGACTCCGGCCGCCCTGCCCCGCCCCGGCGTGCGTCCCGCTGCGCGACCAGCGCATCAAATTCCTGACTTGACCGTTGGAAACAACAACACGGCACGCTCTAGCGGGTTTAAATACCGGCCAGTGAGTCATCCACGTTGCGTCTTGATAATGTCTCCGCGGGTGTGAACAGCAGCCGCGCCGTGGGGCGCCGCGTGGCGTGGCCTGGAATGCGTGTTGCAGGGCCTGCAGGGCCTCCTCGGGGTGCGCGAGGCGCACCGGCCAACGCGTCGCCGCTGTCTCTCTCGCACCCCAACGGGACGCCGCACGAGTGCGACAGAGACACGGCGACACGGCCTAGCCTCGCGGCGGGGGCGGCGACGCTGCATAAGTCACCGCCGGGGGGCCGAGTGCCATCAGCGCCCGTGTAGTGCAGCGCAGCAGCGCCGCCCAATGTTTTCATTTCGGTTCTGGGGAAATGATGGATCGGCAAACACGCGACTGGTGCCCTGCGGCCCACTGTGCGTCGGACTGCACTTGCGCACGGGTCTGGCTTGCCTCCGGCCGGCAGGCGGCGGGGCCCCCGGAGGATTACAGACGGTTTTTGGGAGCGCGTCGCCGAGGGGGGCCGGGGGCCTGGGGGGCCGGCAGGGCAGCATTCGCGCCAGCCAGCCAGCAGGCCGCGATGCTTATCCAACCCTCATTGAAGCGAAATGGAAAAAGAGCCAGAAAATCGGCCCGGAAAAAATATTTATCTTTTTGACAATACGTGTTGTGCGCCGTATATCCTTTACACGGTCAAACACGTGCGCGAAAGAGGCGGCCCCCTCGTACAGTACAGAGGCGCGAAAGACAATTATGAGTCGATTTCACTCGCAGCGCCAATAAGCCCGGGACAACGCAATAAAAACGAGTCGACAAATTTAGAGGCCGGACCGCTCCGCGAGGAGCATGAGCCGAGCAGGGCCCGCCGCCATCTCGGGAATGTCGAGACTCAATTGACGCGAGAAATCGATACCGCTTCGATTGTTACACGATGTCGGCACGCAGGCCGGGGCTGGGCGGGGCCCTGCTGGAGAGCGAGGGTTTTCATGGCTTGATTTGACTGCCCGGACGATACCCGGTGTTCATAAAGAACCGAAACTAAACAGCCACTCACCACCGAGCGGCACGCCGGACACCGACCGACCAGCCGGACACCCACCTGGGCCCTCCATTTCGCGCCCACCTCGGGTGGCGCACTCTCTCGGGGTTCAGCCGCACTTCCACGGGGACCTGCCCTGCCGTGTCGTGTGTGCGTGTGAGACAGAGAGAGAGAGAGAGAGACTGTCTGTGTGTGTGGCCGGGGCCGGAGCCGTTCGCAATTACACGAAATGGGTCTATGAATGAACCGCGCTGGACCAACGACCTAAAACAACGTACGTGTGCGGCTGTGTGTGTTTTGTGAGTGCGTCGAGTGTGTGTGTGTGTGTGTGTGTGTGTGTGTTTTGAGAGTGTGAGCGCCGCAGATGGCGTTCCGGCCGAGAACAGTAAGGCGCGGCGGGCAACCGGTTGCCTGCAGGATGACTCCGGGTGGGTGTCTGTTTGATGGTGACCCGTCGCGCTGTGAATGGGACAGCACGGTCGCTGGGTGGGCGCCGCGACGCCTGCAGATTAGGCAAGCCGCCTGGCCGCCTGGCCGACGCAGCAGGAAGACGTTATTTCATTTCCGTTGGCGCCTGGATCTCTCTATCTGTGACGGCCGGGCCTCTGCCGGGCTGGGACGGGACCCGGGCGTGTAAGGGCAGTGTAAAAGTCCCCCGATAGCATCGCCAGCGACACCTTTTTATAGAGCCATGCAGAACGCGACGGCCGGCCGCCACCAACGGCGCCGTCGGCGGCCTGCCTGCCGGTGGCTGCCACGTCCCGGACAGCAGACAGCCGATGTCGCTCGCGGTGGTGGTGTGATGCCGAGCAGTGCCTCTGTCTCTCTCGCCCGGCAACGTAGTGGGCCAGAAGACCGGTGGAGGCGGTCCATATCCCGGACGCGTTTTGAGCGCCAGAGTCGCTAAATGGGACTCCGACCGAATGTGTGACCCCCACCAATGGATTCCTCGTTCGGAAAGCAATACAGTGGTGGGGTCACACGGTTTGAGTTCGACTGAGCGACTCTGGAGCTAAAAACGCGTCTAGATTGTTGTTCGCCTGTACCGGTCTTCTGGCCCACCTTGCGATGAAACCTCAGTTCGAATCCGGCCTGCTGGCCGGCAACATTTGCATTAATTTGGTGGGGCTCCTCTCGGAATCCCGGCCGCGGCGGCGATAATGGCGACGCGTCACCAGCGGCGAGGCGCTATCGGGTGGCAGTCATCGCGCGGCCGCCTGCCTGCCTGCCTGCCTGCCTGCCCGGCTGGCTTTACGACGCCGTGTGATTTGTATCAATTGGTTGATTGAGATGTCAGGCCCGAGTCAGGCCCGCGATGCCCCGCGCAGCTCGAGTGTCGCTTCCAGGCTTTACTGTGTCCCCCATCGCCTCCAGCGCCTGTCTGACTCATCACGGGGATTATTCAAGTCGCCGTCGACCGAGGCCGCGGGCCGCGGTCGCGTGGTGGCGCACCGTGCACGCGGAATGCGCTGACTTTTTCTGGTGCGGGGTATTCACTTTGATGGCATCTTCGCCTTGATTCATGGGCGGCGGTGCGCGGCGGCGTGGCGCGGCACAGTGGGCCGGAAGACTGGTGGAGGCGGTGAAAATCGCGGACGCGTTTTGAACTCCAGAGGCGCTAATTATGGGACGTGTGACTCTACCTATGGATGGCTCTCCGAACGAGGAATCCATTGGTGGGGTCACTCGTTCGGTTCGAGTCCCATTCAGCGACTCTGGAGCTCAAAACGCGTCTCGAGTTTTGACCGCCTGCGCCGGTCTTCTGGCCCACTTTGCGCGGTACGCTCCTCCAAGATCACGTCGGGGATGAGCAGCTCGAAGCGCGCGCCTTGCGAGTGACGCCTGTGCCCCGGGGGCGCTCCCACGAAGTGCACGGGGCCCCGGCGGGGGCGTGGAGGGGGGCGCCAGGGATGGGGCACCTCACCTCCGCAGCCTCCCACACGGCACACGCGAGTCGTAAACAGGCCCAGAACTCATTATTAGAGGCAGAGCGTGCGACAAGGGAAAACCGACAACGTGCCTGACTGTCTGCCGGCCGGGCTGGGCTGTCTGCCTGGCGGCCGCTCCGCCTGCTTCTTGAAAAGCCAGGCACTACCGCGCCCGCAGCCAAGCCCGTAAGGCACAGTGCGGCGCGGCGGCTCGTGGGCGGACTCTCGGGACGCCGCCAGCGGTTGTCTGCGTGAGTTCGGCGCCGCGGAGACTTGAACGCGGGCCACAGGCCGATGCACAGCGGGCGAGAAGGTCGGTGAAGGCGGTCCAAATCCGGGACGCGTTTTGAGCTCCAGAGTCGTCAAATGGGACTCGAAACCGAACGCTTCCAAAATTTTGGCCGCCTGCGCTGGTCTCCTGGCCCAGTGTGCGTGGTCGCCGCTGAACTACACACTTCCGCCGCAGCGAGCTGCAACGGTCGTCCCAGGCCGGCCTGTCGGGAGGAAGTGAAGGGCGGGTCACGTCGTCGTCGTGCCCACTGTGCCCACAGCATCACCTCTCGTGATGCCCCATCGTCGCCCGACCCGATATCAATATGGATAACACACAGACGCACTCACACCAGGGACGCCACCGCGTTGGACTCCATTGATACGTTAACAGTCTGACCATGCATGTCGCGGGGGCGGGGCGCGTCGGCGGGCACCCCGGATGTGACGGACAAGCAGGCGACACGCCGCGACACGTCTCAATCAACGGTAATCCTGGGCCGCGCCCTGGGCCTCTCCGCCGCCCTTAGGGCCCACCCAACAACCGGGTGGTGAAAGCAGCGCGCCCGAAGTCTCCATGAAACAGGGTCTTTGCGCAGAGGACGACACCAACTTGTCGACCGTAACCTCGCCACCTGACCTAACCTCACTTTTTGGTTATCTGCGGTTGATCGTTGTCAAGTTGCCAAGGAAACGAAAGAGTCGGTTTTCATGCATTGCTTTTGCGACTCACGGTAGCCTTGCTGACTAGCTTCTTGGCTTACCGAAAGCTAAAAGCCGCCTTTTCAGTGGTTTTGGTGGAAGGACCCAGAGAGAATCGCCATCGTAATCGGTTGTATGTGTGCGTGTGTGTGTGTGTGTGTGTGTGTGTGAGTGTGCGTGGCGCGGCAAAAGGTAAGTGTTGTCTTGTCGCACCAACACCACACCACGGCCGCATCCCGTCGCCCGTAATGCGCCACACTTCCTGTCCCGGCACGATCTGTCCCCGCCCAAGTGTGGCAGGTGCGTGCCTGCGTGCCCCCCACTCCAGTAATGACGGGGTCGTCGCTCGTGTCACACACACACACACACACACACACACACACACACACACACTGAGGTGCGTACAGTATGACCCGCTCTGGCCCCGAGCATTGTCGCGTGCACACACGCACGGCAAAAAAAAGTGTCACACGACACGCTCGGTTCGAGTCCTGTTTCAGCGACTTGGGAGCTCCAAATGCGTCTAGAGTTTGGCCGCCTGCGTGCGACGTCGGTCTTCTGGCCCACTGTGCGGCGTCGCGTTTTGACTGCGTCACTATGGCCGTGGCGTGCCGCGCCGCGGGAGTCGCATTCCGGCGGTTCGATAGCATCGGCTCATCGACTGGAGGGGTTAATCCCGATTGTTCATTTTGGCCGAAGAGGGCGTAAGGGTGGCGGCGCGCCCCGCGGCGCATGGGAACGCCTGGCAGTGAGTCACCGCGGCCTCCTCCGTCTCTCCGAAGCGCGAAACGCCGCGGCAGTGTCACGCAATGCGCGTTGTCCTGTTGGCCGCGGCCGCCGCTGCAGGGCTGGATTTGTGCGGATTGTTTTCGACTTATTTGGCGGGCGGCGATTAGTTCAACGTGGTTTCTAACAAGATGAAAAAAGCCCAGCTTGAAGAAATGGAAAAGGCCATCCTTTTCCGACGAGCGCGCGAAAAAGTGGCGGATTCGGGACGAAATTTATTGAGCAGCAGCGGGCGAATGACTCGCTGGCTAACATTCCAAGCGTGCGGCTGTGGTCCGATTCCGAACACTGCTCCATCGCTCTGTCTCTCTCGCACTTCTGCGGAACGCCCCACGAGTGCGAGAGAGACAGACTCGCCGGCGCGGCGTGTGGAGCGTGGCCCTGCTGCCTCGCCTCGCCTTCAATCAGACTTTTCATCAATCACCGGCCTTTTGGACTTACGATCGGACTACAGCGGCGAGCGCGGCCGGCGTGGGAACGAAGCATCAGATAGCGTTTCGTTTATCGGGAACACAGTGGGCCAGAAGACCGGTGCAGGCGGCCAGATTTCTGGACGCGTTTTGAGCTCCGGAGTCGCTAAATGGGACTCGGCCGAATGTGTGACCCTCACCAATGGGTTGGACGCTAATCGTCGATCTGAAACGAACTCGTGACGCCTATGCAAGGGTTTTGCTATAAAACTGAGAAGTCACCCGGGTCGTTCGTCTGAGCGTCCGCACAGCACCCACAGCGCTGCGCGCGAACCCCTCCACTTCCCGGAATGGCCCACCATTCGTGGGTGTCCGACCGTGCGTGCGCTATGGCTGTTGATAAACATGACGTAATGAACTCGCCCCAATGAAGTGTCTCCTGCCTGTGTGGGCCAGCCGGGCGGGACCCGTAGCGGGCTGATTCCGAACACTGCTGTCGGAGAGAGAGAGAGAGAGAGAGAGAGAAAGAGAGAGAGAGAGAGAGAGAGAGAGAGAGAGAGAGAGAGAGAGAGAGAGAGAGAGAGAGAGAGAGAGAGAGAGAGAGCTGTTCGGAATCTTGGCTCCGGCGCCAGGGGTCCCCGTAAACCGCAGAATCAGTAGACCCATCTGCTTGGCAGCGCTGCCACCCACGCAAGGGACGCCCTTCCGTGAAGTAGCCCATCAAATCCGATAATAAGCCTTTATCTCGGCCGGGTTGATCCGCGCTGTCACAACACGGCGACGATGGCTATCTCCACCGATGGCTTCATTCCGGCCGGAGCAGCGCGAGAAGGAAAGTCTCACCCACGATCAGTGAAGGCATGCCGGGTCCGCGGGGCAACATCTTGAAAAAGATCTATTCTGCCGCAAGTAGGTTCAAATATGGAAGAGAACAAGACGAGGAAAAGGAGCAGAGAAAAGGGGGGGGGGGGAAGAAGAGAATGGCTGGCACAGAAGACCGCTTACGCGGGTCTTCTGGACCACTGCTCCGTGCGAATAAGCTTGCGCTGGACCCCACTCTGGCGCCCCGCACGACCCCCTGCGCTGTATGGGGGCGCTCCTGCCCGCAGGTGGGTGGCCCCGGCGCGGCCCCGCCAGTGGCCCCGCCAGTGGCCCCGCCAGGGGCTACCACTGTGGCGCCCCGTGTGCCCCAGGTGGGCCCGGGAGGAGCAGCGCCCACAGCCGAGACGCGTCACCTCCGCGTTTATCGGCGCCCAGTCATCTCTGTCCCGGGCAGCGCGATCTCTATCAAGAACGTAAAGTTGCACTTCGAGGTGTGGAGGAATTGGAAACGGAAGGCGAGGGCCGGGCCTGGCCCACCACGGCCCGCCGAGCCACTCCGAGGAGTCGTTTCGTTGCTCTGTCTCCGCCGCAGTGCGTCCCACTCGGGGTGCGAGTGGGACAGAACGACGCGTCTTCGGCTCCGCTCGGCTGCAGCCCAGTCGGCCCGCCTCGGACCGGGCCATCTCAAGCGATAAAGCCGGCACCTCGGGGTGGGAAGAACAAGATGTCCGTTTGGGAGCAGGCAGGCCAAAGGAATTGATTGCCGGACCCTTCTGGACGTCGTCGCGTCGTCTGCTGCGCCCGGCCGGAGGTCCGCCGGAGGTCCGCCGGAGGTCCGGGGAGGCGAGGCGCTGCCCGGAGGTGCCGGCCACCGCGTGTGGGCAGCGGCCGGGGGACCGGATGGCCGCCAGCTCCGGCCAGCTCCGGGCCCTACAACTCATTTATCCATTGGTCGCACACCTTGTCCGGCTGATAACGTCACCCGGAGTCGAGAGCCCCGGTCCGGGCGCGGCGGCCGGGGCGCGCAGCTGCGTGCGGCGCGTCTCGTGGGGGTGCGAGAGAGACAGCATCTAGGGAACATCAGTCCGCCAGCCTCACCACCTTGCGTAAGACCGTGTGTCTCTGCGGCGTTGTGACGAGTCTGTGACGAGTTAATCTCATGGTGGTGGTGGTGGTGGTGGTGGGTGGCTAAAGGTTCCTCCCTTCCCCCCGTCACCTGAAACTCAAGAATGCACGCGTCACTTGTGTATCTGTGTGTGTGTGTGTGTGTGTGTGTGTGTGACACGCCCGCCGGCACGCTCGCACGCACACGCTACGACTCACTCAATCAGAGAACAAAAGGGCGTCCGAAGGCATCCTCTTACCTTTTCGCGCACAGGTGGCCGCCCGTTTCGCACGCCCGATGATCCCTCTGTGTCTTTCCGCCTCCCTTCCGCGCGCGCACACACACACACACACACACACACACACACACACGATTTCGTTAATTTCGACTCGGGGTAGCAACCGTGGGAAGGGACCTCCAAGTGTCACGGCACAGCATGGTGGGCTCCAACGTGTGCACGCCTTGCTGCTGAGGGTGTGGACTGCCTCTGGGGGCGATGATGGTGCTGGACGAGTACGCGAAGCCCGGACGGGATGCGTGGGTGAAGGGCCCCGTGAATGGGCCCCGCGCGGCTCCTGCCGACTGTGCTGCCCTTGTGAATGGGAGCAGGCCCTCGAGGCTGGGCGCTGGCCGGCCCGTCTCCTCTAATCTGCTTTACGCCAGCTAGTTGACGGGACGCGAGCAGCGAGGCGCGGCCGGCAGCGCGGTGTGAGGCCGGCAGGCAGTCTGACTCCGGCCGGCCGGGCACTGTCGCTGTCTCTCTCGCTCCCCCACGGCAAGCCCCGCGAGTGCGACAGAGAGCGCCGTCCCACCGTGCCGCTGGCCCACCATTCATTGATTCCCCCGTCCTTATCAAGCTGGCGTCTACCTTTCTCCTGTTCCCATTATTTAAACACTCGAATCCCTTTTATTTCCTCTCGCGCGTGTTATCTTTTTTATTTATACGGGTTCACCTGCCTCCAACATATCGGGCGGGGGATAGCGAAGGATTGCCCCTCGCAGGGAGGCGTCGACAAATTGGACGTTTGAAGAGGAAACGGTTGGTGAAAAGTGACCGACAAGCACCGTCGTTGCCTTTTTAGCGACGTTTCAAAAGTCTTTCTTTTGTCTCATAGTCCATGCTCATGTTTTTGTTTTTTTTAATTAAAACAGATTTTTTTTTTAGCGCTTCAATCGAATTTTACTCCGCCAAAGACGGACGATAAACCTCTCACGACTCTTGCGGGACGCACCCGAAATGGAAGATCATTTGCGGTCCAAAGTCGCGAAGCTTTTTCAATAAGTCAAGTCGTATTCCGCGAGTGTAGCGTCACCCAGCGGAACGACTTCGGCCAACGCTCGAAGCGTCGCCAAAGTGGCGCTTCGCTCGCCGTCTTCCTCATGACGGCTTTCAATCTGATGCACGCCCTTCATTTGAACACACGCCGCTGATCACGACCATGACCATTTCATTATAAATTTTATGCCCCTACTTTGAGTTTGAGTCATCGTCTCTGTTCATCTCACTTCACCGTCCTCGCACCTCGCCTGCCCCTCGCCTCCTCCTGTCCACGTTTGTTTTATAGCATCAGCAGACAGCAGTCGACAAAACGACGAGCAAGACAAAATCTGAGTGTGTGTGAGAGAGAGAGAGAGAGAGAGAGAGAGAGAGAGAGGAAGAGAGAGAGAGAGAGAGAGAGAGAGAGAGAGAGAGAGAGAGAGAGAGAGAGAGAGAGAGAGAGAGAGAGAGAGACAGGTTGTACGTACCCGGAGCCCATCAGGGCGGCCCAGCCGCACCAGGGTGGTCGACGCGGAGGTGGCGGAGTCGGGGGCGCGCAGTGCTATCGCGGTGCAGTTCTTGCCCACTCCGTTACTGCCCCAACTCTCGCCCGCGCTATGGGCACCGCTGCGATTGGAGCGGCAGCGGATGATTCGGAACAACGCGTTCGTCGCTCTGTCTCCCTCGCACCCGAACGGGACGCCCCATGAGTGCGAGGGAGACGGAGTGACGCGAAAGCACAGCTCGGCCCGCAAGCAGGGTGGGGTGGCGCCCAAGGCCGCGGCGGTGTGCCGGCGTAACTCGATATAGGCCGTGCGGGCGGGGCGGGGCGGTGTGGCGGAGGCTGGCTGCAGGTGCCTCCCTAACATGCTCATCGACCCGCTGGTGCACTGCGCCGCCGTGCTCCTGGACCACCCCGCGTCTTGTGTATCCTCAGCATCAGAGGTGCCAAATTGCGTCTCAGGTCAGATTTTCGAACACTGTTGCTGCCGTTACGATAGGCTGTGACGATATTTTGGGTCCGACTTTCGCAGTTGGTTTAATGTCCGACTTAGTTAAATTATTTTTTTCTAGGTCACCGAGTATGGCGCTCAGAGAAAAGAAGGTGGCGGCGGTCGCCACGCCCCACGACGCCGTGCCTCGACGCCGTGCCTCGACGCCGTGCCTCGACGCCGTGCCTCGACGCCGTGCCTCGACGCCGTGCCTCGACGCCGTGGCCGCCTTGGCGTCCGCCTCGGCGTCGAGGGTACGGGGTGGCCTTGGCGGCGCGATAACCGGGCCAGATTAAAGGCAAGGCCACGCATATTCATCACGGCCAGAAAACCAACTGTCCGGACAAAAGGGAAACGGGCGAGATTTCGGGGAGATATTTATTTAAGGCCTGAAGCAAGGGACGCGCGCAAGGCGTCGTTGTGCCGTGCCGTCCGCACACGCGCGTCGTGGCGATGTGTGAGAGAGGCGGGCCGGCCTGTGGCCACGGCTGGGGCCACGGCTGGGGCCACGGCTGGGGCCACGGCTGGGGCCACGGCTGGGGCCACGGCCTCGGCGACACCGAGAGGGTTGTGTGTCAAGTTACACGCCGGCTGATGAACGCTGTTAGCCACGATTTATAACCCGAGCGAAGTGACCGACCGAAAGAGTTTGTCTCCCTTCGGTGTGGTGTGCCGCGCGGCCGCGCACCATCATCGCCGCCGCGTAGTGCCGGCGATTTTTCAAGGGGCGGAAATGGCCGGCGGTTTCTGCCCGTCCGCTGCGCTGCTGCTGCAACTGCTTTGGGCGCAGGTGCTGGCATGCTGGCAGGCAGGTCGCGCAGGATGCACAGTGGGCCAGAAGACCAGGCGCGTTTTGAGCTCCAGAGTCGCTATGGGACTGGAAACGAACGAGTGACCCCACCAATGGATTGCTCCTCGAACGCGTCTAGAGTTTTGGCCGCCTGCGCCAGTCTTCTGGCCCACTGTGGGACGTCCTCTCCTTGTGACCGCAGGTGGAATGTCCGAGGGCCCCCTCCCGCTCAGGGGTGTCAAAGAGCCGCGGCGGCACACGTGTGCGCCCTGTTGCGCCCCGCGGCTCCAGGACCCCATGTGGGGCGTGGAGAAGGCAGCCCCCATTCTTATCAGACGACCCTGCGCGCGGCCTGCGGGTCGTTACAGTGTGGTCGGAGGAAAAATGGATGTGAACTGGCGCGCGCCGCCAAGCACCCCGTGCCGCACTATCAGTCACCCCGCCGGCCCCATTGAGGGCCCCGCTATCAATGACCTCGGCCCCCGCGTGCGTCCACCAAGTCTCCACCGAGCGTTCAGCAGTCGGCGCGGCTAGGCCTCGGACAACGCGCGGGAAGAAGAGGAACGGCGGGCAGAGGAAACAAAACGACCGCAAGTGCAGTTTGGTCAAACCGGGGATAAATAAAGGAGAATCTTAATCAGAGGCCGCGCGGGTCGCGGGACCTGGCCGCGACGGACGGGCCGGCAGGACCACTAATCTTGCGGAGGAACAAGCAGCGCGAGGCGGTGGCCGACCGGCGGCCCAAGCTGCCCTCTGTCTCTCTCGGTCCACGCACCGTGAGTGCGAGTGAGGCGGAGCGACCACAGCGCCGCTATTCGGAGTGAGGAGGCAGGCCGGCGGGGACGCGACTGCAGAAAGAATAGGCAGCCGGCGAGGCGCGGTCATAAACGTCGCTGAGGGTGGAGTGCGCGAGATACAAACGGTCTGAGGAAGCAACTCATTGAATCGACTGGGCTGTTGGCCGGCCGGGCGGGCAGGCCGGGCGTGTCGGAGGACATGCCTGCGATTTGTTTCGTCAGACCCATTAGGCCCCCTTCGGGCCGTCCCCGACAAGCCAAAGCCGAGGAGAGGGAATGACTGCCATCCAACACACCGGCCGCTCGCTGCATGGGTGGGACGGATAAAGCAAGGTGTGAATTAACAAACAACCGGGCGACACAGAAAACAAACCAGCGAGGAGGGGGGACTGCACTGACTGGGCCGAGGCCGGCCGAGGCGCGCGGTCACCGAAAAGTGTCCCTTTTATCGCTGCGCCCCATCCCATCCCCGGCCCACGCCGCGCGCCGCGCCGCTGGGAGGTCCCGCTGCTGCGCGGGGGAGAGGAGGTGTCGCCAACACGAATCCGCGCGCTGGCTGCTGCCCGCCCGGCTAGCTGGGAACGTTGGAGCAGCGTTGGAAAAATAAGTAGAACCAATGATCACGCGGGTCTTGTCGGAGCACGGACCCACCCATGACTCTGTGCGTGCATGTTGCTGTGCGTGTGTGAGTGAGCTCGTGTGAGCACCTCTTAATATAGTTGCAGAGCTGATGGATGTGATGAGATACCGCAGGATCTGGCCGGACAACTTGAGCTTCTTTGGGAAAAGCATGGCGACGAACCAAGCTGCGGTGGATGCCTCCGCGCGGGTCACGCCTCTGAAGAAACGAGAGAGAGAGAGAGAGAGAGAGAGAGAGAGAGAGAGAGAGAGAGAGAGAGAGAGAGAGAGAGAGGATCGACATCGGCGGGCGATCTGCGTAGATCGCCTCCAGCCCAGCTGAGAGGATATCTTCCCCCCCCCCCCCACACACACACACTCACTCAGCATAGCACACAAGAGAATTTATGGCGCCAGAAAGCTGTAGGCCGACCTGGGACAGTGGACATTCAGTGATGCGTATCGCCACCTTCAAACTTCCTCGGCCTCCGGACGGGTGGCGGAGGGAATGTCTCAGTTTGACCGCCGGGCCGCCGCGCGTTTAGCCGCTCTGTGCAGCCGGTCACCGTGGCGGGGCGGGGGGAGGGGCGGCGGTAAGGCGCTCCCCGCCGCCGCCGCCGCCGTCGTCGGAGCAGAGCACTCTCCAAAAGTCGCCGGCCAGCCGCGGAAAGGTCACCTGCTCTCGTTTACGAGCGGGGAGGGTGGCTGCTTCCGACCCGCCGCGCGCCTGCAGGCCGAATCCGAACTCGTCGCCCCGTCTCTCTCGCACACTGTAGGGAACGCCTCGTGAGTAGGAGAGGGAAGAGCGACGAAAGCGCTGTTCGGAATCAGAGGGAGAGACCTCGAAATCAGTCTGCGCAGAGCCGCGGCCCTGGCCCGCCAGCCGCCTGCCTGGGTAGGCCAGCCCGCGCGGCTCCGGTGGCGGCGGGTTGCCCGGCCGTGCTGCGCAGGCGGCCGTAACTCCAGACGCCTTTTGAGAGCCAGAGTCGCTAAATGGGACTCGAGCCGTACAGCAATCCACTTAGTAGGGGCACACGTTCGGTTTTCGAGCTCCATTCAGCGACTTTGGAGATCAAAACCCGCCGGGTTCCTGACCGCCTCCACCGGCCTTCTGGTCCACTGTGCAGCGGTTGGCGCGTTGCCTGCTCCGCGGCGTCCCACAGTGTTCCCACCGACTGGAAGGGCAAGATTGAGCGGTCTGCAGGCGGCGGGCGACGAAGCGCTGCCTACTTGTATTGCTTACACGCTTCGGGACGAGGATCGGGACGGCGGTGATGGAGAGGAAGACGAAACTGTCTCGGGTGTCTTGCCAAGAAGCTGCCCTTCCCATGCGGCCGACCGTCTCGGCCGAGCGGCGCGGCGGCTAGCCAGGCGGCTGACGAACCACGCGGCCTGTATCGCCGGAATACTTCACACAAAAACCCCGCAAGCGTCGTATCGAAGTAGGTGAATGGAATCTGATTCGGCGGCAGGATTTCGATTCGGGCGTCGCGCCCAAGAAATGGAAACAATTACTGTAGTGAGGCAGTCCGGCCGGGGCGGTGCGGGGCAGACTGCGGCAACAATGGGGCGGCGCGAGCGGAGCAGAGCGGAGCCGCTCGAGTGTTATTCCGTGTCTGTGATCTGGAGTCGCTGCTTTGGGGCGACGGGGCAGCCTCCCATTGGTTCCCACCGCCACACAGTGGGCCAGAAGACCGGGGCAGGCGGCCAAGACTCTAGACGCGTTTTGAGCTCCAGAGTCGCTAAATGGGACTCCAACCGACTATTTAGCGACTCTGGAGCTCAAAACGCGTCCACAGTTTTGGCCGCCTTCGCGGTCTTCTGGCACACTATGCTGCGCCCAACCAATAAAAACGGGAATCCGCCAAGGGTCACCCGCAGTGGGGTGGTGGCAACAAAGGCACCACAATTGACTTTTCAAAATTGCCGCGCCTCGGTGAAAGCGATCGGACTGAATGGACAACACGGGGCGCGCGCCGTGACTCGACATGTCCAGACGCTAGGACGCTACCGACTCACTGTTTTCAATCCAAACACAGCCGCTGCCAAGGCGGCCGAGCCAAGCGGCGCTGCTCCCGCTGCCGTTTCTACGGCTCCGCGGTGCGGCTGCCAAGTCAAGCAGCTGGAATGCAGGCAGGCCGAGGCAGGCCGTCCCGGGCGGCAGCCTTGCGCCTCGCGTCAGTTCGAGGCGACACATTGCGTTTCGACGGGGCTTCGCTCGTGATTGCGGTTGGTCAGCACGGCAAGCGACTTGGCAGCAGCGTTCCACTTTTATTCCCTACACCTCGAACGATCCACACGCACGACCAGGCAAAGAATTTGCACCTCGCGAACGGCAACAGGAAAACAGCGATCCGGTGAGGGGGCTGACCCAACTATTTTGTTTGCCATGGCTGTGGGGATGTGTTGTCGGCAAGATTTGTGCTGCGTATATTTGCCACACACTTTGCCTACTCCCTGGCCCACTGTGCACCGAGGAGACTGGGCGCCCCGAAGCACGCTCGCTCGCGTTGTAACGTGGCACATTCCAGGGCTGCCAAGCGCGTGCAATAAAAGATAAACAGGCTGGCCACACGCCGACTCGGCCTTTATTGAGCGATTGTAAAGGGAGATGGACGTCGTTGTGATTGGCCCGCGTCCGCAGCCCGGCCAATGGCAGGGCCGCGGTGGCGCCGGATGCCGCGGGGCTGCGGTGGCGACGCGAGCCAGGCTTTCAGGACAAAATCTTTTTTTTTTTCGAGCGGCGCCACGCTCCAGGGCCTGGAGTCCAGGCGGCGCGCGCGGCTCGAGACGGCGCCTCGCTACGACGCTCTGCTACTACCAACAAACGACGGTCGTAAGTAGATCGGAAAGGGTCGTTGTTTCTCGGTACTGCGCTGCTCCAGAAGCCGGCAGACTCCAGCAGCGCCTCTCCAGGAACAGTCCGCAAACCACCGGGAGACAGTCGGCCGGGGACGAAGTGTGGGTTGAGTTTCCCGAAATGAAATGGAGTCTGCCTGTCATTGAGTGCACCGCAAGTCACCGCGCCACCGTCGCCATGTTCATTGCGAACCCTGCCTCCACTTCGTCCTGTCCTTGGAAGTCCTTGCAGCGGAAAAAGGCGGCGCCCGTGTGCCGAAATTGACTTCCAATTCGGGAGAGGAAGCGAAGTGGGCGCAGCAGGGCGACAAAAGGTGTTCGGTTGCCGCCGCCGCCGAGGCCCCAGCAGTGAGTCGCTGCCTCTCGCACCCCGACGGCACGCCCTGCGAGTGCGAGAGGGACAGAGTCAGGCCGCGGTACACACTGGGCCAGAAGATCCGTGCAGGCGGCCAAAATTCTAGACGCGTCTGGAGCTCCAGAGTCGCTCATTAGGACTCGAATCAAACTTGTGACGCCACCAATCAATTGCTCTCTGAACAAGGAATCCATTGGTCGGGTCGCACGTTCAGTTCGAGTCCCATTTAGCGACTCTGGACTAGAGCTCTGAACGCGTCTCGAATTTTGGCCGCCTGCGCGGTCCTCTGGCCCACTGTGCGGTGGCGGCAGCACGGCGGGACGGGCGCCAATCGGAACAAATGACAATGTCCTCGAGTCGGCCAACACGCCTACTTCCTCCGCCGGGGGAATCGCGAACCAGTCATTATGGGTGTTACGGCCAGGAGGACTTGGAAGAGGCCCGGGCCACGCGAGGGGAGGGCCGGGGCGGAGGGGGGTCATGCTGTTGTGGGGTTAGGCCGCCGAGAGGGCCGCTCCCACACGCGGGGTATTAATCAGCCACTGCCAATACGGGCATCGTCTCCAATCCGCAGGAAACACTAAACACCTCGCTGACCTACTGCAATTATTCGCAGTATCTCCGGCTGTCTATACACACATACGTACCGCTCCAGCGTGAAGGGCAATGCACGTTACTTCCTTTCAATAAGGACCTAAACGACCGCCACTGCCACTCCACACACACACACACACCACCACTCTTAAAGACGCACGCGCGCATACATACACACGCACGCACACGGCGTGACATGTGTTGTATACGGCCCAGCGTAACCCCAATTATTGGCGAGCATAACGTACTGCGCGGAGAAGCAGTGAAGCATCGAAGCGCGTGGTCGAAAACGAGTGTCTTCTTCGGCAAGGCGGACTCTGGCCGTGCCTCAGGCTCCCCCGCAGACGCCTACTACTTCAACCGCTTTTCTCTCAGTCCCGTCTTGTGTGCTGTATGTGAGGCGCTCTGTGCAGGTTAACCAGTACCTACCCCATGGTTTTGGAAACGGCGGTGGAGGAGGCAGCATGGCGAGTGGCCAGCGCGTTTTAGTAATTATTTCGGACAAGCAATAATTTGTCGAATGTTTGTCCTCGCTGCACGTGCGCGCTGAGGCGAGGCACAGCGCAGTAATTGATGGAACTGCCTCGGCTGCAGCTCACGATTTTCATACTCACCAACTATCTAAATTACGTTCGGGCAACTGGAAAGTTCGCTTGGCATACGCGCATCACAGTGCTATACGGTTCTCAGTAACGCTTTAATTCGTAATGTGTATCTTTTTTTCTGTCTTCAGGTCGACCCACGATGGTTATTGTCTCTGGAAAAATTGGACTTGGGCGGGGAGCGACGGGTTGCCGTTCTGTGTAATCGTCGGCAATCTTACGAGAGAATCAATGACAAAAGGTGCGGAAGAGGAAAGGGATCATCCGGATAACCATCCGAAATTGTCAAAAATAGCCACCACTTTATGTCACCATCAGTAAGTATGTCCCCAGTATTGTTCTCTGTCAAAAACACGGGGCAAACTCTTTCCTTGACAATTTTTTCTTGTTTATACTAGTTACTATTATTATTGTGGAGGTGAAGTGCGGCAGGTTTGCACTGACGAGAAAACATGCCTCAATTATTTTATGGTGATTTTTGCGTTTTTAAGATCAAATTATCAGTTATTTATGTAAAATATACTTTTTATTCAATTCTAGTTAAACAAAATAATCTATCGTTTCGTTTTTGTAGTTTTTTTGTTTTAATTTGGGAAAAAAAACTTCCGACTTGATTTGAGGGCGAATAGAGAGCCAAAAACCGCGCGCCGCTCGTTCGATGATATCTGCCCCGTGCACCACACCACAAAAAAGGGTGCGCGTGTAATTCCTCTCATACCTGTGGGTGCCCGACGCCCTGCCGGAAATTCGTCTTCTATTATCGAAACTAAACGGATTCACTTTGGGAGGAAGGGGCGCGCAGTGTGTGCGATGCAGTCGCTGAGTAATTGGGGTGCGCAGTACGTACCAAGGCAGTGCCATCGTCAGAAATTGCCCTCGTGTGTTGCAGTACAGTCTCGAATCACCAGGAATAACCAGCGATCCGGCGGCGACCGGGACGATTACTGCGGCGAAACGGGTCTGGCCGCCACACGGCACGCCACTCGGCACGCCACGCCGACGAGGGGATAAAGATGGCGGCAGAAATACCGTGACGGCCTTCCGCAACGAAATAGGCCCTTTGCTTCATTTTGTCGTGTGGAACGTTTAGGCCATTTTTGGCCTTGCGCGACATCCAAGGAGTTTTTTTTCGGCCTTTTGGTCACACTGCGCCGTGGCCATTAATGCCGCTTTGTGATCCGCTTAGACTGGACCACCCCGGCCGGCCGGCGTGGGAACGGCAAGCAACGCAAAGCGCCTCCTTGTTCGCTGCTCACAGCAATGGGCACGTCCCAATCACCGGCAGGACAATCAGCAACAACAACAACGGTGTTGGGTCGCTCTGACTCTCTCTCGCCCCGACGGGACGTCCCACGAGCGCGAGAGAGAGACACTGCGGGATCGGCCGAGCGGCGGCAGCGCGGTCTCCATTTTTCAGCCAGCCTTCTTCCTGCACTTGTCGAGGTGCAGTAGCGTCGGCCTGCTCGGGTCGCGGCCTGGCCCACCCGGGGCGGCTGCTTTCTCTTCCGCGTGCCGTAATGGCGCGGCGGGCATCGCCTGCAACAAAGTGCCAGCAGGTCAACCCATGTCGCTGGAGACCAGGCATGGGCAGGAAAGTAAAGTAAAGTACCGCGGTACCAGCACCGCGGTACTTTTTTGGGTAAAGTACCGGCACCGCAGTGCTGATGACGCGAAAGGGACCGGTAAAGTACCGCGGTACCGATTTGCGAGTAAAGTAACGAAAAGTACCGTCGGTCCTGTCAGCGGGCGCGCAGCCGCGCACTATTACGGATTGAGCGACACGACTATATTACGCAAGTGCATGCCCCGTCGGGTACCACGGACTCCATGCGCTGCAAACCGCTGTACAGCAGCGCATCCAACAAAAGAACTTGGAGGAAAAAAAAAGAAGAAAAAATGGGGGCCCTTCTCCCACCTCCCCACACAGTAGGGAGGACCGCCTGCAACTTCGGTGGATCGGGGGAACCGGTGCATTCCAGGCGGCGACCCCAGGGGTTCTCATCTGATGTGGGCCGGGTGAAGGGCGGGGGTTGAGAGCCTTTGGTTTTCGCGGGGTGGTCAGTGGTACCCACAGTGGTACCCCCGCTGTCCGGCGCTCTCTACCGAACATGCAGTGTGAAGGGCCAGCTTCAAAGGACTTATCAACTCCAAACCGACGAATCAGAATGGACCCACTCGCGACCAATTGCGAGTGGCTGGAACGACCGGGGATCGAACCAGTGCCGAGGCCAATCCGCCGAAGCGGACTGCTTTTTAGACACCCAAGCATAGTGGACGACAAATGATCCAGACCACTACGCTATCACGACTGCACGTCTGCCGAGTGTCGGACGAAGGGTTTGAGTCGCATTGGGATGAGGGAGGCAGTCGTAAAATGTATTGAAATGTTGGGATTCGATCCCCGGACCTTACTGTTCAAGTCCGACGCCTTAGCGATCTCAGCCACCACGGCTCATGGTAGATGCGGCGTCAGCCGGGCTCTAGACGCGGCAGGGATGGAGCCGCAGTGAGCGGGTCATTCGAAAAATGTTGAGAAAAAGTGGGACTCGATCCGTCGACCCCGGTACCGGGAACCGACGCCTGTACCACCTCGACCACCACGGCCTATGATTAGGCCAAGTGATGTCATGTCTTTTGAGCCGCACTCGGAGTGCGGCAGTGCGGACCGCACTCCCAGTGCGGTTCAAAGGCGTTGACATTACCCGTCCCCAATCATGAGTCGTGGTGGTCGAGGTGGTATAGGCGTCGGTTCCCGGTACCGGGGTCGACGTATCGAGTCCCACTTTTTCTCAACATTTTTCGAATGACCCGCTCACTGCGGCTCCATCCCTGCCGCGTCTAGAGCCCGGCTGACGCCGCATCTACCATGAGCCGTGGTGGCTGAGATCGCTAAGGCGTCGGACTTGAACAGTAAGGTCCGGGGATCGAATCCCAACATTTCAATACATTTTACGACTGCCTCCCTCATCCCAATGCGACTCAAACCCGTCGTCCGACACTCGGCAGACGTGCAGTCGTGATAGCGTAGTGGTCTGGATCATTTGTCGTCCACTATGCTTGGGTGTCTAAAAAGCAGTCCGCTTCGGCGGATTGGCCTCAGCACTGGTTCGATCCCCGGTCGTTCCAGCCACTCGCAATTGGTCGCGAGTGGGTCCATTCTGATTCGTCGGTGTGGAGTTGATAAGTCCTTTGAAGCTGGCCCTTCACACTGCATGTTCGGTAGAGAGCGCCGGACAGCGGGGGTACCACTGTGGGTACCACTGACCACCCCGCGAAAACCAAAGGCTCTCAACCCCCGCCCTTCACCCGGCCCACATCAGATGAGAACCCCTGGGGTCGCCGCCTGGAATGCACCGGTTCCCCCGATCCACCGAAGTTGCAGGCGGTCCTCCCTACTGTGTGGGGAGGTGGGAGAAGGGCCCCCATTTTTTCTTCTTTTTTTTTCCTCCAAGTTCTTTTGTTGGATGCGCCGCTGTACAGCGGTTTGCAGCGCATGGAGTCCGTGGTACCCGTGGGTACGTCAAGTACCGTCGGTACTTTCGATAGTACCGGTAAAGTACCGCGGTACCATAGTTTTCGGTAGTACCGGTAAAGTACCGCGGTACCATATTTTTCGGTAGTACCGGTAAAGTACTGCGGTACCGATTGTGGAGTACTGTGCCCTTGCCGGAGACGCCCAACCATTTCACCAACTTCTCCATGTGAACACGAGTTGTCTGTGGAACGCATCGATTTATTAAAAATGCTGGACCAGTACAATTTTTGTCTGCACTTGAAGATGGCCACTCCTAATACATGCAAATGGAAATAACTCCCGTCAGGGCAATATAACCGCAAAATAAATCTGACTTTAAGAATCATCCGTTGGCCTTGTTGAAGAGTCTCTGTGAGATCACAAGTTTGTCCTGCACTGCTGATAAAGTGTTCCGATTGATTTTGCTGTCGACTCGTGGCCTGGATTCTACAAAGGGTAACCGCGATCTGGACCCCACCAGACGCTAGCGGGGTGTTGACCTCGCCCGTTTGATGCAACGACACCGCCTTGCCTCCCTCGCCACCGGGTCACTCCCATTCTAACGTGTCCACGAACTTAGCCGCGTACTTTCTCTGCTTCCCAGTAAGGAACTGAAACGCCGCCGCGGCGTGGCGGGGGAGGACGGGGAGGTGGTTCACCTCGATGACGCGCTGCTCGGGGGTTGCCGCCAACACGGCCAGTCCGGGGTGGTCCCGTTGCAGGTCAACGCACGATCGGTTCCGATTTCTCTGATTCGCAGCCCCGACAGCTGTCGCTGCTGCCGCACTGCGCGTTGGTTGCGCTGTCCGCTCCCGTTGTTGCCCGGAAGGCTCCGGGCCTCTTCAGCGGGGTCCTCGACCCGCCCGTCGCCGGCCCGGAGCAGGAGCCCTTTCGCCCGATTGTGTGGACGCGTTGTGCTGTCCCGTTGCGTTGCGGGACTTGTCCAGCAGCGAGGCGACACAACGGCTCATTATTGGGGCACCGCCGGTCCGTCCAGGGGCTATTGTGGAGGCGCTTCGTTTTGTCTAGCGGCGAATCGGAGGCGGCCACCGGGGAGGGGTCGCACAGTAGGCCAGAAGACCGGTGGTGGCGGCCAAAACTCTTGGCGCGTTTTGAGTTCCACAGTCGCTAAATGGGACTCGCACCGAACGTGTGAACCCATCAATGGATTGCTCTGCAAACGAGGAAAGCTGCTGTTCCATTCCCCATTTTCTCGGGAACGCTTCGCCCTAAAGGTGGAGGCGTTGATGGAGAGAGGGGTTGGTCGAAAATCAGCCGGGGGCAAATGACCGGGATGATTTACAAGGCGCTGCGGAGAAAGCGTGAGACTCTCGAGGCGACCATTCAAACAAACAGCCACAGCGCAGTGCAGTGCCGTGCAGTGCAGGCTACCGTGAGGCAAAGCATTGCCCTCGTCGTTGCACAGTTAGTTGTTACACACAGGGGTCGCACACACAGGAAGGAGCGAGACGAAACTGCACCAAATGCCCTCGACGTTTTAAATTATTTTTAATTTATTTAAATTATTTTGGCTGACTGTACAGTCCTGTTCAGTTTGAAAGATGCTCCCATCCGAATCGCTGCGTCTCGCTTTCTTCGCTGATGCTCCCACTTATATTAACTCCACGGAAGTGTGAGGAAGGCGTTCCGGGAACGCCACCGCCGTGGACACGTTATTTTGGCAAATGGGTATATGCATGCTGCGGTCCGACGCGAAATCATTAGCGGTGCCGCGCCACCTGCGGGCGACCCCGCCCCGCCCCACCGGCTTTCTCCTGACTATTCAACTCCTTCACGGAAGTCAACCCACAAACCCACATCGACCATTGTGTGTCTTATTGGTGCGACCGGGATGCGAATGTTGTTGTTTGTTGTTGTTTCTGTTCCATCGCTCACGCGGTGGCCCAAGTCTTGCACCGGTGCTTGGTGGTCAGGCGGCTCGGCTGGTAGGTGAAATAAATCCGATTTGTTTGCTAATGACGAGACAATGTCACTGGTAATTGGGCGGCCGGGGGGCGTGGAGCCCCGGGCAGTTCACACGGGGGCCTCGGACAACACTATCATCATAAGCCGGCTAACCCGAGCCGCCATAGGGCCACATGGTGCCACATACAACATAATGGGGACCCTTTTGGGCCCTTGTCGCCCTAGACGTTTTGTTGGGGTAACAAAACGTCTGGTCCTACACTGTGCCGTACCCATATTCAGATCAAAGGACACGCATTCACACCTCTCCAGAGCGAGGCGAAAAAAAAAACGTGGAATAAAAAGAAGAGCCCTGGGTCAAATTATAAACCGTCGGTGACGCGTCGGGTCAGACCGAAACCCAGAACCAACACGCGGTGAAGGGCGAAGGGCGGAGGGAGTGACCCTTTGGGCGAACGCCGCGAGGCGCGCCGAGGCTTCGTGATTAATAGCTGAATAATGGGCCCCGGGTCGGGCGTCGTTGTCAAGTATGATAAATTTGTGAGCCGGTATTGTGAGGGGCCGCGCCGCACTTCAACACTTTGACGGTATCAAAGCGACGCGCCGTGTGGGTTCGCGGCATTGTGGGTATTCACACCCCGGGTACGCCTGCCCGGGCCTGCTCGGCCCGCCCCCTTTGACCCCAGTTAAGAGTCATTTAACCGTGTTACGTCAGTGCGGCACGGCAATCAGACTCGTACTCCCGCCAACAATGCGGGCGCTACGCTCTCGGAAAACGGAATTCAAAGCAGACCGTGCTCGTGAAACAAGCGCGTCTGCACCTGATTCGGAGTGTACTCGACGCGGCGGTGGGCCAGCCCGCGGCATTTCGACCGGAGAGCATGAATATTCCTGTGGCCACGAAATGTGTTTGTAGCAGTTGCGCTTTCCGCAGAACCTGCCGTCACGGATGTCACTTTGGCACTCGGGCCACTCCTTTGTGATTTACTATTCGCTCGGAGACAAAAGGCCCGCAGAAGGAGCGAACGCCATTAACTATAGTGACAACAATATTAAAGCATCAAGTCCTGCCATAACAATGTCTGCAAACAGCAACAAAAGTTGCGCCTAGGACGCCGAGGTATTTTGGTGATTGGCTTCCGTTACCGTGATGTCTGATTGGATATGCGTTATTTGCAGTTTACAATGTTTTTAGTCAGCGAGCTCTTAGACGTCACAATCTAATCAAACTATATTTAATTTTTAAATCAGTGTAGGCGTGGTGGTGGATGCTACAAATCGTGCCTGTCGAGGCACTTTGATGCTTGCGCGGCGTGGTTCGAAAATGACTCCGTTTCCCTTTCATATCCATAACACACATCCGCCCGGTAGAGTTCGCGTGACATGCAAAAAGGATGACACGTCCCGGCCAAGACAAAGGATCGATCCACCCACATTTATCAGAGAGGCCGCCCTGCCCACTGTGCCCTTCTCTGCCCCTCGGTGCGCCTGGCGTGCCCCTTCGGTCATTCGCCGTCCGGAAACGCGGCCTATTGTCCCATCTTGACATGGAGCTCGGACATGTCCACTCTGCACACACACACACACACACACACACACACACACACACACACACACCGCTGCATGACTCGCTCATCCTGACCGGAAATAATAAATTTAAATTTTGCGCGCCGTGGAGAGATACAGTACATGCGCCGTGCGGTGATCCAAGTGTAGAGTATAAGACGCGCACGTGTTTTTCTCCCCAAAGCGTGGTTGGAACGCTGCAGCCGCGTGTGCCGAGCAATTTCTCATACTGGACCACAAAACACATACGTGTGGTCGAGGGTCTGAATCGGGACCCTTGCGGCGGTTTGGCCGCCTTGTCGGTCGGCGTGTCCGACTGAGTGTGGTCAGCGCCTCGCGTGAGGGGCAGAAGTGTGAACTCATTCAGTGGGCGGCGTGGGGCTCTCTGGGCCCCGGGTGGTGTGTGGCCTGCTCCATTCATATCAGCGCTTTTCCCGAATAGCTTGCGTGCCAGCGCCCCCTGTGCTCTGTGGTTTCACTGACATTGCGGGCATTCCACTCTGTGAGTGACGCTGCTATAGTGGCGTAGCCAACAGCCCCAGGTGTCCATCTTTCATTCGTAGTTTCTTTTTTTAATTGTTTTGCTTTTTCATTTCCATGGAAATTTCACCAACTTGCGTTGTTTTAGAACCCCGTTTAATATCTTTTCCTATATGTGTTCTCATTCACGTGAGGGTTTTTTGGGGTCCAGCAGAAAGGTAAATCGTATGTCTAAAAACATCCATGAATGTTTATTTTCCATTCATTCTAACCACATACACACATACACATACATCAGTCATGTAATATAACACTATACTTGTCCGTTACGTAAAAATAAATAAGATTTTTTTCAACGAAGGCATAGTTTGTAAGTTTGCCTTAAAATAAAAGCGTTTGATATACACAATAAAAAAAGCAATAATAACGTGAAAGTTCTTTGAAATGAAGAATCGATTTTCACTCCTTCATGAAGAAACAGAAAACGAAATTCTTCGATAGAAACAGAAATAATTAAATAAAGAAGAAAAAACGAGCTCATTACGATTTCCTTAAAAACTAGCACAAACAAGAAAAAACTAAACTATAACACTTAAACAACAGATTTTCGAGAGATCGGAGCGTCCAGTTGATTTAGAGGTAAGGTCGAAGTTCCTGACACCTTTCAAGGAATCGTTAAAATTTATATGCCTGTGATTTTTCTTTCTGGTACCATGAACAAGAACTGCACTGAACGCCAACCACACGTACTCCTTGAAAACCATTAAGAGAAAAAAAAAAACTTAAAACGTATGTAGGGGGATTGCAAAACTTGTTCGCTACTTAACAATTCGTTGAATCAGTGAGGGAGAGTACGCATGACTCGTCGTTATTCTATGTACAAATACAAATATCTAGGCGATAACATATATTAAAACTATGTACACATTAAACAAATCTGGAATAAATCTAATCTTAAACAAGATTTCTTAATTGACATGACAAAGCTGCATTAGTGACATCTGATTCACTGTAATATACCTTTTTGTCTTGCATATATAGTAAATTTCCTGACAATTCAAAGACGTAAGTGCACATTTTGATCCCAAACAGCCAGTTGAGAGGCTTTAGCATTTAGACTAGAATTCATCTTATTCGGAAACTTAGGCAAGGAACGAAAAAGCTTCGAGGAACTCCGTCAATTAAGGGTGCAGGAGATCAATAGCTAATCAGTTATGTACTGCGTCTAGTAAGACATACGTAATCAAAATAGTGGTAACTCATATATTCGCCTTTTCTAGTAATTCAAAAAAATGTGCGTCAAAATTGAAAATTTTCCTTGCGCAAGTGTCCAAAAACAATGACGATATCACCCTAGTAAACAACCCAAGCACAATGCATTCCAAAAATAATTATTTCAAGACAAACACAAAGTCAATTATGAATGCAATGGTGGTGAGCAGTTCCAACTGATGCGTGTTACTTCGTATAAAACGTAAAACAAAGTATAATACGCTTATCTACTTGAAAAAAATCAGACAGAACGCGCACTGAAAAAGTTATCACAACACACTCACTTGCTCGCGTGCTTGTGGTCAGACAGTTAAGGCAAAAGAAAAAAAAACCAAAAGTGTAGTAACTCTATGAAAAAAATAATTTAAAGGACTCGCTCAGGTGGCCCTCGCAGACGATTCAGACCCTGACTGTCCAGCCGGTAGCAGTCCGACACGGCAGGTGAATAGATCTGCGGACACAGACACACTGTTAGTACTCGACAAGTCGCCAGCAGCAGACAACAGTGAGTGGCGCAGCCAGCTTCCAACGGTCAGACGGCGGCTGCCCAGTCCACCGCTTGTCCCCACTGCTATCTGAATATAATAAGATGCACATTTAAATATAATAATTGTAAAGTGAGTCACGGATTGAAACGTTCGGCCAAAATTATTGTTAGGCATAAATTTAGAAGTGAAGACATGCAGTGATATTAATGGGTGAGTGCAGTAAATACTTGCAGTAAGGAATGAAGCGAAACCAAACAACGAAAAAGCTTGGAAATTTTTGTCAGAAGAAAGGCAAGTCTCCTTATAAATGGTATAAAGTAGGGCCAAAAATGCATTCTAATTTTCTTTCTCTTTCCTTTCGTCGTTTTTTTTTTGTTTTTTTTTTTGTGAACAAACTTGGGCGCGAGTTTCCGTAATCCTAATCTAAATCTTAAGCTATGTAATTATTGTGAGGGAATAAGTGCTTGCTTACAGTTAGTCTTATCAGTGGTGGCAAGTCCCGACAAGACACCCCTCACCGCCACCCACCAGAGCTCCACCCACCAGAGCTCCACCCACATCTATGGGACAGACAGAAATGAGACGTCTTTTAGTAGAGGCGAACACCGCGGTCGCGCTTCCCAGCTTCCCCCACCCCGCGCCATATACCAGTCTTGCCGCTATGAGAAATCAGGCGCAGATCCAGGGGGTGTAATGGGGGTAATTACCCCTTCCTTGAGTACTAAGTAGGCCGCCTAGAAGGAAGGCAAAATCCCTACTTTGGCCCTGTAAATGGGCGAAAAGCACTACATGACCCCCTCCATGAAAGAATCCTGAATCCGCGCCTGAGAGCTGGCCTCGCGACCCCATAATACTCGAGGTTTACGTGATTTGAAACCCCTAGGCGGACTGTTCCTGGAAAAGCTTTTTGAGGATCGCGGGAGTGGGAAAGCGCTGAATAAACTCGTTTCCACCTGAAGAAAAGAGATGCTTCTGCTGCCGAACGGGGCGACGCGCTTTCGTCCCCGACAGGGCAGCAGCAGGCGCAAAGAAATTATTTGTTATCAGGGATAAATAGTGAACACAAACCACCAGTAATTTATGTACAGTGCCCAAAGCTGGAAGAAACGGGTTAGAAGCACATGACAAGGAATAACACTTGCGAGGTTACTGAGTGCGCCTCGTGCAGGGCAGAGCAAGGAGGCCCGCTTCCATCAGGCAACGCGCCTCGCGCGGTGAGGCTAAGCGACCCGCGGGGACAGCGTCACTCAGAGTTATGCCGCCACAACAAAGTTAGCGACACGCGTCGCGGCGGCAACGGCCAGCCTGAGGCTGCCTGAGGCCCGGTGCCTTTATAGCACCTCATCGCATTCCGGGCTGGCCGAGCACAGGGCACCATGGGCACAGTGGGCACCACGGGCACCATGGGCAACGCAAAACAAACATCCCTGTGCACCATAAAAGGAGGGTCCCAACTAAAGTGCTACCACTCACTCAAGGTGCGGTGCCTGCAGGAAACACGGACGGCCTCATTGAGGGTGGAAAAAAAAAGCACGAAAAAAAAAATCAAGCCTTTCGGAGGTGGTATTCGAACCCGGGGCTGTCATATATATGCAACTGTGTGCGAGAGCAACCGCACCTGTGCTGTTTGAGGTTGTCCTGCCTCTTGAAGGTCTTGCCGCACGCCTCGCACGTGAAGGTGACGTCGTCCTTGTGCGAGCGCTCGTGGATCATGAGGTTGTAGGGCTTGGTGAAGCGGCGCTGGCAGTACTTGCAGATGAACTCGCACTTGGTGCGCATCTTGCGCCGAAACTCTGCCCTCCGCTCGTCCGTCTCCACCTGCATGATGGCGAACATGGTGCCGGCCGTCTGCAACAGGCCAACAAACAGGTCAGAATAGAACGCATTCTTGTCGGCGGAGGCATAAAAGAGGGCTTCAATCAACTTCGCGTCGATTGCTACGCGCTTGACAACAAATAGAAAAGCCTGTATTACGAAATAAAATCTCTTGGCCGGTTGATTCAATCCGAATCGCGCCGGCCGCGCTTCGAGCGGTCGTTGTTCGTTTTGCTTTGTTTGAAATAAGGGTGCCGCCAGCATTATTGATACGTCATATACGTCGCTCATCGCGGCCGCCCCGCCCGAGCAGCCAGCCAGCCGCCAGCACCGCGGCCCCCTCCACTGCCGCTGCGGTCGCGACCCCGAGTTTAATACGATTCGAACAGACTGTAAATGTCTCTCTCGTCCCCCGGCATTGCGTCAGCGCCTTACAATGTATAGCCATGACACGTCACACTCCTCGGCTCCCCCCTTTTGCGTTAATTTATTCTCTATCTCGCTCCCTCCGCAGGCCGACGTCGTCGGCGACGGCCGAGAAACCAGTAGAGCGTAAGTGCTCCAACAGTACATATGGACGGAACCACAGACTGTCACCAAGCACATAGCTTGACAAATGTGAAGGCTCTTCTCCGGCGCGCGCACAAACACACACACACGCGCGCGCACACACACACGCCGTCTCTAACCATGCATGTAACGCGAGGAGATGTCGCAGTGTCACGTCTTTTAACACGCGCTAATCCGGTGTGTCTTGTCCAGTGCCGCGGCACGGCCGCGCGCGCCTTGCCAAGGCTTACACCGCGCGCCTCCTTCATGTTCCATCGAAGGGCCATCACGGTAACTTTTACGAGTTCTCACACTCCAACCGCCCGCGCCAAAGCTCGCTCCAGCCGAGCCAGCAACGCTCTCCAGGCAGACTCCAGGGCCTCCAGGGGCCTGACTGCGCGTTCCAGGAACCGCAGGACTGCAGGACACGCCGCGTCAGGGCGGGCTTGGTCATCGCTGGCCGAGCGATGCACGTTGTGTGTCGCATTCGCCAAAGGTTAAGAGGGACCCAGAGAGAAATGGTTCGCGTCGGGAAAGTACGGTCAACATGAGCATTTATCAAATATCAACGAAAAATCCTCCGCGATCATCGGAGGTTTTCCATATTTTTGATGTTTCTAGATCAGGCTCTAGTATAGTGAAGAACGAAGTTGAAGTTTGAGTAAAGCATTCAGGTGGTGAACACCGAGGGGGTGTGCACTCTCCAAACGAGTGACCCGACTAATACGCTATTACGCTCTATTACGCCTCAAAATTGTTGAAATTTGCCTGAAAAAACCTAAAACAACCCCAAAACAGCCTAAAACAATCAAAAAACAGGTTAAATCATGACCATGTCGGCTAATACGCTACTATTACGCGAACTATTACGGATTGAGCGACCCGACTAGTACAGGAGTGCATACCCCCTCGGTGGCACAGTGACAGTGGTCGCCTTGGGCAGGTCAGGAAGGAGGACCGCACCGTCCGTCCTTCCTCGGCCGGGCCGCTCGAATGGGGCCCCGGTCAAAACATTTCCGTGTGCCGCTTGGCTGGCCGCCGAGAGCGGCTGGCCGAGCCCCGCCTGGAGCCCGGCGGCCCGAGGCAAACGGCCTAACTGTGTAAAGTACGACTTGTAACGTCTCCCAAAGCTGCTTTGATGACCGTGCATAATTGGCCAATGGCAATATTAATATCGCTTCGGGAATAACTTCTCCCGGCCAAGTGGTCGTCGTTTCCCACATAAAATGTTTTCAGTCTTCACTTTCTGCCTTTTACTTTTGACTGGCTTTTATTATCTTCCTTTTCTGGTCGGGGTTTCGCCCTCTCCCAGGGTCGCCGCCGCTGGACGCGGCCCGTTGACGGCCCGCTGTGCCGCCGCTGGCCCCTCTGCCGGCGTAGGTGGTCCTAATTCCCACTTTGGCGCGAGTAGCCGCGCGGCCGCCCCCGCGGCCCAACGCCGCCACCTTGCGAGGCACCCGTCCACCTTGCCGGCCTCCTTGAGGTGCCCCGCGGGCAGAGCCGCAAAGGGGAATAAAAACACAGGAATCCGGACCACGTCACCGCGCCGGTCCCCGACGGGGGCCTCCTGTGCCCCACTGAGCGCGGCCGCAGCGGCACCGCGGCCCGCGGGGGGGCCAGAGTCACTCTATTAGCTGCCCGCGTCCTCGGCCCTCCTCGGCGCCGGCGGTCGCCTTTTCATGTTGTCGGCCGCGCCGCGCTGTCACCTGCCTACGCCATTGAGTCCTTTCTTGCGCCGCGCTGTGTGGGCCGCGCCGCCGACACGCCGAGTACTACACGCGGCGCGTGCTCGCCGACGTCCAGCTCGGCTTTCCCGCGTCCCTTCTCTCTCGCCGCGTAAAACGCGACCCCATGCTCGTTAAATTTGGAACCGCGCGTCGTCCGACGTCGCGGACCTACCCAACCCACGGCCACGTGTCGGCGGTGCCTCGGCGGCAACCCGATCCTCCTCGTGGTGGGCGAGGTGTAATGGTATTCAAAGGTGGCCACCGGTGGTGCCGCCTCCAGGGGGAGTACTCATCGCTACAATTATTTTAAAGCGGTGTGTAAAGGGGCCGGCTGGCCGGCGCTGAGGGGGTCCAATCGGGCGGCCGGGCCTGCGCCACGGCAGTCCGATGACGTCATAATCAGGCAGGCCTTCGTCGCGGGGCGCCCAGCAGCGGGGCCCAGCGGCGGCGCGCTTCTATTGTGTTCTCCAGCTGCGCGTGAAGGGGAAGGGAATTCTATTCGCCGCCCAATCAACACTGACCGCGGCCGGCCGGCCTGGATTGCGGCCGAACGGCCCAATGACTCCGAACGGCGCCTCCGTCTCTCTCGCACTCATGGGGCGCAACGCAAGGGTGCGAGAGAGACCGAACCACGAGACCTGCAGGCGCGACGCCTCCGAGTGAGCGGCCGGCTGTGCCGCCTGGCCTGACTGCCTCACGACCGCGTGGCGCACTGTTTAACTTAATTGACTCGTAAAAAGTCGCTGATGGCGCGATACGCAGAGCGGAGAGAGAGTAACACGCGCCAACGCGGGTGCCACAATAACGGGGTCGCGGGTTCAAATACCCTCGCCGACATTAAGACTATTTTCCTTAGTTTTCTCTTTTCTCTCTCATTAAAAGTGCGATGGCCTGATGTTGATGGTCATCTCATTGCTGGCTATCTCGTCTGCCGCACGTATACAAACTGCCGGGGTCATACGGCCCAAAAAAAAATTATCCTCCTTTGTTTTTGTTTTTTTTGTTTGTTTTTTTTTTTTTTTTTTTTGTTTGGTGGTGGAGCACCGGATCACGCCGCTGCTTGGTTGCTGCACCGTGGCCGTGTATAACAAGGCCGACAGTGAAACAACGAGGCGATACTCGTTCGGGGCGGGGCCGGCGGGGCCGGCGGGGCCGGCGGGGCCGAGGAGGCTGAGCCCCCCGGGCGGCGGAGGCTGCCGGTCTTATTATGGAACAATTAGCAGAGAGATGAGAAGGCGCGTGTTCGGTAGCCGGGGAGGCGTGGTGGGGCGTGGCGGGGTGTGGCGGGGTGTGGCGAGGCGGGGTGAGGCGGGGCGCCGGGGAAGCCCTGATCTCCGAGGGCGCGAGGGGCCTCCGGGGTGCATGAGACGCCGATCATGCGCCTCGCCGCCACGCCGCGCCACGCCTAGCATGGAACCAATGGGTTGCGGCTACCGGAGTTACGCTGCTATGGCCTGCCGGCGGGGTGGGGGACGGCCTCCATCACGTCGAGTGCGCGGCGCCGCTACTGGTTCTCGTTACGCTGCCGGGGGCGTGGAGGGGGCACCGGGGGAGGAAGCGGCTACCGGACTACGCCACGCTTCGCGGCCGCCGCCTCGGTGGTGGGGGAGGGGGTCTCCATTGCATTCAACGCACGGCGGCCTGCTACTGGCCGAGGTACGCGCCGCGCTGCACCGTGTCCCGCGGTCCCGCCCACCCTGAGGGCCGGACACGGACGCATAAATCTCCCGTTGACGACGGACGTGCCGCGGCGCGCCCCGCGCCATGGCGGCCCTCACCGCGCGCACCACGGCAAAGCAAACCCCGCCACGGGTTTGTGGCCACACTTTCTGAGGGGCGGCAGGAGTTTGACGACGCGATCGCCGCGGTCGCGGTCCGTCAGCCCCAGGTGCTGCAGGCTGATGCCGAACAGGGCGGTCGTCGCTCTGTCTCTCTCGCACTCATGGAGCGTCAGAGACAGAGCGACGGAGCACTGTTCAGCCCGCTGGTGGGCGAGGCGACGCGGCGGTCACGTCCGCCACGCTTCGGGCGTCGGGCCCGCCTTCGTCACCGCCGACTGTCAATGCGAGCGGCATCCTCGATAACATCATCAGGACGATGACGGCCTTGTTCGCGGTCTCGCCCCGAGCGGTTCCTGCTCCGCCTGGCCTCCGTCCAGCCCGAGGTCCAGGCCGGCCAGACGTTCCCAGGCCACGGCGCGGAGCCCCGCCCCGCCCCGCCCCGCCCCGCGCCGCCCCGCCCCGCCGGCTCCGGTCTGTCCTGGCCCCTGGCGATGTGTGCGTCAGCTGGACCGGCACGGCTCGCTCGCTCCCACGCGCTTCCACGGGCGTGGCGGCGTGGCGCGGTCTGGGGCCCCGCGGGGTGTACTGACTCAGCCAACGCGGGCATAAGTCACCGACTGGACCGTCTACCAGGCCGGTCGGCCTGCCTCTCTCGCACTCGTACTGAACGGCCCGAGAGAGAGAGAGAGAGAGAGAGAGAGAGAGAGAGAGAGAGAGAGAGAGAGAGAGAGAGAGAGAGAGAGAGAGAGAGAGAGGGGGGGGCCTTCCAGATCAAGCCTTATGCAGGCCGTCCGGTCCGGCGCAGCGCCGTGATATTGCCTTTTGTTTCGGCCACCTCGCACAGTGGGCCGGAAGACCGGCGCAGGCGGCCAAAACTCTAGACGCGCTTTGAGCTCCAGAGTCGCTCAATGGGACTCGAACCTAACGTGTCACCCCACCTATGGCTTACTCTCCGAACGATGAATCCATTGTCAGGGTCACACGATCGGTTCGAGTCCTGTGTGGTAGCGAATTCAAAGCTCAAAACGCGTGAAGAGTTTTGGCCACCCGCGCCGGGTCTTCTGGCCCACTGTGCCGCTACGCTGTAAAACTTTCGCGCCTCAAGAGCGTGACGTCACGCCGGTGACAAAGGGACGGCCGTGCCTCGGCTCTGCGGCACGCAAGGAGCGCATCGCGTGCGTCCCGAAGCAGGCGAAGCGGCAGGCTGCTGCCGGAAGGAGTGTCTTGTCTCTCTCGCACTCACGGGGCGCCCCGTACGGGTGCGAGAGAGACAGAGCGACTGCTCGTTCGGAGTCGGTCCGCTGGCCCGCGGCGAGCCCCGCCTGGGAATGGCGCGGGCCCGGCCGGTGTGCCTGGCAGGGTCTGCTGGTCGCGGCACGCGTCCACGCACGTGCGTGCAGCGTGGCGTGTCCAGGGGGCTCCACTCAGTGGGCCTTACACAGTGGGCCAGACTCAGTGGGCTTCGAGTCGGCACGTCTTTCCCCCGCCGCGCTGGCGCAATGTTGCGCCACTTGGTGACGACGGGGACGGCATGCGAGCTGACTGCGGTACATCGCTCTGTCTCTCTCGCACCCACACGGCAGCGCCGGAGAGAGAGAGAGAGAGAGAGAGAGAGAGAGAGAGAGACAGAGAGAGAGAGACAGAGAGAGAGAGAGAGAGAGAGAGAGAGAGAGAGAGAGAGAGAGAGAGAGAGAGAGAGAGAGAGAGAGAGAACGAAGCGGTGTCCGGAATGGCGGCGGGGGCGGAGGCGGAGGGCGCCCGGGCGTCTGCGGCGGCACCGCGCCGCAAAGGCCCCCGTCGCCCTACTTTTGTTGACAGGGCGCTCTAAAAGCGGCAGCGGGGGCGGCGGGGTCTTGAGACGTCCTTAGTGCGTGCTGATAGCAGCAGCGTCCTTCGCTAGGACTCGGTTTGATAAGATATCGTCAAGAAGAGCAGGGGCGCGGCGCGCGGGGTCACACACAGGGCCTCGGCGACGTCAAACACACACGAGCACGCACGCACACACTCCCACGGGCGCAAACACAGACACACACGGGTGGACCGCGGTGCCTTTTCGGGACCGACAAAGAAAATCACGCGGAGCAGCGGAGCCGAGGCCCGTGAGGAGGCGCGCGGCTGCACGATCTGATACAACCGGGAGAGGCAGGAAACGTCCCGAAAGGAGCTTGTTCTGCGTAAAAGACTCGGCTGCCGTGCCGAGTCGTGGGTTCAAATCCCCCCCAAGGACCTCTTTCGGCGGTCTTTTTTTGTCCGGGTGACTGGCGGCCCGGTGTTGGTGTTACGTGACGGGAACCAAAGCAAAGCCCAGCGGGCTGAGGCTCGACAGTGGTTGTCTCTCTCGCACGCAGGGCGTTCCCTCTGGATGCTGGGAGAGACAAGACCTAGCGCCTACGAGGTCTGGCGCCGCGGCCAAAGTCTCTAATAATTATGCGTCAATTGCTATTATACGAGCTCGTCGTCCTGGT
Organism: Stenchaetothrips biformis; assembly: GCA_030522485.1. Taxonomy (NCBI): domain Eukaryota; kingdom Metazoa; phylum Arthropoda; class Insecta; order Thysanoptera; family Thripidae; genus Stenchaetothrips; species Stenchaetothrips biformis. The sequence continues at coordinate 12,113,522 of CM060098.1, forward strand.
CCTGTGTCGTGGGAGCAGCGCTCTCTCTCTCTCTCTCTCTCTCTCTCTCTCTCTCTCTCTCTCTCTCTCTCTCTCTCTCTCTCTCTCTCCCACCCCGCGGCCATCGGCCATTTAACAATTAGCCGCGTTATTACGATATCAGTGGTGACATTGACGTTTATGACCCTGTCGGCTTTCGGCTTGTCGGTTGGCTTTCGGCTCGATCCGCGGCGTCGTCGGCCGCCCTCCGCGGACACCCCGCCGCACCCCCCACCCTACCCCCACCCCACCCCTCCTCCAGCCCGCCGAGCCACCAAGAGGAATGCTGAACGAAAATCAGTCGTAACGAGAAGAGGAAACGACGCAAGGACAAGGTCGGAGGCGCGCGCTTTAGAGCGCGCTGTTTACGGTCGCGTTGTCGGGGGTTCGGGAGAGAGCGAGAGAGAGAGAGCGACCGCGATCGCCATGCCGTTTTATCTTTGACAATGGGTCAGTAAACGGGAAGTGCGGCAGCGTGCTCCGGGCAGGACAGTGTGTTTGTCGCTCTGTCTCACTCGCTCCCTCGGCCCGCGAGAGAGACAGAGCGACTGCCCGGAATCGGGCCGCTGAACCAGCGAGCGCCAGCTGTGTGTTCCACGACACGGCGTCCCCGCACTCATGGCGCGCAATTACAGCAAGAAATGGAATTAGTGTAATAAAAGGGAGGCGGGCCGAGCGGCGGCACTGGAAAGGCAGAGGGAAGCCCCCCGCCGTGGACGTCGCCTCGCCAGCCGCGCCAGCCCCGCCAAACGCAACGGGGACGTGCAGTCGCTTCCTTGGCCAAAAAAGAAGAGCCTTTGCCAGCGCCACGGGCTTGGCGGCCCTGGGCCCCCCGAGTTGCGCGCGATCTCCAAGCGGACGCTAATTTTGGTTGTTTTTATCATGGCTTTTATCATTATTTTTGAGAAGCATCAGCGACACGGCACACTTTCAAGGAACGACCGCGAGGCGAGGGGGCGGGGGGCGAGGGGGCTATTAGCTTTGTCGGTTTCCGCACCGAGCCGGCAGGGGGCAGCACCGGGGCAGCAGGGTCCCTCAAGGGCCGCCTTCGTAAGGGGTTCTCACTAGGGGTCCAGGCCGGCCGGCCGGCGGACAGCCCGGCCAGCGCGCCAGCGGACAGGCCGGCCGGGACGCCTCCAAAAGGTTTCACAAATAATGCGAGAATCCAAAAACAGTTTTGTGCGTTTTGCACGGCCGTCAGGGAGTGCGATTCCCAGGCAGCGCGCTAACGCGCTGCACCGCGAGAGTAGAGGAGCAGAACGTGTTGGCCGACGCGTCCTCGCCGTAAAACCGAGCAGGGCAGCGGCGGGCAGAAGCAGGTCGATTTTGCAGGATGCTTTCGCCGCTCTGTCTCTCTCACACACTCGCGGGACGTCCCGTAGAGGTGCGAGGGAGGCAGAGCGACGAGTTCGGAATCAGCTCGCTGCGGTGCCGGCCGGCAGGCTGCGCCATTATTTCATTATTACGTATGAATAAAGTGAATAAATTGGCCGCTCATTAGGCTGTCAGGGCAGCGAGGAGGCAGGGGCGCCGAAATTAATTAAGTGATGAGCCTTTCGGGATGCGTCATCGTGAGGCATGCTCGTCGCAAAGTGTACGCCGCCGCTTCGGAAAAATAAGCACAGCACCGGCGCGCCGTCGAGATTCGAACCCAAGACCGTCGCGTGGCGCAGCGCCGGCCAGTTAGTCGCCGTGGCGCCAGGGCGTTTCGCAATGGTGGGCGGCACGGCGGCGTGCTGCCGGAGCGGAAACGCGAGTGCTAAAGCAGCAAAGTAGCGCGTAATGGGCGGGTATAACCCGCGGCCAAAACGACCCGCCGGCCCGGCCTCTTCCGTTGGGAAACGAAATACAGCACGCTGCTTAGGGCGGCCCGACAGGCCCTGCAGTCGGAATTCGCTACTCATCACAGAACGAGGCGCGCGCGCTCCAGCCATGCTCCAGCGAGCCGCGCACTTCCCCGGCCGCCAGCCAAGCGGGGCAGTTTCGCCGAAACTGTCGTTTTTATTCTTTCCAGCGACGGTTTGGTTGTTGGTCGGCTGGACGATTTTACTGCACTGCTGGGGCCTAACGAATGAAACGCCGGATGGAGCGAGTCGCGCGCCGCGGCGCCGGCCAGGACCGGCCAGGACGCCGTCGACGCGGACCGGACCGGCCAGGACGCCGTCGACGCGAACCGGACCGGCCAGGACGCTGTCGACGCGGACCGACCCCGCGATAGGCCACCGCGAACGCGGACACTTGTGCGCACTAACACTGCGTACTCACTGAGTCGAGGAACGTCACAGTCACGGGGAACGCGGCGCGCTGGATCTCGACGAGCACACGCGGAGCACACGGAGCACACTGACGAGTATCGCACAGTCACTGACTTACCTTGGAGAATCCCTGGTTTGAAGAACAAGTCGCGCACGGCGCTGTCGCTGGCTGGCTGGCTGGCTGGCTGGATCTCTACTCGCTGTCCCGCAGGATGGTCTGGTCTTGACTAACGAGCAGACCTCTGCGATGTGTGCCCCTGCTACCCCTGCAGCCCTTGCTACTGCTGCCGCTGCTGCTGCTGCCGCCGCCGCTGCTGCTGCTGCTGCTGCCTGGCTGGAGCGCTGCTGGTTGGCTGACGGCCGGTAAGGTTCTTGTGTCGCTGCCGAGCTCAAAGCACTCAGTGACCATCTCAATGGGTACTTCCGTCTGCGCCCGCTCGGCCCGCCCCGGCCCCGCGCCGACCCCGTGCCCGGCTCGGCTCGGCGCGGCTCGGCTCGACCCACCGGCGCAAACCTCTGGAGCAGGACTTCCCCACCCCGCCCCACCACGCCCCGCCACGCCCCGCGCGGCGCGCAGCGGCAGCCACTCAGGGAGGCTGGCCTGCCCCCACCAGCCCCGCCCCGCCCCCGCCGCGCCCCCGCCCTCGCGCGCTCCTCCCACTCTGGTGGGACGGGGCGTGGCAGGGCGTGGCGGCCGGGTGGGAGGGCCGGGCGGGGCGGGGTGGGGCATCCCCCTCCTCCCCCGCGCGGCGGCGTGCCGACGGCGTGCCGCCCCGCGACGCGGGTAGCGAAGTGAGTGAGCCCCCCGGTGGGCTTGGTGATTGCCTCTTTCTGCTTCTTGGCCGTGCAGACACGCCAGGACACGCCAGGACGCGCCAGGACGCGTGACGCCAAAATAAAGGAAGGACCAACTCCTTTACGATGGAGGATTCGCACTACGCACGCATCGGTACACGATCCTCGCCACCTCGGGGTGGGCCCCTCTTCCTCTTCGCGCACTGGAAAAAGTTCTGGCATTCCCTGTGGAATGGCACAGCCTCCGCCACCGCCAACTCTTCTCGTGTCTTTATGTTTTCTGAGGCTTTCCGTAAACACAATTCCACTCATTGTTTCGTTGCTGTTGTTTCTTTTGGTTCGGTGGTGCGTGCGGCCGGTCTAGCCGCCGGACTCTGCGTTCCCGTGGGACTTGGACGCGGGGAAGGGAGTGACCGAGACGGGCAGACGGGAGGCATCTGGGCCGGAAACGGTATTCCCCGCTGCTGGTGTGGGCTATTTCTCCAGGATTTTAGTGTCCCTTAAAGACCCGTCCCGGGCACAGTTGTGGACCACACTTCCGAAAGACACGCCGGCGGCGGGGCGGAGGAGAAGGAGAAGGAGGCGTAGAAGATGAACATGAAGAGAGGAGTAAGAAGGAGAAGAAGTAGGAGGAGGAGGATCGTCGTAAAGTGAGAGAGGCAATCTCAAGAGCGGCAGAGCAGAATCCCCTCCGCGCCGTGCCGGCCGTCCTGGCCGTGGGAACTGCACGGTAGTCGCGATGCCCGATGGGCGGGGCCTGCGTCCGCCGCCGCACCCTTCCCCGCCCCGCCGCCCAGGCCCGCCCAGGCCCGCCCAGGCCCCGCCCCCTCCTCGGCCGCCTGGGACACGCGGCCACCAAGGAACCCCTTCGGCTCCCCGATGGACTCCCATGAGAAACGACTTGATGGAGCTTCATGGCTGGGCCGGGCTGGCCAGGCACTCGGTGAGCACCGAGTTGACTCAAGTTTCGTAACGTCCTGGGCCTCGCCCTGCCTCGCCCTGCCTCGCCCTGAAACCGAAGCTACTCTGTTGAGAACGGGGAGCACAGTGGGCCAGAAGACGGGCGCAGGCAGCAAAAACTCTAGGCGCGTTTTGAGCCCCAGTGTCGCTAAACACGACTTGAACCGTATGTGTGACCCCACCAACGGATTGCTCTCCGAACGAGGAATATTCATTGGTGGGGTCACACGCTCGGTCCGAGTCCTGTTCAGCGACTGTGGAGCTCAAAACGCGTCTTGAGTTTTGGCCGCCTGCGCCCGTCTTCTAGCCTGTGCGCGGAGAGGGGACTGCGAGTCGGCCGGGAGCACCGGGAAGGCTTTTGGGGGCGTGGGCTGTCCGCGGGTCCACGGGGCGGGGGGCCCAACCCGGGAACCCCGGGGGCGTCGCACTTTCGGAGCGGGGAATTACAGGGCGTTTAGTGGCGGGCCGGGCGACGTGGGCACCGCGGGCTGCGGGGTGGGCGTCGGCCATGGCGTCGCTGTGCGCAGACGCGGAACACTCCGGCGTGGGCTGTGCAGGGCGCGAGGTGCGCTGCGCTGACGCCGGTCTGCGAGCCCGCGGCAAAGACATGGCGGACATTCCGAACATCGCTCTGTCTCTCTCGCACTCATGGGGCGCTATGCACTAAGGTGCGGGAGAGACAGAGCTACAAAACGCGCTGCGGCGGATCAGTGTGGCGCACGCCGTCTCTCTCCACAACGCGGGTATTGAGATGTTGCTGCCCCGCTGGTGGTCTGCATGCCGCACTCCTCCTGCAGGGAAGGAGAGGCAAGGCACGGCTCCCCGCCCCCTAGAGCCCCCATCTCCACCGCCCTATCCTGGGGGCAGCGCGACTAGGAAGAGGCTCATGCTTCATGGTGCCTTATTCATGACTGGTTTGGCAAGCAGCAGAAGGCAAGGCGGAGCATGTTCGTGGGAGGCGGCCCGAAGTGGGGCCGGAGAACGTCTGAGTAAAGGGCAAGAGGCCTGCCTTGGACATTCTAAAACCAAAATGTTGCAGTCCCGCCTACCGGACGCTGGAGCAAGTGTGCGAGTGTTTCTCATTGTTTCGGCCGGCCCGCGTTTCGAGGCCTGCTCTGTAGAGAAACAAGTTTCGACTCGTTCTTCCCCGGCCAGGCTGGCTGACCATCGCCTCACACGCGCCAACAGGTACCAACACGCGCGGTCTCACTCGCACCCACGCTCCACGAGTGCGAAAGGGACAGCGACGATACACAGTGGGCCAGAATACCGGCGCAGGCGGCCAAAATACTAACTATAGACGCGTTTTGAGCTCCAGAGTCGCTGAATGGGACTCGAACGAACCGAACGTGTGACCCCACCATTGGATTCCTCGTTCGAAGAGCGATCCTTTGGTGCGCATCACACGTTCGGTTCGAGTCCCATTTAGCGACTCTGGAGCTCAAAACGCGTCCAGAATTTTAGCCGCCTGCGCCGGTCTTCTAGCCCACGTACAACGGTGGGTTGCCGTCGTGGTCGCGCCCTGCGCCTCCCCCCGGCACGCCTCGGCTGCGTCGGTGCCGCGCCGCCATGGCCGCTCCGCTACCGGCTTTACACGTTGTTTTGCTCCGCCGCGCTGCTACTGGCCGCGCTGTGCCCGGGAGCCATTGCCGCGCCCCCACCGCCTGCACGTCGCTGGGGCCACCCTGTCCCTTTCGCACTCAGTGGGCGTCCCGTCCAGGGGCGAGAGAGACAGAGCGCCGCTCTTCATCGTGGCTCCGCGCCGCGCAACAAGAAATTCTTTATCGGTATGAGATGGTAGTGACGAAACCGGCCGCCCTTTCACTGCAGAACGGTGCCTCCAGTGCCGCAGGCCCAGGCAGGCGCATTGGGCCAGAAGACCGGTGCTGGCGGACAACACTCTAGACGCGTTTTGAGCTCCAGAGTCGCTAAAGAGGACTCGAACCGAACGTGGTGACCCCACCAATGGGTTGCTCTCCGCACGAGGAATCTATTGGTGTGGTCATACATTCGGTTTGAGTCCTGATTAGCGACTCTGGATCTCAACACGCGTCTAAAGTTTTATGGCCGACTGATTCCGAAGAGCGACGGGGGGCTCTAGTGGGCCGGTAAGATAACCCTTGCACGAGAAGCAGGGTGCGTTATGAGTCACCCGCACGAGGCCGAGCGACCCCCTCGGCTCTGCCGCGAGCGACTCAGGAGAGTCGCCCCCTATCCCTCTCACGAGACGGCCCATGGGTGCGACAAAGACAGAGCGCCGTGTCTTCGGAATGGGTAAGCTGTGTGGGCCGCGTTCGGGCCTTCACGGTCCTGGCCAGGTCCTGGCCAGGCTGGCCGCGGGCGATGAGGCAATTACTACCTGGGCGGGGAATGGCAGCGCATCGCACAGACGCGCAGGCAGGCAGGGGAGTTCCCACGGGAGCACGAGTCGGTACGCCACGGGAACAACGAGAACGCCATCAAGATGAGAATCGGGACGCGGACGAGGACGGCGGGGGCGAGGACGCCGGCGAGTCTGGCTGATAAATCAATTATGCCTGCGCCTTGCGCGCCGGCCTCGCGGCCCCGCCCCGCGACCCGCGGACCGCGCAGACGGGGCTGGCAGGCTGCGCCGAGCTGGCGGCGTTCCGGAAACGAGGCGGCGCCGTTTGGTTGATGGTTCGGTGCGCTGTGAGTGTGAAACCGGCCTCCGGCCAGCAGACTGACTTATTCTGATTCCGAAGTATCATTTCGTCGCTGTCTGTCGCGGCCTTGCGACCCGTATCTCAGGGATGCGAGAGAGCTGGAGAAGCCCAAGGCTGGAAGTCCATTGGAGTGCGGCTCTAGCGGTCCCTGGGGCGCTGAATAGCCCCCAGCCGCCCACGCTCCGCCGCGCTCACAGCGCCGCCGCCCTGCCGCCCCCGCGTGCCGTGGCCGTGGCCGTGGCCGTGGCGTGGCGTGGCGTGGCGTGGCCGTGCCGTGGCCGTGGCGTGGCGTGGCGTGGCCGTGGCCGTGGCCGTGGCGTGGCGCACCGGTGCGGCCGCGCGGCCACGGCGGTACGCAGGTTCAACATTCCGTCCGACCGTCCCCCATTCGGTGTGCCTGTGGGAAAGCAGCCCGCCGGCCGCGGTCTGGTCGGCATGCCGTCGGTGCCGTCGGTGCCGTCGGCCCGGAGCACCGTCAGCACGAGCGGCGAGGCCGGGCGAGGCGCGGGGCGCGGCCAGGCGATGCCAGGCAGGCCGGCCGATGCCAGCGCCAGCGCCCCAGCCGACAGCCAACCCATCATTTATTGCCGCAAAGTGCCCGATAAGCGGGCAAGCGGTGCCGTGCCCTGCCTGGCGGTGGTGCCCGCCCCCTCGCCTCCCCCCTCCTCCCTTTTCGTTTCGATTGCTTCCCAATCAAAGGGGCGCAGTCGAGGCGGCGGCGATTCTTGTTCTCCAGGCGTCTCGCTGGCGCGGTCCCAGCCAACCGGCCGATGCGGTGCCGCCGCCGCCGCCGCCTTGCTCGCGGAGTTGTCATTGTCCGGACTGGGGTTAGGTTAGGTTAGCCCTCCTGCCTAGGGAGTGCATCATTTTCTCGGAACTTTTCTCTCTGAGTTATTTGTGAAAATTGGCTCTATTGCCGCTCCCGAGAGCGCGGAGCATCTAACCTCCGCGCCGAGAGGCTGACACCAGGTCGATAGCCCCCCCCCCCGGGACCTAACTCGTTCGGAGAGAGCGCCCAGAAGGTAGGCAACCCAACTGTCGAGCAGCACCAGCGCCTGGAAGTTGGCCACTTGTTGTGCGCCTGAAGGGTGCGAAGCGCCTGGGGAGTAGTCCAGCCATTCGTCACCCCCACCCCACCCCACACAACTGCCACTGCTCCCGCGCTGCCGTCGCCGCCTGCGCCTGCTCTGCTTGCAGCTGCTTTGCTTTCGCTCGATTACAAGTCGTTTCGTTTCTTAGATTGTCCTTTAACCGATGGGATTTGAGTTAATCTGAAGGTAATTCCAATATTTAAAGGGCGTCAACGAAGCCTGATGTTTACCGAAGCGAAGGAAATGTCTGCTTTTTCATTGTTTGTTTGTATATTCTGAACAAGTTCTGTTTGTTTCCAGGTGAACCAGCATCTGAAAGGGATTCATCCTAGAAAGCTAGAATTTAAGTCAGCGGAATCTTTTGAATCCTACATCAGAATTCTAGGTAGAATGTCGAAACGGCCTTCATACAGCAGACGGGAAACAGGTGAGATTTTATGTTCTTGGTTTAAATTTTGAGGTTATGTTCATACGTTAAAGACTTTTTAGTCCCAGTCGATCCCAGTTGGTCAAAACTTTCTGTTATATAACCAATTTGGCAGCTTCCTTTAGTATTTTTATTCTATAGGAATAATGCATTAAATATGCTATTTTTTAACAAAAATTTCTTGGAGTCCTTTGAGACAACCCTTCAAAACTTACCCGAGATTGTTTAAAATTGTTGAATCGGTTTCAGACCCACCCTGGCCTAATTTTAGCATTGTCTCAACTTGTCCAGTATTTGCTGTTAGGTTACTCATCCAGCAACAGCGACAGCGATGGCAGTGGGTCCGATGTGGAGGATGATCGCTCACCACCCAAGAAGACAAAACTCGCCTTTGGCGTAGGCCCAAAACCAACAGTATGTAAAAAATCAACAGATGGACCTCCATCCAAGTCAATCCAAATGAAGCTGGGATTTCAGGTATATTTTATTTTATTTTGCAAAATAGGCTCAAAATCATCCTATATTTTAATTGTGTTTGCTTCAATTCTGTTTCCGATTTCCAGAAACCTAGTGTTGCCAAACCTGCATCTTCATCATCTTCCTCTCTGAAAGCTCCTTCAAGAACTGTTGCGGCTGCCTTCAATGTGGATGATGATGATGAAGTTGAAGAAATGCCTCCAGAAGCACGAATGCGCATGAGAAATATTGGCAGGTGAGTAGCATCACCTGGCTGAGTAATGTCATATGACTCATTTTATTGTTCCTTCCATTGAAAAAGGTGTATTACATGTTATTTGTAACACACATTATTTGCCATGGTTTACTCTTTCAGAGACACGCCAACATCTGCTGGACCCAACTCCTTTGGCAAAACAAAGCAAGGTTTCTGTGATGCCAAAAAGGTATTTGAGAAATCACTAAAAAAGAAAATGGAAGAAGTAAAACAGTGATGTAGAAAATATTTTCCAATTATTTTTGTGAACAGTGCAAGGAATATCTTGTGAAATATTTATATTCTATTCCTTTCCTCTCGAATCATCTCATTATTGTCTTTTTATCCCTCACATGCTTTTTGAGCTGATAGGTATGTAGAGTGTTATTCACTTCCCAAGTTTTTATGTCTTTCAGATAGCTACTTTTGGTTGTTTTCAAAAAAAAATAATTTTTGTTCATTTGTCCGCCATTTTTTTAAAATGATAGTTGCACTTGACATTATTTAACAGTGGAATGTTGGCACTAATAATGCCATGGTGGGCTCTTAATCAGTTTATCTGTTCAACACAACTGTTCTAAACAACACAACACTTCATCACAAAATAATTACTTGAATACGTATTGTTTAATTTATACAGATGGTAGTCCCTGTCATTTGACTTTTTGTTTTTAAAATATCTGAATTATTTTTGTAGGCTTAGGTAAATGTGCCAAGAGTACCTTGTCTTATATTATGTAAAAATACTGTATCTTGTACTTGACTTCTCTGCATAAAGCCCCTTTGACTCTCTAAAAATTGACTTATTGCTTCTGACTCCCTTTAGTGACAACATCCAGTGCTGTGTAGCTTCAGAAAATATTAGGAATGAACAGGCATTGCATTGGTAGTTTTTCGTTCACTTTAATTTACATATGAATCCTACGTAAGCATGTATAAAGCATGAATTCACGTTGACTGCAACATCTAATACATGGTAAATGGTAAATGGTACAAGTTTTAATACAGAGTATGTAGTAGAGGTAGAGCAAAAATTTTGGAGAGTTGCTTAAGATGGGTCAGTCTCAGGCGGACAGACCAAATGATCTGAAGGAAAAAGTGCATAGGTCATCATTCATCATCTACTCACAAACATTGGGAATCTCTGTAAAATATACATCACAACTCACCTTGATTGATGTGTGCCTGGAAATTTGGTTCTCGGTGAACTTTGTTCTGGTGGCGAATTAAATATGAATCTTTCATGAAAGTTCTGCCACAGATATTACATTCATGATTTTGATCAATATGTGTTCTTATATGCAGGTTAAACAGATTTTTGGATGTAAACTTAAGGTCACAGTGTTGACAATCCAGTGGCTTTTCTGAAATGTGGGTCCACCTGGCAATATGAAACGAGATGACATATGAAGATCACCTCTGATTTCTCACATACTACCATCAATAAATATAAATAAACAAAAAAGCTTACCTATGAGCAGTCACATAACTTTTGACAGCAAAAGTTTTTTGGCAAATATCACAAGAGTAGGGTCGCTCTCCTGTATGTACTCGCTTGTGAGTATTTAAGCTGCTTTTCTGAGAAAAGCGTTTATTACAAGTAGTACAAGCAAACGGACGTTCACCAGTGTGCGTCCTCATATGAACTTCCAAATAGGGTTTGCGACAAAAAGTGGCTTCACAAAAAGTACATGCATAAGGTTTGTTTCCTGAATGAACTTTCATATGAACATAATATGAAGAAAGTGAGGATAGAACTTTGCCACAGATTTCACACGTTGTCTTGGTTGAAAATCTAGTCTGCCCTTCAACATTTAAGGTCTCATCAACAGTTAACTGAGAATCACTGCTAGAGCTTTCTTCTTCTTTTGAGGGGCTTTTACTTCTGCAAGTCAAATCAAAAGCTTGCTTTGGGTGGTATTCAACATTGCCTTGATTCTGCACTTTCATCCTCTCTTCACTTTCTTGATTGTTACCAAAACCTTGAGTGACAGGCTGCTGAGCAGTAGGTAAATTATTTTGTTCATGGTAAGTAGAACTATCTTGGCCCACCGACGATGTTTTGTTAGTGCAGCAATCATTTGATGAGCAATTCATGGTAGGTTCATTGACATAGGACGAATTGCTTTGTGGAACAGAGGTGGTGGAATGGCTATTACTTAAATCATAGAGGGAAGTCTGGCACCGGTGGTAAACATCCACATCACTCTCCACTTTTATGTGTGGAGTGCACAACCAGGCTGGCGAGATGTAATTTTCCGATACCCCAGCACACTGTTGTTCATGCTGTTGTTGCAGCTGCTGATCCATTTAAATTTATTGTCTAATTTTGGAAGTAGCTTCCACCTCCACTTGTCAACGTTTTTCACCTGGAAGTGACGAAAGTTTACAGACTTTAATTACACATAACAGTAAAATCGAGTACAGATAAATTTTAATACAAGCGGCCCTTTGACAGGTGTTCAAGAGAAATAATGGCAAGGAGAATGGCAGATAAAGAATCAAAACAAACAGACGACATAGCAAGCACTGCCCTGCGGCAACGGGGACCTCCCGTCGTCGTAGCGGTCCAATAGAGAATTTGAACAGCAGTACCGAATCCAAAGAGCTTGTTGAGCCATAAAGATAAACTAGCGAGCCAGAATGAACAAAAATTTGCTCAAATTAAGAGGCTTTTAATGGACATCGCCCACCGCCGACCGCATCCCCTTCCACTGGCCACCCACAAAATGGAACCGGTCTTTCTTACAAATTCACGGTACCGGCGAAAACCTGACGTTGTTAGTCTTAAAATTTAGTCACCAACTCACCTTAGGCAATTCACCCGCCAATATATCCAGATATTTCGCATAAATGAGTTGGGGGGTGGTGCGTGCGTCCTCCCTGCAGTGAAGCAGACAAATAATGTGTACTGCGAATAATGCCCTCTTGCTTCATGGCAGCAAGTGACGTCATAACGATGTGATGATGGTTGAAGCTGAGAACAACAAAAGAAACTATTGTGGTTAGAGATACTTTACTGTTTCTTTCCAGTCGTCCAAGCCTGTCAGGTAATTTTTTGTGACATTATTTCTAGATGTGTTATGTGGGGCAGATGATTGAGAAAATATCCTCGTGGGAGAGGCGTGGAATGACTCGTCCACAAACTGGGAATCTCCACCTTCATCTTCTGCTATGCTTCTTGAAATGAAACGTCATGTATCTGTTTTTTTCTCCACGTGGATTTCCCTTGTCAGCTTGAAGCTAATTTCTTGCTCGAAAAAATTAGTCTCGTTTCCTTTAATATAATGTACTGGTTGTCTCATTGCTCTTTGCTTGTGCTTGTGAATGAGCCACCACTTTGTTCCATATTTGTGCTAATTCACTGCTTCAAGTGCGTCCTCTGCTTGTGTCATAGTGTATATTTAATATTATTTCATGACTAAATTTCTAACGAGAACAAAATTATGAAGAATCTCTTGGTCGTTTTCTTTTTTTTCAGGTCACATCATGCAGCCATCTTCAGGGTTTGATCAAAAAGTGCCCATTTTTGTATTCCCGCAGTCAATTAATTTCTATCTAGATGATCAAACAACACACAAACAAGTCTTGACTCTCTATAATCCGTATGAATTCGCTGTAAGATTTAAAGGTATGATTCATGTTAAGAAGTTTTGCACATGATATTGTCTATCATAATGCCTCTGAAGCTCAATAAAAACATAATTAAAATATTCCTTCCAGTTATGTGCACGGCTCCCAACAAGTATACTGTTGTAGATCCAGAAGGGTCAATTAAGCCACAGTGTTGCATAGATATTGTAGTACGCCACAATGCAACAAATTCATCAAATTGCAATGTAACTGATAAATTCCGAATTCAAATGCAGGATCTAACTACAAAACAGGTACTTATTTGAAATAATCCTGTGTTTGCTGTTTTGTGTTTTAGCGCAGTAATGATATTTGCTGCTTTTCTTTTGCAGGTTATCGGAAAACGAGATGTTACCGCTCGACTGGTCCCTGGAACTCATGATTCCTCTTCGGAGAGAGATAGGGATAATTTTCAACAATTGCCACTTGTATCCGGTGCTCAGTCCCCTCAACAACAACAGTACCTTGTCAGAGATGGAAGATCAGGTGAGCATGTTTGTTTAGATGTTCCACACCTATTGGCACTACTTTAGATTGCAGTTGAAGGCAAAACTTCAATATATCTCATTATGTTTTTGTAGGACGTGCTGCTGCACCAAACTATGTTGCTGTTGCGGTAGGAGTCCTCTGTTGTGTTGCACTCATGCTTCCCACAGAAGGAGATAAATCGCCTGCCCCATTTCACCTCTCGGTGAATTTTAAACTCGTCCTTGCTTATGTCTTAGGTACAGTACTTACTATTTTCTGAGTCATATTCAAGTTGTATTTTTACACCATAAGGGGTATAGAATGTAATTTTTCTGGTGTGTTGCAGGTTTGGTAACCATGGTAGTTCTACGTCCATACTAAATGTCTTTTTCTTCAACGCATGACTTACTTTTGACTGTTTCTGAAATAAGGTGTGAGAATCAAAATTTTCTCTGTTCTAAACCATGACAGTAGTTACTCTTAAGCAGGTTTTTGCTGCTAAACCACTGTGATTTGTTAGAAGAAATAGAAAGAAAAGGAAGAAGATGTGGGTGGGGAAGTTCTGTGGAGGATATGTAACATTCAAGGCCACCAGTACCTTCCCACTCTAGTCAGCTATAAAGTAACTGTCATTCAGAACCATAATTGAGTGTATTTTATGACAACTTATGATTTTCAGTTATCTTTATTCATTCAGTCAGAAGCTTTAAAACTATTTCAAGTCACATCCTCCTCTGTGATACAGTAAAGAAACCCGTTTTGTGCTACAAGGTAAATGTTGAGTGCATGTATCTGTGATAAGGGTGATAGTATTAAGTTATTTTTTTAACATTTAATTAATTTGACATCTGAATAACTTGAATATCCTCAAACTGTAGTACAGTAGGTAACTTAAAAAATCTGATCAAAAATTCCACTGCAAGTCTATAAATCACTTTTTTAGAACTATTGTACTTGTCATGAAGCTTTCCTTGTCATGACGTTATTGTACTTATTTTTTATTTTTTACAATTTTTAGACAGGAAAGATAGAAAATGATCATCATCCAGTTATCATTCAGAAGGCTTTCCATTTCTTAAAATGTTTGTTACTTTGCCTTTGGTTTGTGTGTGTGTGTAAAGGGCTGTAAAGTCAAAGTTTTATGTGATGTATTGAATGAAATAAAAGTCAGGAGAAAGGAACTGACCATTGTGTGGAAAATGAACCAGCCCCCAGTTGTGGGTTTAAACCCAACTTTCCCAATTAGTACAAATACAATAGCTTTACAAATGAAATGGTGTGTTTATTACAACTGAGCCATACACGAAATGTGTCAAATCTCAAATTCTGAGGCATTTTGACAATCATCAATTCAGTCTTAAAATGTAATATTGTAAAAACAGTGCGAAATAATCAAGAGTTTACCCTGACAAGTACAAACTCTTCTTCAAAAATTGTCAACAAAATGGTAACATTAATTGTGGTTGATGTCATTTCATTAGAGAAAAAAAAGAAATCTATATCATGCCAGACTTATGTCCTGGTTCACATTACAAAATTTACTAGCTACATTAAAGAACGGAAATACCAGTCAAATATTGACAATCAAAAGTATCTTACAATAATGCATTATAAAAATACCAAGACATGTCTCTCATGCTATTGATATGAGAATGTAAACATAAATAAATAAGCGTTATGAGTATTCTTACACACATAACAATCATACATACAAATCTCAACCTACACTTAAGAAAAATTCATCATGTGTAACACAATAAGAAGTATAAAGAGAGGCTTATTTTAACAAACATAAAAGTTATTTGGCACATATTGTACATAATGTACTATCACTCGCAAAAGAATTGAGCCGTAGATACCCCATGCGCAAGAGACTTTCAATGCTAGATGTATGGGAGATCTCTTGGGCATGGAGTATCTAAAGCTCAATTTTTTTGCGAGTGATAGTACATACTAAAAGTGATGTTCAATAATACTTTCAACAGGCAATATCATTATTTTCTTTAAACAACATATGTTGATGCTATGATTTGTTCATCCTCAACTAGTTGATACACAATACAGAACTTCCAAAACTAAGCATTTGGATTGCGGACCAGCTCAGTTGAACTTTTACGCCTATCCATCTCACTTCTTTTTGATCTTGATACTTAGGTTTCCTTATCCTGGAAACTTCTCTTAGAACTATGATTATTACTGATGTTATTATAAATTTTGTCACATCTTATCTTATCTTAGCGCATCTGATACAGAATGGTGACTAGGTGGAGATTCTGATATGAAATTTTGTCTTTCATTCTCAATACTTCCTACTTCATTAAGACCACTCGAGAGTGAGGTTTGAGTGGCTACTTCCCGAGCTTGTCTCAAAGAAGAAACTGTGACATGTTTGCTAGCTCCAGTTGATATCCCAGAAAGGGATGATTTTAGGCTCAGGCGACCAATTTCAGGGCTGAAGGAGGATGAGGATGCATCCGATAAATCATCAATTTGCTTTGAGTTTTCTTTCATTTCAGCACTGTTTCGAAGGGAATTTTCTCGAGTTTTTGAAGTAATGTTGTCAACATGACGTACCTGCTCTTCATCACTGGCTGTTGCATTATCATCACTGAAGTCAGCATTACTTTGACACTCCACTTTGGTATATATCATACCTTGGTGAGTTTTTGTTTCCAGAGTACCTTCTTTATTAAACTCATTAGAATTAAGGAGTTTCTTCTTGTTATCTGGGTCTTCAGCAGATAACTTTTCCCTTGACTTTCTGTTATTTCTTTTCCTTCCTCCATTCACTTCGCCATTTTTGTCTCCACGTTTTCTATCTGGAGAAATCAAGCTACTGTCTAAACTAGAATCCCGACTCCGTGCACCATTTTTGTACACCTGTTGTTGTTGGCCACTAGATTTGCTATTTCTACCCCCACCTTGATTAGTATCACAGCCAATTTCACCTTGAATTTTTCCAGATGCTCTGCTGTTGCTATCTAGCTTAGGTTCAGAGGCTTTGCTCCGATTAGACAATGGTACTGCATTCTGTCGGTCATCTTCATTTTTCTTTTTCCCCACGGAGAGTACTGGTGGGGCACCTTCATTTTTCTTTATCCCCAGGGCAAGTACTTGTAGGGCATCATCTTCAGTTTCACTTGGATCCGGACAACCAAACATACCTCTTGCAGTAAGAGAACTTGGAAGTATTTGGTCATCATTTAACCCAGCATTGCCTGTTCTTCTCTTGAGGTTTGGCACTAGAGATGGCAGATTTGGGTTACCCAACCCCAAAGTGGATAAGATCTGAAAGGAAAAAAAATACCCTGGATGTTAGTATTATAATTTTTGACAAACCAGGAAAAATATATTGAGCTTTCATTGGAAATACATACTTGAGCTCCCAGTTGACTCTCTTGAGATGTTGTGCTGCCTCGTCTGTTATACAAGCCGATTCGACTACGTTTAACCTGATGCTTTTTCCTTTTGTGTCTTGGTTTTACACGTCCTCCTGACACACCCAAGGAAGTCAGAGGTGGAACTGGAGTGCATCCTGCTTTGCGGGCTGCAGTAAACTCTCCCAGAGCCAAAGACAGTTGTGAGTCAAGGCTTTGTCTCCGAGACTCCAATGACACTCTAAAACAAAATTTAATTTATGCCAATTGGAAAAAAACTAAAACTTATTCTGCAATCTTAAAAAATAACACAAACACATACCTGCGAACACCATGACTAAAATCAGAATATTGACTTGAAATGGACCCTGTGGCAGGACCTATGAGGGCACCTCTTCGAGTGACAAGTTTGGGGAGAGCAGCCGCCCAGGTTGTACTCATGTCTTGAGATGCAACACTATTTAACTCAAAGTTAAGCCCTGAAAGAATAAGATTTGTTGAGAAGGAAAAATTAAAAGAGAACTTCATTCTTCCCTATCATGATAATAATAATATTAATAAAATAAAAATGAGACTGACCAACTGGATCATCATGGGTGCTGTGAAAACTAATAGAAATCCTTCCAGCACGATTGAAAGCTTGCCGTTTTGCAAATACTTGAGCTATTACCTTGTGTTTTTTCATTTTTACTGGTTCATCTTCTTCCTCTTGGTTAAAAAACCTGCTTTAAAAGATATTGTTTACACCACCCATTTTTAAATTCAAATTGAGAAAATGTATGTATAGTATGATTGTACATACCTTTTTAAGAATCGGATCCAAGTGTCTACAGTTGAGGACGTCCAAACCCACGAGGACATTACAACACCACAAGTAAATAGAGCTAAAAGATGCAATTGAACCATAGCCAGGCTGGGGCGCACTTCTATGCGACAGTCACCATGCCCAGTCAGGCCAACACCATCTGTCAGAACACCACCACTTCGCATAATCTTGCATCTGAAAGAAAAGGGGAAATCATATGAATTGATGCACTCAATGAGGTAAATGGGGTAAAGAGCAGTAGGTAGCTTTTGTTGTTTCTGACTTACATCATGAAAGTGCGGAAACTTTCCCTCCAAGATCGCCGATGTTGAAATTCATAAATATGTACAACAAAAGTTGCAACAACAAAAATAAAAGTGAATAAGGTAAAGAATCCCATTCTCACAATAGCCTCCCTTATTTTGGCACTGGCTCTCTCAGAATTTATTTCATGGCTATTGATCTTCACTTTTATAAGAGTGATGAGACCTAAAACAGAAAAAAAAGGACAAAAAATATAAGAAAATAAACCAATTATTTCCACATAATGATAAAAATGTTTCTGAAAATTTTTACTATATTAACCTCTTAGTAGAAAATATGCTCCTGTTGAGAACAACACAGCAATGGGTCCTAGGAGCAATCCTCCTCTTGCTGCTGGATTCATATACCCAACAAAGCAAATGCCCAACTCACTGTTACCATCGATCTCACCAATAGTCATTGTGGCTAAGGTCAAAACAACAGGAAGAGACCATGCCACAAGATGAAAATATGCTCCCTTTTTGTCAATACGATCTTGGATTTTCCCTGCAAATCCAAACATAAAGGCATGCGATGTAATGAAGATAATGTTGATACTGTTACTGGAAAGAGCTTATAGTCTGACATTCAATCTAAAACGTAGAACATGAAATAGGGCACACTTTCAAACGCTTTCAATAGCTATCAAAACCAAAATAATTTTTAAATCACTTATACACACAAGCACTTATAACAAATAGATAAACACGACAGATATATGTGAACAGGGGTAGAGAGGAAAGAATACTTCATGCAAAAATAAGCATCTGAACAAGCCCGAAGATCATTCAGTGCTGACAATGCTTACCCAATGCTCGAAAACTTAGGTGCCATGCATATGCTAAAATAACAAACCATACACATGCAGCCATCAAAGAATAATAAATTAGCAAAAAGACTATGACACATGACAAGTTTTCCCCTGCACTGAAACAGAAATGAGATTTCCAAATTGTCATACGCATGACACAAAATTAACAAAAGAAACCCAGATCACTACACAACATGGAAAACTGATGACAATAATTATGGTCCAGTACTATGAATAATGTGAATTACCTCGGTTCTGCGATTCTGAGTGTACCATCCTTGCGGCACACAATGCCTTCTCTTGCTCCTGGTAAAAATTGAGCCATGAACCCAACACATACAAGTAGAAAGCAGCAATTAATATAGAAAATTATCAAAGCTGGATATTTGTTGGCTGATCGCCAATCAATCAAAAAAGATGCCTGAAAACAGACCACAAAAATACAGTGAACTGTGAATATGGCCAGAGAATCCAACAATGAGTGTTTAGGTCACTTACAACCGTGAAGAAATTAACAGCAGCACATACACCACCAGCCCATGCAATAAGATCATGAATCTGGCGATGTTCATCTGGAGTAAACATGGGGTTGGCACACTGCATACCACAACCCTCTGTCCCTTCGAAAAATGCAGAAGGGTTATCAGTAGGCACTAAGGGTGCCATGCATTCAGAGGTGGTATTGAAGCGCACCTCGCGAGCCTCTATCTGGAAGGGAACATTTCACACATGAGGCATTGCAAGTATCAAAAAGCAAAAATGTTAGAATTTTTCTGGGAAGATCAACAGCAGCTTACTTTGCTACAATTGAGAGGAAACCTATCAGTATCATCACATCGTAGAGGTGTCATCCAGCCTCTTTCCAATTCCAGTATTCTGCATGGGCCCATGGCTGTCTTGCACATTTCTTGAGTTGGCAAGACAACAGAGTCATTGTCACAACGAGGCATGTATAAGGCACAGAGTAAAGGTTGAATAACAGCCCAGCATCTTGGTACATGTTTGAGAGCTGTCCAAAACTGAAGTTTTTCTTGCATTTGCTCTTGAGTCAAACCAACCAATTCCAATGTGGTCGAAGAATATGGTAATTTAGCTCCTAAGCACATGGTATTGTTCATATGTTCGCATTTTGCTTTACGACGGCATTGTGGTCCTGTTGTATCAGGAGGTGACATAAGCAGAGAAGGCTTCTCTTTCATTCGAAGGCGATTACCAAGATCTCTGGGTGGATTTTCAGGAATGACCAGTGTGTCGCTTTCATTATAGACTGGCTTTCCTGCCGACTGGACAGCAAGAAAAGCAAGCCAAAATAAATGGAGGAGAAGCATTGTCAAAAGCAGCTTGAAGAATCAAGAAGGATCCAACTCCAATCTGAGAACAAAGTAAAGGCCAAAAATAAAACCAAACCTATGTCAAAGATACAGATGCCGGTCAAAATCCGTGCTTTACAGATAAGGGAAATAAAAACTAAGAAGTCACTTCGCAAAGGTTATATAGCGCAACGTGGTTGCGTCCCTACCTGATGATTCTTTCTCTTAACACCAGGAAGGAGCGGTCTTGATCATTCCATAAAACATCTGAAAGTACGGCATATGGATTATTCACACTATGTTCGATGGTAACATATTTTTCTGACGAGTTTTAAAAGTCAATTGGGATTACATTTCATCCTACTGCACGATCACTCGAGAAGCAAACGCGTCTTGACCACCCACGAAGACCACCCAGTCTCATGCGCTTGGTCTTGGTCCGAAGTGTTTTTGTTGGTGTTGTTGTTGTTTGTTGTTTTCACTCTCCAGGCCTGTGCACTTACAACATCAAAATTTCCACCAACCTATCAACTGTTCGGGACTAGTATAGAGCGTTCTTAATCAAATTATTGGACCATTCTTTCAGTGAGTAGTCACAGATACTAGTTTTAGGTACATGGTAGTCTCTCATTTGCTATGTCTTCGATGTTCATTCAGAGTTATTGCTGTATTGTTGGCAGTTCTGAAAAGTGGACTAGGAGTACCACTCCAACACACATAAAAACATCGTGTAAAGGTTCGGAAACAAGGACACGTCCCCGAGTTCCGAAGATGTATTGAATTCTAAAGTATTTCATAAAATGAAAATAGGATCGTCATGAACTGAAATATTTCGTGGTGCGGCGTAAAGTTGATTTTGGTTGCCGGTCGTTGGCGCCCTGAATATTTCAAACGCACGCGGGAGCGGGACGCGGCACCCTGACCTGACATACTGAACGTCAGCGAAGATGAAATCTGAAAAGAAACTTGCAAGAGCCTTGTGATCACGGGCCAGCCGAGACAGATACTATTAGGGATCTACATGTATGAACTAACGGAAAAGGCGAGTGCGCGGGTGTGAAATGTTGGGAGGGGGTGGGGGTGGGGTCGATGGCGCGCCACACCAGGACACCCATGTACTGCCAGCGCGGTGGAGCAACAGGGGGTGGGAGCGAGACGGAGCGTAAGGTCCGTCGGCAAGGTCAACTTAAGGTCGCTGGAGTAGAGGGCTGAGCTGCAGGCGCCGGTCCAGTCCGTTTCAGGAGCTGGTCGCGGCAGTCAGCGCCGAGCATTCGGGCATTCCCGGGTCTGCCTCCGCTCCACTGTTCCGCTGTGCGCCTAGCCTGCCGTCAGCGGTCGCGTCAGCACGGGCATCACGACGCTCCAAGAGCCCCCGATTTAGCCGGCGGCAAGGCGGCCGTTCCCGGCGCACAGGGCGCCAGGGTCAGTGCTCTCGCGAGCTTCGCGGGGAGCCGTTGTTCCATCCCCTCAGCGCTCGGAGGCTCGAAAGCTCGCATGGAGGTCCAGCAGTCGCAGCCCACGGAAGCAACCAAGGATGCCCGATTCGCAGGTACGTGCAGTAGACGAAAAGTTGCATCTACTTGTGGGTATTGGAACCCAGAACTGTCTTTGTGGAGGCGGCGTGGAGTCTCGGGCCACGCTCGGCCACATCTTGCAGCCTTCTGGTTGAAACCCGCGTCCTGCCGGGCACAACCATCATCCCCTCACCATGATGCAATTCCGGGGCAAACCGACGGCGCGCGCGCTGCGACGCCCGGGGGCGGCCCAGGGGGGTGGAGGGTGGGGAGGGGAGGGGGTTACGCCGGCGCGCGGGAGGTTGCATCAGTAGCGCGCGCAAACCCGAATAACGCATCTCCTCTCGCATTTGCAGCAATGATCCCGGCCAGGTACGTGTTCGCCGTGCTGGGCTCGGTCGGCTTCGCCATCATCTACGGCCTCAAGGTGAACCTGAGTGTGGCCATCGTCGCCATGGTGAACCACACGGCGCTGCAGCGCGAGGTCGCCGACAAGGCGGCCGCCGCCGAGTCTGTCTGCAAGGGGGAGGGGCCGGCGCAGCCCGCGGTGAGTCCTGCCTTCAGCTAGAGCGCACAGTTGGCCAGCAGACTGGCGCAGGCGGCCAAAACTTCGTTTGAGCTCCAGAGTCTCATAATGGGACTCGAATCGAACGTGTGACCCTACGAATGGATTTTTCGTTCGGAGAGCACGCGTTCGGTTCGAGTCCCATTTAGCGGCTCTGGAGCTGAACACGCGTCTAGAACTCTGGTCGCCTGTGCCCGTCTTCTGGCCCACTGTGGAGCGCATTTCTGAATGTGAGGTGTGAGAGTGTGTTGCGCCTCGCAGGACGGCGGCCAGGACGGCCCGTTCGCCTGGAGCGAGACGACGCAGGGCTACATCCTGGCGTCGTACTTCTGGGGCTACATGCTGACGCAGATCCCGGGCGGGCGCATGGCCGAGCAGCTGAGCGCCAAGTGGGTGCTGCTCGCCGCCGTGCTCATCAACGCCGTCTGCACGCTGCTCACCCCGGCCGCCGCGGCGCTGCACGCGGGCGCGCTGCTGGCCATGCGCATCGGCGAGGGCCTGGGCGCGGTGAGTGGAGCCTGTGTATACCTGCCTGGGTGAGCACGGCCCCTCCCTAATGCTTGCTCTTGCAGGGGCTGACCTTCCCCGCCATGCACGTCATGATCTCCAAGTGGGCTCCCCCGGACGAGCGCAGCGTCCTGTCCTCTGTCATCTACGCCGGTGAGTATGAGTGAGTCGTGGTGTACTTTCTACTCGCTCGGTCTCTCTCGCTCCTTAACGCCAACGCCCCATGGGTGCGAGAGAGACGGAGTGGCTCTACTCGGCGGGTCCCGCAGGCACGGCGCTGGGCACGGTGGTGTCCATGCTGCTGGCCGGCGTGCTGGCCGCCACGCTGGGCTGGGCGTCCGTGTTCTACGTGATGGGGGCCCTGTCGCTGGTGTGGTGCGCGCTGTGGCTGGGCCTGGTGGCCGACTCCCCCGCGCTGCAGCGGCCTGCACTCATCACGCGCGCCGAGCGGGAGCTGATCGAGCAGGCCCTGGGGAAGCACAAGCAAGTTCGTGGCGAGGTGCGTACGGCCATCCCACTCACTCTCCGGTGCGCGCCCGCGGAGTCGAGCATAGGCAACCCGCTCGTGTAGCAAGGCCGACGCTGACTGCATGAGCTAGCTCTGTATGGACGCACACTGTATCCTGGGTGACGGGTGCTTCGCTCCGCGCTCAGTAATTATTTTTGACTTTTCTAAATTTTCAGGCTTTCCCTTTGCCGTGGCGAAAAGTTTTGAAATCTGGTCCGTTCTGGGCAATTCTCGTGTCTCACGTTTGCAGTAATTTTGGCTGGTACATGCTTCTGATTGAACTGCCGACTTACATGAGGCATATCCTACAGTTTAGCATAAAAGAGGTAACAACTTTTCAATTTGCTGGTTAAGCACATAATATTGCCCCGTCGTTATTTCTTTCAATGAAAGTAATCTCCTTTCTTCCTATTTTTCAGAATGCTGGTTTGTCTGCCTTGCCCTTCCTGTTGATGTGGCTGTTCAGCATGTTTCTTGGACGACTTTGGGAGTGGTGTCAGAAGCGGGGCTCATTGTCCACATCGTCCTCTAGAAAAATAAGCACATTAATAGGTAAGTTTTTCTTCTCATACAGTTTTCTTGCCTCATGGATTATTACCATGGTAGAACATTGACCAAGGCTCTTGGAAACATTCAATTACAGCTTCTTTAGTGCCAGCCCTATGTCTTCTTGGTGTGTGTTTTGTGGGATGTAACAAACCCATTGTTGTGATGCTAATGTCAGTATCAGTAATGAGTGTGGGCGGCATGTTTTCTGGATTTTTGTCCAACCACATAGATATTGCACCAAATTTTGCAGGTATCACACATTATCAATTTAATGTTGGGTTTTAAAAATTCTTTTCTCCTAAAACACATTATTTCTTTTACTTTTTCCAAATTTACCTCTTTGATTCTTGCAGGTTCATTGATGGCCATAACAAATACCTTTGCGACTATTCCTGGATTTATTGTACCCGTCTTCGTAGGACAAGTTACTCATGGAAATGTAGGTTTATAAATTTCGTGGGACTTCATGAATTTTTGAAATGCTTTTACAAGGAAACTTTTTTTTTTCACACAGCAAACTATTGATGCTTGGCGCATCATATTCCTAACAACAGTAGGCCTGTTTGTCTGTGAGGCAGTTGTGTATGTTCTTCTGGGGTCAGGCGATGAGCAGGAGTGGAATGATCCCAAGAGAAATGAAAAACCACTTCAAGAAGAAGAAGAAGAAATTGAAACTGATGTCACAAAAAAGCCATGATAAAAGGATGAGTCAATCAAATGTTTTCTTTCCAGGTATTTATTCTTAAGTAAAATACAAAATGGCATGTGCTGCAATAAATAATAGGAAATGTAGGTATAGTTCGGACTGCTGCAAGAACTCTTAGTGTGTAGAAGTTAAACGGAGGAGCATTAATGCAGCCTTGACCATTCAGTATTTTCTGGAGTATGATTAGTTAATAAATCCGTATTCACGACAAAAATAAACAAAGAAAGTAAAAGGCAGGCTTCTGGAGTTAACTGCATGAAATTCAGGCAAACTTAAGCACATTTTCAAATATAAACTTAAGACTTTTGAATGCATCACAAGTGTATGTCTGATAATTCAACATGTCATTTGTGATTAAAAAGCAATAACTATTTTAAGGCTCTAATATTGTGTAAAGGAATTACTTCTCTGCTTCTCATGATGGTTAGAGGAGTAGTGTGAAAGAATTAGAAACATCTACATTAATGACAATACCTAGTTACATATAAAAATATTTCATATAAAAAAATACAAAGACAAAGAGTAACTGCGATGAAAATTATATAATTAGTTTTATAGCAAGCTAGTTACACAAGAGCTGGGTTCCTTCAATTAAAAATCTACAAATGGGAAAGCAACTGCACACTCATTCATCACTTCTTAGATGCCATTTTCCTTAATAAAATTGGTAACATTAAATAAATAAAAAGGGCAACGCACAAACCAAACATAACAAATGAAGTCCAGATATAGAAATGTGAAATGACAGTTCCTCTGAGTTAAAAGGATTTATGAAATGTATGACAAATTTATTCGGCAGAGGGTGATGTAAGAAAACAACAAATACAGTAGCTATAGAACACTAGGCTTGGATAGGCAAATCACATCACTTTTCATGCTATTATCACACACACATAAAACTGGACTAGATGAAAGAGAATTATTCACCACCTCAGGTCGTATATTTTTAAAAACAAAGAAAGTCAAACTCATTAACATTTTCTTTTTAAAAAAAGCATGACTCTCAATTTAAAAAATGTGATGAAAGAAACAACTTGAGAAATCTAAAGTGAGACTGAGCTTCCCAAGAGGAGCCAGTCACTAAAAACACTATCCAAGGCCCGAGCTTATCACAGCAATGACACTGAAAGGCCGAGCTTTCTGCAACAATATCTAATATGCTAAAATTAAAAATTGCTAGATGCACTTGTAGGACTTCTTGTGTTTCAGGAATTACTGCGCTTGAGGATGTTTCTCGTGCTGCGAAGTAGTCCGTTAGGTCCTCGTCTTTGAACCGACCTTAAAATGGGACTGGACGTAGGTGAAGAACACAATTTCCAGTTCAGGTCTCTTCATCGATCAACCAATGTCTTCAAACATCCAATAACCCCAGCGGTTGCGATGTCTGCCCGTTCCCTAGAAAAAAAAAAAAAACAAATACAAAAAAATAACCACAAATCGAACTTTTAAAACTG
>CM060098.1:12139973-12369973 GCA_030522485.1 Stenchaetothrips biformis
TGGGCCGCTCAGATTTACGGCAGGGGTGCGTAACGTTGTGCAACGCCCGCCACGCCCCGCCCGCCACGCCCCGCCCGCCCCGCCACGCCCAACACTGTGCTGGCATCTCCGGGGGCTCGCAGCGCCGCGACCACGACTCCATCCTGGCGCCCCCTCCTGGCCTCCGCGCTTCCCCGCGCCGTCGCGGTGCTTTGCCAGCCCAGGTCGTTTCCTCTCCTCGCACTCGTGGGGCGTTCCGTAAAGAGAGACAGAGCGACGAGAGCGACTCTCGGAGACAGTCGGCAGCACCGCGCTGTCCTACGCACGTTCGCGTCGTCCCGGCAGGCCCCGCCCCCCCAACGCCGCCCCCGCCGCCCCATCGCGGTTGGTCCTCTTTGAGCCCCCGCCCCCGCAGCGCCCCCACCCCTCGCAGGCTTCCTACTCATCTGCCCCCGCCGCCCCCGACGCCCTCGCTGGGGACGCGCCGCCGCGCCGCGCCGCCTTGAGGGCCGCGTTGATCGATAAGCCCCGGCCATCACCACGCGCGTCACCGCCGAGGAGCCGAGGGAAAACGGAAAGCGTCGCTGTCGCACTTAAGGGGCGTGTGCGCAGCCGGACTGCCGGCTCAGTGCGCCCCTCACGGCGGAGGATGGGTAGGCAATCCCGCTAGACAGGGCTGCACCCGGGACCGCGTACCCCCCAACCCCTCCGCGATGTCTGCCCTCACCGAGGAGCCGTGGGTGTTCCATGCCGCTCCGCCCAGCCGCGGGTGGTCCAGGCCTCGGCGGCACTCAAGACGTGAGCTCGCCCCCAATGAACGCATTACGTATGCTGAATAACCCCCTCCCCACCTGCTCCACGGCCCTGTGCTCCCACCTGTGCCTTGCGTGGCGCTGGCAGGGATTCGAACCCGCGACACTCCGGACGATACTTCCCCCCGTCCTATCCCGCAAGGTCTTGGCTTGAAATAATAGCTTGGACCACAACTGATAACTGCATCACAACACAAGCGCCCCTTTACACACTAAATGCTTATGGGCTTTTGGTACATGAGTATGGACGTATTTATGCTAGTGTAAGTTAATGTACAAATTTGTACTTAAATTACGAACAATTTTTATAAATACTTGTCCCTAAATTAATTTATTAAATTGTAGTGCATAGCTAACAAATGTACAAATCTGTCGATAGACATGAAAAATAAGGTCCGCAAACATTTAGAATGTGGTTCCAGTGCTGTTGACCACAAATACTTATACGCCTCTGAGGGTGTCTAACAGTTACATGCCTTGAGGGGCAGGACAACAAAAATACCGCTCAGTCACGGTGTTGGTGTTTTGTCAGTTAGTAGCACAACGTACAACCAAGAAATTCTGGCTCGACAAAGAACTACCGTCTCACCACTGAGGAGACAGAGACAAAACATTTTTGGATCGCTCACCCAATATCAGCAACAAACCAAGAGTATCATAAAATATTGATATAGCATTCTTAATTTTCATCTCAATAGGATCTGGGTACCAAAAGCACGAAGCAGAGGTACGAAACCTGAATGCTGTTAGCTTTGCAATGAAGCAGAAGAGTGGCGCGGCCGCTGAACCGCGTATTTCCAACCTGGCAATCATCTTTGGAGTCAATGAGGGTTTCCCCTGACCAGGGTCATGGGGACGGTTCCTGACCAGACAGGGATGTCTGAACAGTTCATTAGGTTTAAAATCAACAGCCATCGAGAAATCGAGCGCACAGTCGAATCACACAAAATATAATTTTGTTTTGTCGCTCATGAAAATCTACAACAACAAACGGGGCGGCCATGTTTTTTGGTTTCGGCTGGTTGACAGTTGACGGGTTTGGCAGGACTGCAATATAGTACGTCCTCAGTATTCCGCAGATCCGTCCGCAACCAAAACACAGAAACATAGCCGCGCAAACGACATGGCTAACATGCTGAGCGGCGACGGCCAAAATCCATACAGATTTCCCCCCGCCCCCCCCCTCCCCCGCTCTCACCCGCGCAAAACGACACTGGACTACTGCACTACGGTCCTTTAGGTTAGTTTTTTTCAGGCCAAGGAAAAATAAGGTGTCGTGCCTACTAACTGCCCTACACGGCTCCTTGGTTAACGAGGCAAACGCTCCATGAGGCGCTTAGTTTTGAAAAATCCCAAGAATTTCAGTGTTGGGGTGTTACGACCCCTCCGCTGGGCTAGGTTAGGGTCTCCAGGCCAGGTGCAGCGTGCAGCCCGCCAATGCAGACACAGGCTCCATCAAGCCTCCCCGCATCCTGGAGCCCCTTCCCGCCAGCACGACCGTCCCGAGGAGGCGCCCGCCCGCGCACAACGCGGCGCCAAGGCCTCCAGGCCGTCGTAAATAGGCGGCGTAATTAATTCGCCCCCCGGAGATAAGACAGGCCGCACGGCGGCTCGGCACGGCTTATCTTCCTGCACACGCTCGGCCGGCCGTCGTCATCCGTCGTGCTGCGGTGCGTGCGCGGCGGCCAGCGCACAGTGGGCCAGCTCTCTACGCAACACCTGCAGCAACGAACGGCGGAGGGCGGCCGAGGGTGTCTGGCCGACCGGATGCCCTTATGACGGGCAATGGCAGGCGCCGGCCAGCGCGGCGGGGAGGGCTGAGGGCGCAACTGGTCCTTCCCCGACGCCCCAACCCCCTGCGGCTGCCCTCGCCACGTCGGGGACGTCGACTAGACGTCGCGTGCAGTCCCTCGGACACCGTGACAGCGTGCGGGGTGACGGCCGCCCAACGCAAACAAGGCGGCACTACCCGACGACTCTTTCAGAAGCGTGAACGTTCTTTTCTGCTTTTTTTTTTTGCGGACCTGGCGGAATAAATTTCTTCAAAATTTGGAAATTTAAAAAAAAAAAAAAAAAAAAAAAAAAAAGGATAACGCAGACATACAGCTAGCACACTTACGTGAATCGAAACGCACTCGTAGGTTGGTCGACGTTTTCCCATGATTTTTACGGACGTCATTATTCGAGCTCAGCAACAGTCATAGCAGGAAAACACGGAGGGAACCATAACGGAGTGCGGCGGAAGAATAATAAATCACACCCAGTCGAGGGCTTTATTCGCGGACCTCTTCGTGGTCCTCGCAAGTTGTTTCTGTATTGATCATCGATATCGACACGCGGGGGGGGGGGGCGGGGGGGGGCGATCACTGTGGGAAGGAGGAAGGGGGATTATGGGAGGGAGAGAGAGAGAGAGAGAGAGAGAGAGAGAGGAGAGAGAGAGAGAGAGAGAGAGAAGGGGAGAGAGAAGGAGAGAGAGAGAGGAGGCGCTGGCCTGCCCCATCCACCTCGCCGCGGCGCGGCTCGGCGCGACCACGGCACGCTGCGACACTTTACGATGACGGACGGGGTTCCGAGATTGCCTCCTCCTCACTCATTGAAGGCCAAACGGCCGGGCAACGGAACAAACACGGCCGGCAAACGACGACACGCGGCCCTCTAGGAGCCCTATCCTCCCCTCTAATTCGTTCCTTTGTCTCGAGTCGTAAAAAGGGCCGAGCCGAGGGCGGACCGGACCCGTCCATAACGCACGTATTTGGCAGGGCTGGAGGGGGGAGGACCGAGATGGGCCAAACGGGCCCCTCGAAGGACAACCCTCGTGTCGACGGCCGCGAACGAGAACAGCAGAAAATGGCGGAGGGAAACGGAATGCAGCACGACCACGGGGCACAAGAAGTTCCAACGGCGTCGCCTGCAGCAGAACAAGTTGGTCGTCTGCGACTCAGTTAAGGGAATCTTTTATATGTATTATCATTTGGCTGCTCTAATTGTCTGGGCGGCGCGCATTCTTTAAATTAGCGGGCCGCTGTACCAGAGGCGTCGTCGCCTCGTCTGGCCTGTCCTCTTCTCCGGCGGCGCACCGCCCCGCCGGAGTGCGAGAGGGACAGCCCCGAACAACAAGTCCCTGCGCGACGCGCGCCGGACAAAAATCGGGCGGAAGGTAAGTGGCGAGTAAGGACACTGAGGCCAGGCGGCGGGGCGTAGCGTGCGGATAGTGGCCGCCCATTACTATGGTAATACGCAGAGCTAATTGCAGATGGCTATTAGCAGGCATCGGCCCTTCTGCAAGGCTGCGGCGCAAAGCGGCGGCGCGCGGGCTGCCGTCCCCATCGGCGGCCACGGCGGCAGCCTTGGACACCGTCATCGGCCACCTCCAGGACGGCGTCGACGGCCTCCTCGCGGGTGGCTCTTCTGAGTATCGAGCGCGGCGACACGGCGGCGGCCCCGTCCTCGTCGCGCCGCCGCCGCGGCGACTTCCGTCCCCGTTCATGTCTTATAAAAATATTGCCGCTGGTTTATTATGAAATCGATTCAAATCTTCGCGCTAATAACAGGGAGCGGCGCGCTCGGCCGCCGCAACTACCCCGTTCTCCTATCTGCCTCCCCTCCCCTCCTTCCCTTGCTAGCTTTCGAATAGCTCGTCTGTCGCGGCGCGCTTGTAGCGCTTTTACTGCTATGAGCCGGGGTCAACGCCTAAAATTCAGCTTCTTAAAAATCGCCGCTCTATCTGACTCGGTAGTGTCCCCCCACTCGGGTTTATTGAGCGGCGCGCGGGGTCGCCGGACGATACCGGCGATACTCCGCGCCGCAGGGACATCGACGGCAAGCTCCAGCCGCGCGGGGTATCCGCGCCGATAAGCGCAGATACGCCGAACTTGTCTCCGCAGGGCGGGAGGGCGACACAGGAAGGCGGCAACAAGATTGAGCCATTTATATTCCGCGGAGGCCGCGGTGATAACGCGTGAGGCCCGAGGGGGGCCCGCCTGGCCCACTGTGCGCCTGCCCGCGGCCTGCAGTTTCGTGAATAAATAACTTTAGAGCTGCAGTGTAAATCAGGGCGGGCCGAAAGACACGCCCTTTATATCACAATAAAAGCAGAGAAGGCGGTCGCCTCCCATCGCGATGCTGGCCTGCTCCGACATGAAACAGCACGGCCAGTGTACCCTGTTCCGCCTAGTTTCGCCATTTTCTGCATTTCGTTGGGCGCCGACGTCGCGTTTGGCCGCCGAAGCCTCCAAGCAGGTGGGACGGACTCCAGACCGTAGTAAAGAGTAAGAAGAGACCTTTCCCACGGGAATTTGTCGAGGCAGATGTCACTTTTAGGGCTGCTATGACAGACCTCTAGAGCGAAGGTAAACTACGAGGAAATCCAGAAAAGTCCTGAACAATCATTGCTGCTCCGGCCGCCAGTCTCTTCAGTTTGACTCCGAACATGGCTTTCCTCGCTCTGTCTCTCTCGCACTCATACGGCGTCCCGCGGGGGTGCGAGGGAGACGCACAGCACCGACTCCAGCCTGGTCTCCTCGCTCGCCGAAAAGAATATCCGGCCGCTCCGTCTGCGGTATATCGCTCCCCCACCAGCCTGTCACCGCAATGCGCCCCTCCTCCCACTGGGATAAAGCCAAGCTCGGCGGCAACGATCTGCGAGACAAACCGAAGATAGAAGGGCAAACATGGCGGCGAGGACGGAAGGGCGAAGCGGGCGAAAGGGAGTCGCGGAGAACGGGCGGAGGGGAGGGGGAGCCTCAGAGAAGAGCCCGAGGGGAGGGGCAGCAGAAGATTCGGGGAGAGTATCGATTGGGGCCCGTCCCCGCCAGCGTGTCCGAGCGTCTCTCCCGGCAGGTGAGGCGTAGCGTGGCAAGGCTCCTGACACCTCTCTGAAGAAGCGGCGGATCCAGAGGCGGCGTAGGGGAGGGGGATAAGGGAGCAATGTTTGCCTACTTACAAGTTATGACCTTTCGTCTAGCCCAGCGGTTCTCAACCTTGGGGCCGCGACCCCACTTTGGTCGCGGAAAAATATTTTGGGGTCGCGGCTTGGTACTTGGGGTCGCCTAGGGTCACCAGACCCCAAATTAAAAACACCGTCCGCACGCTTAAAACCTTACGAAGTATTTTGAGCATACATAATACAAACTAATTTACTTTGTTATACGAAGAAATAGTTCGTAAATTACGAACTATTTTCTTTGTAAGCTTACGTATGCTCAAAATACTTTGTTATATGAAGCTACTTTACTTCGTAAGGCTTAAATAGTTTGTAAGGTTTTCAGAGTGCGGTGTCCTGGAAGCGCTGCCCGCTCCCCCGCCGCCCAGGGCACTGTGACCACTGTGCCGCGCTGCGCGAGGCGGGAGGGAGCACAGCCATGTATTACAAGTTTAATAATTGATTTGGAGAGTTCGCGGCTGTTTGCACAGAGAAGATCAGGCCGTCCTGCGTGGGTCGTCTCGCTGTCTCTCTCGCACCCTCACGACGCGGCCCGCGAGTGCGACAGAGACGGTGCGACGGAACGTTCGGAATGGCCCGAGCGCGGGGCGGGCGGGGGGTCCTCCGGGCCGGGAGGTCCTCCTTGCCTCGGGCCAGGGGTCTTGGCCAACTAACTTGGCTGGGCTCCCTCAATGCTCCGGGGCTTCGCTGGATACACTTCCGGGCTTCCGGGGCCCGTCACCAGGAGCGTGACTCCGGACTGCGCTCCGTCACTGTCTCTCTTGCACCCCAAGTAACGCCCCGCGAGTGCGAGAGAGACAGCGCGACACTGTGCGGACCAGCCTGCCGTCCGGAGGCAAGGACCAGCAGGACGCCCAGCGACAACACCCATTGTCCGCCGCTGTTCAAGTCGCAGAAACACTGGCGCGGGGAGGGAGAGAGAGGAGAGAGAGAGAGAGAGAGAGAGAGAGAGAGAGAGAGGAGAGAGAGAGAGAGAGAGAGAGAGAGAGAGAGAGAGAGAGAGAGAGAGAGAGAGAGAGAGAGAGAGAAAAGAAAGGGGCAATTTGGCGGGCAGACACGTGGGGGAGCCTCGGAGCCTCCCCTCGGCGACCACATTGAGGTCGAGAGGCCCCGCGCCGATCGATGGAGCACCGACGCCCCGCGACGCCCCGCGACGCCCCCTCGCTCGAGTGGCGTCTCTCCAGCCGCTCCTCGCGGCGTGACAGGCGAACAGGCAGCGAGCCAATCGAACAGAGTGGGCTGAAGCGGGCCAGGCGTGGGGGAAGGGGCCCCGAGGGGGCTGTTCTTGTCTCGGTGCCAAAAAGACTGCGGGTTGCGCCTTCGGCGCGATATCGTCTATGGGTCGCTAAGGCCACAACCTTTCGTGGGATTTTCCAATGCTGGATATTAGGCATTCCCACGCTGAGCAAAGGGACTTACCTCACATATTTCAAACGTTTCATCTAGGAAGATAGTCACAGGGCTGCGGGAACGGCTGCTAGTGTTTGGTTGTTAGTGAAAGGCGTCGCCAGTATGTGTCCCCGGTCCCCATTTTGTACGATGAATGCAAGGGAGGAGTGGTTCCCTCTTCGTTTGGGACCCCATCAGCGTTTCCAGTGTGGTCGAAACTCGACTCCTCCCTCCGGGGTGTGGGTGGATGCTCGCTGCGATGCGCCATGCGCCCCAGCAGGCTGATTCCGCTCTGTCCCTCTCGCACTCACAGGGCGTCCCGTGTGCGGCCCACCATGGCGCGGATGAGCCCCGCCCCGCTCCGGCTGGCCGCAGAGAGGCGCCGGCATTGGGCCCGTGCTGTCCCTTCGCCCCCACCACCGCGCCACGCCGCGCCACGCCGCGCCACGCCGTGTCTCGCGGGACGCATCCAGCCCACCGGCTGGTCGGAGCGTCCTCGCGCATCCCGGCCTCGGCGCGCATGCCCCGCCCCCGCCACCCAGCGCGGCAATGGCAAAGTGGGCCAGAAGACCGGCGCGGGCGGCCAACACTCTAGACGCGTTTTGAGCTGCTCCAACCGAACGTGTGACCACACCAATGGATTTCTCGTTCGGAGAGCAATCCATTGGTGGGGTCTTACGATCGGTACGAGTCCCATTTAGCGACTCTGGAGCTCAAAACCCGTCCGGGATTTTGACCGTCTTTGCCGGTCTTCTGGCCCACTGTGCGGCGCGGCACCACTGTCGGGGTCGTCTGCCCCGCGGCGTCGCGTGTCCGGCCGGCCGCGCCCCATTGGCCGCGGGGGACGCCGACGACGCCGCCGCGCACGCCACGATGATGAAACGAAAACACGAACATGTTTTTTCGGGCATCGCGTTGTTGGTGGGACTAGAACAAACAGAGGGCGAGAGTGGACTTTTTCCATCGCAAATTGAGACTCGAGGTAAAAAGGTCGCACCGCTTCGTTCTGTTTGGTTCTGTGTTCTGTTTTGGTTTTCGTCGGCTGGAAGAGTGACCTGCGGCAGCGCTGGTGGAGCTCCGAGCGAAGTTCCGGGCCGCGACTTTAATTGGAGGGCATAAGGGCCGCTCATAGAGCGATGCCTACAGAGCGGCGCGGGCAGCCTTCGCACACACGACGCTGCTTTGCTTCCCCTCCGCCCCGCCCAGCGCAGCCCAGCGCAGCCCAGCGCAGTGCCCAGCGCCCCGCCGCGGCCAGCGCCACGCCGCCATCTTCTTGCCCTCATCCTCTCTCCTCTCTGCCTTTTCGGTTTCCATCTCGTCCTCCGGCCCCTCTCGCGCGCACCTTCTCCCCTCCCCCTGACCCCCTGCCAGCCCCGCCCCGCCCCGCCCCGCCCGACCTCCCACCCACCGCGCCTCCGGGTTCTAATCTCGTATCGACCCGGAGGGGCCCTGGGTCCATCCCAGCATCCCACACCGCAGATGCGGGGCCAAGCGCTCTTCCCTTCGCATCCCCCCGCCCCTCTGGCCGACCCACCCGCGCAACCCCCTCCCCTTCTCCCGTTCCGCCCCCTTGCGTCGCTCTTCGCTCGCCGCGCGCTGCTGTGGCAGTCCCTCTCACTCTCCCGCCCTTTCACCTGGCCATCGCAGCCAACCCTGCGAAGAAACTCTTAAGAACTGACGCGCAGCCTGATTTACCGGTTTACCGTGAAATTCTCACAGCCAGATTATCTCAAAGAGAGCGGGTGTCGTAAGGAACTCGCTCTCCCAAGTACACTCCAATGGAGAGGTTCTAAAAATACTGGAAAGTCTAGTGGGACTACGGTGCTTCTCGTTCGCACTTTCTGGAACTGGAACCGAAACCATTCACACCATGAGGAAAAAAAAGAACGTCAACACTCCTCAAAAATGTTGTTTCCAGTGGATTCAGGTCAAGAACCCTTCCCCTATCCTTTTCGCACGCCCGGATGAACAAGAAAAAAAAACAAAAGACCTCAAAACAAAAACAAAAATGTCAAAAAATTATAAAAGCATTCTACACATCACGCGACGTTCCGCGTTTTCTGTTATCAGGGCCACGGAAGGTGCGCGGCTTGTGCGTGGGCCGCGTGGAGAAGGAGGGGTGCCTTCAGGACGCCCGGGGGGGGGGAAGAAAATGAGTGAAATGCCGTCCTGCCGGATAATAACCTCACGACCGTCTCGGCGGCCCGCCCCTTCACTGTCCCCCCTCCCCCTGTCCTCGATAAGTGCCCTGCCGCCCCCGCCCCTCCCCCGCCCCCACGACGTCCCCCGGACGCACAGTGGGCCAGAAGACCGGTGGAGGCGGCCAAGACTCTAGACGTGGTTGGGGCTCCAGAGTCGCTAATGGGACTCAAATCGAACGTGTGACCCCATCAATGGATTCCTCGTTCGCAGAGCAATCCATTGGTGGGGTCACACGTTCGATTCGAGTCCCATTTAGCGACTCTGGTCTTCTGGCCCACTGTGGGACGCCCATCCCGCCCCCCCGCTTGCTCCGCGATCGCGATTTTGAGAGGCCGCGCTCTGTGTAGTCCGCCTACGTAACTCCCCCGAAAGGTTAATCACGAATACCGCGCCGCACCTTCGCTCTCCTCTACATAATTCATAAACCGTAAACGGTTTTAAGCGCGTGTGCAGATAGCCCCCCTGCGCGTTTTTTGATGTAAAGATGAAATGTCGCCCCGACCGGCCGGCCTGGCCAAGCGAGGGCCTGGCCGGCCTGACAGATCGGTATCTGGCAATGACTAAATGAGTCTCGGCCGTGCTTGGCGGTCTTAGGCCGAGATCGCATGTCACGCCACGGCGCTGGAATAGCGTGTCTCCGAAACAGCAAGCGCCGTTTGGCGCCATCAAAGTAAAAATGCGGGTATCTGGGTGAACACTGCCAATGGCGGCTCATATACCCTCATTTTTTTTTCGAGAGAGTAAAAAGTATTTTTGTGTGCTTTTGTTTTTGGCCTTCTTTGTTGGCATTCACGCTAGGGGCTCTGCATCCAATCTGGCACGTCGATCGAGAAGTTTCAAGATCGACGCTGGCGGAGCAAGTACGTAGACCCTGGTAGCCGAGTGGTTATGGGCCTTGGCTGGGGAGCGGCAGGCCCCGGGTTCAATTCAGTTTAATGTACAATTTTTTTTCGTCAATTTTGTACTTCTGAAGTCATATCTGGCCCACTGTATGGCTCCCCCTCGGCCCTCGGTTCCTCCCACACACCTCAGCTTCGCGCCCATTTTCTCGCTCCCAGTGTTGGAGCCAAAGGGCTGTCCCTGCGAAGGCGTGCGGCCTATCGCGACATCGGCTATTCAATTTACGACCCCATTTTTCGTCCGTGTTAATTAGTCGGCGATAACGGAACCCGCTCAGGGCGGCCTTTTTACATGCATAATTTTTGGCCGGTCACATGATTCATGGCTTTCCCGATGCATTTCCCTATGCCGCGAGCCAGCCGCCGAAATCAGCGCGCCACACTTTCAAAGGTGCGAAGGAGGGCACGAGAGAGATGCCGCGCCGCCGGCGGACGATTGCTTCCCAAAAGTCGCGCATAAAATGAAAAGCCGTCCCTCTCTGCGGCGGCGGGGCGGCGGGGCGGCGAGCTGCGCAGCGAGGCATGCGCTTTGCTGGTCCGGGTGTATTTTACGAGAAAAGATATGTCTTCATTTCACGTCTTGCCTCCAGCAATGCGCCCGGCGGCGCGGCGGGGCAGGGGGAGGGGAGCTGTAAACCAGGCCTGCCAATACCCCGCGCCGTGTCGTCGCAGCAACGAGGAGTATCGCCACGCTGCACTGTGTCTGCCTCGCACGCCCACGGGTCACGCCGTGAGAGCGAGAGAGACAGATCGAGTCCTGCTCGGAATCAGACTTGCTTCCTTCGAAGCACGGCTTGACGCATGTGCGCGCAGCAACAACATCAGAAGCATTCCCCGCTCGCGTGCCTGCCTGCCTTCCTGGCTGGCTGGCTGGCTGGCTGGCTGGCCGGCTGCCTGGCCGCTCGTTGCGGACAAAACCAACACGCGGCGCTTGAGACATCAGGGCGCGCGGCGCGCCTCTTGGCCGCTGAGGCGCTTACAAAGGCATTAGGATCGTAATGCCGCTGGTAATCAACGCGAGCAACAAGCGGAGCCAAACGACTGGGAACGCTCGTGCCGGACGCACGGTGACGTCACGAACTCCCTAGCAGCTCGCAAGTAGAGCCCTCCAAAATGATTTCCTGTTGAACCCCTGCAGGTCTTCAGGTAGGCCGACCCGCCGCACAGGCCTGCATGCGGTCTGCCCACCTCCCAGGCGTCAAGGACCAGCTGCAGGACCCGCGCGACCAGCATTCATTATTGCCAGCGTTTGAATCTCGGGTTAGGCATGGTAAATCCGATATAGGCCTGGTGGGGTTGCACAGTGGGCCAGAGGAGACTGGCGCAGGTGACTAAAACTTTGACGCTGACTCGCTAGATGGGATCCGAACAGAACGTGTGACCCCACCAATGGAATCCTCGCACGGAGAGCAATCCATTGGTGGGGTCACACGTTCAGTTCGAGTCCCATCTAGCGACTCTGGAGGTCAAAACGCGTGTAGAGTTTTGACCGCCTCCACCGGTCTTCTGGCCCACTGTGCGCCCTCGCTGCCCTGCGCGGTCAGCAGTCCGCCAAAGGTATGGCCGCGATCGCAGCCCCCCTCCTTTCTTACACCAACTCCCTGACGCTGCCGCCACCCTCGCTTTTTATACATCCAGATAGATGGTCGGCCATATTTCACGGGGACCGCACGCGGTCTGGTCGCACGCCACGCGGTTGCGGCGAAGGCGTGGCGTGGCGTGGCTGGCAAGAGGCCGAGCGGGGCCGCCGAGCACAAGGTGCTATGGGACGCCCTGGGTGCGCCCCCACGACGGACTTCGCTCGCCGTCGCCCCGCCGCCCGCGGCCTTCTTTCAACCTCCCCCCCCTCCTGGATCCACACTGCCAGATTAATTTCTGTCTGGCAAATAATTAATTCCAGGGTCCCGCTCCGCCACCCAACCCGCCCCGCGCCGCTATCCAGTGCCGCGACGCAGACGGATGTTTGCGGGTGGCTCCGTTTGCCGGCTGGCCACCACCGTGGTGGTTATGAGAAGGGATGAACCTTTCGGAATCTGTGAACACGAACTTTCACATCGTGGCTTCCATGACCTGCAACTACGTCACCCTCCTGGGCATCGCCCGGAGAAAAACTACGCCGTCCCAGGTCTCCTGGCCCACTGTGCCGCGGAGGGCGATACTTCACGGCGCTGCCCCGGCGGCCCGCCCCTCACTCGGGAAGCACATTCGTCTCCGGCGTCCGCCATGGCGTCCGCCGCGCGGAACGCGGAGAGGAAATTGTTGTTTTGTTCGATTCCAAAAGTGATATAGAAGCAAATAACGGCCGCTGGCTCCTCGGCGGAAGCCACGCAGAGCGACGCAGAGCCTCACCGGGGTGCGTTCAGTTACGCCCTTACCGCGCGGCGCTCGCTCGCCCATAAACGGCCAATGGGCGGCCGAATATCTCCGGCCGGATTCCGAGCGCTGCTCCGGTCGCCGCGTCTCCCTCGCACTCACGGGGCGGTCCGCTGGGGGGGTTCGAGTCGGCCTGCCGCGCGGCCCGCGGCCATAACTCGCCTATAATTGGGAATTCGGTGGCTGCGATAGCGGGGCGCTGCGAGCGGAGCGCTGGGCGCGAAGACGCACGGCCCGCACCCAAGCAACAGCTGAGCCCCCAGGCGGGCGGGCCGCACCAAATCCCCTGCAGAGGAAAAACTGTTCAAGGAAATTTTTTTTGGGAGCGCACTTTTTCCGGTTCCTCCTGGTACTTTTCTCGCCTGTAGGTCCCCCTGCAAACGCGAACTATATCGCACCTCCCTCGCAGCGAGCAGTAGCCGCTAAGCCACACACGAACACCCACTCACACACACGCACGCTGTCGAATGGACACACACACACACGCTCGCGAAACCAAACATGCACTCTCACACACACACACACACACACACACACACACACACACACTCACACACAAACGCCCCTCGTCGTGCGGTCGTTCCCGTTCTGTCCGGCACGTCCGGCGCATTGCCTCAAACTTTGGCCAAATTTACGACCACTGACGTCCATCGCGTGTGGCGTGGCGCGGCGCGGCGCGGCCATAGAGGGGTCCAGCCCGATGCGGGACGCGTATTGAGAGCGGCAAATGGATTTACGGTGGAGGGTGAGGAATGTGTTTGGACGCCAGCGGCACGGTACGTACGCCCAACAGAGGCAATTTCAAATTGGCAAAAAGGCACACCTAAAAACGTGAGGGCTTTTTTTTTCGCTCCAAGTGCTCAGGCTAATCGGCCTCAAGTTCGTGCCGAGCGTATACTAACATCAGAACAATGGGAATCTCATCAGCTTATTTGCCGGGGTAGAGAATATCCTAGGACACGAAGAACACACTTTTTCCAGGCAGTGCTTCACAACCGCTTTTCTTCCTCTTTCATCTCTTTTCCTCCGTCTTGTTTCTTATTTTTGAACGCATCATCATAAAACCGTTGTTGCTGCCTCCGTGCTCCGCGTGCTCCGCCGCGCTCTCCCACACTCCGGCTCGCCTCTCCTTTGTGCCTCGCTTCAGAACGGAGCAAAACGAAGCGGAGCGAAGGCAAACAACACACGCGCCGTTCTGCAGTGCGCACGGAGCGGCGGCGGTCCAGAAGCAGCCCGTGATGACCTGGAGGGCGATTCCGCACAGCGTTCTCCGTCGCACCCCTGACACGCCCCTCGAGTGCGAGAGAGACAGAGCGGCGAAACCACGGCCTGCCGCATGAAGTGCGTGCCATTTCCGCGCGCGTTGTCGCTTTATGGCGGAAGGGTGGACGGAGTAACGGAGGGAGTGCCGGTCCACGCATCGCCGTAGCCACAACACCCACCGCTTCGCGACAGGGCCCCTGTCTCAGCGCGCCGGCTGATTTTGAACAGTCGTTTCGTCGCTGTCTCTCTCGCACGGGACGCCCCATGAGGCAGGACGACGAGGCGACCATCTGCCCGAAGCCGAGGAACATGTCCGCTGATGTTAGTGACGGGCCGAGGGGGAAGCAACTCAAAATTTTTGTGTACGTTTTACAAAATTTCTTGAATTTCTTTAAATTTTTTGAAATTTTTTGAAGTTTTTTTAATTTTTAGAAATTTTTTATTTTTTTCAAAAATTGCCAAAATTAACGTTTTTTATTTTTAATTTCTTTCAATTACTCATTTTTTTTACAATTTTACTATTGTTTGGATGTGGGAAACGGTGTACCCAGGCGCTGGCGATCGTGTTTAAGTAAAAATAAATTTGAAAAAAATGGAACTCTACACCCCCTCCCCAGTCTTAATGGGGAGGCCTCCTGCTTTACTTCGGTGTTCGGGATGGGAAACCGGTGCTATCAGGTAACTGGGGTTAATCCGATCCAGCGACTTCGATATCGTACGCCGGGGGACCCAGTAGGACCCGAGCCGCCGACACGGCCCAACATGGCAGAGTAGAGTAAGGCAGAGACGATAGAGAGACAGAGAAAGAAAGAAAGAGAGAGTAGTTTTGGGAGCTTTTGTTTGCGCAGGCTGGTCGGTACCCAAATGGTACACCCGCTGTCCGGCGCTCCCAGACCCGAACATGCAGTCAGTGGGCCAGCTTCAAAGGACTTATCAACTCCATCCGACGAATCGGAATGGACCCACTCGCGACCAATTTCGAGTGGCTGGCTCGATCGGGGATCGAACCAGTGCCGAGGCCAATCCGCCGAAGCGGACTGCTTTTTAGACACCCGGGTGTAATGGCCTGGATTGAGCCTAGACCACTACACCACCCTGACTTGCACGTCTGCCGAGTGTTGGACGACGGGTTTGAGTCGCAGTGGGAGGAATCCAGTCGAAAAATGAAAGGCAAATTGGGGATTCGAACCCCGAACTATACTGTCGGGGTCGGACGCCTTAACGCCCTCAGCCACCACGGCTCATGTCTCACGCCGATTGAAGCGGGCTCTTGACGTGACAATGAGCAGCGGTCAGAGAAAAAAAGTTGTGAAGTAATAAGATTTGAACCGCCGATCGGCGTACCGAGATACCGACGCATCGACACATCCAGCCACCACGGCACATGATGGTGACGCGCATTGTGGGTTTGAAGCACACTGGGGAGGGCAGTAAAAAAAATGCATTTTTCGAAATTTAATTCAAAAAAAATCCTCAGAATTTCTACAAAACTTCAATAGAATTTTTAAAATTGCTCTATAAAATTTATCAAATTTTTCAATAAAATTTTTCAAATTTTTTGACATTTAAAATTTTTGGTGTACATGTATTTGGCCAGTTGTTTCCCCCTCGTGACGGGCCTACTCGCCTCCTCCGGGCTCCGGCCGGCGGCGGGCGCCTTGGCTCCGGGCGCGGCACGCCGCCGACCCGGGAGCGCGATGGGCTGCCTACCTCCACGGCGCTCAGCAGCACGGCAGGCCGCGGCAGGCGGTGGATGGGTTGCCTAACCGTCGGGCGACTGCCTGGTGGTCACCTCCCTCACGGCAGCTTGCCATGCTTCACGGCAGGTGACCGCTGTCGCTTCGCCATTTCGGAAAGGGACCCGTCCTCAACGAGTAGCAGATGTCCCGCGGTGAAATCGCGGAGAGTACACTGTACCGTGGAGACCGGCGAGGCTGCCGAAACCAGTCTGTCCGCCCCCCGTCGAGCCGCGCAGTGTCTTCACTGTGTCTCT
This sequence comes from Stenchaetothrips biformis, assembly GCA_030522485.1. Lineage (NCBI taxonomy): Eukaryota > Metazoa > Arthropoda > Insecta > Thysanoptera > Thripidae > Stenchaetothrips > Stenchaetothrips biformis. Next base: position 12,155,826 of record CM060098.1, read on the forward strand.
CTCGCCGCCCTGCGGCTCAGCGCGCGGGAGCGAGAGAGACAGGTCTGCGGGCGAAGCTCGTTGCCATGGCACCGCTGGCAGTGCCAATGCCGTGTCGCGCCCGACCGAGCTGGCCAGGCTGCCCCCTGGCTGCCCCGCGACTCAAACGGCTTGTTTCAGATTACAACCGTCCGCCGCCCCCACACACCCTCAATTTAAATATAATTTTCTGCAACGATGCCGCGCGCCGAGTGCATACGGCGTGCGAGTGCAGTGGTGTGGGGTATCAGGCGGCGACCGCGGCGTCCAAGCGTCACAGTGTAGAACAAACCCCCTGCGCGATACGGGACTGCCGCGGCCGCGGTGCACACAACAAGCAAAGACGAGTGGAGGAGGTAGAGGGAGGAAAATGAATTCCTCGCCGCCGTCTCCGAGATTTAGCCACACACGACATCGATCAGCATAATCGGAATAATGTGGACCGAGGGAGCACGCACGCGCTGCACGGCCCTTACGGTGCGCGCGTGTCGCCGGCAACGGGAAGGCGGTGTTGCCACCGTGAGCAGATTGGCTCAGCAAAGGACGCACGTGCTAAGAGCGCGTGAAAAAAATAAAAAAATACGCGGAACTAGTCAGGAGGCCCAGAGAGCGAAAAATCTTGAAAGCGAACAGAACAAACGGATTTGCGCTCGTGCTACCTTTTTGAGGATGTCGTCATCGTCGAGGTACTCGTCGTCAAGGACCTCGTCATCGCAAGGGAAGGCCCGGCGTCACGCGGGCCCCGCCATCATTAGGCCCTCACCACCAAGACCACCTCGTCACCATGAAGACCTTGTTGCCCGCCCCCGCCCCCCGCCCCGCGCCAACGACAAAGTATCACTGCAGCAATAACGAAACAAAATAATTGCGGTGCATAAAGCCCTACGAGGTACGGCGGCACGCTGCGGCACGCGAGCGAGCCGCGCGGCCGAAAGCAGCGCCGTGTTTGTTCCTCGACTGCAGCGCCGCATCCCCTCATTTGCGCCACCAGCGCCCTGTTCTCCATCGGCAGCCTTGTAGAGGCACGGTAAGCCCCTTGGTGCGGGCGCGCATTACAGCCCCACCGTGGCGGCCGGGGCGCCACTTAAACGGTGTTTATCTAAAGTAGTTGCGGCCCCCCGTGTCCCGCCAGCGCTCGCTGGCACCGCAGGCTCGCATCGGCCGGTGCAGCCGGCGGCCACGAACACGGCGACGCTAGTGACGAATTGGTGTGCGCGATGTACGATGCCGCCCTCCGCGGCCGCGCTGCCGCCTGCCCCGCCCCCCGCGGCGCCCCTATCGCGCGGGGACTTAAATGCTAGAGGGATTGCTTTTCATTATTCCGTGGGTGTTATCATACAGGTCATTCAAGCAAACAGAGGCCATTAAGAGGCACTCGCGGGGGCTGGCCGCGGCTGGGTCAACGGGTGCTCGTGGCTCGTGGCCGCCCCTGCCTGGCTGCCCTGCCTGGCTGCCCTGCCCTGCCCTGCCTGGCCGCCACGCCCCCGCAGCAACAACTGGCCGCTAATGGCGCCCTCTGTCACGCTGTCACGGAACTAAGGGCCGCGAGTCCTCACCGCGACTTGTCCGTAGTGCCCACCCACAGTGCAGCGTTGCTCCGTCTCCCTCCTACCCAGGAGAGACAGCCCGCGAGTGCGGGAGAGACAGAGCGAGGAAGGCTCCGTTCGGAACCAGCCCGGATCCGAATCGGCGGTGCCGCATTTCCCGCCAAAATCCCCGCGCGCTGGCGTGCGGGGCGCAGGCTGTCGCCGAGCACGCGACTCCAACGCCGCCGTCATCGTGATCCCCGTCGTCCACGTCACACATGACGCGGAAATAGCAGGCAGGCCGGTGCTTAGCGCGGCGCGGACCGGCAGGCCGAGCGGGGCGTCCAGGGTATTTCAAGGACAAGCCGGACAAGCCCCCGGCGGCGAGCACGGTGGACAGGGCGCCGCGCCGCGCCGCGCCGCGCTCCGCAATCTACCCCTTTGGCTTGCAGGCTGCTGCTTCCGAACAGCGAGGCCCCGTCTCTCTCGCACTCGCGGGGCGGCCCACAGCGGTGCGAGAGAGACGGAGCGACGGAGCCTCCGTTGGGAGTGAGCCTGCCGCTCGGCTTGGCACTTGTTGCGTGTGTAAGTGATGTGGCGCAGGCCGCCTGCCCCGCATAAATAAATACATAAATAACGCGCGGCATGTCGGCGTGCGCTGCGGCTCCAAACCGATGACCGATCGCCGTCTGAACGGTGTGCAGGAGTAAAAATCGTGTGTTGGGCTCACTTTGGACGGGGCCGTTTCCTTCGAAGCTTACGTTTGCAACGGAGTGTGGTGCCCGAGATGGAGCAGAGTGTGGAAATTATTGGTGACCGGAGGGAGGGGTCAATAAGCTATCACGGTCCAGGTCGAGGTCCTGGCCGAGGTTCTGATTGATATCGTTGCCCGAAATCAATCACACCCGTCCGGCAGGCTGGATGCGCAAGAGAGACGGAGCGACGAAGCGTTGTTCGGAAACAGGACAACTCAGCGCCCGGAGCGTCTGAGCGTGACCTTGTTGCCTTGTGACCCAAACGGTATGGAGAGGCGCTGGCGCACAGTGGGCCAGAAGACCGGTGCCCGGACGGGTGTTTAGCTCCAGAGGCGCTAAGTGGGACTCCAACCAAACGTGTGACCCCACCAATGGATCGCTCTCCGAACGAGGAGTCCATTGGTAGGGTCACACGTTCGGTTCGAGTCCTATTTAGCGACTCAGAAGCTCAAAACGCGTCTAGAGTTTCGGCTGCTTGCGCCGATCTTCCGGCCCACCGCGTGGCGGGCGCTGCCGAGGGCGACGGCCCGTGTTGTTGTGGCGCTGACATGACGTCCACCGCGGTGCCGCATCGTAGCCGCAACGCTCCAGGAGAACTGTTTGGCGGATGGCTTCCCCGTGGCGGTGACTCACGAGCTCTATTTGCGTGGAGCGGCGGGCGGAACGCCGTAACGCCATGCACCGCGTGCGCCAGGCCGCGGGTCCTATAGGCGGGCCGCGTTCCGCTGGCGTGCTGGTCCGGTCGGGGATCCCCCGATGTCAAACTCTGAAAACCTTACAAACTATTTAAGCCTTACGAAGCCTTACGTCGCCGCCTGGAAAATCCTGGCGAGGCAATTTAACGTGCTGGTTCTACGCGGCAGTCGGTACAGTACACGAGGAGCTCCATGCTGGAGTGACGATGGGAGGGGGATCCTGGCGTGACGCGCCACACTTAGAGCACGCCGGTGCGGGCGGCAGGCGACTCCTGCTGCTGCCCAATCAATCCCGTATGTCTGTGACGCCGCCACTGCCTCCCGCCGGGGAATCCGAACACTGTTTGTTCGCGAGCCTGTCGTTGTTTTGTCGCGAAAAAGACTCCGTGTGCGTGACGTCGTCCCGGAACAGCGCCTGTCCGCGGAATCAATAATGCGTCACTCAGAAAATGAGTGCGTTGTTGTTGTTGTTGTTGTTGTTGTTGTTGTTGTTGTTGTTGTTTGTTGTTGATGATGTTGTTGTTTTGAGCAGCGGCAGTGTGAGGCGCAGCGGAAAGCATCCAGTCCCGCGGCAAACAAAATTCAATACGCCGGTGACCCGGCCGGCAACACAGCGAACCTTTGTATGGGTTTTTATTAAAGGAAATATCCGCTGCTTTGTCTGATGGCGTCAACGTCCCAAATTGGCGGCACGGTGGCGCTGGAGGCGCTGGAGGCTGCCTGGAGCAGGTCAGGGCGGGGGCGGGGCGTCAGGCGGGGGTCGTGACCTGAGAGGAGGATTCCTCCGCCGCTGGAGCGGACCGGTGGCTCCAGCTGGCGTCGAGAAGACCACAGGCGGCCCCAAATTCTAGACGCGTTTTGAGCTCCAGAGTCGCTAAATGGCACCAAACGTGTGACCCCATCGATGGATTCCTCTATCGGAGAGCAATCCATTGGTGGGGTCACATGTTCGATTTTAGTCCTGTTTGGCGACTCTGGAGCTCAAAACGCGTCTAGAGTTTTAGCCGGCTTCGCTTTTTTCTGGCCCACTGTGCGGCAGCGACCCAGCACGGCGTTTTGGACAGTGGCTGAAGGAGGGGGAAAGAGGCACTTTTTGCCTACTCTCAGGGGCAAAGTGTGGCTCCTTTCGTCCCTTGCAGACGGCTGTCTAGTGGCCAAGGAGGGCCCACTTTGCCTCCTGGATCCACGCCGCGCATGGTCCTGGAGGTCCTGGAGGTCCTGGAGCCGATGACCGGGCCAGCGTGGCCAGCCGGTAACGCTGCGGCTCGCTATCAGCCACGCGAAACGCCGGGCGGCGTCCAAACTGGTTGGCCCGTGACGTCGGCCGGTGACGCCGCCGGGATGACGCGTCGCGACGCCCCCCTCCCGTCCCGCTCTCCCCCGCATCCCGCTCCAGGCCCACATCTTCGCCTGGTCGTCGGGGTCCTACCGGTACCTGTACGATTCCCAGGCGGACTATAAGAAGCGCGGACGCCGAGCCGACGGAAACATTCGTCTTCCAAACTCCACAACACCCAGGACACCATGAAGTGCGCTCTGATCCTGCTGGCCGCGGCCATCCTCGGCGTCAGCCACGCCGTCCCCGTCCCAGGTGAGGCTTCGTGGGCTCAAAGTCTCGGCGAAGGCCAAAGACAAATTACATCCACGGTGGACAACGCCCTGTCTTTGGTCATCGAGTCGCTTCATTTTGTTTCAATCGAAAATGTCTTATCTTGCTCATCTCCCTGCAGATCCCCATCACCATCACCACCACCGTCACCATGGTGGTGGCTATGGAGGGTTCGAGGGCGGCTACCATAAGCAGTTCTACGGTGGCTTCGGTGGCGGCTATGGCGGCCACGGCGGCCACGGCTACGGCGGCCACGGCTACGGCGGCGGTCACCCTGGCCCCGTGCACCAAGGCAGCTACCCCAACTTCGGCGGCGGTGGCGCCAGCTTCAGCCAGTCGTCGGCGCAGTCCTCAGCCTCATCGCAGTCCTTCGGTGGCGGCCCCGGCTCCGGCTCCCAGAGCCAAAGCCAGAGCCAGAGCCAGAGCCAGAGCGGCGGTTTCGGGTAAGGGTCTCTTGACAGTTCCACCTCCGACCCAATCTCGGATCTGAAATTCACAAATAATCGGAAATATTTAGCGTATCCTCAATTTTAAAGACCTTTCATTGTTGGCAAGTTTTTGAACAAAGTTGCTGTATTATCGTGCGACAGGAACTGTTTCAGTTCTCGTCTCATTGGCGTTTCGTGTCAAAGCGACACTGCACTCTCAGCACGTTAATGTCTCTTTAAGTACACTATTCTTTTAAGCAAGAATAATGCTGTAATTACTTTTTAAGCAAGTATGACTAATTTCCCTTGTAAATATTTCCACGAAATTTACCTGTACACTATTAGTACACCTTTTAACAAATCATCAGTGATTCTTTCAGAAGCGAGAAGTACGTAATGTGTTTGCACAGATTACTTGCATAAGTACAAACAAATGGAGCAAAAAGTCAGATCAACGTGCTGAGAGAGCACTCAGAGCAGCCAGAGCTGCCATCTGGCGGCAGGGGAGCGCAGCTCGCCGCGCCCCGTTCGCTTTTCTCACCAGAATGCCATTTTGTTTCTCTCGGCAGATGGGGCCGCTAATCCTGTACCACCGCTTCCTCGATACTCCAGCCTGCCTAATACCACTAACGCTGCCTCGTAGTCATAGCAACCTCATCACAAGACTGACTAAACACGTAATAAATTAAGTTGGCGTCGAGGCATCGTCTTCGGCGCGACGCTTCGTCCGAAGACACGCTCGCTCGTCCGGTTTCTTGTTTACCTGTTTTCATTATTTAAATAAAGCTCACGTGTACCTTGATGAAGGCGTGTCTATTTCTGAAATCCCCGCACGGCAACTAACAGACAGTCTCGCGATGGACTTGATCTTCACGACCCGGACGAGTAAAAAAGACGAATACAATAAAGGCTCTCCAAAATAACATTTGGGTCCTGAAAACGAGCAGCTTCTCTGATGGCCGTAAAAATCATGCTGGACCTGATGAGACTTTACGACCGTTGAGCCATAATAATAAAGCAACCGAGTCTCGCAAAGCGATACCCCTTGCAAACACAATCCAGCGCGCGGAGTAGAGACGCTGCCGCGTCGTGTGGCAGGCGCACGGAGTATCGCCGAGTCCATTCAGTCGCGCAGCCGCAGAGCATGGAGTACGTAATCCAACGAGCGCGCGGAATACATTGTCCTGGGGACTGACGGGGAGGGAGGGGCGGGGCACTGCATCGTAAGTGAGTTGAACGCGAGTACTACACCGATAGAAGCGCCACCCGGACCGCTCCGCGCCATGCCACGGCACACTGTGCTGCCCCGCTGGACAGCGCGCCGTTGTCAACGCGATGAAGCGGGGACCACACCGGCAGTGTGTAGCACGAGCCCGGCTGGGCTGCAGACTCGCTGTCTTTCTCGCACCCGCAGGGCACGCCGGCACGCCCCGTGAGAGCGAGAGAGACAGAGAGGACTCTGCTGGCAGCGGAGCGGGGCGCAGCGCTATCTTCATCTCGCCGTGGGAATAATGTCTGGCGAGCTGCAGTGCACTGCAGAGCTGCATGTCCAGCCCGCGACAAAAAGCGCCAGGAATGCTTTTTACGGGCTCTGGCTCAGAGCTTGCAAGAAAACTCTGGTGCTAAGGATCTGTTCGTACGTCTGACAGATACCTCCACGTTGCACCACCTCGAGACAGCCCCCCCCACCCCTCTCTATCATCCCTTCATCCTGACTCGAAAAATTTGCCCAAATAATCGGTACTTTGTAGAAGTTTACCTTCATAAGGAGCCAAACATCCATCACCTGTCGGAAGACTCTATGAGGAGTGGCAGACCTGACTTGACGGCGCTGTGGCAGTGACTCCGCATCATGACGATTGAACAAATGTCTTGACGTTCTGTTGGTGACGCTGCACCTCTGTGTTGCCGCCGCCCTGCTGCTGACAAACTACACTGTCAATATGACGTCACATTCGTTGAATAACAGTGTAGGTGCTACGTGGCCGGCCAGTCGCTGATGGCATCGTTAGCAAAAGGTTACTCGACCGCGGCCGCGCTGACACCTGTTTTGTCCCGGTGCCAAAACCGTAATGCGCCTTGGTTTCGCGTCAAAGTGATTGCCAATTAATCCAAAGCAACGAACCTCCCGTCACACGTATCTACCGCTGTAGCAACAAGCACGGCGGGGGCGTGGCGTGGCGTGGCGGGACTCGCACACAGCGGGCGAGCCAGTGTTAACCAGCCCAGGCAGGCCCAAGTATTACGCTATCAGTGGCTTCCTGGAAGCGCGCTGTCCAGCTGATGGCGTTGATAGTGGGCCGGTCCGTCGTCCTGCGCGGCGTCCTGCCCGCTAGTCCGGCACATGTCATCCGCCATCTTCTTTCGCGGCGGCGGCGGCGGCGGCGCGACAGCGGGGAGGAGTCACGGAAGCCGATTGAAGCCGCAAACTTTGATCGCGATAAGAACTGGGTGAAAATAATAAGACTCTGGTCACAACCGTTGGCACAGGCTTTAAGAGCATCGCCCGGAGCGAGGAGTCCAGCGCGTGCCTGGCCCACTGTGCGGCGTGGCTTGGCGGCGTCCGCGTCCAGCGCGTGCCTGACCACCGAGGGAAAGCCATGGACGTCAACGACGCTGTTAACGACGGCTGCGCCGTCCGGGACTCGGTCCGAGCGACATCGGCCAGCCCTGCCGGGAAACACGGCGCGCGGCGTGGCGGCCGGCGCAACCCCCGGGCACAACTTGTGCACTCTGTGGACGTCTTACTTAGCCGCGGCAGCTTTCATTCCGCCATCGACAGGCTCCGCGGGGATCGCCGGCCCGATTATGCAGCGCGGCCAGACTCGTGCCGAAACAGCATCAAGGAGACTTTCCGCGGCGAAAGTCGAAAGAATGCGCCCGTTGTTGTGCTGGCCGGTGTCGGTCTTCGTCTCGGATCGCTACTCGGCCCGGGGCCGCGGCGCCAGGCCCGCCAGGCCGCGCCCCGCGGCGCCACGGCGGCACCCTGGACCGACCCGGCCGACCCGACACCGCGCGCGTGTCCCGGGGGTGTTGGCGCGCGTGCCGCCCGCGGGGGCCACGAGTGCGCCTACTCGGGGCCCTTCCTGGACACGGGCGGCGCGGGCGGCGCGGGCGGCGCGGCCCTAGCCGGCCCTAGCCGGCCCTAGCCGGCCCTAGCCGGCCCTAGCCCTAGACAGCCCTCCGACACGGACCGCCCACTTCCCGGTCAACGCGGGAGTGGAGGACGAAACTTTCAGATCGCGAAAAATACTTTCTTGGGAGTGTTTTTGTGAAAATGCAGTTCGGTTGCCAAACGAAGGAGGTGTTTGAGAATTCATCAGTCGAAGGTCACCGGCACCAGGCAGTTCCATTCCAAATTGCCCAATCAGATTTAACGCTCCGCGGCTGCCCTCGGCCCGCCGGCCCTTTTCCCCGTTTTCTGCTTTTCGCGCGTTATCGTCCAGATCTACTAACTGGTGCGTGGCGCGCCGATCGCAGATGTCTATCTCTCTCTGTCCCCCCGCCCCCGCGGACAGTGTGCCAGCAGGCGGAATGGCCGACCGTATGCGACTCACGTTTATGCAAATCCATTTCATAAAACGGCGGCAAACGCACTTAACGCCTTAATAGTCCGCGCTCTGCTTTTTAGGCTGCTATTTTATTCCGCACGTGAGAGGGAGAGAGAGAGACGGTGTTCGCGGCCGTAATGGGGCCTACCTGTTGTTGCCTCTAACGGCCGCCAGCCTCACAGTAAATATCGAACAGCGGCGCCCGTTCTGCGAACACACTGCAGCGCAGCGCAGCAGCAGCGCCCTGAATATTCGATTGTCGTTTGTTGGCGGCGGCAAAACGCAATTATTTGAATGGCCGCGCGGCCCGTTCCCCTGCGCGAGGATGTGTGAGGGTTGTTACCTGATTACGCCTTAATTAACTGCCGCGCAATTAAAGTGGGAAATGTGGGTGGGTCCCAACCCGATCAAAAGGAAAAAAAAGAACAAACAAACAAATAAATATGGAACTAAAGTTTATAAGGTTTGCTTATTTGAATCGCGTGCTAATTAGTCCAACTCACTAATGCGTCTTGATGATCAAGATGGCTTATCGGCCTTCATCGTATAGACTGCTAATGGGCACCGGGGGAAGGGAGGGGGGAGGCAGCCCAAACTAGATAACAGGAAGACATATCTCACTTTATGAACCAGGCGGCGGCGCCCCGGGCGAGGATCGAACCCGCGCTGCTCCCTGCTCACAGCCGTTCGTTGGCCGTTCGCCACCTTTCATTTTCGTCTCGATTTTCGAGCGGCCAGGCCAGGCCAGCCGCCACGGCGGTCTCATCAGGACACCCCTTGCAGCGAGAACGAGGCTGTGGCCGCGGGGCAGGCGCGGATCCAGAAGGGGGCAAAAGGACCAAATAGCCAAACTTGACCGGGCCACTGGCAGCGGGCTGAGCGCCCGGGGGGTAGGCTGGAGGCACGCCTGTCGCGCATGGCGGCCTACCCCGCACTTGGCAGGCGCTCCTCGGCGATGGCCGTTTCTCCTCGGCAGGGTGTTGTTAGCGGTGATCCAGCCGACACCTCGCCTGAAAATCACCACACCATGAGGGCCTCGGGGCCGGGGTGTTCGTATGCAAAGCGGCGAGGGCGTTCCGTCTGGGGCGTTCGCGGGCCGCACGGGGCGTTCCCTGCCAGAGCCTCGGTGCAGGGACAACGTGCTGGTCGTTTCACTCGCACCCCCGCAGCCGCGGCCAGCTCGACAGTGTCCCCCGCCCCGCCCCGCCCCGCCCCGCCCGCTCGAGAAGACTGACATCTGAGTCAGGCATCAACACGTGTTTCCGGGACCGCCGCTGCTGCGCGCTGTTAGAGCGCTGTTTGAGCGCCGTTGGAGCGCAGCTAGAGCGCAGCTAGTCGGGCGGGGCGAGGCGGGGTCGAGAATATGCATCCATTGAAGTGATAGGGCGCGGCCGGCACGCCGGGCTGCGGGTGGCCCTATTGGCACTCGGTCCGCACGGCCCAATCACTGCTCCGTACTCCGTGCTTTCCGCGCGGCGCTCTCCCCTCCCATCCCCCCGATGGACGGAAAAATGTGGAAATAAATACGGTCCGAAACAATGCAACAGCGAATCCGCGTGACTTTCGCCGAGCGACAGGCAGGCCGACAGTGCAGCAGCCCGGGGCGGCAGGCCGCGCCGCGTTCCGGCCGAGTGGGCATCCCAGCGGCCGGCCGGCCACCCCCGCGGCGCCGTGCCACCTCGAGGGGCGCGGCGTCGCTCTGTCTCTCTCGCACTCAGGGGGCGCCCGCAGGGTGCGAGAGAGACAGAGGCGCTCCTTCGGCGTCTGGGAGCCTCGCGGCCACGTGCCCCACGTCCATACCCACCGCCTTCCGTGACCGAAACAGCCCTCCGCGGCGCACGGCAACGCCTGTCTGTCTGCCTGTCCGTCCGTCCGTCCGTCCGTCCGTCCGCCGCAGCCCCCTTATCACTGCCCAGTGACCCACTGGCAGGCCAAGCCGGCTGGACGGACAGCCGTGAAGAAATACGGAACACTGCGAGGCAAATAATTAATCGCGTGGGTGGACATGGACGGCGCGGTGGTTTTGTCATCCAGCTCATTGCTCGGCGAGCGGCGGGAGACTTTCACTGCTTGTCTAGTTTCGGCTCGCTTGGCTGCGATCCGCCATTATTTTAACGACTCTCTTCATAACCACGTCCCTCTCCACACTTTGTCTTTCCCCCCGGCGGCTGATCGGCGAGCTGGGTAAGCCTGGCCGGCCTGCTGGCCGAGGGCTCCGGCTTTGTGCACCGAGTCTATCTGCCTCCGAAATCTCCACCGCGGTCGGCGGCCGGGCAAAACAGTAAATCACCAAACCTCATTGAAAAATATGTGATTCTCCCCGGGGGCTGCCCCGGCCAACCTGTCGAGCAGTCACCCCGTGGAGGTGGCGGTATCGAGGCGATCGGGGCACAGTGGGCCGGCAAGGCTGCGGCCAGGATGTGGCAAGGCTACGAGAGGACTCGCTAGGCTGTGGGCAACAATGGCCCAGCGCCTCAACATGTGGCAAAGCAACGTCTCAGCAAAACAAGCAGGGCTCATGCAGCAAATCTGAAGCGAGGCTCCAGGAAAGCTCATGACTCCTCCTGAAGAAGATGCACTTGCTGTTACCAACTTTAAGTTTCCTCCTTCACTTTTCTTTCAACAAGCCATTTTCAGACTGACGTTTCCGCGTCTGTTTTGGCAGAGCCGCTTGTGAGGCAGTACGGGTGGGTTGATCGCAGGGTAAGCACTTACTTACCCGGAGCCTGCTGCAGTCCGAACCACGGCCTCGTCGCTCTGTCTCTCTCCCTCCCGTGCGACACGCCCCGCGAGTGCGAGAGAGACAGAGAGACGCTGTTCGGAATGAGGCTTTCGCGCTGCTTAGATCCTATTATGCGCCTCCCCGCGCCGGCCGCCTCTAGCCGCCACCAGCCGCCACCAGCCGCCGCGGGTCCGGGACTCGGGGACTCCGCCCGACGGCCGGCCGGCCCGACCACCTCAGCGCCATCTAGATAGCGGCCATCATGCCTTGCTCTACAAGGCAGTGACACCTCCGTGTACAGTCACGAGGGAGGAAGGGCGAGCCGGAAGCCAATCAAAACGACGAGGAAGCACGCGGATCTAGGGCGAGAGAGAGACGAGACAGAAGACCAAAACAAAAAAAAAAGGCGAAAAAGTCACGTGGGGTTGCGATGCCTTTGACAAACTGTATCCGTACAGAGTGCGCTTCGAAATAAGCAACAGCTGTGACAGGATTCGAACGTAGGCTTTCCGGCTTCGTAATCGGCGCACTGACGACCTCGACCACGGTGCTGCGCTGGAGAAGGTTCATTCAGTTAGGAGAACAAGGAGAGAGTGAGGGAGAAGTACCACGGCGCGACTGATGCAAAGATCCTCTTAACGGACGGGACGAAGCTGCACGCCATCCATCGTCTCGTTAGTCAACTAAATTAATGAGGCGGACGCCCCACCCGCCCCGCACCGCCCCGCCCCGCCCCGCCCCGCCCCGCCGCGGTGCAAATCCGGTCTAATTGGAGACTCCACATTCCGTCAGCGAACATTAACCCAGCCGTTATGAATGGAAGGAACAACGGTTCCGCCGAAACGCGGATAGGATCGATAATGCGATGCAGTTTCTTGGGCGAGGAGTGCTTTATTTTGGTACTCTACAGTACCGATTTCGCCCGGCGGAGCAGCTAAGTCTCACTTGGCGCGTCGAAATGGCCTGACTACGGACAAGCACGCCAGCCGGGCCTGGTTCGTCTCGTCGCTGGACTGCCTGCGGACAGGGCTGTAGGCCGATCTGATAGTGGTACGTGCAACCGACGGCGCCGCTACTTTTGGGCAGAAGCAACTTAGCCAACTTTGGCGACGAGGACGTGTGCTTCACCGCGGCACGCGACGAGCAAACCGCAGCCCTGTAAACGCCCCTTGGGGAAATCAGCGAGGAAAACCAGTGTGGCCAACGACGCCGCGACGAAGCAGTGAGGGGCGCGGAACAGCTGCAGTGCATGACAGCGCACAGTGGGCCGGGCGGCGCCCAGTGGGCCGGCAACCCAACGTACTCCCCGCTTCGACCCGGCGGCCCACTGCACGTCGGATGGAGCAGCGCGGCCAGCGCGGCGATCGGCACACAAATCGCACAGGCTGCGCCGCGCCAGGTGCGCTCATTTATTTATGAAACGGGTTCTTTACTCGTCCATCGAGCCATAGCTCTGCGCTGCCTTGGCTGTGCCTGGCTGTGCCTGGCTCTGCCTGTCACGCTGCACCGCACGGACCGCCAGGGTCACTCGTTGTTTGCATCTCCGCTGCAACTCATCGAGCCCCCCGAACGGGCGGTGCCCTTTGCGACTGCCAGTGCTGGGACCGTGGACCACAGCTCGCATTGTCTGGTTTGTTTGCTGAGACACGCATGTAGAGGCATCGAATCCATCGTATGGCCAACAAAGCTGATGTGAGCCGTGATCCTGTATCAACTGTGATGGCCGAGATCTTTGAGACATCGGTTGTCATCAGTGGGGACGGGCGATCGACACCCCACGTGTCTCGTCTTTTTCCGACTGGCTCACCCTGGCCAGTGCGAGGCCAACATAGCAGAGGCATCTACACCGGACCTTCAAGGCCCAGGTTCAATTACCAACATTTATTATTTTTCACTCCTTCCGCCAGTGTTGTTCAAACCCACAGCAATGCACGGTGCCCATCATGGGCCGTGGTGGCTGAAGGTGTAGACGCGTCAGAATACCGGTACGAGAATCGGCGGATCAAATCTTATTACTTCACAACTTTTTTCTCTGACCGCTGCTCATTGTCGCGTCAAGAACCCGCTTCAATCGGCGTTAGACATGAGCCGTGGTGGCTGAGGGCGTTAAGGCGTCCGACCCTGACAGTAAGGTTCGGGGATCGAATCCCCAAATATCCTTTCATTTTTCGACTGGCTTCCTCCCACTGCGACTCAAACCCGTCGTCCAACACTCGGCAGACGTGCAAGTCAGGGTGGTGTAGTGGTCTAGGCTCAATCCAGGCCATTACACCCGGGTGTCTAAAAAGCAGTCCGCTTCGGCGGATTGGCCCCGGCACTGGTTCGATCCCCGATCGAGCCAGCCACTCGAAATTGGTCGCGAGTGGGTCCATTCCGATTCGTCGGATGGAGTTGATAAGTCCTTTGAAGCTGGCCCACTGACTGCATGTTCGGGTCTGGGAGCGCCGGACAGCGGGTGTACCATTTGGGTACCGACCAGCCTGCGCAAACAAAAGCTCCCAAAACTACTCTCTCTTTCTTTCTTTCTCTGTCTCTCTATCGTCTCTGCCTTACTCTACTCTGCCCATGTTGGGCCGTGTCGGCGGCTCGGGTCCTACTGGGTCCCCCGGCGTACGATATCGAAGTCGCTGGATCGGATTAACCCCAGTTACCTGATAGCACCGGTTCCCATCCCGAACACCGAAGTAAAGCAGGAGGCCTCCCCATTAAGACTGGGGAGGGGGTGTAGAGTTCAATTTTTTAAATTTATTTTTAGTTAAACACGATCGCCAGCGCCATGGGACCACGTCATTCATGAAATACGGTGTGAAGTCGGGCGTGACCAACACCTACCCCTCAGCGTGCAATTAAAACGGCACCGGGGCCAGGGTCAGGCTCCCACCTGGGCAGCGCCAGTGTACGGTCAGACCCCGCCCCGGGGGGAGCAGCGCGGAGACACTCACTCACACAAACACAGCGGGCTGACGTTACACAATAAACTCACCTCCGCCTCTCCTCCTCGAAACCAACAAAAAATCGCAGCAAATACACGACATCCCGATTTCCGCATCGAAACTTGCACGCTGCTTTTTCACGGTGCAGTGGCTGGGCCGCTGGGCGGACGCCGCGGACATTCCTGTGCTCGCCTCTGCCCGTTAACGAGCCCTGGCGGCCCGCGACGCCGTTTTTTTCCTTCCGTCCCATCTTCGCAATCAATCCACGTACGGCCGGGGCGGCTTGCCTACCGCCGCCGTTTTACTAATGGCGCCACTCCCCGCCTCACAGTGGGCCAGAAGACCGGCGCAGGCGGACAAAACTCTACACGCGTTTTGAGCTCCAGAATCGCTATACAAGACTTAACCGAACGTGTGACCCCACATATGGATATTGCTCTCCGAACGAGGAATCCATTGGTGGGGTCACACGTTCGGTTAGAGTCCTATTGAGCCCCAAAAGCCGATAAAACAGCGAAAATATCCACTTTTGTCATAAGATTACTAATGATTACTGGGCGAAGTGCACACACACACACACACACACACACACACACACACACACACACACACACACGATTACCAGAGTGGTGGACCCCTTGGCGCGGCCGGCAGGGTGTGGGAGTGGGAGCCGTCCGCGGGGAAGCTGGCGGACGCCGGCCGAATCGACGACAACAACAACAATAACAACGATAACAACAACAACAACAGGAGCTTGATTGGTCGCCCGCAGCCCCGGAGCAACCGCCGCAAAGATGGCCCAGTTTATAAGAGCTCGAAAAATTGGGCGCGGGGATTCGGCTCGGCCAGACACGGGCAGCGCGGACCGGGCCGTGGCCAGTCTGATGAAAGCTGTGCGCGTCATGTGAGTGTCTGCCCCCCCCGCTTCCCCCCTCCCCCCTCCCCTCCTCCCCTCCTCCCCTCCTCCCCCCTTCCCCTCGAGACGAGCCACTCACCACCGACAAGTCACGCGGAGGCGATGACAGGGCAGCGGGGGAGGGGCGGTTCGAACACGGCCGCGGACAAAGGGGCGTGTTTTACGTTGTGGGTGGTGGGTTGCAGGGTGGGTCAGTTGTCAGAAGATGTAATGTATACACCCCTAGCAACGCCGTCCAGAAGAGTGGTTGAATGGTTTTCGCTGCAGACGCCTCGGCGAAAGAAGACGACCAGCCTGCGCGAAACTCGGAATGGGACGAGTTCGGCGAAGGAGGGAGGAAAGGGCTTGTGCTGACGGGACGGTGCCTTTACGCCAACCTTTCGGGCTGCCGGCCCCGCCCCGCCCCGCCCCGCCCCGCCCCGCCCCGCCCGGCCCACTGTACCCCGCCATGTGTCTCCTGAAATGAATTGGACTCGGGGGCAGCGTCGCATCCAAACGGCCCTCTTTACTCCACGGCGCAGAGGGACCACCGTGGCGCGACGGGCTCCGGAGCGGCGGGGATGAGGGGGAAGGGGCTGTACACCGACGCCGACGCTTCGGCCACGTGCCTGTCATTCATAAACAGTGGACACTTTTTGGAGGACAGCCTTCGCGATATTGACCACCGCGCTGCGCGCTCTGCCATCCCGCCTGCCTGCCACGCTCACGCACCCGGAGCGCAAGCCGAGACGGCCTTCTCCAGCAGACTCATTCCGAGCGTCTCGTTTTCGTCGCTCTGTCTCTCTCGCACTCATGGGGCGTCCCGCGTGGGTGCGAGAGAGACGCAGAGCGATGAAGAGACTCTCGGAATAATGAGTCCGCGGAGTTAATCCGCTCGTGAAGATGATCCTCCAGATGAGCAATTTATCTGGCTCATTATCGTCGGCGCGCCCGCTGCGTTGAAACTGCTCTGGATGCCCCGGATGGCGGGGCACAGTGGGCCCGGCGCAGCCCGGCGGGGCCGTGGGAAGGAAGCCTTTCTTTTTCATCGTAATGCCCCTGCCGCAGAGCCCCCCGCGCCGAGCGATTCCGCAGAGTGGTGCCTCTGGTCGCCGCGTCCCTCTCGCGCCCACGCGGCACGCCGCCCGAGGGCGAGAGAGACGCGGCGCCGCGACGACTGTTCGGAACCAGCCCACTGGACGCCGGCGATACCGCGTTACATTTGGCGGCAGGACGTCCTGCTGCTTTGATTGAATCTGTTGTGCAACGCGGAGTGCGGACCGCACGGTGGACCGCACGGCCGACCCGTCGGCCGGCCAGGCGGGGCCGCGCGGCGTGCAGTGCTTGCAGAAAAACACTGGCGCGTGCGTGGGGTCGTAACCGCTGCGTCGGAGCGTGCACGACGCCTCTGCCAAGCGGCACTCATTTTGTCCAGGGAAGGAACAAGAAGCGAAGCTCTCTCGACAGGCGGCAAACCGATTTGGCGCCGTAGTGTTTTTTAACTCCCGGCAGTCGACGCAGCAAAGGCATGATTTTTCAAACTCGGTGGGACGGAGCGCGGGGCTTCACGGCCCCGTTACAGGCAGGTGCCCTGCCTGCACGTTGACACGTCGGTTTTGGGCGATGCCAGGCGATGCCTTCCTTGACAGCCGCACAGTGGGCCGCCGCCGTCTCGGATTGGCTCGGATAGCGTCTCCTCCTCCGCGGCCTTTTCGAACCTCGTTAGGGCCGAAGAATCGATTCCCCCCGAAATGGGAGGTTGACGGACGACTTTTGTTTTCGGCAGCGCAACGCCGCGCCGCTCTTCGGCAGTCAGTCACTCTCCTAATTGGCTCGGAGCGCGGCGGGGCGGGGCGGGGCGGGGCGGGGCGGGCCGCGCCGGCAGACGGACGTCCCTCAAAACCACCGCGAGTCACGCGGTTCGCCCTCCCCATGCGCCCAGCAGACCCAACAGTGCTCCCGGCCCCCATTTTTGACCTACCGTATTGTTTAAAAAAAAAATGGATGAAAAAATGAGACTTGGTCACCGTGTGGCCTTAGGCCGCGCAACTCGGTTTCAGCTGCAGGCCACATGCAGGCCAGTGGAGGGGGTCATCCCCCACGTGTGGCAACGACTGCAAGAAGATTAGCAGTGGCGAGCGTGCGCGTTGAGTGGAAGACATAACGTGTTTCACTCACACACACACACACACACACACACACACACACACACACACACACACACACAAATGCAGGACAAGTACAACACGAAACCGAAATCCTAGATTTACGGTGCATTTCTCCCTCGGGCTCACAGCCCGCCTATCTCTCTCTCTCTCTCTCTCTCTCTCTCTCTCTCTCTCTCTCTCTCTCTCTCTCTCTCTCTCTCTCTCTCTGTGTGTGTGTGTAGAACAACATTGCGGTAGTGCAGAACTCATCGGCCGTCGGCATGGCATGGCAGAGTCCTGCCTGAGCCATGTTACCGTACGGCTTCATGCGCCCCACCCCACCCCGCCCCGCCCCACCCCACCCCACCCCACCAAGCCGCGTAATGTCTGCTCCGCAACAGATAAAACATAGAAACGGGGCATAAATTCCTGACGTATTGCGTCCAGCGAAACCCGCCGCCCGGGCCGCCACCGCACTGGACACGTGTGAGTGTATGTCAGCAGTTGCCAACCTTTCTCGGCTCGCGACACAAAAATGGCTGCCAAACATTTTGAAGCCCCACAGCCAAAACATTCGTGGCCCCCCCCCCCCCCCCCCCCAAAATAAAGGAGAAAATTTTTTATTTTAAACTTTTTAAATAAGTCAGTACAGCAGCTTTGGTGGAAAAAACGAACCGGGTTTCAAACCCTTTCTCTTGGAAAAAATAACGTAACTATTTTTGAATTGAAGTAGCCTGATGATCTCGTCTAGAATGAGGTTTTGGTTTTTTATTAGTCTGGCCAGACTCAGGTAGCATTTCACCTCCCGAAACTGAGCGCCCAATGATCACTGCTGGACGCTGCGTTTCGCCATGCCGTTAAATAATCCTTTCGGCGACTGGAGCAGTTATCTCCTGGACGAGAGCGTCGTCCTGCAGGGACATTTTCGGCGAGCTTCTCACGGCCGCCCCGCCCCGCCCCGCCACAAAGTCGGCTTTACGAGAGCGCCATTCGCCGTGCCACTCTAAAACACATTTTCACCTCCCGGGAGTGCTTTCCCGCCGGATCATGACCCGTACGTGCACCTCGTCGCCGACGTCTCGCCGAGCCCCGCCTCCCCGCGGACGGCAAGAGGACATCCCGGCCACCTCGGGCTGCCTTCTCAAATTAACACCGCCGCAAAGATAAGGCCCGCCGGGCGGCCAATGGCGGCATTGGCGGCGCTGTATTTTGCAAAACGTCGATAGCGTGATTCGTATCCGCAGCCCGACTCGCTTCTGCGGCCGTGACTCCACCGAACTGCTCTGTTGCGTCCGTCTGCAGACTGAGAGTCGTGTGGTCGCTCCGTCTCTCTCGCACCTGTGCGGGCGGCGGGCCGCTCCGTGAGTGCGAGAGAGACGGAGCGACCACAACACTGTTGAGCCTGCAGCGCCACCCGCCGGCCGGGCCGCCTCCGAAACGCGACGCCATTCGCAGATCGGACGCCGCGGACGCGGCCCGGCCGGCCGTGCTGATTGTGAATTGTATCGATAAGTCGGGGGATTAAGTGGCGTCGGGATCAGAGGGGCCCTCCTGCGTTGCATCACCGGGGCGGCGGCGGCGGTGGTAGTAGTGGTAGAGGTCGTGTGTGTGTGTGTGTGTGTGTGTGTGTGTGTGTGTGTGAGGGTGTACGTGTGTGCGTGTGCGTGTGCTGATTGCCCCCATCGTAATGAATGAAACGAGTCCGACCGTCCGCCGATAGGCGGGTTCGCCTACTATTTCTTTGGGGCACACAAAAGGCCTCCAAGAGATGACCTGCCAATTTGCAACAGGCCAGCATGCTGGCTTGGCCCATGGTTGGCCGCCTAAAGGCCTAATTTTCAATTTTTAAGCAAATTTTTAATTGAACAGTGAAAATCTCGAATGAATGCATTAAGTTACAGTAAAATGAACCCAGATTTTTTTTTGATTTTTTTTTTAGTTTTGTTTTTTGCAGATGATACTTTTTCTTTAAAACTTACCGTAAAGTACAGGGCGGGCGCCGCGACGGGCGCCGCGTCTCGCCGTGGAGGGGGCCGCGCGCTACTCGCCTATCCGACAGCAGGCGCCCCCTGGCGGCGACCGGCCCCACTAGTGCGGCCGGTCCGTGGCGGGCGTGTGCCGAGGCAGCGCCGCTCCGGGCGAGGCGGGGGCGGGGCGGGGGCGGGGCGGGGGTGGGGGCACCCGGCGCCGAGCGCACCTCGAGGCACAAGTCGGCCGCCGAGGCTTGTTAGAGCCTGGAACGGGATAGTCTTCGGGCGGCGGCCTGCCCTGCCCGCCCTGCCCTAGCATGCTATTTGTTTGGTCATTCGGATTTTTCCGGCCACAGCGTGTAAACTGTTCTATTGATAGGGATATGGTGAGTGAACCGATTGTACCTTGCACAAAGACTTGCAATCGGCTGAAAGGACTGAGAGATCTGAAAGGACCTCCTGACACACGCCGGACGTCCGAATCAAGAATCCGAAAACTCAGACGGAATCAGAGTCGAGAGTCGGGGGCGAGAGAGGAGAATAATAGTGGGCGCCGCACAGTGGGCCAGAAGACCGGTGGAGGTGGTCATAATACCGGGCGGGTTTTTAGCTCCAGAGTCGCTAAATGGGACTCGAGCCCAACGTCTGACCCCACCTGGACTGCCCTCCGAACGAGGTGGGGTCACACGTCCGATTGGAGTCCTGTTAAGCGACTCTGGGGTTCAAAACGCGTCTAGAGTTTTGACCGCCACCACCGGTCTTCTGGCCCACTGTGCGCCGCTCGTGTTGCGCCATGCAGCGAATGGGCCAATCGGCCAGTCGCACGGAGCTCAATATGTTAATTCCTCACGCTCCGCTTCGCACCGCATCCTTGGTGGTCCCGCGCCGCCCGAAATCGAGAGAAACCCGGCAATTGCCGCCGCCCAGACGTTAGGCTAGGCTAGGCGGGCGAGGAATTAACGCACACCGGGCGCGGCCAGGGCACGGCCAGGGCACGGCACGACGCGCTGCTTGTGCATTGTGAAGCAATAGGGCGGCGCAATTAAGAGTGGGGCTACGCCACGCCACAGAGGCTCAGAAGACCGGTGCAGGCGACCAAAACTCAGGACGCGTTTTGAGCTTCAGAGTCGCTAAATAGGACTCGAACCGAACGTGTGACCCAATAATACATTCCTCGTTCGAAGAGCAATCCATTGGTGGGGTCACAGGTTTAGTTTGAGTCCTGTCTAGCGCCTCTGGAGCTCAAAACGCGTGTAGAGTTTTGGCCGCCTGCGCCGGTCCTCCGGCCCACAGTGCACCACGCCCTTCCGCACTTCGGCGGCACGTTTAAATGCGATCGACACGACGGCGGCATGGAGGCAGCTAGTTCGGCGCACGGCGTCGCCCTCGCCGTCGTGCCGGGCCGTCATTTCAAAATTGGGGTGCAAAATGGCGGTTGGTCCTGGGTGGGTCGCAGGCAAGGGGGGAACAACTCAAAATATTTTTGCGTACGTTTTAGAAAATTTCTTAAAATTTTTTGAAGTTTTGAAATTTTTTGAATTTTTTCAAATTATTGGATATTTTTTTGAATTTTTGTAAAATTGCAAATTTTTGTCAAAATTGCCAAAATTTGAGATTTTTTTTCGAAGACCCTCGTTTGACCGACGATAATTCGTCCGAAAAATTATAAAAAAAATAAATAAAATTACATAAATTCCGAATTCCGATGCAAGCGCCGCTCGGAATGAGCCGGCTGGATGCCGGCAGGGACGCCGAGGGAGCGC
Organism: Stenchaetothrips biformis; assembly: GCA_030522485.1. Taxonomy (NCBI): domain Eukaryota; kingdom Metazoa; phylum Arthropoda; class Insecta; order Thysanoptera; family Thripidae; genus Stenchaetothrips; species Stenchaetothrips biformis. Next base: position 12,176,838 of record CM060098.1, read on the forward strand.
CTCATCTGTCAATTTTCCACGCACGCGGACCGCACAGATCATTCTGATTGGTCGCATCTATCGGACGCCTTCTCTCCCCTTTCCCTCTCTGCCGCTACTCTCCTCTCCCGTCCCACTGTGCGCCGCTTCCCGTCATTCACAACTCGGCCCGGCCGAATGTGGGGCGGAAACACTCAAACCAGCAGACAAGGCCCGGCCGGTCCGGAGTGTGTGACCAGGCCGGCAGCGTCCGGCCGCCCCGCCGCCGCCGTCTTCCTGTTGCTGTCCCGCGTCCAGAAGCGCGATGGCGCACCCATGCACGGTGGGCCAGACGACCGGACGTGTTTGTGTCGAGAGTTGCGGCCGCCTGCTGCGCCGATCTTCTGGCCCACTGTGTGCCATGTTCGCCCTCCCTTCACGTGGGCGCTCCATTTCCGAACTCTTGCTGGGTCTGCCCTATCGCTGACTGGGAGCGCCGTGAGGGTAGGCAAACCGTACGCCTCTGCGCTCGACGGGGCAGCCCGCCCTGCAGACAGGTGCTGTCTGTCTGTCTGTCTGTCCTTCCGTCCGTCCGTCCGTCCGTCCGTCTGTTCGTGCGCGGGCCCAGCACCTGTCCCTGCATCGTCGCCTCCGTTACCTGTCCAGTTACCTACCCCCCCTCCCCCTCGGTGCCTTGGTACTCATTAGGCTCCAAATGGAGTAATCACCGCGATCGTAACTAGAGTGAGGGGAGGCACAAGGGCCTGGGCTCCACCAAGGGCGTATCGTTAATTCGTGTGTTGTTTGGTCGGAGCTAAATGTTTTCCTTTCGCCGATGAGCTCTTTGAATGAATCAAACAATGTCCATCTTTAATTTCCTGCTGTGCTGACCTGACTGCATGCCCTCTGCGAGACTCAACAGCTGTTTCTCTTTGTTAAGTTGGCTCAAGTGATGGTCCTGCCCCAAAGTGTGGTAATGAAAGGCGCCTCCTCCGGCGAGGCTCCCCGGACCGGGCCGCTGTAATTGATTGTGACACGAGTGAGATTTATCCCGCTTTGGCGCGGTCGGCCACACTGCTTTATGCACAGGCAGGGTGGGGCCGCGTGCCTCGTCGTGTCTGGTGCCGCGTGCGCCGCGCCGTGCCGTGCTGCGCCCTCTGGTATCCCTGTCCTCGCTTCTTCTCGCCGGATGACAATGAACACAACAACTCGTGCGGGACGCAGGGCGACAGAACAAGCGCTGCCACTCTGCACTGCGTCTACGGCGCGGTGGCGCGGCGGCGCGGGGCCCGGCGGCCTGGCCGACCAGGGGGCCGACCAGGGGGCCGACCAGCGCACCGACGGCGACGGTCGCGGAGTAACAAGGGAAAAAAGGAGCGCCGTGCGCGATCCTCTGCCAAGCGCAATGTTGGCACGGAATCACAGCTCCTCTCTTGGTTGTTGTCACTTTCACTGAAAATCGGAAGGTGATAGACTGCTTGAGGCCAAATTTCGGCGAGACTTTCTCATCGCCATCTCAAGAGGACAATCAAAATCCTCACAAAATTTTGGCAAGAATCGTTCTACCACTCTATGTGATGTGGGAAAACATCCTCACCCGTTCATGTCGAGAATTCTGATTCTCACCGCTAAGAAGTTGAGAATTTCAAAGCTCACCGCACAAACGGGAGGATTATTTTTTTCTGGCGGCCACGGTGGCACTAGTCAGAGGTTTTCGCATGGCCTACACGTTATCTGGCTCGGGCTTGCATAAAAAGGGCGGACAAATTGCAACTGTCTCGTAACCCACGGCAGCGCGCCGCGTCTAGCCGGGCTTCGCTGTTTCGCTGCAGTCCTGATTGCGCTCTCGGACCATTATTCGGTCACCTTTCCGCGTCGCATCCGACGTGGTCAGCCCCGGGCTGCAGCCTCAGTCCTCCGTCTCTCTCCGTTCCATTCCACAGGGGTGCGAGAGAGACAGAGCGACGCCCCCGCCGCGGTCCCCGTGATGCAAGGCCTTATGCCCGCCGGGGCCCTGCCCGTCACCTGTCGCCAGGATGACGGATACCTCGCCGACCGCGCCGTCCTCAGTCACGGCGCCGATCGGGAGCTGCGCGGACTTGACCTCTCGGGGGTGAAGTGCAAGAGAGAGATAGAGAGATAGATAGAGAGAGAGAGAGAGAGAGAGAGAGAGAGAGGGAGAGAGGGAGAGAGGGGGGGGGGGCCTATTGTTGCCCGTCAAGGCAAGTGTTGTGGACTGTGCCCACCGCTTTAACACCTATCCACCACGCTTCCGCCTTGGCCATGCTGGTCCTGTTTAGTAGGGCCTTTTCCGTCTGTTCGTTCCGTCCGTCCGTCCGTCCGTCTGTCCGTCTGTCTGTCTGTCAATCTATCTGTCCAGCATCCCGCCCTTGTTATGGCGCACACCCCGGCCGACCCGACTCGGCATCCCCTGCACTGGCTCTCATTGTGCAGTGCAGCGTGCCGTTGTCGTTTCGCCGATGGAAAGTCTCGCGTTTCATTTCACTTTTCTTGTGTTGGCAGTGAGCGGGTGCCAGTCACCCGTCAAATTAGGTGAACTCGGTCGTCGCGCGCGGCCTGGCGCTGCGTGGCGTGGCGCGGCGTGGCGCGGCCTGGCGCGGCCTGGCGCGGCCGGGACGCGCTGCTGGAAGTGTTTTCCGGGCGCACGAGCTTTGCATCGCCTTTTTTTTCGCTCTTCTAACGAAATTTTTACTAGCAGAACAAAAACACCTTGCGTTAGGCCAAAACCAACCAACCAACCAACTAACGAATTGGTTGGACTTACTGAATATTTTTCTCCGTGCACTCGGATGATCGTCCAAAGAAAGGCAGCGTGGCATGGTGGGGCGCGGCGGGGCGGGGCGCGGCGGGGCGGGGCGCGGTGGCGGTGCAGAGGCGAGCTCGTTATTTTTTTCCACACCATCTTTCCAAAGGATATCGAAGCACGAAAGTTTGGGCCCGCCAGCCCGTCAGCCAGCCAGCCCGCCAGTGTGTCACGGCAGACAGGGCAGACACCTGTCGGAATGACATTCGTGAATCAGAAAGCAGCGCAGCGCGGGCAGAGGGAGCGGCGCGCGCCTCGGCGAGCCAGCCGGTCAAGTGTGCATCCTGCACTGCGCCGCAGACTCATGCCGAGAGGCGTCGCTCTCTCGTGGGCGAGGCCGGAGGCGACTTGGATTCGGCCGCGACTCTGGCGCATCGCGGGGTATTGCCTGCACCACCGACGGCCCATGGACAGGACTCAGTACGGCGTCCAGGGCCAGGACGGCCCGCAGCGAAACCCAGGAAGCGTCTTGGGCGCTACGGGACGGACACACCACGGACACCACGACACCCGCGGAACGCGGGCGTGGCGAATGGCCGGTGATGAGAGGAGAACGCGTCCCCCCCCCCTACACACACACACCCTCCCCTCCGACCACCCTCCTCGTCGCCGTGCCAGTAGTTGCCCTGCGGGCGCTCGGGCAGTCTGCCAATCACACTTTTACTTTCTCTTAAAATCATTTGGCGTTATTTTGGTGTCGAGATATTGGCCGCACTTGAATCTCGCAGAATTTATAGCCGAACGTCAGCAAAAAAAAAGAGACTAAAAGAAGGAGAGAGAGAGAGAGAGAGAGAGAGAGAGAGAGAGAGAGAGAGAGAGAGAGAGAGAGAGAGAGAGAGAGAGAGAGTAAACACGCAGCAGGGAGAAAAGGTGGAGGGGGGTAAGAAACGCACTCAGTCTTTTGTCGGCAAAACTCTGATTCTTGACCAACTTGTTGCTCATTTTGGTTCCCGATGACGTTGTTTACTTCCATGCTAATCGCAGTTCGTTTATGCGGCGCAGTAATGTGCCCTGCTTTACGAGTCCCGCCGCCGCCTCACTCAGGGCGAAAAAATATTTGCATAATAAAACGGGCGAAGGGAATAGAGATGTCAGCAACTTCTTTCTGCATTTCGCCCCCGGGCTGCACCGGGGCGGCGAGGCACAGTGAAGGGCGGTGCCCCTGCTGCGACACGGCTTGTAAATCTCGTCATGTAGCGAGCGGGGTGCTTACCTCACGGTTGGGTCCTGGTGTGCACCCGCCTCGGCTCGGCCGCCGACTCGCCGCGGCCCGGCCCGGCCCGGCCCTGCCCAGCCCAGCCCGGTGGTGACAACGGATGAGGTGGATGCATAACTCAGGTGTCGCGCGCCCCAATGACTGGTCCGATCCGTATCGCCGAGACAAATGAAGGCTGAATGTGCGCACAATTATTGGCGCAACAGCGGAACGAGCGATCGGCACAGCTCAATTGGGAGGGGCCTGCCTGCCTGCTCGGGCTTGCCGCCGGGCCGAGCCGAGCCGCCAGGCGGACGTAACTTAGCCCTCGCAAGGGCGCACGAAAACAATTGCGGCCCGTAAGTATCGCGTGGAATAAGAGTGAGACACGTCAAATAACTTTCGATCCTCGAATTTCGTTTTGTTATTGCGCTCGGTGCTGCCTTGCACAAGGGCGGAGAGTGCCGCGCGCTCGCGCCCCGCTACGCTAAGCCGCGCTGGCGACCCCATAAATTAGGCGCCATATTGCCCACGTTATCCGTTTACACGGAATAGTGTCTGCGGGAGGCTTAGGGCCAGTTCACACCGCCGTTTGTATCAGAGGCGCGCGAGCCGGCCAAATCACCGACTGTGTGTTCGTGTGTGTGTGTGCGCGTGTGTGTACGCATGTGTGAGTGCCCCACTGTGTGTGCCAAAAATGCCGAGACATTGTCCGAAGCACCGGTCGCGATGGCTCAGCTGACAGCTTTAGCCTCATTCACACCGGACTGTACTGCAACATGACAAGATCACATCGTGTGTGTCGCGGCGGCGAAGGGATTCGAAAAAAAAGGGTTCCTCTTCTTGCCCCACACACGCACACACGGCAGGAGGGAAGAAAGAAAATGTGAGACGAACACAGCGGTAAGAGGAACAGCAGATCGATTATGAGAAAATTGAGGAAAACATAGAAGCTTGCACTCTTTAAGAAGAGAATCGTAGTGAAGATGGAGAATAATTGATCTTAGAATGGGAAATTGGGACACTGGAATGGGTGATGAGACGTGCAGAGGCGCAGGAAGAGAGCCTGAGGGGAGAGAGGCGGCGAGGGGAGGGGAAGCCGAGGCCCGCATCAAGCGGCGCCAATCATGGCGTCCCTGTTCGAACCGTTCCATTATTATTCCCGGGCGAAATTTCGACCTGTCACGCCGCTTGCTGTAATTTAATTGCGCATATACGCGCGCCGATTAGAGTTCCTCAAAAACTTTCGCCGCGAAAAGCGGCGTGCGGTGCGCGCAGCTTGAGGAGGAGGAGGAGGACAGAGTGTTGTCAAAATGTTGTTGGGCCATCCATTATCGATCGGCTCCTTCCTTATTCATTCACGTTTTTACTTAACGGTCCAGTGGATCGTCCTTGACACACACACACACACACACACACACACACACACACACACACACACACACACACACACACACACACACACACACACACAGGGTACTACTCGCATACGCTCAGGCGTTAGACCCATTCTTCGGATTCCCCGCGGCGTTAATGGTATAATCTGACTGTGTGTTTGTTGTTGTTGGGACGTCCATCAGGTGGAGCGGATCGGAAGGGGAGGGACGCCTGGAAACGAAAACAACGCGTCTGAATGCCGAGGAAATGAAGCGAGCGGCCAGGCCTCTCACTCAGCCCTTCATTGCTTCTTGAAATTCAAACAAAATCACAATGACACAGGATCCTCGCATGGAAACCAAAACAATGTACTGTGAAAAACGCAAAATGTAAAATACTGTTAATACTGTTAATACTGTTAATATTAATAATGAAAGAGTAAACATATTAAAGTATTTTTTTTTTAAAAAAAAGAAACTTTGGCCTGTAGATTAATCTTCTTTATTCGTTAAGCGCTGGTCCGAAGTTGAAGGTGCGTCCCACTGTGTGCGTCGAGAAGACGCCCCGGCCGCTAATGGGGTGCAGCCTGTTAGCGACACGCGCTCCTGGTAAAACTTTAAGAGGCGCGCCGCCACGCCTCCTGTCGGATAGGAGCGCATTCAGGTGTCACAAGGCGTCAAGAGGACCGTTCCGTTAAGTGAAGGGGCGGGGCCCCTGGCGATAGCATCTCAGCGGGCGACACAGTGACCACGCTGACCATTAGGACGCATCCCCGCATGCTCCAAATTCAGTCGTGGAATACCAACCGCACGCCAAAAAACAGGCGTCTCGTGTGTGTGTGTGTGTGTGTGTGTGTGTGTGTGTGTGTGTGTGTGTGTGTGTGTGTGTTTCTTGGCATGGCATGGAGAGTTATCGGCCGCGGGATCGAAAAGGTGGTGGCACTGATGGCGCGCGGCGTCGCGCGCACACAGATGAGACAGAGATACCTCCCCGGAATGTTACATGATTGCGTCCATTTTTCACAAAGCCGCCAGAGACGCTCGCCCCTGCGTAACTTGGAGGTGCAAATTCCGTTTGGGCGCGCCGAAAGTCGCAAACTGTGCTGGATGGTAGAATACGGGAGCGTTTTGACGGTAGAATAGAGGAAATTCTGTTTTTGGAACGAACCACTGTCAACAGCGAACCGCGTTGTCGGCAGTAACCTGTTTGAAATCCGACGTGACGTCCAGTCCGGGCGACCCGCACCTTTCGCCTCGCTCCCGCGTTCAAGTCTCCGGCGAGTGCACGCACACACACACGACCATTACCACCGTGCTAACACACCCGCGACCACCAGAAACAGCAGCGCAGACAACAACTGCAGACCGCGCAGCCGAACACTCACCGCAGTAAAGCACCGCGCGAGACAAATAATCTGCGCGGCGCGCCATCCTTCGGCGTGTCTGCACATCGTTTGCTTGACGCCGGCGCGCCCAGCGCAGCACGACCAGATGTCGCGTCGACTGACACGAAAAGATAGAGACCTCACAGATCTTGTTCTTTAATTCAGCCTTCCCTGCTGACAATTCTTGAATAACTCAATTCAAACTAAAAAAAAATTATGCATCGATTTCATTAGTCTTTTGGTCCCATTATTATTCTTGTTTTCGAAGGGTAGCTCATTCATCAGATTGTATGCATTTCTCTTCTGTGATTCCCGAGGGAGGCTGCGCGTGACCCAGCGGTGTCATCCTCTTAGTGTTGCTTCTCGGAACGCATCCGGCCTAATGAATTAATGAGGCTGCAATTGAAAGTGACGGTAATGACGGTGCCCATGCGCGGCCCACTGTGCGCTCTGCCTCACGCCTCGAGGCCTCTTCGCGGAAACCAAGACGACAAGTGGAATTTTTGTTAAGAAGGTTCATAACTTCTTTGTTCATTTTTTCCCGTTCAAAACGTAACAGTACGCTGTCGTTGCAGAATTCTGCCGCATTTTTTAAATATTTTCTTTTTTTTTTTTTTTTGTGGAATGTTAAGAACACTGCAACAACAAAGGCTGTCAACCGGCGTCCGGCCTAATTGCAGCGCAAATCGGAATACAATTGCGGCGGAAGTACGGCGAAGTACGGCGCCAGATGCAAATATTGTCGTGTGCGGCGCATCGGGTTGTAGGGCCAGCCATTGTCTGGCAAAGAAAGCTACAGCGTGTGACAAGAATGTCGCCGCTGTCGCACTCATTGTTATCCACTGACCCACTGGAGGAGGAGAAAAAGTGAGGGTTCGTGATTTAGTGTGAGTACTACACGCACGGGAGTCGAACACTGCTGTGTCAACCGTCAGCGGCGATGTATGGTGAGACTTTGGTTTGTAATGAGTCAGTCAAGGAGCTCACTTTTTCTGTGCTGGGCGTTAGAACTACATTGTCAAAACCTTACAAACTATTTAAGGCTTTTCAATTTGTTTGTACATAAGTATTGATGTATTTGTCCAGGTGCAAGTTATGTGAAAATTTCTGCATATATTGAGTAGGATTTTATAAATACTTAAGCAGAACATGTGGAAATGTTGCTCCTAATTAATTGTACGTAGCTTACACCCGCACAAATACGTCAGTAGTACATCAAAATTTAGTGTGTAGCCGCCTCAGGATTTCAAGTTCAAAGTCCGCTCTAGAGCTTCCTCCCGGCCATGCGGCAGGGCTCCAGACCGAGCGGTGCGGTGCGAGGCGGCCCTCCGAGACAATGTTGCCGGTGAAGACACGCTCGTTTTTACAGCGGCAAGTCCATTTTACAGCGCCACTATTTGCATAGGGATCGTGTCGATAGTGCGATAGGGCGGCCGCGAGGCGAGCGGTGCGGCGGTGGAAGGCTTGCAGGGACGATATGTGGAGGTACGCGGCACTTTGAAAACTGATTCTGATTTACGAGATGGGCTGCGGCATACCGCGCCACGCCCCGACAAGGCGGCGGTGCGGCGGTACATCGCGAATCGCCCAAATTCCTCGATAACCGCCGCCTATTTTTCACGCCAGATGAACAGACAAAGCCCCACCGGCAGCGCCGCCCTGACGCACGTCCAGACGCCGGAGCGGCGGCCGTTTTCGGCGCACCTACCCCCCGAGGGCGTCGGTCGGCGCCAGTGGCACTGACTGAGAGAAACCTCTTCTCCACCAGCGGCGCCCCCTGCGGCCGGCCCGCGCGCCCAGCCGGTACATCATCAAATGAAGCGAGCTTTGTGCGTTAGCCTCCAGGACGAGGGGCAGCGCCAACGAAGACGAAGTGCCCATGACACGGCTCAGATTCCCCCCCCCCCCTGCCCGCCCGCGCTCACGTACGCAAATAGACAGTATGGCCCCGCCGGCACACTCATATACGGATCATCCCGCGCGTCTTTAATTAGCGAACATCATAAATTCAAGTTTGAGCTGGGAGGGGGGGGGGGGAGGGCGCACGACGCCCGGGGCGCGGCGAGGCTGGCCCGTATGAGGGTGCCGGCGCAGCGCTGCGCTCGGCGCTGGGCCAGGGAGTGCTCGCACAGAGTGGTCCGATGAGTCTGGCAATAAATTGAGCTATCGCGCGCCGTATAAATATGTGCAGCGGGGCCATCATCATATCGTACGGGGCGTCCTTGGAGCGAAGGCCCGCAGGTGGAATGCCGCGGACGGCAAGCCGGGCAGCGCAGGGCATCGCAGCGTGCAGGTATTGCGTAACGCTGCTGTTTTAGGGCGTTCTGGAGCTAATTCTACCAAAAACCGTAAAAAAATCTCGGTCAAACTGGACGCGTTTGTTGTCACAGCTTACTGTTTTTCAGTGTCGCCGGGTTGCTTGGCGCTGCCTAGCCCACAGGCGCCTGGCACCCCGAACTGCTGGCGGCCTTGCGAGGGGAGAGCTAGCTAGACCAGCATCCTGGTCCCCTCTGCGCCCACTGTGTGCGGGGGCGTGCGGCACCACACTCGGCGTACTACACACTTTCCCCTTTATGAATCGCAGCCCAAAACACACGGCGGCGATAGCATCGCGCGTCATGAATCAGGCTATCGACTAGGGCTCTGCATTAAACTGCGCGCCGCGGCGTGGCGGCGTGCGGCGGCGGAGGGACACAGCTGCGGCGATAAGCGGAGGAAGGAAAAGAAGCGCGTTTCGAAATGGTGAACGGCCGCCGCCGCCGCACGGCTAGAGTCATTGCGCCCGCCGTCAAACATCGTGTCCAAAATAAAGGGAAAAATTCCGGAAAGTGCGCATTTCATAGCTCTATTGCGAGTTTCTAGAGGCGTCGGTTTTCAATGAGGATTTCTGTTTGTAAGGGTGTACATACATTCTTTCCGTTGTTTTTCCACTCCGTCTTATAACAATAACATTAACAACAAAAACAACAACAACAACAACAACAAGAGAGTCAAGTGCATGGGGCACGTGTGCCGCGGTGTCAGTCCGATGATGTAATGCCTCCACCGGGTTTATCTTGTCTCGCCATTCACGCGGGGCCTGGGCCTGGGCCTGCCCGGCCTGCCCGGCGCTCGGGGTGCAGCAAAAGGTGTAAATGCAAATGTCACCATATATTTCCGAAAGGCTGCAAATTGAATCCACCCCATTAGCGGTGCCGTGTGTGCATTGTCACGTAACAGACAGACACACGAAACAGACTCAACGGAAAGACGACGGACGAAACAGATCCAACACACAAACAGGGACAGACATGCTGGTATCTACAACACACAGAACAGACTGAACAATCGTAAAATGCACACAACACGCAGAGACACACTCAGAACTCACACACACGTAATTATCATTTCTTTTCGAAAAACGATTGTGCTCCCACAGCATATGGTAGGGTTTTTTGTTGTTTTTTTTTTTGCATTGCAAAAATAGACCTTTGAGCCGCCAATGCAACATGACGACTGCTAATGGCGCCGCAACAACTGCAACTACTTCTGCTAACTAATAAGATCTCGCTGCGCTACTGGATGCAGCGCATGCAACCCCCCTCGCCCCATTGGTCCGACTGCAGCGCGCAAACAGGTCGGGAGCAGGGGAAGGGAGGGGAGCAGATAGCAGAGCGCATGCATGCGGCGTGATTGGGCCGCATTGCACGTCACCTTATTATGCAGAGTGTAATGATGCCCGGAGGAGTCCGGCAGGGACTCGCGGGGGGGACGCCTCTCCGGGTAGTGTGCCCCGGAGGAGTCCGGCAGGGACTCGCGGGGGGGACGCCTCTCCGGGTAGTGTGCCCCGGAGGAGTACGGCGCGGAAGCCCCAGCAGGCGCAAAAAGGGTAGGTTGGTAAACGGCCCTGGCGGCGGCCCTGAGTGGGACGACCACCCTCGCGGCGTCCTTGGCGAGCGCCGGTCAGCCCCTGGGCGTGGCGGCCCCGGCGCTCTGCGGGGAGCCGAGCTGGTCGGGCGAGGGCGGCGCGGCGGGGACGCGCGTGAGTCGGGTGTGGCCCACTGTGGCTGCAGTCCTCCTCGAAGGCCTCGCGTCAAAGGCGCCGCTAATGCCCGCGAATTAATAAAGGCCGCCGTCATGGAAGGGACGCGCACGGGAGCCGCGATATGTTTATCCGCGGCCGCGATTTATGGCTAGCGCAGCCTTCTGTTTAATCCCGTATTTGTCATAGGCGAGCGCGCGGCCGGATCGCCCGCTTTCGTCGCGCATTAATATCGCGCCCCGCCCCTCACGGCCACTTTCCGCGGGCAGTCGCTATTTATCAGAACTATTCATTTACCTCCCGGCTGCCTTCATCTCGGTCGTTCTAACCGCGGGAATCTTGGCCGGTTCTCGATCCGGAAGTGGCGTGGACGCGTGCCCCCGGCGTGGAGAATCATCATCGCGTGGCGACGGTGCGCATCGGGGAGGGGAAATAAATCATAGCGCCGGATCGGCGGGCTGCACCCCGCGGAACAAAACTCGACAAATTGACAGGCATTCGCGTTCGGACGCGCCGCGGGACGCGCGCACCCAGCACCGCCGCGCGCGGCCACCTGCCTGGCCGCGGCCCGCCACCTCCACTGCCGGCCACCACCGGGTAATTTATTGGCGAACCCAGTGTTTATTTATGTGGCCACGGGTGGGCGTTGTTGTCGCGAGTGCTCTGGCCGCGTGTCGCGTGGCAGAGCAGAGCGGAGCACCAGACTCAGAGTCTGTCTCTCTCGCAACCGAAGGGCTTCCCCTCTGAGGTGCGAGAGAGAGACAGCGACTCTCGGCATCGGTGTGCAGAGCAGAGCGGAGCGGAGCCAACTGGAGCGGCTGATTGGGCGCCCGCGGCGGTGGCGGCTGGATGAGCTGTGGAAGAAGGCCTGTCTCTGACGAGGGGGCGCCGAGCCACGCGAGGCCCCAGGCAACAGAGAGAGAGAGAGAGATAGAGAGAGAGAGAGAGAGAGAGAGAGAGAGAGAGAGAGAGAGAGAGAGAGAGAGAGAGAGAGAGAGAGAGAGAGAGAGAGAGAGAGAGAGAGAGAGAGAGAAAGGAGGGTATTGGCTAGGAGAAAAATGGTGCGATGGATGGAGCCTGAGGAGCAGTCAGGGCTCCAGGAGGAGCGCCAGATAGAAGGAGGACGTGAAGGCTCACCTGAGGCTGCTAAGGTAGACGCAGGGATTCTGGTGGTTTGAAGGCGCTGGGCGGGATGGCCAAGACAGCCGGCCGGGCCGGCCCAGCCAGGTCCAGCCCGGTGCGGCGGGCAGCACGGGGCAGGGCGCAAGGCACGTCATATTGGCGGCGACGCGCTCTTTGCCGGCATGCCAAGACGGTAAATCAAAAGGCGAACGCAACATTGGAATCGGCGTGGCGCGGCCCGCCAGCCCCGCCAGGCTGCCAGCCCCGCCAGCCCTGCCAGCCCCGCAGTGGGCCGCACTTAGCAGAACCAACTGGTCCTCCATCAATTAGCCGGCCTCAGACCAATATTTGCACTCTGCTGTGACGCGCGCCTAGCAGGCCTGCCTTCCATAAAGAACCTGCGCAGGTCAAGAAGCTGTTCATGCGGAAGAAAAAGAAGAAAACCGCGATGGAAAAGTGGTACGTAATGTAAAAAGTGTGTAATGGCGGTAGCCGGCGACGGGATCAAAAAAATAGGTCGTTGGATGTTAGGAGGAGGTGAGCAGCACCATGACTCTCGGTGCCTCGCCCCACCCCGCCTCACCCCGCCCCACCCCGCCCCACCCCGCCCCTCCGCGCGAACGGCACCGCGGCGCGTGGGTTTCGACAATCACGGTATCTGTCACTGCTTTATTTATTCATAATTCAGTCGTGCCTATCCCATTGGTCAACGCGCGGCGCGCTCCCGCTCATCGCTGCCTGCAGACTGAACACCACGTCGCTCCGTCGCTGGCCCTCGCGAGGCGTTGCACGGGGCTGACGGATCCCTGGAACTACTAGATGACGTGGTGGCACAGTGGTAACGTGCAGATCTCCCATTCAAGAGACCCCGGTTCGAGTCCGGGTAGGTGGGCGAAAGGAAAATAAAATTCCGGTGTTCGAGCTACAAATGCGCAACATCTCTTGATATAAAAGCTGCAATATTGTTCCTTTTTACACTTCTTGTTTTAGTTTTGTTGGCATATGAAATACCTAGATGTTTGGTAAAAGTTACTAAAAAGGGAACTAGTGGCATTGTTATGTTAACTACAAATATCTGGCAAGTTTTACTAGACTGAGACCACTAGACAGTTTTTTTTTTAACCAGAATTCTAGTTGAGTTATATTTTATCAGACAGTTTGGTATTTGGTAACAGGATTCTAATTAACGTTACAAGACTTTTTTTTCAGTGCAGTGAGCCAGAAGACCGCCTGCGCCGTCGTCTGGGCCACTGTGTGCAGGTCGCCCCGTGGGTGCGAGAGAGAGGGACGGAGCCCCCGCGTGCTGCTCCGTGACCTCTGCGCGTCAGGTGCGCGGGGCGGCGTGCCGAGCCACTGGCGGTGGTGCGCGCGCCTGCATGCCGGCTGCATGCCCTTGCCCCAATCAGCGACGCTTCAGCCACTACCGGAAGGAGCCTGCGCGGGTCGCGTGGGTGGCGATGCAGCTGAGCGAGGCACAGTGGACCGGTGAACCACCGTGGACCACCGCGTCGACCGAGGGGCGGTCCGCAGCCGCCAAACGGCCGCGGCTCCGTCACGCCAGATCCGTCCTGTAATCCCATTTCGGAGATTTCACGACCCGTCGTTGGGAGTACCCGCGACTCCCTCCGTTAACGATCCATTCAAGATACGTGACACACCCCTCTGTTCACGATGCAAAAGGGATATCAGGCTACCTTCAGACTGATTCGCTGAATTGTGGCAAGCGCGACTGAAAAACACTGCACTTTACATCGGCCGCCGTTTTGACGGCGCACTTCACCACAACATGTCAGCGCGGCGGCCGGCTCCCGCAGCGACTACCGCGGCCCAGAGGTCAGAGGCGTCGCCACGGCTAATGCTGGACATGCCTCGGAGAACAACAACCACCGAGCCATTCTGCCGTAAGATATGGGTAGCCAAGGTAACACAGCCTCGCACTGGAGCAGGGCGTGGCGGGGCGTAGCGCGCCGTGGGGCGTGGTGCTGCTGGGATGGATGATATGCGAGGTGAAATCCGCGGTTTAGATATCAGACTAGTGCCTGAGCACCGTCTGTGTGTGTGTGTGTGTGTGTGTGTGTGTGTGTGTGTGTGTGTGTGTGTGTGTGTGTGTGTGTGTGAACTTCCCTCGGCAGGGCAATGCCACCGCCCTCATAATGCACCCAGATAGCGGAGCTACCATTTCACGGACGACCGCTCTGCGTAGTTGTTGTAATACCAAATTGAAAACAAAATCGCGCCACATTCAGAGGGAGGGGTAGAATACGTGTGGCTGATGCCCAAATGGACCGCGCTTTTCTAATTAGCGAACCTGCGTGTGTGACAAGTGAATGTCTGTGAACGAACAGGTGATGTGTGTGCGTGCGCGTGCGTTAGATTACGCGCGTAGCCTCACGTTGGAGTGATACCTCGCTGATTAACGCCACCGCAGAACAAGATAATCGTTGACTGATGCCGTACATCTTTCTCGGCAGCATCAATAATATTTCCTCGGCGGCTCAGACAGGCCACGGCGCGGCATAGCAGAGCTCCGGACGCGGACGCTCCGCAAACGCGTGTGCCGCGGCGCGGCGTGCGCGTTTTGGCCTGTCCCAGTCCCCCGTATCCATCAAAGTCACGCCAAGCCCCGTTCTCACATAAGTTTTGGCTCTCGACCGCCACACCCCGCCACTGATGAGACTGTAGCTAGGCCCGGGGCGTGTGAGTGTGTGTGTGTCTGTGTGCGTGCGCTCGCCGTTTTCACGTGCTCTTAGTGGGCGGAGGGCGGGCGCGGCCTGCTCGAAATCACAGCAGGCGTTGTTTGGAAACCAAAGCCGGTGCGGTGCGCCTCCTAATTTCTCATAGCGGTGTATTCCGTTTGGGCGGACACTGCCTCGGCGTCTGCGGCTCGCGGCTCGCCCCGCGGAGAAACGCGCTCGCGCGCTGGGACGGAGCCTGACGGATCCGGGTTTCTACCGAATATGAAAATTAGTATACGAACATTTCCAACGAGCTGACCAGCTGTCTCTCCCCTGTCCCCCCTTCCCCTCGCGTGTGCGCGCCTCTCTGCGGGAGGATCGCTTTGCTCCGCTCAACTGGTTCCAAACCTCATCTATAAATTGTGCAGCGCGTGTTATTACGCGGCGGTTGAATTGCCACCAGATTAGACTCGTATTGCGTTTCGCCTGGGTGGGCTGCTTTCGATGTCCCTTCGACGTACTTCGGAACATGGAGGCGAGTGTGATGAATTTTTTCAGAGTCAAGAGAGAACTCCTAACGGGCTGCCGTCACTTACCCGTCACATTTTGCACTGCTTTTCCTAAAATGGTTCATCGGCCGGGTGCTGAGCCCGGGCTGCCCGCATGGCAGACGAGCGCTTTGGCCTTCTCTCTTGCCAACATGGCGAAGTTGCAGTGCGTGCGTGTGGTGGGTTCATTTGCGAAACATGCTTTCAGGACAGAGGCCTGCTCCAAAGTCACCGCCAACCCTTAAATTTCTAGAGCGCCGGTCATCTGGCAGTGCGGACCATAGACTAGCCGAGGGCCACTATTTATCGCAGGCCCCTGGGCCCCACAGGGGGTGGCACGAGGGCCCCAAAGGGCACCGCGATTGAGTTGCCACCGCGGAACGCTGCGGACAGGACGCAATGGATGAAGCCATTACGCGACCAAGTCGGCGAGGGTGACACCCTGGCAGTGCCGCGCCCGCATGGGCACCTCTCGCTCAGTTCGACTCTCCTAGTTTGGCTTCCAGTACACATCCACCTCCTGATGCGTACTGCCAGAGCTTTGAAATGAATTGGCCTTCCTCGCGGTTCATTTCTTTCTTTCTCGGTTGGCTTACCTCTTTACGGCACTTCCCAGCCCACCTTCTCCGTTTAATCCCTGGTCCACCTTCTTCCGTTCTCCTGGTCTACCTGTCCACCTCCCGGTCCAACTTCTCCGTTCAATACCCAGTCCACCTCTTGGTCCGCCTTATTCGTTACTCCTAGTCAACCTGACCACCTCCTCGCACCGCGTCGCCGCGTCTATATCCCCGTCGTTTAGCTTCTAAGTAGGTGAATCACCCGCGAGCAGCATCGGAACAGGTTCGGCAGCGTGGGTCGTTTTCCGCGCAGGATTTATGTCGAGTTTCGGTTTACCGCCGCGTGGCAGATTTCACCTAGTGACCAGCGCAGCTCAATGTTTTAGAGGGGAGCAAAAAGAGAATAAATAAATCAGGCCCAGTGAAGGAAACAGGCCTAAGCTTCCCGCGACGAAACTTGTAGCAGGCGAAAGCCTTCTTCATTAGGCCCAGGGACCTGAACGCCGGGGTGCCGCGCCGGTTGGGCAGTCCTAAATCATGACCACCGCGTTCCCTGCGGCTCATTCCCCAATCGACTGGTTTCCGTACATAGTGCTCCGCGCTTTGCTTCGCGTGTACTGCGCCTGTTCAGGCAAATACTGGGCCTCGCCGCCGCGCCGCCGTGCTAGTTGGGTGTCATTCCCTGTTCTTAATGGGGACCCAGCCAACCTAAATCGAGCCGCAGCCCCATCCCGTGCCTGGCAGGCCGCGCTGGGCTCCCCCTAGCGCTACCGCGCGCATTTATGAGGCTGGGCAGCGTGAGTTCTCAATTAAGAAGAAGGTATGCCAACACGACGAGTACCGCGCGGGAATGCGGCGACTATCTCAATTCAGTGCACCGCCAAAAAGACTGCCATTCACTGTAATGTGTAAAAGTTGCGAGGATCAGGCTTTAATTAGACAGATGTGCGTAGTGAGTCTAGGTGGCTCCTACCTCCGACGACCGTTCTTAAATTGACTAGAACAGTGCTTGGGCTTGAAGTCACCACCCCAAAATACATAAACTTCAACTTAATCTGGCCGATATGGTAAAACAGTTCTCCAAGCAGCAACAGTCAACGGTCGAAAACAAAGAAGTCGGTGGCGACGCTCTACACTGGGTAACCTTTTGCATTGTGCGTGCGTGCGCCGGACACCCTTCGACTCCTCATCTCTATAGGTCGCTTTAACAACACAGCGCTGTCCACCGGCTGCCCTTCTAGGCACCATCATGACCATTCCTTACGTTCTGTGTATGTGTGTGCGTCTGATTTGAACCGCTTGTACGCACACAAACACACACGACGTGGCTCATAGTGCCGATTGGTGCGAGTAGCACAAGCGCGCGTGTGTGTGTTTGTGTGGTGTACGTAAGCCCGCGGCTTTTCTTTGGGATGCGCTGCAGACACGCCTTTCCAGCAAGCGCGCGCGCACACCCACCCAATAATTTGGCCCAGGCAGCACTAGAGCAGCCGCGGGAGGGACAGCAGCGGGGCGTGTTGGTTAAATTAAAGCCCACGCAGTCCAATAACCCAAATCTGAATCGCAGCTTCCTCGTCCCGAAATTGCTCGCGTTTCTCTCCGCGGGCTCCGCGACGTCGAGAACAGGAACCGGTCCGTCAGTCACCTCACTGGGGCCGCGCCGCGTCGTAGGAGTCCGGGTGCCGGACGCTCGCCGGCCCGGATGGCTTCATAGACCTTTTTAGTGTTCCCACGCTCCCCCTCCCTGGACCACCGTTGCCTAGCAGCGCGAGCCAAACAAATCGCAGGTATGCTGCGTACTGGACGACGCGCGGCGGGTAGGCAGCAGCGTTGACAGCAGCTGGTCTCAAACTCGACACTTTAAAGACGACCCTCCCCCCACGAATTTAAATCGGATTTTTTTTAAAAAAAAAAACGCAGTTATGGAATTGGTTTGCTGTGCCGTTCTTCGCTCGTTCGTACGAGCGGTGCGGTGCTGCAGCGGACGGAGGCGCACAGAAGGTGACCTTTGGGTGGACAGCGCTAGTGATGTCCTCGGGTTATTTGCGCGCCCCTTGTGTGAGCGGCGTGTGTGTTGGTGTGTGTGTCCTCCAGCAGCGACAGGGCCCTGCCAAGCCGGGCGTGCCAGTCCAGTCCTTCAGGGCGCTGTGATTGCCCAGGGCGCTGTCCGGCCGTCCGGAAGGGCAGACAGGCCTCCACCGCCGCAGCCCGCAGCGCCTCTCAGCGCAACTTTGTACACAATAATGCAGTGCTCAGCCCGACCGACCGACCGACCGGTAGCGTGTGCAGGCGTGACCCCACGCGGGGCGGCGCTCGAAGCTCGAAGCCGCACCCGCCTCGACCTCTGCACGCGCCTTGCCTCGCGGTGCGGCAGAGGAAGAGGGAAAACGCGTGTGGCGGTTGGATTCGGACGCCGACGCACGGAGCGGCGGCACCCGCGGCGGCCCTCTGCTCGCAGATTTATCACACTCAGGTAATGAACACACACATCTACATCTGCACGGACACAGACTCTCACACGCGCAGACGCGGTGGTGGGCACGTGAACAAACGACGGCCGCGGTTCAACGAGTTAGCTTGGAAAACAGGATTCGGTCTGAAAGTGCGTTTTCGAATAGGTATGGTGGCTGACTCTATGGAATGACACAATAATAGAGGAAAGTCACAATAATAAGATGTCCAAGAACGTATGATAACAATCCAAGGTGTCCAAACCAGAATAATGCACAGACCACATAAAAGTAAGGAGTTGAGACACAGAATTTGGCGGCAGGGACTTCCGCTATCTCTTGTTGTCAGTACGCCGCTTCCGTGCCGAGCCGAGCCGGCCGCGCACACTCCCGCGCGATATTGATGATCTCTTTCACAGAGGCCCCGCCCCGCCCCGCCCCGCCCCGCCCCGCCCCGCCCCGCCCCGCCACGCCACGCCACGCCTAGCCGCCCCGGCACAGTTAGTACATTGAAAGCGCGCGCCGAAAAAGAATGGGACGGTGTCCTGATGTGCAGAGATAAGCCACGCCATGTGCAGGGCTTGTGCAGGGCATGCATGCTGTTGCCATTAAGGGGGAGCGCACAACGCGCGGGATTCACACGTACGGCGACGACGAACTTTACTCAGCGAAATGGTGTTTGTTTTCAGCTAACGAGAAGCAGGTAGAAAGTCAATGGGGCATAACTTGGCGCGAGTGCGTTGCTGTATTTCTCATAGTGGCGCCGAGTGCGTGGCGCATGCCTCAAACGGCAATCAATGGAGAGTGATGGCCTCGCCATGGCGCCGCGCCCTGCGGTGACAGCTATTAGGGGAAAAGTGAATGGCCATTCTAGTGAGTGCGCCTTTTTCCGTTGCAGTTGCAATGAATGAGATTTTTCTCTTTGACGTGGCTGGCAAGTGTGACGGCTGGTCCTGGAATCCGTCACTTTCACATGGTGCCGATGAAGAAACTAAACGGAATTAAAAGCGAGATGGGGTCAATCGCCAACAAATAGTTTCTACATGGGCGTGTGTTCTTTTTAACGTCAGGTTCGCAACTTCGACAGGGTATAATCCGTGGGCGCACTCGCCGTTTGGCGCTGCTGGACTGGGGGCCCCGGACCGTGGGCCCCGGACCGTGGGCCCCGGACTGCAGGCCCGGGACTGGGGACTGGGGGCCCCAGTGACCAGCAGGCAGCGGCCCGGTCGGCCGGTCCGGTCGACATTCATAGCTGTTAAGAAATACGATTCCACAACGGTCACGAGGTGCAAAGGATAGCCTGGCCGTTTGGCCGTGATAGCGTTATGTCTGCGAGCGAAAACGCTTTGCGCGTGGCGTGGCTTGGCGTGCCATAGCGAGGCGAGGCGGGGCGTGGCGTGGCGCGGCGCCGAGGCGCGCAGCCGGAATGCACCCCCAACAACAAGTCCCATTCCTCGCCCACCGCTAAGGACAACAAGGACATCCCCGTGCAGGCGGACGGGTCATAAGTGTCGATCCGAGCGGTGCGTCCGCCTCCGGCCTGCGGCTTGATTGATGCAGTGCCATATCGCACGCCACAGTGGTACCCCATGGCAAATAAAAAAAATCACTACGTCTTTAAGCATAACGCGTCTTTAATTTTTTGCGACCCTCCGGACTTGATAAACGCTCTCCGATGATCCGTTTGGCGCTTGGCAGACAGCCTGTCAGGAACTCTCCGGGCGGCGGGCCGCGGCGGGCAGGCGCAGGGACAGCGAGGCCAGACGTCTGCCTTCATGACCCCTGTGGCCCAGCCGGCCCGTCGGCGAGCGGGAAACCTGAGGACGGCGCCGTGCCGAGTCATGACGGCGTCCCGGCAGTCCTTATTGCGACATCGACGGCCCGGCCAAATTCTCATACCGGCCCGCGCCGAAGCCTCGCCTCGTCATGTGGAAGTTTCCCCTCACGACGAGCGAGATGGTCAGCCGATCGGCGGGAGAAACCTTCGTCACCTGGGTCACTCACTCACTCACTCACTCACTCACTCACTCACTCACTCACTCACTCACTCACTCACTCACTCACTCACTCACTCACTCCGACAGCCCACAACGCCATCTGCGACAGTGCAGGACAGTGTTGCTGCCTATTCCCGGCGTTTGTTTCGAATTCCGCGGCAGACAGCTTCGCCGACGTCGCGGCGGCGTGTCCCTGTAGAGCAACGCCTCGGCAGGTGAAGGTGATGGATCAAGCAGAGCGCGCCATTTAAAGCCGTGTTGAGTAATCTAATCCGCCGCTAAGACATCGTTCACGAATCGCCTGCTGGCCTATCGTGTTCGAGACAGCGCCGCGGCCACATGCTCCAGAGGCCCTTGTTCGCTGTCCTGTCGGGGCGGGGCGCCGCGGGCCGGCGGGCCGGGTCAGCCTGACACCCTTCCGCACGACAAGCTGCAGCCCGCTGACGGTACGACAACCGACTCGTGACCCTCCGTGTGAATGTCTCCATATCCAGGCGAAAAACACGCTGCAGCGCCGAGGCGGCCGAGGCGGCGGTCGAGGCGGCCAGGCAGCAGCAGCGCCGCGCGTCTTCGGATCACGAAGGTGCTGCTGCTCGTCCATTGTTTACTCCGGAGCAGCAACGCCAGCGGGCCAATCGCTAACGGGACGGGGATCGCGGTTTGAGGGTGCCATATCTCGCCTGCCGCCTCACTCCCCGTGAAATAGCGCGGAATGGCGTGAATAGCGGAACCGGGCCTTTGTTTTCACACTTGCTTCTAATTCGCTGGCCCAAAGGTTTTGAGAACCGAGTTGCGAAAGACGTTGTCGCGTCACAGCGCCCCCCAAGCCGCGGCCTCCGCCCTTCGCGGCGGATCATCGCCACAATGGCGGCAGTGATGAGTCACGGGCGGAACGGGGCCGACCGACCTATCGATGACAAACTATCGACAGTGATGGACGCGTGCGATCAGCATAATTATTATTTCGGCACGGCCGCCAATGAGTGTGTGCGTCGGGGATCTGATAGTGGCGCAGTGCGCCTCCCGGCCGGGCGATCGGTATCGAGAGGTATCTCAAAGGAACCCCGCGGACGGCAAGGGGTTGTGGGAGGGCGGCTGCACAGTATCACATCCAACGGGTATCGCACACTGCTTTCCTTCTCTCCCTCTTCACATTCTCGCGCCAAGGACGCTTCCAATGCGATAAGGCAGCAAAAAAAAAAAAAAAAAAAAATCAAACGGGAGGTAAAGCGCTGGTTTTGGAGTGGCAGCCTCGACGCGGTTCTCCAGGATGGCAGCGTGCCCACTCCCACGTGTGTGTGTGAGCGCTTACACACACACACACACACTAACAAAACACTATTCCTGCAGCAACCTTAGACACAATACGGAGCACAGACCGGAAGGAAACCTCATCACAGCCAACGCGTTCGATAAGGCAGAAAACGAAGCTGAAAGAAAACACGAGACTCCACCAGTTTGCGCAGTGTTCGATCCGCCGTGCATCCGCGGGGGCGCCGCACTAGTCGAAACGACATTAGCAGTGGGCAGTGAAGTGTTGAGGAGATCCTTGTTCATCGACTGGAGTCTTTCAAGTTTTTTTTTCGCGGTCAGTGTCAAGAGT
The DNA here is from genome assembly GCA_030522485.1 of Stenchaetothrips biformis. Lineage (NCBI taxonomy): Eukaryota > Metazoa > Arthropoda > Insecta > Thysanoptera > Thripidae > Stenchaetothrips > Stenchaetothrips biformis. Next base: position 12,198,549 of record CM060098.1, read on the forward strand.
GGGCCGGACTCGAAGGACTCGCGGCAGACACCGTTCATGATCGCCTTATCACGCACGCCTGCACACGTGCGCACCACACACACATACACACACACACCTAGCTCGAGGTCGCGTCCTTTGTGTGTTCCATCTTTTGTGCGCTTCACCTTGCTGCTGTACGGTCATTACTGCAGGCAAGGGCGCGGCGAGGAACCGAATCGACTGCTCCCAAATAAAAAGCAGAATTGAAAAGGCCGCGCGAAGAACCCCCTCCCGGATGGCGAGTGAGTCAGTCGGTCCCCGGCAGCGAGCCGGCCGCCTCGGCGACGGCGCTGTGGGTCTGACGGCCGGCAGCAAGGCGCACGCGCCGTCGCTTCATAATTTCCCCCCCGCGACTTCACGCCACCCCTTCGAAAGCCACCGTGTCACGCGCCTCGCGCAAAAAAGGAACAGGGCAGAACGCGGAGTAAGCGTCCACTTTCCTCGCGTCTCTGTCGCTCCGCGGGGCCGCGGCGCGCGGGTTGGACAAGGAGCGCCTTATCCGGCCTGTCATCGGCACGATCCTGCCTCATCACCGCGCCGTGTGTGTGTGTGTGTGTGTGTGTGTGTGTGTGTGTGTGTGCGCGCGCGTGAGTGACACCGAGTCCTTCAGCCGCGCGGCCCCGGGACTCGTCATCAATTCACCATAACCCTGAGAAAAGGGCTGTGAGGCGGGGCCCTATGTCGCACAGTGGGCCAGCAGACCGGACAATGGATTCCTCGTTCAGGGATCAATCCACTGGTGGGGGTCACACGTTCGGTTCGATTCCCACTTAGCGACTCTGGGGGTCAAAACGCGTCTAGAGTCCCGCGACGCCTGCGCCGATCTTCTGCCTCATTGTGTCGTCGCTCGGTTTCGGCAGCTCCATGAGTGCGACGGGAACAGAGCAACGAGTCGCCGCGTGGCGCGGCCGTGCGGCGGGGAGGGTCTTCGGACGCCCAGGGCATGCCCAGGGTCATGGCGTGCCTCATGGCGTGCTGGCCGGCCGGCCGCGCGGGGGGCGACGGCGTTACGCAAGGGGATGACAGGCGATGACGGTCTGGACGCCGTCCGAGGGTCCGTCCCGTTACTCGCCGCACGGGGAGAATCACACATTAACAACTCACTTTCACTCAGACACTCCGGCCGCAAACTCATTTGCACAATCACACTCAATGCGCAAGAACAGAACCAAAAAAAAAAATATATGCCTTTGGCGGGGGACAAGAAAAAAAAGCGTTCTGTTCAGGCCGCTGTAACTCGCAGTGTAAAGGCCAATGCTAAACTGTCTTCCGTGAATTGCTTTATCAAAGTAACAAGTTTTTTTTTTCTTTGTTAGGCCTGAAATTGTTTGTAAGGTTTTGAGAGTGCAGGGCACTAATTAGCACCGATTGTGCGACGCGGTGACCTTGCCTGGCGCCTTGCCACGCCCCGCCCAGCCCCGCCACGCCACGCCACGCTCCGCCCACCCCAGCGCCACTCCGCAGCCATGACTCGCCGACGTTTGCGGAACTCCTGTTTACCACGCGCCAGCCTGGTCGCCTGCGGGGTAGGCAAGCCCGCTGCGCTCGGCAGCGGCGCGGCACAGTGGGCCGGCTAGGGGCCCTTGAAGAAGAATCGTTTTGGCAGCGCCGAGGGAGGGCAGTCGGAAGACCGCGTCCAGGACGACGCCAAGTACGGCACCACCTTGAAGGGGAGCAACAATGGCCGCTGGGTCGTCAAACCACAGCGTGGCGCCCGGCGGGGCAGGCAGGGCTGGCAGCCACATGCCGGTGTGGTTTGACCCAAAGCTCGATTTAATTGTCTACATAGAAGTCGGACCGGGCCGTGTGTGTGTGTGTGTGTGTGTGTGTGTGTGTGAGAGAGAGAGAGAGAGAGAGAGAGAGAGAGAGAGAGAGAGAGAGAGAGAGAGAGAGAGAGAGAGAGAGAGAGAGAGAGAACGTATGATGTCAGTCTGCAGAAAGCGCCCTGAAGGAGGCGTAACGAATGCCGAAAAGTGAATCTGCCGCGTCACACCTCCTCGACCCCCTGCTTCATTTTGTTTTATTGTTTTTTCATCGCGCCGAGTCGACCGACCGACTGACTCTCTTTGCGTGTCACTGAGTCGCGATGGCGGCCCGAGTAACGCCACGCGTTTACGGCGCACTGTTAATCCAAAACACTTGTACAACTTGCCGGCATAAAAAATGGAACGGCGTGACTGAATACTCGCATAAATCGAGGGCGGGGGACGCTCCGTTACTCTCGCTATCTTGATGTCGTGTCATTTTATAGGGGATCGAACTCGACCAAGGCGCGACGCCCGTCCAAGGTGGACAGGGATCACACCCATGCGGCCAGTGGGCCAGTCCCGGCCAGCCCCGGATGCCTATTGTTGACTCACTCGCAGAGGAGTAGGAGTTGGGGCTGGCTTCGAGCAAACTAGCCATTGGCCTCAAATCATCAATCATTCATGGTTGACAAATAAACAAGCAACCAAATAAACACGAATTTTTTTATTTTTTTTTTTCAATCCGGGTCCATACAGTTTTGCACGTTTTACACTCGCCCAAGAGCAAAATGGACTAAACACAAGAGGCCTTTTTTTTTTTTTTTTTTTTTTTTGTAGAATCCCAAGAGGAGTAAGTGTTAATGTGTCACAACCAGGATGCAGCATGACAGGACACGCCGAAAACGGAGCATCCAGAGCAGGCATGTCTGTCAATATATTGGAGCGGCAAACGAATCGTCGGAGCAGGAAAAGACGGAAAACTCTGGCGGGTTCGCTAAATTTCCCCAGTGCACCCCATCGGCTGGAGGATGAGTGATACGGCGCGCAGGGAGCCATAAAAGAGGTAGCCGCGCATTGCGCTTTACGGCCTGTCCAGTGTCGCTGCGTGATTTAAGCGCCACTCCACCGCGTCCCCGAACCACGCGTGCGTAGCGGGCATCAGATCCAGATAAGCCTTCTCCAATCCGCAAAACTTGCAACGAAAACACGGAGGACGGTCCGTATTCCTGCTCATTTTCAAGTCCGGTACTGATGAAAACTATGCGGCAGGCCGACACCACTTACGAGCCCTTTTTGCATGTCTTTCTTCGTCTCAAATTAAACTACGGTGAAGCTGTGTGTGAGTGTGTGTGTGTGTGTGAGTGTGTGTGTGTGCGCGCGCGCAGGGAGCCACCCTGGGTGCAGTAAAAAGCGACGCGGCCAGAGTGGCCGGCGGCTGGACAGAGAGGGAGCTAGTAGCGAATCGTGACGCCCGTAGATGTGCTCCTGTCCGGTGGGCCTCACTGGGCGTGGCGTGGCGTGGCGTGGCGTGCGCGGCGTGGCGCGGGCCGTCATGCCACACACGGCGCGGTGCGGTGATGTCCAGGACGTGCACCACCGCGAGGTGGAGGCGTGCTCCACGCCCCAGGGTCAGTGCGGGCGAGTGCGGGTCGTCGGCCAGCGAGACGGGACGGCCTCCCGTCAAGAAGCTTCCTGGCTTGGCTGGCAACGGGACGCACGCCAACGCTACCTGAAAAATAAAGAAAACGCGTCAAAAAAAAAGATTGAAGTAAGTTTGCCCCCCGGCCTAAAGGCCGCCCCTGGATCCGCCACTGCTTGGCACGGAGTTTCCCAAGCGAAGTGAAAGAACACGCGAAAATTGCCGGCGGCAAGGCTGCCCTCTGCGGCCGTGCACTGCGCTGTGCGGCGGGATGTGTGCACCGCGGACCGACGCGGACCGCACCGCACACTGCAGTGGGTACACTAGTGGGTGCGCTGCAGGCCTGCTTCAATTTGGCCGCGCGATTGCACCTCCGATACCGGCCAATGCATTCTGGGGCGGCCAGGCAGCCGGCCAGCCAGCCAGCCAGGCGGCCCGCAATGGGTCAAGGGACACGCACGCGGCCAGTCCATCTAGTTTTGATTTAATAACAACAGTCGCGCGGCTTATGAAGCGGCTACGCGGCGGGCATGGCGGGGCGGGGCGGGTCGACGGCGCGCGGTCGTGACCAGTGGCTAGTCGCCTGGGTGGCAGTGCGGCGAAGCGCCCTCCACGCGCGTGGTCAATGGTGTGTGTGTGTGTGTGTGTGTGTGTGTGTGTGTGTGTGTGTGTGTGTGTGTGTGTGTGTGTGTTCGTCTGTCTGTCCGCATGTCGGTCTAGTGCGTGTGTATGTGTGCGCGTTTGTGCGAGACACCATACTGCACGCTGCGCGCTGTCTCTGGCCCAGGCATCCCGTCCACGCGGCGCACTCGTCGAGGCGACGCAAATCCCTCCCGGCCGAGACCCGCCATGGAGCGCGGCGCGCGTCGATGGTAGCCGCGACGCCAAGACGTGGTCGCGGGCTTGCCGAACTGCACACTCACACCAGGAAGACTTTGCAAAGTCGAGTATGACTCGCTGTCTGCCCTGCTGCTGGCCACGCAGCGCCGCCGCCCCGCCGCGCCTCGCCGCGCCCCGCCGCGCCCCGCCACGCCCGGCCGCGCCCCGCCGCGCCATCCGTAGGGCAGGCCGTCGTCCTGTCAGGCGGAAGTGGGATCGTGTGAAGGGAGTTAGAGTAAAGCAGGTGCAGCGCCCCGGAGCGCCGCGCCGCGCCACGCTCCGGCCGGGATGCTGGATCCGGAAATTGCGTCTCGATCGTATCTCGTCAAAGTGGCCAGCCGTCGCAGAGTCCCTCGGCAAACGAGCGAGCCTAGGCCGGGCCGCTCGGCCACGCGCGGATGAACGGCGCTTAGGCATCCTAGGCAGCCTGTTTGCGCGGGGCGCGGCGTCCTCCCCGCAGCACCCAGTGCACTGTGAGGACACCCGTGGAGGGAGATTCCACGTCTTGGCACCTCGAATTTTTTTCCAATTTGCACCTGGTATTTTTTTTTTCAATTCCCACCTGGTAGTTGTCTTTCCAATTCCCACCTGTTATTTTTTTTTCAATTAAACCTGTTTTTTTTTTTTTTTTTTTTTTTTTTTTTAATGCACATCCTGTATTTTTTTTTCTTTTCAACCGCGCACTTCTTTGCATCAGTGAGTGACAAAAACTGTTTCAATCGTAAGATAGCGGTAAAAAAGCTAGGCGATTTCTCTGTTTTCTGGCCGTCCCGCTGGCTCTGCTGGGGCGGGCACCCGCTCGTGAGGTCGGCGGCCGTCACTTCACCTTCCCTTTTCAGCGCCGTTTTCAATCTCCATAAACAAGGCGCTGCACTGCAAGCGTCACGCGTGCATCCGAGAGGGCACAGTGGGCCAGAAGACTGGCGCGGGCGGTCAAAATACTGGCCGCCTGCGCCGATCTTCTGGCCCACTGTGGGGCCGCGTCCGGAACGCGCAGCTCTTCACTCGGATGCAGCCTCAGTTTCATTCAACGAGGATGCGCTGTGCAATCAGCCGGGGCAAGCAGGTGCAGGCGGAGCAGCAGCTCAGAGAAAAGGATCGTGGTGAAATAGAATTTTAATAATAAAGAGATTCATCGCACTGGGGTTTCAATTAAACAAACAATCCTTGCGCGCAGGTCGCCGTGAGCTCCGTTTCCGGAAGGCAGCCCCGCTAAGCAAAGAATGCCCGCCGGACGCCGCCGCGACCGTTGCTTTGCACATCCTTCAGATAAGCGGGTGCTCAGCCAATTACTAGAACAAGTGCATCGCCCGCTGTGTCAGCCAGGACAGATGCAAGGATTGCCGCGCCCCGCCCTGCGCACTGCCGAGCTCGCCAGATCAAAGAAGCGCGGAGCGTGATTGTTTCCCGAGGTAAAGCCACCACAAAAATATTTTTTTTTTCCTGTTTTTTTATTGGATTGGGTCACGGGGTCGCGTCGCTACTGCGCGTGATGAAATGGAAATGGAGCCGAGGCGAGGCAGTGGCGTTGTCGCAAGAACACACTCTGCTTTGCCTTAACAGCGGCGCGCCATGCAGTCGTACGGCCCGCCGCGCTACTCGTCCTTGCCAGGGAATGAACCTGAAAACAATAACGCAGTCATGCCGCGCACGAACGCGGCGGAAAACAACTGCGGGGGCGCCGCCGCCGGGAGGCGAACCCGTGGACGCACTGGTCGTTCTCCCTGTTGAGACCAAGCGTCTGCACGCCTGCTTCAGCTGGTTAACCCAAGCTCGACAACCCCGCCCCGCGCCTTGAGACAATTGGGTGAAAACGAGCTAAAATTACTTCTCTTACCAGGAGCAATGAACATCGTGGATCATCACTCTGCACACACGTACTACCACACAGACATCACACACACACACACACACATACACACAGACACACACACACACACACACACACAAACACACACACAGAGTGGGTCCCGGAACTCGGTGCGGTAGGACTATCTGCTCTGCTTTCTTTACACGTGCACTCCGTTGCTCTGCGTTGCACTCCGCACTTAGCGATGGATCCATGGCGGCTCGTTAATGCCTCCCCCTCCCGGACGCTTTCTCCACCTATTTCAGCGCTAGGACCCGCCGCGCCCCGCCCCTACGCTCCATAGGGGGAGGCCAGAATATGGAAAACCTGACATAAGAGACGTATGTTGTGGATCAAAAAAGAGGGAGGAGAAGAAAATACAAAGGTACACTGGTACACTCCAAAGAAGTTATTGTAGAACGACCAGGTTGCTACGCTTAGAGGGAATGAGAGATGCAACGTAGAAGTGGATGTTGAAGAGAAGATAAGTTCACCTCTTCAAATGTGGGTTGGAACGTGAGCTGCAAATTCCATTCTCTTCACTCCATGGACAAGTTAATCTTTAAAACATACGTTACCAACAAATAACCCACTGTCTTTCGCATACTGCACAGTAAGTGCCACCAAACGCGCAGTCCGGCGCGCTGCCGGCACCGAGATCGGTATCGGCGCGGCGTGGCTGGGCCGGCCGAACCGAACCTGGGTGGTCCATTATTCTTTGGGGAGGATATATGGACTCCGGCGGCCCGGCGGCGGACCCACGCCATTGGGCGATTGACCCGCTTACCGGCGGCTCCCAGCGGCTCCCAGCAAAGCTCGCCGATGTCGCTGGGTCACGCGAATGCCCGGCCCACGGGAGGCGTCCCTCACTTTTGGCGCTCTAGGGCAGCGATGGCGGCGGCGGGGGTCATGGGCGTGGCCCGGTGCGGAGGAGTAGTGTACGTCATGGCGGCGCCGGCGGGCAGGCATCGACTTGCTGCACTACTTCACCAGGCGCCGCGCCAGGGTCGCCGCCTGCACTCTAAGTTAGTGTTAATTGGAGGCTCCGGGACACACGGCGGGTGCGGCCGCGCCTCCCCACCGGGAAGGTCCCCGGATTGAACCGTCATCTTTTTCGCGCGCCGACACACACACACACACACACACACACACACACACACACACACACACACACACACACACACACACACACACACACACACGCACACACTCCTAATGGCGAGTCCCTGAGGCCTTGCACAGCCCGCTGCTCTGCTTGCTCGGCTCCGGCGGCGCTGCGGCGCGCTGGGCGTCCCGGGCGTCCCTGACCCGCCATATCCCGCCAAGTAGCCGCAGGATTCCACAAGATGTCGCTCACGCTGAAACCTCCCACCCCGGCGGCCACGCCCCGCCCCGCCTTACCCCACCCCACCCCACGCCGCGCCGACAGCACAGGCCGGCCGCCGCCACACGTCTCCAGTTCCACTATGCACGCAGCAGTACAGGAGAAAGCATTTCAGGGCGATTTCATTAGGCAGAGATTATGGCAGTTTGTTCATTAGGGGAAATGATGAGCACAGCAAAAATAGACCCGCTTTATTTATTTTAACTTAAACACGATCGCCAGCGCCTGGGTACACCGTTTCCCAGGTCCAAACAGTTGAAAAATTGTAAAAAAATTAGTAATTTGAAGAAATTAAAAAAACATTCTTTAATTTTGGCAATTTTTGAAAAAATTTACAATTTTTTAAAAATTTAAAAAAATTCTAAAAATTAGAAAAATTCAAAAATTTAAAAAATTCAAGAAATTTTGTAAAACGTACACCAAAATTTTGAGTTGCTTCCCTCTCGTGTTGGGTGCTCATTTAGATGCAGATTACTACTTAAGAACATTTTTCGGTTATTTAGAGTATCACCCTTTTTCGATGATACGTTGTATATAACCTCTTTTCGGGCCTAAAATTTGTCAGATATCCCACCCTTTGAGTTTCAGTGGACGTCTGCTCTGCGGTCCGTTTCGAGTCGGTTCAAACTGGGAAACTCTGCCGCTTTGCCGGTGTGACGTCACTCCGTATTTTCTCTGCTCGTAATGACTTTTCTTGCCGTCCAGGAGGATGCTGAGGAGCAGCTCGCTGCGTGGCGTGGCGTGGCGTGGCGCGGCGTGGCGGGGCGTGGCGTGGCGGGGCGGGGTGGGGCGCGGTGGAAGTCGGATGAGGTGCTCCGCAGCTGCACGCCACAGCATTCTGGACCAAGGGCAGCTGCTTGGAGTGCGACGCCGCGTCGTGCCTACGCCCGAGGAGACCTGGGCTGCGTCGCTTCGTCGTCGCCAAGCAGCGCGTCCACCGCGGAAGCGTCCCACGACGGAGCGTCGATCGGGGGCAGGCTGGCCGACGCGGCCGGAGGATAACCACATCCCGTTGTAAAATAAGCTCCGAGCTGCAGCAGGGATCCGCAACTTGGGTAAAAACACACACACACACACACACACACACACACACAAATTTTAAAAAATAATAAGATTGGAAAGTGAGTAAGGACAAAACCATGCAGTGTTTACAACTACTTTAGTGCACTATTTAAAGAAATGCTTACAATTAAACAATTTTAGGACATGGCTTACAAAGCGGCTACCACCGGGAGTCGAACCCGGGCCCCGCGCGGCGACTACCAGTTGAGCACCATAACCGACACGGCGGACCGGGAACCAGAGCGCACCGCGCCGAGCGGAGAGGCGCGTGCCGCGAGACAACGGCTCGCTTTAAATTCGGATCAACGCGCCGACGTCACGGCGTCCCGCACGCCACGCGGCGGTCGCTCCAAATCGGGGGTGGCCCCGCGAGGAGCTCGGCAAGATGCCGTTCCACAAATCAGCCGAAAACCGCTCCGGACAGCGAGGCGGCGAGGCGCTGTTTGGGCGGCGGCGGCGGCGCGCGGCCCGGCCCCGCCCGAAGGCGTGCAGCAGCCAGGCGGCGGCGGCGGCGGCGGCAGCGGCCAGGCGGCCCAAGAAATGCTCCGTTCCGTCTTTGCCGGTCTTTGCCCGCGGCGGGCGCGCGTGCGATGCGCGAGCCCCGCGCAAGCCGATCGCGGAGGGGGGCGGGGGCGGCGGAGAGGTGCCGCGAGCCGCAACAAGAGCAGCTAGTGCGCGCCCCGCCTCGCCCCGCCTCGCCCCGCCTCGCCCCGCCTCGCCCCGCCTCGCCCCGCCACGCCCCGCGGGGCAGCTCCGCGGTGCCCCGCGATCCGCGTGGACCGGTCACGAAGTCATTACGTTCCCGAGGCCGCATTGCCTCCGGCCGCTCCCGTCCGTACCACCCGACGCCGGCGTTCATCATGATACAGGACGTGCAGGGCGGGGCGGGGCGGGGAGGGGGCGCTGATAAAGACGAGGGGAGAGGATGCGCGGCCCTCAATAAGTGGATTTGGCGGCCCAGTGGGCAGGACGCGACAATAGAGGGACTCGAGCACTAGCGTCAAAATGAACGTTTCCCGGCTGCACCGTGGAATTTCACGATATTTTCGTCCGATCGAACGCCCGCGAAGGAAGGCGGAGACCTGAACGCGTGGCGGGAGGGAGGGCGCCGCGCCGCGCCGCGCCGGCCTGCCTGCAGGACCTGGAGTCCTGCCTGTAGGGCCTGGAGTCCTGCCTGCCTGGAGAGTGATTCCGAGCATCGCTTTCGTCTCTCTGTCCCTCTCGCACTAGTCGGTGCGAAAGAGATGGAACGCTGCTGTGTTAAGGAGTCCAGCTTTCCGAGCGGGATGCGTGGAGGAGGCTCGAGAGAGGCCATCTCGCGCTCGACGCGGACCCCACTATCAAACAGTGGAGGCAGATGATAATAACAACTCCGAATAGCCAAAAAAAAAAAGGAAAAAAAAGAAGCTCCGCGCCTACTTCTTTGGCGAGTGCCTTTAATGGCGTCTTCATCTGATCGCAGCCGTTCATCTCCGCGGCTGCATGTTGCGCTCATCACGCCCCGCATTCAGTGTGCCACGCCGTGCCCACTGCGCCGTGTCGTGCCGTGGCGTGCCGTGCGTGCGCGCGCGCCTTTAGCCGTCCGTGCCGTAAATAAAGTGCCAAATCACCGTGGCGACCCTGGGCCGCATCCGAGTCGCCGCACTCCAGCAGCACGTCCTTCTCCGCGGGGCCGAGCGAGACGGTGGCACCGCCGCTCTGGCCGCCCCGCGCGCGCCGCCGCACAGTGGGCCAGAAGACTGGTGGAGGGAGGCGGCCAAAACTCTAGACGCGTTTTGAGCTCCAGAGTCGCTAGATGGGACTCGAATCAAACGTGTGCGTCCCCAGCAATAGAATGCTCTCCGAACGAGGAATCCATTGGTGGGGTCACAGGTTCGATTCGAGTCCCGTTTAGCGACTCTGGAGCTCAAAACGCGTTTTTAGTTTCGGCGGCCTCCACCGGTCTTCTGGCCTTCTGTGGCGCGCCGTACCAACTTGACCCGCCTCGGCGCGGCCAGGCTGCGATGATCAACCAGCTGCAATGAGACTCACGCGTTATTGCTTAATGTAGATCACCGGGCTGTTTTACGACAATGTTTATGTAACTTGCGTGGCGGCGCCCACGACGCGCGGAGTGTCCAACTCGCCCCCAGCGATGTCTACTCAGGTGGCCCGCCGAAACTGATCGACGGCGCCGCGAAAATAAAGTGTGTGGTTCCGGTTTGGAAGGAGGAATGGGTGTCTTCGTTTGTCATTTTGCTACGGTGACCTAGTAGAAAATTTCGTCGACGCAATGCACAAGTGTGCTTTCAGTGAGTTTTTATGAAATGGAGTCTAGGACATCTTGCTCGAAATCATTGCAAAAGCCACTGAAACGCGTCTCTGTTCTTCGCGATGTTCCTCCCTGTTTCTTCGCTGTGCCGGACTGGCCGCGCCGGCGAAGCTCGCGATGGATGGCGGCCGACATGGTCCGGCCTCGCCACAATCATCCTCAAGTACGTCATGCAGCACCCACGCCAAATGCAGCATTTTCTCTCCGGCCCGACCGACTTGCCTTCGGATCAGACACGGTCTCGATTCTCCATATCGCATTGCAGTGTATTACATATTGTTCGCGCGCCAAAGATTCTTAACGCCTTGTGGGTGTTGGTGCCCGTTGTGCCCGCTGTCCTCTCTGGCTAGGGCGCGCTTTAGGACCTCATGAAAACGATAAACCAAAGCGTCTGCGTTGGCGGCGAACTTGCGCACGATGTTGCGATGTTGAACGCTTGGTTCAGGACACTCTTTTCAGAAGTGCGTTACTGCCAGTGAGCTATAGTCCACATCCGATGTTAATCGTGTCGCCCCGAGATTTCCCACCTGCGGCCATGGAGGTGGTGCAAGAATTCAATCTCTTTATCCAGCTCCCCGTTATACGTCTAGTTAACAAGACCGCGCAGTCGGAACTCCCTGGCAAAATTCCTCGAAGCCTCCGCCGCCCCGCCCGCGTGCCCCGCCCTCTGCATAGCAGCCCCGAGGAAGAACTGCCTCTCATTGTTCCGTCTGGCGGTGACATCGCCGGCACTGGGCCCCTCCTGGGGCGGTCTAGCAGGCGAGCTTGGGCATTCCACTCCCCCCTCCCCCTCCTCTCAACGCGCTAACGATACATTCTAGTGGGTCCGCACTGGCGCACAGTGGGCCGGAAGACCGGCGAAGGCGGCCAAAATTCTAGACGCGTTTTGAGCTCCAGAGTCGCTAAATGGAAGTCGAACCAAACGTGTGTCAAGTCTAGAATTTTGGCCGCCTCCACCCGTCTTCTGACCTTCTGTGAGGCGCTGCGCCCGGCGTCCAACCACTGCAGGATTAGCGGTCTTTAGCTGAGAAAAATCCGAAATCCAGAAGGCAGGTGCAAGAGTGTAAAAGAAGGGCATTTTCGGCAGGGGCAGAACCAGGGCCAAGTGGTGAGGGGCTCGCGAGCTGCCTGCCTTGCCGATGGCGTGTTAGCACTGGCCGCGACTCCTCGCAAAACCTCGCCCGAAACCCCTTATCTCCACATGGGTGCGAGAGAGACGCGAGACGCAGCCCCCCCTCCCCCTCCCCCTCCCCAAGGCACGATGCGCCCAGGGCGGGACGTCGCCAACGGTACCCTGCCAAGATGCGCGCATCGCTGGCATTATCGCGGGGCGTGTCTGCCAGCCTCGCCAGTGCCGCCTGCCCGCCGCCTCGCTGCAGCAGCCCCTCGAGACCCTCAAGTTTCACGGAAGCGGCGGCCGCAGCCACAACACACTTTCACGAAAATGGCCGAGCAGTTTTAATCGTGAATCACCGCCGCACGAAAAATTCCAGGCCGCAAATGCGTGGCACAGAAGCCGAGCGCAGTCATGCGGCAGGGCGTGGCGTGCGGTGGCGTGCGGTGGCGTGCGGACGAGGACGACACGGGAGCGCCGCCACCGCCGGCCGGCCGGTCCGGTGGCAGGGCGGCTCGGAGGCACTCAAGGGACGGGTAAAAAGTCTCGGAGAGAGGCGGCGGGACAAACGCCCAACGCCGGGCCGGGCCAGCGCGACACTCGACCCGCGTCGTGTCGTGCGGCGCTCGCGTGTTCCAGTGTTCCCGTGCGCCGCCGGGGGTGTCGTGTGCGCGCACGGACAGTGTCCGTCGGCCACGCGGCCCACTGGAGCGTGGAGAGGCTCCGAACCTAACGCCCCAGGCGGCGAGGGCACCCATAAAGAAAGCCACCTTATCGGAGCCTTTTTTTTTTTTTTTTTTTTTTTTTTTTGTTTTGTGTGTGTGTGTGTGTGTGTGTGTTGTTTTTTTTTTTAAAGGTTTTTGGTGTGCTAACATGCATATTGTCGCTGGCCACACAGGCGTAAGTCATGTGGTAAACCTATGGGAGATAGGCGGATACGTCCGTGGCCGATGAACTCGAACAAAGTGCGTCGATCAAGCGGCAGGGAAATTTTTGGTTCGCTTTGATTAAATGAACATGATATACAGGATTTTGTTAAACACTATGTTCTTTGAATTTTGTCTTTGCATAACGACTGAAAAAAAGTCTCTAATACAGCATGAGAACAAGCGTTTAATGATTAATTAGGCTTTGTCTCTGGGCCGCGCCTAGACACACTCCGCGCTATCTCTTGCATCTTGGCAGCGTTCTGACAACTGTTCTGACGCGTCTAGCCTCTGAGAGCTCTTTGCGCCCCACCACCACCCCGCCCCGCTCCTGGCCAGGTCGGCCGGCTTGGCTTCGCATGGCCCGCAGGCAGCCGCGGGCCCTAACCCCACCGCGCCCCGCCCGACGCGCTACGCGTCCACGTTTGACCACTGGGCGGGAATCTGGGTCACATATGGACCCCGCCCCGCCCCGCCCCGCCCCGCCCCGCCTCGCCACGCCCTGGCCAACCCCGCCTACGCACTCCGCTCCGCTCCGGGCCGCGACGCTTGCCGACTTTAATTAAAAATATTTGCTCGCGGGCCCAAAGCGGCCAAAGCGTCGCACAGAAATGCAGGGCAATTAAAAGCAGAAAGGAGAAGGAGGGGCTAAGCGCGGGAATGGAAGAAACCGGAGCGGAGCCGAATCCGGATCGAATATCGAGATCCCTGCCAGTCGTCCAGCCAGCGCCTCGCGCCTCGCGCTCCGCTAATCATCGTTTGACCTTTAGACTCCCACCGCGCCGCACCCCGCCCCGCCCCGCCCCGCCCCGCCACGCCCCTCGCAGCGCGTGGCCCCCCCGCGGCACGTGGCCCTGCCTGGGGCGGGCGCGAGCCGTGCATGCGCCTGGCGTGGAGCCCCATTGTGGCGCTGATGGCATTGCAGTGGAGCGCGATACTCCCAGCGGAGGGCAAGGCAGGCGGGGCGCTCACTCCACTGCATTTCGCATTTTTGGGGCGCAGGAGCGTTTGGTTTCACGTGACCTGTCCACTTTATTCTCGTCCAAATGACGTGACGTTCAGACTTTTGTCACTCCCAGGCTTCAAAGTGAACGGCGACGAACAGGCGCCTTGCAGGGCGACAGCCATGCTCGAATAACTTCAAAAAAAAATAAACTCGGCAACACACCTCATGCCATTTTCGAGATCTGAATAATACGTGTTCTCCGTCAGACTCAAGGCGCAAAGCCCGCCCTACACATCATAGTCTGCTTTTAACAGGTGACCGGCCCATCCCACAGCCACAAAAAAAAAGCAGAACAACCACTTACTGGGCCTCAGCGCGGCAGTGCTGGCACGTGCCGCACCACGGCGGCCCGTTCGGCATTCACTTTACTACTCGTGTTCGCGCATACCGCGTCCTTAGTTATCGTGCCTTAATTCTTTGTTTGCTTAAAACTAATTGAGGCCCTTTGTCGTCTACCAGGAAGGCCGGGCAGCCCAGGGCAGCCCTGCGCGGTCAGGAAGCGGGCAGCGCATTGTTGGAAGCGCGAGCCGCGCCCGGTTTACTCGCTATAAAGCTGTTTTAGGCGGCCGAGCTGCTGGAATGTCGGTCTGATTGCTCATTTGACGCGGACGCCAATTTGTGTGACGACGGCTTTCCGGGGCACAGGGGTCTTTTAATCTGCTCAATTGCACAAATTGTTTCCTTGCAAAGTATTAGTCAAGGAGAATCTTTTAAGAAACAAAACATATCATTTAAAAACAATTTGAACGCAGTTTAAATTATTGTTATCATATTTCAGCAGAGTAGTTTTTTTTGTGTCCGCGTTTTGTTGTTTTTGATGCTTGGTTTCTACTTTTTTTCTGCATTGCGTTATCTTTCATCTATATTATTTTTTTTTCAACATAGTTTGAAAAAGGGCCGCAAGGCACACTCACCTCGTCTTGCCCAACGGCGCGTCACATTTCGATGGCTTTGTCACACCGCTTGGCTCGCAGAGTGGCGCTCCGAACAATATTTGAATTTCCCGCCGCCGCGGGGCGCGCGCAAGGCGGCCAGCGGATTGCGCCGGCGAATCCATAAAGTCCCGCAAGGGCTGCACTACCCTGAGCCGTTCCCGCCGGAGCACAGTCGGCCAGAGGACCGGCGCGGCGGCCAAAACCCTCGACGCGTTTTGAGCTCCAGAGTCTCTAAATGGGACTCGACCCCCCACCAAATGGATTGCTCTCCGAACGAGGAATCCCTTGGTAGGGTCAAACGTTCGGTTCGAGTCCAGTTTAGCGACTCTGAAGCTGAAAACGCATCCAGAATTTTGGTTGCCTGCAGCCCACTGTGCGTGTTGTGGAGCGCCTGGGAGGTAGTCCCGCCTGTCACACGCGGATGCGGCTGCCTCGCGTGGCTGCCTACCCGCGGGCGGCGACAGGCGCTCGATCGACCTCCGCGTGGCGAGGCCGTGCCTAGCGTAGCCTAGCGTAGCCTAGCGTAGCCGCGCCTCGCGAAGGAGCGTTGCCCGGATTATGCTCTGGTTTATGGAGGCGCTCCTTGCGGGGGATTTCTACGGCGCGTCGCGACGCCACGCGGACTGACCAGCAGTCTGATTTCGTGCTCGCTGACGGAACGGCCAAAACTCTGAACGCGACTTGAGCTTTAGGGTCGCTAAATGGGACTCGAATCGAACGTGTGACCCCACCAATGGATCCCTAGTTCGGAGAGCAATCCATTGGGTGGGGGTCTGACGTTCGATTCGAGTCCCATTTAGCGACTCAGGAGCTCCAAACGCGTCTAGGTTTTGGCCGCCTCGACCGGTCTTCTGGACCACTGTGCGCGGGCCGCGCCGAACCGATGCAAGTCGGACCGCTCAGCGGGGTGAAGACGCAGCACGCAGCCCGCTGCCAACAACGCGCCTCTAAGCGCTCAAACCCTTCAGTTTCTGCTCTTAATTTGCATGAATTTTCCGTCGACCATTGTGCGGCATTTACGCGAAGCTCGAGGCGACAGCTGCAGCGGCCGGTCAACTTATTCATTGGCGTCTGAATGCAAAGGACCCCGCTCGCATCCCCCCCCCTCCCTCCGCTGGACACTTTAGACGCTGTCCGCTCGGGGCGTGGCGCGGCGCGGTCGCGGCGTCCAAGCGGCGGTGGGGCGGGGCGGGGCGGGGCGGCAGATTGTGCAACCTCGCCAAGAATGCGATCACTTTCTCCAGAGCCGTTCTGGAAAAGCCTCAAAAGCGTCAAGCGCGGCGCTTTGCAAGTGTCGCAGTCACACACACGCTGCGCTGGCGGGGATAAATTAATTGGTGGATAAGTTTCACGCGGCACGTCCTAGAAAAAACATGTTGTTGTAATGGAAGGGACAGAACCGTTTTTTTTTCTTAAAATCTTGGAAGACAAAATTCAATAGAAGCTTTCATCAGGTGTATAAACAACCCGATACGTCCACCTTTGAACTGGTTGTCTTTTGTTAATATCATTATTTAAAGATCTTGTTATTGTTACAAGTTGTAATTTTCAGAGTGGGGGTTTTGACGAGAGGACGACGTGTGATGTCTAAACGATCCGGCCGAGAGGAGGTGGGAGGGGGCGGTGGGTGGTGGGGAGGGGGAGTGCTAAATAAAGAAAAGAAGGGGCGCACCGTCTTTGCAAGCTTCTTGCAGGCTGACGCGCGCGTCTCACGGGGACTTCAATTCATCACCTGTTTCGACTCGTGACGGGGAGGGGCCGTATTGTAATGAGGTCCCTTTCCCCCTCCCCCCCTCTCCCCCCTGTTCCGCCCCTGCCACCGCCACCGTGCCACGCCTCACACTGTGCGATGGTACTTAAAAATCATTACGGTTCACAGCAGCCGGAGGGCGAGTTCGGGCCGTCAGTCAGTCAATGCCGTCCGCGACAGCAACAACAGCAACAAAGCAACAACAACAACAACAACAACAACACTTGCACCGGCCAATAAGGTAGCCCGGCTCGTTATCCCGAGTGGGCCGCAGCGTCAGGACAGTGAAGACGACGGCCAAGACGTCCAAGACCCGCCGCTTGCCGATTGCCTTTCGGTTTCTATCGAAGCAAGTGTCAAACCGAGTCGGCTTCCGTCAGCGGGGACACATTCCTGTTAGTAATTTGCATTGCCGTCGGGCAGCGCCAAACACACACACACACACACACATTCACAAGCCGAAACACGCGCCCCCCGATGTGGCTGTGCACCTGATAAATGGTGGTGGACTCGGGCGAGGCCGAAAACCCGACGGGTGATGCACCGCGGGAGTTGTGGGGCCGCGTGAATAATCTGCAGCCAGCCGACGGGCGGACGGACGGACAGGTGGATGGACAGTCAGTCAGACGGACCGACGGACAGGCGGGCGCGGGCGGGCGGTCGCAGACGGTCAGACACGATGGGGCACTTTGCGGTCATTGGTGCGTGCGTGCGCGATTTCACCCGATCGAGATTTATGTCCACGCGCCGCCGACCTAGTTCGATTAGCGATCAGCACACGGCTGCCGAAATGAAAGGAGGCTCTCGACTGACCAGCCAGCCAGGCAGCCAGCCAGCCAGCCAGCCAGTCAGCCGCGCATGCCGCGGGGATCTCACCAACAAGCGGAGCGAGCGGACGGTCCGAACGGTTTTTGAATCCCCCGCGCAAAGGAACCTCAGCAGAGGCATTCCGAACAGTGGTCGCTCTGTCGCTCTCGCACTCACCGAGGACGCCTCTCGAGTGTGAGGGAGACCAAGCCCTCTCCTCCAAACCAGCCCGCTACGGCGCAGCTCTTCCGGCGCCGGGCTCAACTGTTTCAATCGGTTCGGATGGCTTCCCACCGCTGCTCGTGCCCGCGGCCGCACGACGCCCTGGTCGTAAGACGAGTCATCATCGAAACCCTTTTCGCGCTGGCCAGGCCAGGCCAGGCCAGGCCAAGCCAAGCCTATTGGCCCGACGTGCGGGTGCGACGGAGAGGGCACCGGGCGGCGCGCGCAGCGCCATCACCGCCGTGACCGCAGGGACGTGCGCCGGCAGCGTGTTTGTATTGGAAGGACGGCCGGCGGCAGGGCCCCGTCTTGCACACGGAGAGCTATAACGGATGGCGTTCGGCCCTGCCGCCGCCACCACGTCACTAGGGCGCTAGGATTGGGGGGAGGGGGGGGGGGGAGGAGTACGTTGAGATGGGGCCGGTCGGCAGGACGGCGATCTCATTCCGATGATTTCGATCCGCCGGCCGTGTCCGTGATGGAATGCGTTGCAGGGCGCGGGTCGGCCGGCACATCCCACGCATGCACAGCGCAGCACCGCGGATTGACGTGGACTTCTGTTTGCACCCGATATGCGAGGGGCACCTGGGAAATAGCGCCCGCACGTTTGCATAGCGGCACTGCCAGGCTCGTCACACACAGAGAAGCGCGCGCGCGCACACACACACACACACAAACACGCGCGCTGAATCGTACGTATAGTACGACTTGCGCAAGCCTCGCGCGCACTGTGCATTTTTCGAACCACGCGGGGGTAGAATTTATTAATTCTTTCGGAGCGATCCTCACATGACCAAGCCAAATCGGACCAAACTTTATAACTTGACGGCATTGAGCCTGATTGAACTTCGCCCCTGAGACCTAGAAAAACTGGGACCCAGTTTTCAAGTGGGGCCGCCATTTACGAACACCAGGCGCACGATTCAAAAAGCAGTTTCGCAGCTTACAAGCGATTTCACACGAAGTGCCTCCATGATTTCCCCGCTCCGCACCACCAAGGCTCTCGGACGGCTCGTCACAATAATTACGAGTGTGGGCTTCTAAACCGCGGCGCCGCCGGTGCTTTACCTCGCCGCCGTTCGTTAACCACCACGTACGCGTATTTGAAATAATCCAGGTAGTTATGACGCACGGGGCCGTTCATGCACTGCGCGTCCTCACGTGGTTCCGCGGGAGGAACGCCTCCGTCTGTCTCTGTCGCACGCGCGGCGGCCGGCGTGGTGCGTGACGGAGAGGGACAATGCACGCGGACGGTGGTGAGCGTTTTTCGAACGCAGAGCTATGGCCTCGCCACGCCAGGCCACGCTCGGCGCGGTGAACAATTGGCGTGGCACGGCGAGGCACGGCGAGGCACGGCGAGGCACGGCGCGGTGAGGCGCGCGCGGGATGGCAATAAACCCGTGACAACTCTTTCGCGCTCCGCCAGCAGACTGATTCCGAGAGTCGTTTTCGTCGCTGTGTCTCGCTTGCACTCACGGAACGTCCCGTATGGGTCCGAGAGAGACAGCGACGAACGCGACTCCCAGTCCGCTGCTCCACTCCGCGCCTCGGCCACGCCACACGCTTCCCCAGGTGACCATAGCGGCCAGTCGTTATCTGCTGGAGATTTATCGGCCTCACCGCCTCTGGCCACAAATCACAACCTTTATCTATTTGGCTTCCCTTTCCCTTTATTATTCCCCATTATGAGGTCTTAGAGGCGGCGGCGCGGCTCCCGCAAGGGCAGCCCCTCTGGTCGTGCGGCAGCTCGACGCCCTTCCCAAAAGGAATATATATTCCGAACAGTGAATCTGAACAGTGTTTTGGCCACACTCTGTCGCCCTCATCCCGTCGGGGTTCGAGAGAGACAAAGACAGTGTTTCGCATCAGCAAGGCCCGCAAGGCAAGAGGGTGGCTCGAGGGTGCGATCGAGTTTCGCCGCTCGAAAATGGATATTTATCCGCGAATGCAGACTCACCACTCGCAATCATCGGTCAGGATCGGGCGGCGAGGCAGGTGCCGCGGCGAGGCCTTTAGGGAGGTCGTGCTGTCGCCGACAGCGCTTTTGTCGCGTCCGTCTCGCTCGCACTCCTGGGGCGTTCCACTAGAGTAAGTGAGACAGAGTCGCAAAGCATCGGCTTGCAGACCAGCGATAGGGAGGCTTCGGTTTCCAAGGGGTGCCCTTCGGCGTGGAACACTGACCACGGTGTTCTCGGCAGGTCGGTACGGAGTACCCTTAATACACCAGCTCGAAACACGAATGAATCTGCCACCTGGGAATGGGGATTCAAGAACCGAAAGCCAGAACGCGAAGTGCTTGCCTCAAGGCCGATATCGCCAATGGGTTGCATAGGGGGACGGAAATATTCCCTGTAAACGACCGATTACCTTGGACGTACGTTTGATCTTCGGCGACTGTACAGTTGTTCCATCTCAGAGTACTGTACACATTGGGTCCGGCCTGCATGCCGCTCGGACGCAGTCTCGTTGCGGTCAAAGGCGCGGGCACGCCGACGGCCTGCAGCTCGCATGCATACATCATGCAGATAACATTCCCCCTCCCCCTCCCGCCGGTCCGTCGAAGCGACTTTCCCCGATTTTTGGAATATTCACGTCGAGTCGCGCTTATCGGCCATTGGCGGAGGGTCCGGCCGTGTCGTTATCGGCAGCCAATCACGGCCAAGTGCGCCGCCCGCTGTGATTTATTGTGACGATTCCACCGCCCCGTCCTTGGCGAGGCGCGGCGGGGTGAGGCAAGGCGCACCGTGGGCCAGAAGACCGGCGCAGGCGGTCGAAACTCTAGACGCGTTTTGAGCTCCACAGCCGCAAAATGGGACTCAAACCAAACGTGTGACCCCATTAATGGATTCCTCGTTTGAAGAGCAATCCATTGGTGGGGTCACATGTTCGGTTTGAGTCTCATTTAGCGACCCTAGAGCTCAAAACGCGTCTAGAGTTTTGCCCGCCTTCACTGGTCTTCTGGCCCACTGTGGAGCGGTGAGGCCCGCGTGGTCAGGCACCGAGAGACACGTGGTCGTTGATCGCAACGGAACGGATCTGCAAAGACAATAGCCCGGCGGAGAAATTCCGGAACGACTGCCGCAGCAATAACTCACTAATTTTGTCGTTTTGGCCCGGGAAATTTCAAGGGCCAATTTCACTTTGGCAAGGGCGGAAATATAGAAGAAGGGAGGTGTAAGGAGTGGAGTCACTATACCCTGTTTCAGACAGTCCTTGGTCCTTGGCGTTCTATCCCTGATAATGTGTCGATACACCGCAGCAAAATCCGAAAATGGAAATTTATTTTTATTTAAAAAAAAAAAAGGGTTTAAAGAGAAGAGGGAATTTCTCATCGGCTGTACACAAGAAAAGGATCGCCTCGTCACTCGGCAACCAAGATCCCCTCCTCCCTCCGAACAGCTGCACCCGCGTCTGGCCGCTCTCCAGTGACCACGGCTGACCTCCGGATGACATCACGGCTGTCAGCGTGGACATGGCGGGACACAAACCGCCCGGCGGCGACCGACTCGCGCGAAACAATCAATCAGCGAGTCAGAAACACACCCCTGCGGCCTGGCTCCGAAACAGCAGCGCTTTCGTCGATCCGCCTCCCTCGCACTCACGGGGCGAGAGAGACAGAGCGACCGAGTTACTCGGACTGCTGGCTCGGCGAGTCGGCGGTGTCCCCGAAGGCCTTTCCTCGGCAGCGCCCCCTTTCTCGGAAGCGTCCCGATCGGTCAGCCACGCCGCCATCCGCCAATCAGCGCGCAATCAATCACCGCCTGGGTCGCGTCCGAAACGCGCCACCCTGCGTCCCTGCTGCGTGAGTGGTGCGCCGCGGACGGGGATGCTGCGTGCTGCGGACGCGACCTCCCGAAGTCTGAGGCGCTTCTAAGCTGTCTGCGGGCGGCCGGGCGCGAACATGAGGCGAGCCGGCTGAATGGCCCGCTCAAGACTCGCACTGCTGCCAACTTAAACATCTTCGACGGGCACCTCGACGGCCGCGGCCGCGGGCTGCCAAAACAGCACCACCCTCTCTCCGTCTCTGGCCGTGCACAGTGCCTGACAAGTGGGCCGGAAGACCGGCGGAGGCGGCCAACACCCTTGAGGCGTGAGCTTCATAGTCCTATTTAGCGACTCTGGCGCTCAAAACGCGTCTACAGTCTTGGCCGCCTCCTGGCCCACTGTGCCACGACGGGTGCGACGAGGACAGAGAGCAGCGGCGCCCTCAACGACGATGCGGCGCAACGCGTCGGCCTGTCCGTCAGGGAGTGCGTCAGCTTGATGTATTGGAGGCCGGAAAGTTAAACACGCATGACCCCTGTACTCCAGGGGCCTCGTCGCCGCCGCCGCAGCACCTGCACGACGACGACCCCGCAGGCGACGCCGGCGGCGCCACGGCGGGATCGTTTTTCTTGCTGCTTCCCGTTGCTTTGACGAGTTGCGTTCATTGAATGTCCGGACGGGTGGACGGCCACCTGTGGAGGCCGCACAGTGGGCCAGAAGACCGGCGCAGAGAAGGGGTGCGGCGACGGCGGCCTCGAGCGGTGACGGATGTCTCGGTGTCGCGCCGTGGACGACGAGCGCTCTGTTTACGTTGTATCCCAAGGAAATCAACACCGCCGTCTGACGTACGAGTTGAAATTGAGCGTGAAAGGCACGGCTCTTGCTTAGTTTCCTGCGTCCTGTTTCTGCCAGTGCTAGTTGCTAGTTACGATTATGTTTGTCGTATAATTTTGCATAGTCGATAAATGATTCCAAAATGAGTACTCCAAGATTCATCATTCTAAGATTCATCAGAATTGTTTTACAATTATTGAATTTCTTAAGAATTTCAGTAAAATGGTTTTCATGTGAAATGAAACAATAACTTCGCCGGAAGTACACGGTCCATCCCACCGGGCAAAACCATCTCGCAAGGGCTGTGCTTGCTGCGCTCCGCTATTAGTGGTCGTTGCTGCCGTGGAGGCTGAGGCCGTCCGTCGTGGCGAAATGGCGGAGGCCGTGAGAACCACGCCCCGCACTTCGGTGGTCGCCCACCCTGCTCCGGCCGCGGGCCGCGCCGCGCCGCGCCGTGCCGCGCCAGCCACGCGACCAGGTATCATCAGGCGTTCCGAGAATGCATTTGCCCAAGTGGCGGCCCATGGAGTACCGCATGACGCGGCCCGCCCGCCACGCCACGCCTCGCCACGCCCCATCCCGCCCCGCCCCACATCCTCTCTCCACCACGCCCCGCGTTAAAGTCTCCGCGGACCCTCTGGCAGTGAGTTGCCACCCTCCTCCAGATGCGCACCCTGGAACCGGAAGCCTTTCTCCTGGAGCCATCCCACTGTGTCCGGCAGCTGAGCCTGGCGCCTCCACGACCACATCCACGCCACGCCACGCCACGCCACGCTACGCCGGGCCACCCCTTCCGGACGGTCCCGTTGCTGCTGCATTTCGTGCGGTTTCCCGTGAGCGTCTGTATTGGATACCTCTCCTCCCGGCAACCCCCTATTCCCCCTAACCCGTTCCCCTCTCCATTCCCCTTCCCCATTCATTGCTTCCTGCCGCGTTATCGGCCCTCCTGTATGTTCCCTTCGCAACACACTGTTCTTCCCAGGTGGAAGGAAACCGATGTTCCTCGGAACCACTGTGAGTACTGACTCAACTATTCTAGCAGACGCAACGAGCCGCAGTCCCCGCAGCCCAATAGTACTTTAAAGTGCACCCCGGTAAGGGGAACGGGACGGACTTGGCACAGTGGACACCACCGAGCTCTGCCCGGCTCAACGCAGGTGGTCCTGGCCGAGCGGCCCGCAAGGTCCGCACCGTCTCCATCTCCTCTAATTGAACCTCACAACAGAACCTTTAACGGGTGTCAATTAATCCTCATTCGCATACGCCGTGCCTGAGCATGCGCAAGTGCGAGAGCGAATATACGAACGTGTGTGGGTGACTCAGTCTATACGAGTGTGCGTGTATGTGTGAGGCCAAGAGTGTGTGATTGAGTCTAAGTGTGTAAGTCAGTACAACTTTGTGACTAAGTCCAAGTTTGCGACTGAGTCCAAGTCAGTGTGCTGGAGTGGAGGTGAGGTGTGTGTGTGTGGCGTGAGTGTGGTTGTGTGTGTGTGTGAGTGTGTGGAGTTTCCTCTCCCGTATTTTAGCCAGTGTTGGCGTTGTACGGCAATAAGCATTGGGTTAATTACGACACGTTGGCCACACTGATCGCGACCAGGTCCTCCAGGCCGTGTTCGACAAGGCGACACGGGCGGCGACATGGCCGGGGTCCTCTAGGCGGGGCAGCCGGCTGCTTGCACTACTCCGTTGGCAATTGCGCAATACTCGCAACAATATTCGCCTCGCAATGAGCAGAGCAGGCCGCCGCCACACTTACGGGGAGCCCCCCTCCCTCTTTCCCTTCACCCAACCCCCGACCTGGCGCCGACCCGACCGAGAGACTCCACCTGGCCCTGGCGGTCTGCAGCACATTCACTGTGGCCTAAGTACCCACCTGAAAGAAAGTTACTCAGTGGGACTTAATAAAAGTTCATTGTCGGACAACAGTAAAGACAGTGCGACCATCAACAAGTGAGATCAGCCGAAGTGACACTCGAAAAAGCGTGATCGAGAACAAGGTGCAGTCTCAAGAGAATAACAGATTTTCTACTGAAGTAAACCTCCTTTTTCAAGGCATGTCGGTTTTGGTACGCGCAGTCAGGGCAGTAGGAAACGAATCTAGAAGAACGCAGGTTGAACGTTCACCCGTCATAATCGGTAAAACCTTGCACCATGGGCAAAACCTTCCCGTGATTCTTTTTTAACCCAGAGTGCTCTGCGTTTCAAAACTGGCGCACAAGCCACCACCTGAGGGTTCAGCAGTGCAGCGTGCAGCCCTCACCGCTGGAGTCCGGACGCAGCGTGGGGCCGTGCAGCGCACCGGCGCTGGAAGGCTGGAGATGAACAACGCAGCGGATTGCATTGCATAATTAGAGGGGTAATTTGGGGGCGCAGTAACTGCTACCGCTTTCGTGGCCCAGATTCCTTACGCAAGGTGGCCGCGGTGGTGGCCCACTGCTGCATCTTGTTTGGGCGTGGCGTGGCGGCGGCGGACGGGGCCAGCCAGGCGCCAGGCAGTGCGCCAGCCATCCCCATTACGGCCTATTGTTGTATCGCGCTCCGCAACTTCTGGGAATCGCGGCGTGAGCAGACCGGGCCAGAGGCCAAGCAGGGCCTCGTCAAGGATCTGGACGGCGCCGAGGCTGAGGCCGGCAGAATCCGTAAAAACGTCGGCAAATGTTGATGCCAAATCACCACTGATCCATTCTACTGTCGATTTCCGCGACATGGAACTTCCAGGTCACTTAGGGCATTGCGTGAGTGACGCTCTCCCTTCGGCAGCGTGTGAGGCCGTGGTCGGTGGCGGCTGCGGCAGCATGCCCCCTACGGCACGGCGGCTCCAAGGCCCCTCGGCCCTGACCCTCCGAGGGCGCCCCGTGACCTCGGCGATGGAAACGGGGGCGAAGATAAGACCAGAAGGAGGACCAGCGCCATCACGATCTGGCCCGCGGCTCATAGCTCGGGGCGCTGGGCCCGTGGTGCGCTGGCGGTGGCTTCCAAACTCTGCTTTCATCGCTCTGTCTCTCCCGCAATCTCGGGGCGGGGCGGGTACCCGGGAGAAAGACAGGGCGACAAAGCGCCGTTCGGACGCGGCCAGCTGGGCTCATCAGACACCTCCCAGCGGTCCGCGGTATCGGGCGCGCCATCTGCGGCATAACGCCGAGGCCGCCTTGTGCAACGCAGCGCCACTGGGTCTTCTTCTCCGCTAAAACCACGCTGCCGCCCGCACCGGCCGCGCCGTGCCGCGCACTTGCATTAGCAGGGCCGCACTCATTAGGGGACGCGAGCGAACGAAACCCTGTCGCGACCCGCGGCGGACTGTTCAAAGGAGTCCCGCGGGGAAGGGTGAGGTGAGGGCAGGCAGAGGGGGCAAGCAGGCATGCCGCGGGGCCTTCTTCGGGGAACCGCAGATTAGGGATCGCCGTGGCCGTGCGCTGCGCCCTGGCCGGTGGCACGGCCCGCACGGCCCAGCCTTGATGAAGTAGTTGGGAGCGCTAGGGGGTCGCGATGCCGAAATGCTTCCCGCTGCTCCCCGGCGCGTCCATCACAACTTGTATCGGACGTGTCATCTTCGGCGTCCTCCTCTGCGGTGGCGCAGCGCAAGGCGCAGGGTGTCCGGAGGACGGCGACGGCGGTCCCCGTTGTGCAAGACGGTATTCGCGAGGGAACAGCGATCATTACGGACCCACGGGCCCCGGGTGGGCCAGCCCTCGGGCCCCACAGTGCTTCGCGGGTCGCGTCACAGCCAGGCGGTCGCGCGTCCTTCGCAAGGCTGAGGCAACAAGTTAATCTGGTCACAATGCGGAGTGCATTGCTGCTGCAGCGCCGCTGGCGGCCGCAGGCGTGCCGCTGCAAACCCCCGTCGCCCGTTCTCCCTCGCACTCAAGAAGGTGGACAGCGACGAGACGAGCCTTCGGAATCGCCCGGCCACAGCCATATCATTATCTGGGCAGGACGCCATTGACGGCAGGCCGGCCCTCCGCGAGCCAGAAGAACAAGTGCGCGTCGCGGCCAAGTCTTTTTTATTGGCAAAAGTCCGCCCCGCGCACGCCGCCGTCGATTATAGAAACCGGGCGCACTTATCGCTGCGAAAACGGGCGCGTGCGGCTTGGCTGTCGCTGCTGCGGGTGAAGGTGGCTGAGGCCGTGGCGGAGGCCGAGGAAGCTTGCACAAGCCGCGACGGAGATGACATAGTTGATAGCGACTGCCGTGGGGGGTCGCCGTTGGCGCCGACGTACTGCCACCGCCGCGTCACTCATGCAGGCGAGGGACGCGGTGAATGTCCTGAGTGGACGACGATTTCGTTTGGTCCGTTTCTTCGCCGTTAAAAACAAGCTCGGCCCCGTGACGGCGAGGCGCCCCGGCGTCAAGCTTTCGCATCTTTTTACCCGCCAGCAGTTTCGCGTCTCCTAGAGCAGGGCGACGTTTTTCCGGCACCGGTTTCGATGAGCAGCGTCATGCGTCTGGGCGTCGTCTGCTCCACAGGCGGCAAGGGCCGACGGACTTACTGAAAGTCAACCAGCTGCAGGCAGGCAGGCAGACTTATCAAGACTGGTGGTTTGGCTGACAAAGAGCCAGGCATGCAGTTTGACTTCAAGACAGACCAGCATGCAGACTGGCCGGTAGACAGGCGGGCGCACGGAGCGGCGCACGGCAGACAGCGCGCGCATCGCTCATCAGCGTGCTATCAACTGTGTCATCTACGCCATCTCACCAGCCTGCTTGCCCCTCCAGCGCGTGTCGTATGCTCGTTGCAGCGTTGCTGGAACGGCGTCGCGCACTCGTTTTTAAAAACTCCGTCTCTTCGTGCCGAATTGCTGTCCTCCCTGACGCAACGGGTTTGATAGGTGCAATCAGCCTGCCGTCACGACCGACTCTAGTCAAGCGGCGCACGGGGCCGCGAGGCAGCAGCGCCGGCCGGCGGACCAGCAGCGCCGACGGCACCGACGGCCACCGACTGGCACCAGCGGCGTCAAGGGGAAAAGTAGCAGAAAACTTTACGATTTTGTTTCGCGCTCGCGGATCCACATTGCGGTTACTGTTCTGATCTGCTCCGATGCGCCACTCTTGGCGCGCACCCCGCGTTCCACGAGAGCCTCCAGCGGCTATCTCCGGAGGACGGCCTCCGGTGGTGGTGCCAGCGCGGCGCTCTGACGTCGCCGCGGTCATGCCTCAGTGGACGCCAGCGAAAGTACTCTAGTGATAGAGCGACCAGGCGTGGCGTGGCGCGGTTAGTTCAAAGACCCCATCGAGCCTTTGCCTTGCTTTGGTTTCGGTGCGATCCGCAGGAAAAACAGCTGACCGAGCGACTCTCAACGCCAACAGAAGTCACTGACAGTCTTGGAGCGCGCGCTTTGGGGTAACCAAGGTCAAAAGATGAACATTTAAATAAAGGATGCACTGCCTTATTTTTTAAAGTTTCGACCTTTATGAATAATTTTAAAGAAGAAAACGATTAGGGGTGCACTCCATTAACTTGACGTAAAAATGATCCGTTTCTTAAGTCAACGACAACAGAGTGAGCCACGTTGATTTGCATAGCTGACTCACCCCTGCTCCCCACGCAATGTACTGCTCCACAATGCTACAGTTGCAGCCATGAGAGTGATGGCCAATCGTTCACTCACTCGCAGTATCTCTTCGGGGCGCAGCCGTAAAGATTTCCCGCGCAACGTTTTATCGTTAATAACCCGGCGGGGAGGGAGCCGTTCGAACGGTTATGATGATGTACGGAGAAGACTGCAGCAAACATATGACGTTTCTATCGCAGCCAGCCAAGGAGTGCGGCGCGGTCCAAAGCCCAGCTGTGCCGTGCTGCGCTGCGCCGTGTCGTGCCACGCACGTGGCGCTGGTCGGAATGAAATGCGAGAAAAACACTTAATTAAGCATGGAGTTTATCGCCGGTTCTCGCCCAGCCTGATAAATGGCAAGTTCTCTCTTATCTCGCGTTCATACTCGCGCAACACGTGTACGGACCAGTAAGTAATGCACGCAGGCAGAGCCACATTAATCATAATTTTGAAAAACATAATAAGTGCGGTCTGCCAACGTTAACAAACAGAACAGGTAAACAAACAGATAAAATACTATGGGCAAACGTAAAAATAAAGACAACCGAATGGCTGATCCCAGAAACGCTTAGACGTTTAAACACACATTAAAGCTTACAAGTAAGCTGTACATGTAAGCGGAAATTTTGGAATGTTTTGAGGATGTCGCTCGAAGGAAGGCTTGTTATGACTATTGTCGTCCCGCGCCATTGTCACGCTACCATATTTTCCCGTGTTCTCCCGGAAACTGGGTGTCGCGGGATCGACTACCGACGGTGGCGCTGACTGCTTTATGATGCTTTATGTTAAAGAAGCCGTGGCTGGGCCGAGGCCTCGTCGCTGGGGGCGTGAGCTGGAGCGGGCAAGGGCTGGGGATTTATCACGATGTGAGCGTGCGGCAGGCCCCACCATTAAGACTCGCCGAGAGCGCGTGTTCGAATCACTTCAAAGCAAGTCCCGTTCTTCCCTCTTTTTTTGCGGGTGATGGGAGTCAAGTTTGATCAGTATTGGCACACCAGCCGACCTTGATCCATAGCGGTCGCTAGGCAGGGTGGTCTAGGGCGGCCGGGGGAAGCAGAGGGGCGCAACAGCATCAAGTTGTACAATTAGGCAAATCACCTGCCAAAGCTCGTCCCGGAGCACCACCGCGTCACCGCCGACGAGATTTATGTGCCGCCGCACGACGCGCGCCCGTGTGTGAATGTGTTTGTGGGTGAGTGTGTGTGCTGGGAGTGGTGGTGTGTGTGTGCGTCGTTGTGTTCGCCACTCCCATTTTCGGCAGACCTGCCGACATGGTTATTGTCGGGCTATGCAAATGCGGGTTCCGCTTTGGCGCACTAATACAGCCGGAGCGGCTTCGTATTCTTCAGTGAACGAACCGCGGAAGGATCAAAAAACCTGAACTGTCGGCACCACGGCATGGGCAGGCGCGGCGCAGCTTGGCGGTGGAGTAGGAAACAGCTAGACTTACTGAAACTGGCACGCTCGCCTGTCGACGGCTGGGTCTAGTTGCCGAGTTCAGCACCTGCCGAGCGTGCGGTAGGCAACCTCCGGGGGTTCAACATGGCGACGGGTAACCAGGGGGGCTTCATACTACTGAGGATGCAAAACTCCTCTCGCTCGATGCTGTTCCCAAAAAAAGAGGATCCATAACGTAACCATCTTTTTCCTCCTTCATTTGGACTCCCTGTGGGGAAGGTGTGAGGACTCCGTTCCTTTAAGCGGGCCAAGTCGTTTCACTGCATGCGCATGTGAACCGCTCGCAGCAGTACCCCGGGCTGCCCCCCCCCCCTTTTCCCCGGTCCTCCGCGGCACCGCTCGTATGTTTTGGGGCTTTCCTTGGCTGTGGCAGCATGCATGGCTCCGTTATGGTGATGCCATCCCTAATGTAGTCGTAAAAGCAATAAATTAAACGCAATTGAAATCAAAAACAATTTTCGCTTCGCTCACGCGCCTGCTGGTTGGTCCGGTCGCGCTACAGTGTGTTTGTGTGTGTGTGTGTGTGGCGTGATGCAAGTGATCTGCATGTCTCGCACCCATATCATACTTCAGACGCATGCTCATGTAGAGGAAAAGGCTCGTTCCGGTTGGCAATGATGACTGCGCTCGTCTCCGCTGAGCAGAGGACGCTATCGTTCACGACCGGCGACCCGATTGACGTGCCTGCATACAAACCTTGCGTCAATCGGACTTTCTTTGCTTCACCACGTCGACCTGGTCCGCCAAAAATAAAAAAGATACATAATTCCGTGGCGGTGAGCAGTGAGATGTCAGCGGTGCCGAAAACGGTTTGACGCGGCATCGCAGTACGTGACGCGGCCAGACACTGGGGCAGACGGTCTGCGGCCATTTGAAAGTCCGATGCTGCACCCCTTTATGCAGCTGGAATGGAGCGGTCAATGCCTGGCCGGGGCGGGGTGGGGTGTGGCGGGGCGAGGCGGGGTGGGGTGTGGCGGGGCGGGGTGGGGTGTGGCGCGGAGGGGCGAGCCGCTGCAGGGAGCGATGGGCCGTCGTCTGCGAGTGACAAGGATCAGAAATAACGAATACCGAATACGAACACCGGTTTCCTAACGCGGTGTCATTGGCACTGCACCACACCGTCGCACACACACAGTCACACGCGCTGGGCCAGAAGGGCAGTGGCCGCTGAGGGCGTCGATCCCTTGGCTTCTTGACCTGCCCCATAACACATGGCCCAGTGACCAAGTGTGCACGGCGGGAAGCTTGTGTCGCACGTGACCGCTTGCGAACAGTGCGAGCAGCGTATGTAAATATGTTGTGGTTGCACCTGTAAAGATTTAATTTTTCTTCTTTGTCAAATAAGAATGTACTTTTATTTGTCTTGTATTAATGATGGGTAAACAACATAAACCAATAAACGATACAAAGTGCCAAATGTTAAAATTGCAAAAAATGAAATAACAATATTATGCGTTGATTTGTGCATGTCTTGCACCCTTTCCCCGTTTTTACCTCCACACATAATAACTCGCAACTTCTCAAAGCGCTCCGCTTCAACGCGACTTCTGGACCCACGAGCCTCGCCGGACTTTTCCCCGGGGGTGGCACGGCTCAGCCCGTTCTCGGTGAGTAACGATGTGCCAATTCTTGTGTCGGTTCGCGGCCTCTGTGATTCATGGCGGCGTCGGCCCACCCGCCCGGCTCCCGGGCCACCGCCTGATTTCAGACGTGAAATGAACCGGATCGCTCAACCGAACGGAAATTAGACGAAAATTATATCTGCGTGGCGCGGCACGTCAATGGCTAATAACTGCCGCCAATGGCTGCCGCCCGGCAAACATCGGTAAATCAAGCCTCCCTTTGTGTCGTGTAACCCGATAGTTTCCCCGGCCGCCGTCCTTGGGCCAAAGAAAGCGGGGATAAATCAGAACGGCAAGTTTCCTCGCACGCAGCGACGGGACGAGACCGGGAAAGTAATCGCTCCTAAATGCCCACGCAGCCCGATGGGCATGCGGGCGGGCAAAATAACTTTCGGCAAAACACTTAAGACAAAATACACTAACGAATGGAAACTGTGCCATCACGTGCTGCAGCATTCTGTGAAGACCGACAACACTGACCATTGGCGGGCAATCTTCAAGGCAATCCTTCATCTCGGATGGCATTTTCCTCCGATAAGGAGAGATAAGTAATAATTGGACAGTCCAGAGAGAAACATGTCTCTCGTGAGTGAAACCTTGCCGTTTTCCGCTTTTGTAGCGTTTCTTGCCGCCGTGGGTCCTCTGTGTGTGTGTGTGTGTGTGTGTGTGTGTGTGTGTGTGTGTGTGTGTGTGAAGAGAGAGAGAGAGAGAGAGAGAGAGAGAGGAGAGAGAGAGAGAGAGAGAGAGAGAGAGAAACAGACAGACAGAGAGTGTACGCGCGCGCGCGCACCTGCCCGCAGTGGCATCACGCTGCAGCTCAGCCTCGCCCTGGTTAGCTGATCGACCGCTATCTCATTGGTCAAGATCACGTCGTGCCTGCCCGGGGGCGAGCCAGGGGGCGGGGGCGGGGCGCCGTGGGCCCCAAACAAAGGCACAAACAGTGACGCCTTGGACCGGGCGGGCGGCGGCCGGCAGCGCAGCGGCGTCCTTGGCAGTCCAGGCACGGCATAACCCCCGTGATGGAGGATGAAAGCCCCCGAGTGCAGCACGCCGCACGAGTGAGGCTTCTGGAGGCAGTGCAGCGGGCGCTTTGCCTCAAAGTAGGGTAGGGTCAGCGAGTGCATGCGAGGAGAGAAATGAATTTTAGGAATGAAGGCAACTAAAAAATGGTCGGGTTTTCATATGTGTGCGACGGTTGGGATACGAATATGTTTGAGGCTGCGGTGGCGCCGGTCGTTCTGCCGAGGCGTGAAAGTGAAGTCAGAGCGGTGAAGCGGGGCGGGCCGGCCACAAAGCAAAATCAATCTCCACGCAGGATTTTATGGTCGCCTTGAACGCCACGCCAAGCCACACACACTGACGGCCGCTAGTGTGGCCCACTGACGACTTTCCAACCTCGATGCAGCCCTTCGTGGAGACTTAGCCACGCAGTCCTGGTCCTTTGTGGTTGTTTTTTTTTACAGTTTTTCACGTGCAATTGACTGTGGGCATTCATCCGAATCAACTGTCAAAAAGTTTTTGTCTGGTTTGCCTCAGAGCTCTCAGCTGCAGCCCTTTGCTCCAGATGCTCCCGCCAGTGCCATGGTACGCGTGCCATCCCCCGCGGGGCCGCGCTGCCTTGGCCCATGGCCCTTGGCCCATGGCCCCGCAATGCCACCGACGGCTGCTGGACTGGCGGGGCCCTCTGGGGCGTCACGACGCCACGCGGCGACCCGACGCCCTGCCAGGCGCGTGCCTATAACCCGCCAGCCCCGCGGCAGCGCATCGGATCCTTACCTCAGTCTTTCCTCTGTCCCTGAGCCCTCCTCCCCTCCACGCCCACTCATTGCACTTGCGCCGTATAGGGACAGTGGGCCGCGCGTTAGGTGCTGCGCCGTGCTGCGCTGATCGCCACATAAATCCCGGCGTTGAGTGATAACTCCGATTCCGCCGGCGATCCGCCCGCCGGCGCGACGCAGTGCGTGCGAGGACTGGCCGCAGGTCGTGTGGCGGGGGTTCGACTCCCCTCGCCGCCGTCTGAGATTTTTTTTTCCTTCAGCCCGTCTCTCGCGTAACGTTGCGTGGGCGTGCCCGGCCCGGGGCGAGCCGCGGCCGAGGCAGGGGCAGGGCTCGCCGCCGCTAGTGCCTCGGGGACCAGAGATCCAGGTCAGAAAAGAGCTCAATTGCGGCTCGATTATAAAGGCGGGCAAAAGGCAGGCATGGCGTGCCGTACCATAACAACAAAAACAATGCAAACGCACTGCATCTCGCCCCGCCCCGGCCCGCCCCGGCCCGCCCCGCCACGCCCTGCCCCTTGCGGGGGATGGCTTGCGGGGCTTAAATCAAACAGCAGCGGACCGCGATATCATTACGTCTTGTGCAACGTCCATCTCGCCACAAACAAAACTTGCTTTCAGTGGCTAGATGTGCGTGCGTATGTACATTTGTGGTGCACCTCCGTGTGTGTGGGTATGTGATAGTGTGTATGTGTGAGTGTGTGTGTGTGAGAGAGAGAGAGTGTTTGCGTAGGTGTATGTGCGACTGTACGCGCGCGCGCCGCGTGGCTATCGACAACTGCGGATCCTGCGGTCGTCCTCCACTACAACTGTGTGGTATGCAGCGCAGATCTACATTTTTTTATACTTTCCGATCCGATCCTTTATTTTTTTGCTGGAGGAAAAAATGACGAACCGATGAACGTTTATTTTCGATTAGAAAAATGGTCAGTCGAATCTGAGAGTATTGATTTCCCGTCGATTCGTTCAATGACCATCGATTACTGACTGCCCCATTGACTTCATTGCTCATGGCAGGCCTCACCGTACCGTCCCGTGACACCCGGCTGCGTCGCGGCGCTGCCTACCCCTCCATTCGCAGGCGCTCGGTGACGTCACGCAGGGTGTTCCGTTCGGCGGGGTCAGCCATTGCGCAAGGCGGTGACCGCGCGAATAATGACAAGAGTTGACGTTGGCGGCGCCGGGGTCCTTTTGACGAGCGGAGCAGCGCGCGGTCGGGCCGCGAGCCGAGCCGAGCCACGCGGCGGGGTCGAGCCGAGCGGCCCCCTAGACCGGGAAGGGGGATCTAGCACCTGGATTAAAAGAATAAGCCCAGGCGGCCGGCCGGTCCCCCTACAAAGCGCGCGCATTTGTAATTATTCAAATGCCGCGAACAATAGCGCGGCACTTGGTGTGACATTACGGGCCGCGATGAGGCGGCGTGGCGCAACGCCGCGAGGCCGCCAGAGGGCCGCGGACCCGCCGACGCGAGGAGGTCTCCTTCGAGGACTCCTCCGAGGACTCGCGTGGGGTCTCGCACGCTATGATTCCGCGATGGAAAGTAGGAGAGAGCGCCAAACCGTATCATGCCCAAATTCGAGCCATCGACCGCAAAGCGGCTGAGGTCAAGATGCTCTGTGTTACTGCCATAAGTCGACGGGTTCGAGGAACAAAAGGCTAACTCGGAGCGCATCTTGACTGTGCGCTATCTCGCACTGCAGCACTATAATACGCTAACTCGAGTCGCCATTTTGGGCATCTACTTTGACACGCGATATATACCAAACTATTGAGAGTAAAAGGTTCAAACTTGTTCCAAGCACGGATGCCAACCTATATTTCAATAAAAACACGCCGTTGCGTCCTTACAGACATTATTCTCTAAAATATCAGGCTTCAAAAACGCGAGGTGGAGCGGGGTGCCGAGATAGCGTACTATAGTGCTGCAGAGCGAGATAGCGCACAGTCAGGATGCGCTCCGAGTTAGCCTTTTGTTCCTCGAACCCGTCGAAGTTGTTCTCATAGTTGATCGCTTACCGTGTAGGATGTCGGTTAGACACATCATTTTTGTGTTTTGTTGGTTTTTGTGTTGAGGGATTCTCGGCGGGTCGCCTTGTTGGCGGAGAGAGCGGCTGGAGAGCGGTGGCTCCGCGCGCCCGCAGCGTAGGCAACAACAGCTGTGCGGCGCACTGGAGCGCGGCGGGCTGCCGCCACGCGCCTCGCCGCACAGTGGGCCGGAAGACCGGCGAAGGCGGCCAAAACTCGGGACGCGTTTTGAGCACCAGAGTCGCGTAACAAGACTCGAACCGAACGCGTGACCACACCAATGGGTGGCTCTCCGAGCTCCGAACGAGGAATCCGCATTGGCGGGGTCACAGGTTCCATTCGAGTCCCATTTAGCGACTGTGGTGCTCAAAACGCATCCGGTATTTTGACCGCCTCCACCGGTCTTCTGGCCCACTGCGCGCCGCTCCGTCCAATCTGTCCCCGGCCCGTTGACGTCGCGGGCGTCCTGTTGCGCGGCGCGCAGCGGCGTTCTCAGAACCGAACCATGATTGAACAGTCCAGTCCGAGCGGCCGGGCCGCGCTTGAGCGAGGGCCAAGCGACTCTGTATGTATAGGCCCGGGTTAACTCATCTGATGATCGCAGAACCATGTCTCAGACCCACCGTCGTGTGTCTGTGACTGTGTGTGTGTTATGTTCGCATTCACCCTGTTGTAATGTAGCTTATAAATGGTAAGCATTTCGATGGTATTCATACCCAGATTTTAGCGAAGCTTTTTCGCCCCACTCCATAAGGGGGTGTTTCTTTACTACGATGAATACAAATGTTTCATCTGTGGTAATCACCACCGCACTTCCTGGACACACGCACGCGTGGACGAACACACACACAGACTCACTCTCTCTCTCTCTCTCTCTCTCTCTCTCTCTCTCTCTCTCTCTCTCTCTCTCTCTCTCTCTCTCTCTCTCTCTCTCTCTCACAGC
Organism: Stenchaetothrips biformis; assembly: GCA_030522485.1. Taxonomy (NCBI): domain Eukaryota; kingdom Metazoa; phylum Arthropoda; class Insecta; order Thysanoptera; family Thripidae; genus Stenchaetothrips; species Stenchaetothrips biformis. The sequence continues at coordinate 12,234,173 of CM060098.1, forward strand.
CCCACCCATCGACCCCACGGCCCTTCGTACCTGCGCCACGCCGTTGGTAGTTTGATGTTCTGATACAGCAGCAGCTCAAGGTGTTCTGGTGCGACGTTTACGCTCGTGCGTGAGTGTATGTGTGTGCCACGCTCACTCTTCCTTTTAATGTACTGATGACTGATTTCCAGACCCATTTGCGGTGCGTAGCAAGCAGGCAGCAACCGCTGCAGTCAAACGTGAGACTTTTACAGCCACCGTTTTACTCAGGACCTCGCTGAGTCTTTCTCTCTCGCTGTCTTTCTCCATCTCTGTCTCGCACACACTGTCTGCCCTCTGCATAATAAGTAGGCGAACCGCGTCGTGTGAGCAACTTGTAGCCGATTTGGTGGCGACGCGATCTGATTGGCTGAGACTGATTCCGCATCACGCCAAAGAAGGCCGGTGATTGGTCAGACTCGGCATTGCCTTATCTGCGCAACACGTACAAAGTTTTCCACGCCGCGCAGGAAAACTGGGGACCCGATAAACGCCACCCGTTCGATCAAGCCCGTTTTCCCTTCTGCCCGACTTTTCCTCCTTTCCCCGCGCTGCCGCTTTCTTTGCCGGACTTGTGCAATCTAAATAACAAGAGCCCCTCGGAGCGCCCCGGCGTGGTGACAGCAGGATGCGGCTTCCTTTTCATCGTAAAAAAAAATCACAGGCGGGAAAAAGCCGTCCGAGCGGTACTAGGGCGTGGCGCGGCGGGCTGGGTGCTCTTGGCTCGCTGCGTTTCCTTATTGCGGACGCTGCTTTTGTTTGTTTCCAGCGGCGGGGAAACGCTGCCGCTGTTCGATCCATCGACCCATCGATGATTTCCAGGCGACTTTACGCGCCGCCTCTTCTTTTCACCGATCGGCCGGCAGGAAATATGGAAAATCGCGCGGCCCGTGTCCGGGAGGGTGCGGCCCACGGCGTGTTCTGCTCTGGATACCGGGCTGCCGTGTTGTTGTTCACAACTCGGTACATCTCCGGGCGGCGCCGAGCCGAGCCAAGCCAAGCCGAGCCGGGCCGAGCCGAGCCGGATGGAGCGGCGCTGTTGCGATGTTATATTTATGTGCGATCGATGATCTATGATTGGATCTCGGTGCCGGCCGTTCATGCGAGGAAATAGCTTAGCAGCACGCCACACTGTAGCACTTTGTGGGCACACTTCAGGGTGCCGGAGCGCTTCAGCTTGCCGTCGGCACAGTGCGCAAGAAGACCAGCACAGGCGGCCGAAACTCTACACGCGTTTTGAGCTCCAGAGTCGCTAAATGGGTTCCCGTGTCACGTTTAGGCGTTGAAAGCGATACACGGACTGTGGATGGCAGACGCCTGGCGCGTGCTTCGTGTGCCGCGGACGCACAAGTGGTGCAACGAGGGCTGTTAGCACAGCATCTTTGTAGTTTCGCCGTGACGCAGCTCGCCATCATTTTCCAGAGAAACTCCGTAAAGAAGCAGTGCCAGCTTCGGCAACAAGTCTGCCTGCTTTATTTCACCCGTTGATGACGGCTGCCAGGGTCCGAGGGGGAGGGGGGCGCTCACTGAGTCGTCTTTGTCGCCTTGTCTCTTTGGAACGCGTGGGGTGTCCCTCACCTATTGGTGCGAGAGAGACAGAGTGACGGAAGCGTCTCTTGGAATCGGTCAGCTGGCGGAGCGGACGGACGTCCTGGGCGCGCGCATTGCAAGGATCCAAACAGCGCTTTGGTCGTCCTCACACACATTCACCCAACGCCTCATGCGTGGGGGAGAGAGACAGGGCGACAGAGGCTCAGCCTGCACACCCCGAAAGGGCCGGCGACGTATTTGTTTTGCGGTGGCCGGGCTGCCGGTAAGTGTCGGAGACGAAGTGGATGCGGTCGTTTAATGAAGCGGGCAGCGCTGCACCGCAACTGCATCGCACTGCAGCAGTCTTATCTGATGATTACTTGGCCGGCCACATTACGAAACTCATCGTCCGATCGATGAAAACGATCTGTACATTTGTTAGCGCTCGAAAAAAAAAAAAAGATCTGCCAACTAGGTCGGGGCAAGCGGCAAGAGAACCCCGCGCACCCCACAGCAAAGGATTAGAGATACGGTGGCGGCGGCCGGACTAAGGGGTAGTAAAAGAAAGTTTAGTTGGACACGAATCCACAACGGGCTGAAAAATAACGAAAGTCATAACGTTTGGCCTCATGAAAAAATCATTTGGCAGTTACCCTGCATCGCGGGTAAGACCGCGAGAGTATGCGGTCTCTTGACCATCCACATGTTCTTAAAGGTTCATTTAACGATAGTTAAGACGTAAAAAAACAGCAACAATACCAATATTTCAATTCAATTCGATCACTTTTAACTGTGTTTCTGTGATGGGTGGATTCAATTGCTTCTATTCTTTTAAAATAAAACTTTCTTCCTTATCGCGCCACCAACTTCTCGGCCGCCATTTTCACTCACTACGCGACGCCAGCCAAATGCATTCTTCAGCAAAAGACACGTGCCGCACTACAGCACTCGCCACTGAAAAACACACAATCACTTGGCCAGAAAAAAAATATAGTCCACGAGTTGGAACGTGATAAACTTGTTCTGGCCGGCGCGTTGGTGCGGCGGGTCAATACAAAATAATAGAGACGCAAGACAAATAGTCTCGCCTTGCCGCCGCGTTGCCGCGTGCTGATTGGTCCTGCCGGCCCGTCCGGCGGTCACCGCACAGTGGGCCAGAGGACCGCGCAGGCAGCCAACACTCTAGACGTGTTTTCAGCTCCAGAGTCGCTAAATGGGACTCGAACCGAACGTGTGACCCCACCAATAGATTCCTCATTCGGGGGCGATCCAGTGGTGGGGGTCACACGTTCGGTTCGAGTCCTATTCAGTGCAAGACGCATTTTGAGCTCCAGATCTGGAGCTCAAAATGCGTCTTGAGTTTTGCCAGCCTGCGCAGTCCTCCGGCCCACTGTGCGCCGCCAAGACAATGGCCTTCTCGGCGGCCTCTGGCGCGGCCCCTGGCACGCACCTTGATCTGTCACCCGGGCGCAGGGCGGCGCAGCGCGGCCGCGGGGTCGAGGCAGCCGCCAATTCGATTCCAGGAACGAACCGCCGCGGCGGCCGAATCAGTTAGCGGCGCGGGAATGCCGCTTTTGACGGATGGCGACTGGACCAGCCGGGCCGCCGAACCCCTCTAGCCTTCCTGGACAAAGCCGCCAGTATCGGGGTTGTCATCGCGCGCGCGGCGGTCACCGATGTCATGTAGAACACTATCACGGCCACGCGGACACACCGGCCCATTCAAACAGCGGGATTCGCCGGCCGAGCGCGCGGCCGCGCAGGAATTTGTCCGGAATCGCCTCTCTCTGGAGAGCGCCGTCAGCGAGGGCCGCGACAGGCGGGCAGGGCGCGCTGCCACGGCCTGCCTGCGGTCCAGCTCGTCCACTACTCTCCAGGAGAGACGTGTGCACTCCGTTTGATCCTCATGCATTCGGAGGGAGAGCCGTCCTATCTCAAAACCAACAATGCTTCTACGGCAGATTAAACCTTATCACCTGAAGGGGTCACTTGTAAATCCTGATCTCGGCCCTTTACTCCTCAGAGGAGGGGGCCTCCGTTGAGCTCCGCGTTATGCGCTGCGCGGCCCCTCCGGCCTAGCTTGTCACCACGCCCGGCCGCGGCCGCGCCACGCCACCGCATCGCGTGCCGGCCGTGCTGCAGAAAGGCGCCCCCAAAGGGCGTGTCCGCAAAGGGCCCTGCTTGGCGGGGCCCCCAAGGGCCAGAGGGCGGGGGCCCTGCCCGCCCTGCCATTCATGGGCCGTGCGTATAGTTATAGCGCGCCGGTCGTTATCTGCAGGAGCATCGTTACTCCGGTCGTCATCTTTGGCAGGTCAGATTGATTTTTTTTTTTTCTGGTTCGTCATGCAGGTGGAGGTATACGGGTCGTAAGACTCTCTACGATTCGAAACGAGATACTGTCACGGTACGTCCTCTAGGGCTTGCAGAGCGCCGTGCAGCGCCATGTGGCGTGTTCGTATGACAAGGGGCCTGTTAATGCTCGCGCCGGCTGGCCCTTTGGCAGGGCGTGGCGTTTCTGGGTCACGAGATTAAAAAAGCAGTGCGAACCATATTGAAATCGAGTCAGCCATTAACGTGCGTGGCCAGTGGAGAGAAAAAAAACGACAACGCAAAAGTTGGTGTTGTTTTTGAGGAAAGTAAACCGACAAAGTCTAGTACCGTATGCCATCCGGGAAGACATTTTTATTGGCCAAGAATCAGCAACAGAGCGGCCTGATTGGGGCGTGTGTACTATCCGCGAAAGTAAATAAAGTAATAAACAATGACAAAGATGGACTATTCCTGCAGGATCGAGTTATTGCTTGAAGCATCGCCACAAATTAATGATAAGCCGAACCCGTCCCCGCTTCCTTTCCCAGCCCGCCGTGTCCCCGCTTGGTCCGGGCGGGGCCGCCTGGCCGCCAGGCTGGGGCGGAAATCTCATTGCTCGGTCTGGACATCCAGCCCGGCCGCCTGCATAGGGCAGGACTCCTCTCCGGAACAGATTACCCGGCTGCTTTATGATCGACTTCAGACAACAATGCTGCACTCGTCCGAGTCGTGCCGAGCCGACTGCGGCCGACCCCGCCGCGCTCGTTTCCTTCCCGCGAAGCCGCGGAGCGTGCGCAAAGCTGTGAATGGGGATTCCGTGGATTCATCCTGAATGTGACGCCGGCCGGCCGGCCTCCGCGCCAGGCCGCGTCTTTACGAGCTGTTTAGTGTCGCCCCGCCCACGCACCGCCACCCGGACGCCACCGCACGCCCTTCGAGAAGGAAGGGAGCACGGACAGAAAGAAAGAAAATGGCGGAATGATGGAAGAGAGCAGAAGTGGGAAAAAAAGAACTGAATGAGAAGTGATTGCTCAGAATAAGATTTATTTTTCAGTCCTTTGTACACTTAGACCAATTGGAGAGCAGCCGAGAGTCGAGTGAGCTTCAACATCCGCCTGCGCGAACGGGTGTATCGCGCTAAGAGCTTCATCGAACTGGCCGCCGCTTGGCGAGACGGTGCGAGAGAGACGGAGCGACACTGGTGAGAGTGCGTGATGAGGAAACGGGCCGCGTCGAGATGGTTTATCGGAAATTAACCTGGTGACGTCACGGTTTGGGTTTCAGGTGGCGAAACGAGAGTGGGGCAGAAGGGCGCGGAGGCGGCCAGCTCTACAGTCCTACAGTGTGATTGGATTCGGCCGACGCACGATGAAACAGAGCGTTTATCAAATTCTCCGGCCGATTGATTTAAGTTGTTGGACGAGAGGAATCATAAAGGACCACACATCTACATCTGTCAATGACTGTTTTTAATGAATTTGCGAGATTAAAAGAGGTCTGATACAGTTTTTAAAACGAAGCGCACAGGTCTGCACGGTTCTTGCTCTTTTCAAACAAATAAGTCTGCAACAGGTGCTGGTGGCTGACTGTTCACATGCCTCTGCACTCTAGCAAAACGTGTGTTAAGTGTGTGTGTGTGTGTGTGTGTGTGTGTGTGAGCACTATGACGCCGCCCGGCGCCACGCCTCCCTCCTCTGCACTCTTAGGCATCGCCTTTTATCTCCCCTCGAAGAAGATTTAGTTTCTAATCTCGGTTTTTGACGAACGGTGATTGCCGCCACTTCGGCGCGCCAAGCGGTGCGTTCTTTGCAGGGCGGGGGGCTAGGGCGGCAGGGCGGCAGGGCGGCTGGGCTCCGTGTTGCAGGGAGCTTGTTTATCGTATGGCGAGCCGCGACGCTGGTCGGGGCTACTGGGCAATTTCTCGCCGGTGATATCATCGATATGAGTGTCGGGTGGCAGGGCTGGCAGGGCTGGCGGGGCGGGCGTTGCAGGCGGCGGCCCGGGCGTGCCGCGACGTGCCTAGCATCAACACGTCACCGTAAAGCATTCAAGCCCCGCATAAAAGGAAGAGGATGGATGGAGGCTTTTCCCTCAACAGGCTCAGCTTTCGGGCGGCGAGCGCTCGGCCGCGTGGCAGGGCGGCGGCGGAGATCGTCTCTCAGACACGTGTACGCACCTGGCAGTTAAAAAGAAATTAACCGTCATCGATTGTTTTCTTTAATCCGAGGTGTAAGGCAAACTGTGATAAAATAACAAACTAAACATGGGCTGTAAATTTCAACTGTTGTCACATGACTGTTCTGTGACTAGAAACTCATGTCAAAGTTTTAATTTTTGTCTCCCACTCTCTTCTTACAGTGTCAAATTTTCTTTGAAATACTAGAGTAAGGGATTTTCTAAACAGTTATACTTACAGAATAAAGATGAACACAGTTGCCTGTGAGGCAATCGTGACCCAGAAGATGGCTGGAGCATAGGACTCAAGCGTGGCGTTGTAGACCTGGGTGTACACGGCGCTGGCTAGGATGGGCATGGCGGTCTCAGCGACGCATAGAATGGCAAATATTTTCCCTGAGAGGAATGAGTCATTGGTCAGCGTCTGGAGAAATTGTGGATTGGTGTTGATGGGAATGTCAGCCTACCTCTTTCATCAACGGATACCAGTTTAGATGCCATTGACCGCAGGACTGGGGGGCCAGTTGGGCCCAAAGACGACACGGCACCACCTTCGAATTTGAAAAATTAGAAATTTATTATATGTCTTACCAACCAATTGAGACAAGGTTATATTAAAATACCTATATAAAACACCCAAGGAACCTCAGCTGCTACAAAGACTACGCCCGCAGCGGCATGAGCCACCGATGCCGTGAGGGCAATGAATGTGTCGCTAAGGCCGCAATGTTTAGTGAAAAGTGGCACGCCAAGAAGCATCGCTGCGATCGAAACAGAAAATCAACTGAATTTAAGTTTTCAATATAGTTTAATGAAATTCACCTTACCGAAAACGTAAGCAAGCGTTTGGCACGTGCGATAGTTGCTGAACTCATTTACGCTCCAGTTGAACTTCATCTGCGTGTACAGGTACGTCATCGGTTGCTCGTCTGGAAGACACACGTTCCATTACCCAGTCACTTCATTACCATTAAAAGCAAGTGCGTCCCTCAGCCTTACTTCTTTGGAAGGTGTAGAGCCCCACGGACAGGAGGATAAGAAAGAGGTACAGGCGGCCTCGGTTACTTCGCGGGCGACACAATGTTTTGACGGACTCTACGATATGATGCTTGTCGAAGAAGTCCGAGAAGATGTTAACTTTAGAAAAGAAATTGCATCTTCCTAGAAGCAATCATGGTCTCACTGAATTGTGGAGTGGCTCTTGGTGCTGGTTTACAGACCTCCCTTGAGCGGTTTCTGGGCATCGTTCGTCTGCCATTCGAGCACCAGAAAGCTGTACACGAAGCAGAATGCGAGGAGGCCGGCGCTGATGGCGAACATGGCCGTCACGGAGCCGTCCAGCACCGAGCCGAACAAGTACGCACCTGTGCCGGTCAATAACAATTAAGACAAAACAGGATGAGTTGTTATTGGCTCCGTTTTTTGTGGCTCACCAACCGAGTGAGATGCCGGCAGGCATAGCGACCAGGTAACAGCTGTCCAGGATGGCGAGGCGCAGGGTGCGGTCCTCGGTGGGGGTGACGTCGGCCACGTAGCAGTGCGTGGCCGAAAACACGGCCAGCCCGGAGCCCGTCAGCGCTGCCGGCAGACTCACCAGCACCAGAATCGTCTCCAAGCGCCAAGAGTCTGTAGGAAACGCGAAGAAAAAGGTCTCTGTGTAAGACGGACGATCGCACGGAACGCACAGGAAGCGCTCACCTTGCGAGGTGACGAGGGCTAGCATGGCGAAGTACAGCGTGTTCCCGCCCAATCCCATGAGCAGAGGCAGCTTCCGGCCGCGACGGTCGCTCCAGGCGCCGAGGAACGGGGCCAGGAAGACAGGGACGAAGTTGTAGACGATGCCGTTGTACTGGTGGAAGTTGGACACCTCGATCTGTCCAGCAGAAGAACATTACTGCGCATATTGCTTCCATTCCGACGTGTCTCCACCTTCGCCCGCCTATGTGGCTGGAAGTGTGTCAAGAGAAGTCAATTATTGACTAAACAACACCAAGTCGTTTCAGAATGGGGGCTTGAGTCACTGAAAGGGTTCAATGACTCGACGTTGGAAGTTGGAAAGAACTTGGCTGCAGGCACGTAGTAGGAGTGTCCCCCGTTTACCTGCACTCGCGCGGCTTCCTCTTTAAACTGCGGGTCCTGGATGCTGCTGCAGACGCTCTCCGGCAGCCCCAGGTGCACGCGGCAGGCGCGCTGCACCAGGAACGCCTGGCCGACGACGCTGGTCAGCATGAAGGCGAACATGTGCGCCAGCATGACAGGTTCCACTGTGATGTTGGCGCGTGCCAGCCAGCTGCGGTTCTTGGCCGCGTCCTCCGGTAGGCCAACGGGCGGCTCTGAAGCAGGCAACTGGTGTGTCTGAATCAGAAAAAAATACGAGGGAAGGTTATGTCACCTGGTTCGTAGTTTGACCCATAATAGTCATTGTCGTTCAAGCCCGTTACCATCGAAATGATGCGACGAAACAGCTGGGAGCGTCCGTTGACCGACGCACGTATCACGGAGACGACCGCGACCGCGGACCGAGATACGCCTGGCGTCAAGCGTCGCGCCAACAGAAGTGAAATTGCCACCTTTCGCAGCTTGTAGTCTATCGGACAAGAAGGTGCCCCACCAGTCAGCCGGCAAACGGACCGGCCTGGCGCACCGCCTGTTCGAACTAAGGCGGCCACGGTTTCTTGCTAATGCCGCAATGCGCGGGATTTGGCGGGTCTTTGCCCCGTGGATTGCCTTATCGCCCTTCTGCCGCGTGATAAGTCGACATGACTTTCACTATCTGGTGCGCGACTGTACACCAGCGCGGTGGCAAAGCTGCCGCAGTGTACCAACGTTAAACGCGAGCCAATTAAATCGGGTCAAGTTCAAGGACGACGCCGCCCCTTGCTTTAATTTCATCAAACTGTACAAATGAAACAATTTTTTTCCCCCATTAATCAAGTTGATCGGAACAGCATGCTTCTTTAATCGTGTTTTCAGAAACGCTTGGCCACAAAATTTGTACTGAAACAACGCAAGCGTGAGATCATGTTCATAAAAGAACGCACAAAGGGGACCAATCGCTGGCAGTGGTCTTGGCAGAAAATAGCAGTGCGCATGCAGTAGAGCGAGGGTTTGCTTGCCGCAGGTATGTCAGGTAGCGCAGCGAAACACACTACCGTACGTGAACTTTTGTCCCTCATCAGAACTGCGATCGCCTCGGCCGGCTGCCACACCCTCGCACGGCAGATGACGCAACGGCCACAATGTGTGCACACACCACGCACGCCAATTTGTGGCCTACGGCTTTTTCCCGTGCGGCCGGGAGGTGCATTTTAATGGTGAACTTGTGTCTTGATAAAAGCGCGCAGCGCGGTGAAGGGGGCACCTTGCAGGAGGTGCCGCCGCTCCGCCACGCCGCGGACGCTGCCGCTGGGCACTACACGGAAAAACAGTTTCTGGAGCTCGTAGACAATGTTGACTGACGAGCAGAATTGATGGAAGTTGACCCCAGGACACATGAGGAAACCGCGCACATCATACAGGAAAGTTTTGCAAAGTAACTTGGCTTGTCTCGTTTTACCCTCTTTATCAAAGAAGTGACAGACTGAGCGCATGCTGCCCCTCTTTGTCGCGCTTGATGGGCGGTGACCCCAGTCCGTCCAGGGCGCGTCCGAGGCCGGGTGGCTGCACTGCCTTATCGCCCGCTGATCCCCATGGTTACCGCCAGCCGGCCTGGCCGCGGGCCGCAGCACGGCACTCCAGCGTTGCTAGCGTTGCTGGCGTTACCATGGCAACGCAGAATTAACGACCTCGGACAAGGAGGGTTTCCGCCGCGAGGTTCATCTCATTAACTTACTATCGCGCGGACGGCCCCCGGCAGGCTGGCGGCACGGCGCCGCGCCCAAGGGAAAGAGAGTGTATCAACTGTCCCGCAGGAATGCGTCATGCGGGCGTCGCGGCGCCGGCCAGTCCGAAGGGCCGATCGGTCGCTCTGTCTCTCTCGCTCCCCGACGCCGCGCCCACTGTGTGCGACACAGACGACCCTCCACTCGGCAGGCATTCCCTCGCGGCACGTGGCGTGGCGCCCCTGCGGCGCCTCTCCCTGTCCGCGGCGACGTCGGTGGTGGTGGTCGCGGTGGTGGTGACGCACAGTGGGCCAGAAGACCAGTGCAGGCGGACAAACCTCTAGACGAGTTTTCAGCTCCAGAGTCGCTAAATGAGACTCGAACCGAACCTGTGGCCCCACCAATCGATTCCTCGCCGAACGAATCCATTGGTGAGGTCACACAGTAGGTTCGAGTCCTGTTAAGCGACTCTGGACCTCAAAACGCGTCTAGAGTTTTGTCCGCCTGCGATGCCGGTCTTCTGTGCGGCGGCACGAAGGGTCGTTGACCAAATAATCCCGGCGGCGAAATGCCGCTTGTCTAAGGAGGCGAGGCGGACGTCTAGCAGCGCGCTGAATTTCGGGGTCAGCGCATCGCTTTAGGACTCGGCTGCGGACCGGTGCCTGGCCGCCCCGGCCCCGGCGGCTCACTCCGAACGCAGCAGCGTGCTTTGTGGTGGCGTCTCTCTCTCTCGCACTGGCGGGGAGTTCCACGCGGGCGCGAGAGAGACGCAGAGCGACGAAAGCACTGTTTGGAGTATCAGTGTGCCGGCACTCGTGCGTCACTCTGGACCACCGGCACCGGTAAATCACCCGCACGGAATCGCTGAATGGCGCAAGTTCCGTGCTGTGCGGCCACAAGGCCTTCCAGCTCCCTGCGCACAGCGGCTTCGACAGGGTTGCAGTTTTACAAGTTCTTGCAGAATCAGACCTCCACCGCTCTCTTGTAGAAACAATTTTTCGCTTTCAAAATAATTTTCTTTTAAAGAAATTGACTATGATGATGATCGTCGATAATAATCACAAGAAGAACCGCCTCACTGCGTAGTTAATGGTTCTCCGGTCAAACAAGGGTCTTCGGCACCTACCCTTTTACCCTGCCTCGTTGACAGGATCTTTGCGCGGTGCGCGATCTGACGCTGGCACGCCACGCCCCGCCCTACGTGCTGTTAGTTGTATCGGTGAGGGAAACTTAAGCATTCACAGCGCTCGCCGGTGACGCCGTGTGCCTCGTGCATTCGTGTCGACCTGACTCCGACACAACAGCGCCCTGACACGTGAACCCCGCGGACCGCTACTTCTATCTGGGGCTTTTCGGATTGGAAGAAAGCCTGGCCGGTTGATTTGCGTGTAGTTAGCGTGGCCACAGCGTGGGCGCACGGCCACGTTAAGTCCACGCGAAGCGCCGCGAGGGACTCCCTGTCTCTGTGCGGACCTCTACGTCTCGAATGCCTCGGAACCTTCGATACCGACCTCGACAGCCAAACGAGCTGCTGTCGGAGGCGGGTCAAACCGAGGAGATATACAACAAGGTTTGTATACAGACTGAATTAAAACAAGACACCAGTTACAACTATGTCAAATTTATGACAAACCATCAACTTTCTTCTAAGACTCACCTAGCAATCGTCCACCGCTCAATGTGCCGGGCGAGGCGCGCGATGCACCGTCGCGGCGGCCAGCCGGGCCCTGTCACGTGTCGCGTGCCTTGCGTGCGCCCGCAGACTCGCCCGCTTATCAGAGCCCCGCCGGGAATATTGATTCCCACTCAGGGAGGCACACGGTGCACCGGAAGGGAACGCGCAGCGCTAACTGTTCTTGCTTTCTGCATCGGCTCATTTCAAACTGTGCATGCTTGTCGCTCTGTCTCCGGGGCACCACATGAGAGGCAACTCCGCGCTAGAGAAGAGACTCAAGGTGCAGAGATGTTGCGTCCAACAAGTTGCAACTAACAAAATCAACAAAAATCATCCCTTGCTATTATTGTTTTTGTTAGTGGTGCGCCGACCGATGCCTCATTACTGCCGAGCCGCTAATGGTGCGCTATTGACATCCCGACAGGCGAGTTCCGGTCACCCAGACCAGCCAGCCAGGCCAGCAGGGCGGCTCCGGGGGGGAGCAGAGACGAGTTGTCTGCGAGAAGTATATGCAGGCACGCGTTGCTCTGTGTGTGTGTGTGTGTGTGTGTGTGTGTGTGTGTTGAACGCTAATTGAACACTTCTGTTGACCTGTTGGACAGGGGAGGGGGGGGGGGAGGCGTGGCCTGTCGGACGTCGTCGCTGTTCCGCGTCGACATCGGCTAGTGTCCGGACCTCCGGACCGCCGCCACGCCACCACACCCACCCAGTTATCTATGGCACTCTGTGTGGTTTGTCCCGGCTCGGCTCCCTCGGCCGCCCCATCGACTCGGCTCGGCTCGCCTCCTCCGATGTGCTTTATTGACTTGCCCACCGGCAGAGCCAGGCACTCGCGCTCGACCGGCGCACGGTGCCGCCGCCGTCTCCCCTGACACGTCCAGCGGGGTGCGGTTCAACCCGTCGGCGGGGTGGCGCGAGCGGCAGAGGACGAAACCAGGGCGTGTTCACAGTGTACGCGGTACGTGTGTCAGCATATTGAGGCCGAACGCAGTCCGTTTGGCAGACTGTACACCGCACGCCGCGCCGAAACACTGCGAGAGACATTCCGGCCTTGCGAGGGACACGCTAGACTCCTTCATCTGTTGGCGAGATAACCTTTTCGATCGCCGTGTGTGTGTGTCTGTGTCTGTAATACATCATTACAACGCAGCGAGCGTGTGCCGTACGTACGGACGCAATAAGCAGATCAGACCACACACATCATCGTGTTCATGTGACCCGGGAGCTGCAAGGCACGGCTTCGCGAACCTAGGCTTGCCCGAGGCGAAGTGGACTTCGTCGAAAAAACGCGGTGCAGTGCAGGGGCCAAAGGGGCAAGGCAGCGATATGCCTGTAATGTGCGTGTGTTTCTTTAACAATATACTGACAAACAATTTTACTCTGGATTTCTCTATATTATCAAGGCACCAGAGCCTTTAAGCCCTTCAAAGAAAAAATCCTTCGTAAAAATAAAACCGCATTTTTATTTTTTTCAGAGTCCCACTCAATTGGGAAAAAAATATAAAAAAATGAAGGTGGGAGTCATCGTCCTTATTGTGACTGTGTGGCCCACTGTTGGCGCGGCCAGCGTCGGAATTAGTCCGGGGCGTCCACGAGATGCACTCGGAGCTAATCCATATTTATGTGCAGGGCGGGCCGGCGGCCAGCGCGGCGCGGCCAGTCCTTTTGGAGCCATTACGCCTCAATGGCTGGCCGCGCTCTGCTCCTGACTGAGCTTCCACCTGGACAAGAAGCACCTCTCCGCTTTTGTGTGCCAAGTACACACACATACCTGCGAGCGCACACACATGCGCAGAAAAATAGAGGCAAATTATTTTTCACTTTACCACTTAGGCTTAATTTCGTACCTAAGATGACCTTTCGTGGAGGATGCGTGCCGACACACACACACGCATATCCATACCGACATAGCCCCTTCCCCACGCACACGCACTTCCTTTTTTTGCGCCGTTGTGGCCAACAGGACGAGGAGAGCAAAGACTAGGCCAGCTGCTCTGCGGCCAGCCGGTGTTCCAGTGGAGCCGAGGCAAGCCGAGGGTAAACAGTGAGAGCATCACGCGCGGCGCATCAACGCAGCGGTCGCCGCGCACGCCGCCGCCGCGCTCCCGCCCTCCCGCCCCCGGCCCGCCCTCGGCCCGCCCCGACCGCAGCCGCACGCCCTGCGGCTCGGGCTGCCCGGCTAAATCATACATTAAATAGTTTTTCAGACGAGGATGGAGGGAAGAAAAAGTGGCGGTGACCGCGGTATGCTGATGTGTGGGAGCGCGTGTGTGCGGCGTCGGAGGCAACGGTTTCACTCCCCTGGGTAGCAGTTTGGCGTGTTTTTGTGCCGCGTGCTTGCGGATAGGACACGAACCCATCGTTCGCAACTGTGAACTTGTTCGCAAAATTGCAAACAAGTTGACCATCGAGCCAGGTGCCGCTGTGCTTTCCCAATGCAAACGCTCTCCTCGCCAGGATTTAACAGTGCAGCCGAGATCGGCGGTCCGGATCACACTGCGCGTCTCCTCGTTGAGGATGGCCGGACAAATGGCCGCCAGCCTCGCGGCGTAATAACGCACATCTATCATCCGGGCGGGCCGCGCAGACAAGCCTAAATCCACCACACTGAAACGGGGAAAGGAAAAAGGAGCTGATGACGGATTCCTGGCCGGGCAATTTGTTTCACCCGCGCTGCTGTTGCGCGAGTGCGTCGAGCGGCCGCGTTGCGGTGCAGGCGCCGAGGTCGGCCGGCCGGCCGGCCCTAGTTTAAGCAGCACTTCCAGCCTCGCTCCCGGCCGCGCCTTCTTCTGTTGTCATTGTCTTTCTGCGCCGGGAGGTCGGGGCCCGGAGCATAGTGGACCGCTCTGGACGCAAACCTTGCACTGGTAAAACTGAGGGTTAACGTTGTGCCATTCATGAAGCTCACCTTCCGCGGGTCGCCTGAGTCCAGACTCTGTGTTCCTCGCGGAGAGATAGCCGCCGCTGGGAGTGCCTCTGTCTGTTTGTCACGTGGCTGCCGGGCGATCGGCCGCTTCGCCGTGACGTACTTCACATCGGGAACTGCTCGGGTTCGCGTGCGCGCCCCTCCGCCCGGCGCGCGACATGACGGATTTAGTAAACGTTTTGCAACGTCTCGCAACCCGTGCGCCTTTGAACGCTGTTTCGTTTCTATGGACGCGCAATGCTACGTGCTGGCCAACAACGAAGCGTGCCCCGCTGCTGTCACTGTCGTGCCCCCCCCCCCCCGGTCCAGCGGTAGCGTCACTGCTAACACGGCAATCTGTATGACAGGGAGTCCGCCTCGGGCTAGCCAGACTGATTCCCGCAGGATGCGAGAGAGACAGAGCGACGAAAACGGAGTCAGTCCACTGAGGCCTGGCCCGTCGCAGCAATTAGGATCAGTAAAGGAACAAGGCGATAAATCGCCACGTCGTACACCTCCCCCTCCCCCTGCCGCAGGGGATGTGTCTGCTAGACGAGGACGCGTCTGTCGGAGAGCGTCGGGACACGCGGGACAACACGCCGCGCACGCTAGACTCTCAAGAGAGAGGACAGGAGAGTGTCCCCGTGAGGGGCTGGTACGGCACCGAAAGACCTACCAAGTAACCAGCAATTTCTTTTGCCATTTTCCCAAATTGATTAGAATTTGTCCTTTAATTCTTTCCGAGGTTTTGGATTCACTGCTATTCATTTCTTTAAGGCAGCCGGGCGCCTAGCGCTGGCGTGCCCGCGGGTTGCCTACCCCGAGTCCCGCGGGCGCTAGGCTGGCGGCGCGGCGCTCGGCTCGTTTCAAAACTATTCCAATCGTAAATGAGTGCCGGCAAGACGAGCCGCCGACTGGGCTTTTTGTTTATCGTTGTGCAATCCTCATCCCCGGAGGCCAGAGGCAGCAGAGGCAGCCAGGCAGGCAGCCAGCCAGCCAGGCCCGGACTCATAACTCTCGGTGCACTTAATCAAGCTGTCAATCAGCGACGCAGTGCAACGCAGTGCGGCTCGGCCGGCGTATTCCCCGGGAGTCGCCGCTATTAGTGCTATTGTCTCGTGTCCAGCGGGCCGCCTCCGAGACACGGGCCTCTCGCTCGCGCTCACGGGCCGGGCCGCGGCGGTGAGAGAGAGACTCGGTGCGCTGGGCCGCCCGGTCGCGGCCGCCGCCGTGGACGCTGCCGCCGTGGACGCTGCCACCGCTTGCCTTTTCTGGCCGCTCCTTCCACAGAGGAGCGAGACAGAGCGACGCGCGGCGCAGAGCATCTAAAACCCACGGCAATCCAGAGATCCCCGGCACTCAGACTCTATAGTAAAGCTTGGCAAGTTGAGTTTTTGGACAGCAGTTTCCCGCTGAGGCTTAGTTGTATTTTTAGCAGCGGTATCCAAGCAACGCAAAAAAGTCCAATCCCAGGGGTCTACGACTCCTCGGCCTCAACCACTGGAGGTGGCAATGGTGGAGCTCTGACCATATGGAGTGTGTTTACCCCGTCTATCCCTAGAGAAACAACTACTTTTCAGCTGTCTGTTGATTCTCCTTGGCTCCAGCCGCCGTCCAAACCAACGGCGCTCTTCGCGAAGGCCGCAGAGCGCGCGCATGGGGCGTTGGTGGCGTGCCTCGGAGGGCGTTTGGAAATGGACTGTCAACTCGCAGCCCGTGCCTCCCCGGGCGGGGCTCCGAAATCCACCCAGCAGCAGTCGCTGCGGTCCGAACGGTGCGTCTCTCTCGCGCCTCGGCGGGATACGCCTTGAGAGAGAGAGAGAGAGAGAGAGAGAGAGAGAGAGAGAGAGAAGCGGCTGAATGGACGTGCCGGCCTCACGGGGAGGATGCCCCCGGGCCGCACCAGCCGCCAGTGCTAGCCGCGCCCCTTCCCAAATCTATTACCCGTCCAGTCGGACAGGACGATCCCTCCCGCGGGTGTTCTCAAATTGAATGTCGTGTGTGTGTGTGTGTGTGTGTGTGTGGAAGTGGTTGTGTGTAAGTGTGAGAGCACGTATGCCAATGTGCGTGTGTGTGTGTGTGTGCGTGCGTGAAATCCAATCAGCGTAGTGCATCACCTCACCTGCCATGTCATCGCGTGTTTATCGAATGAATGAACGCGTTTCACAAGGCTCCACTATCAATGGCTCGCATTGTCGCCACACCTCGATCGGTTTCAACGTGCCGCCGCCGCAACGCGTCAAAACGGAACTGGGCGGCGGGTTGCCTATTCAAGCGGGCGAGCACTAGAGAGAGCGACTTGAAACTCGAACATCCACAAACACACACTCAGGTTCTCAGTGCACCAATGTAATCGAGCAGCCAGACAAACTGCTTCAAGTTTGCGCACATGTCGAGACCCACGGGGGCATGTCGTGTTGGAATGAAATGGCGCGGGGGTTTGTTCGGAGTTGCATCCGAGCCAACACTCTTACTTCAGGAATCGAAGGTAATTGGCTGGCCGGGCCAAGAGGTGCGCTGCTCACCAGCTGAGCCTGGCGGCCCTACGCAGGGCGTGGCGGGGTGCGGCAGGGCGTGGCGTGGCGTGGCGTTGCGTGGCGGGGCGTGGCGGGGTCGGTTGCGTGGGCCGCGGGGGCAGAGGCCGCGCAGGGCCTGCTGCTGGTCGGAGGTCACCTAGCCAAACGTCATTACGAAACCGGAATCGCGCAACAATCAAACTGGGCGCGCTCTTTAACGAGTGTCGCTCGTTCTTCAAACAGCAAGCCAACTGTAGCTGCTTGTCGGACCCACTATGCCGCGGGGGAGTCGGCCAGACAAAACCCCGCGCCGCCCGATCGGGGATCCGGTTCGATCCGATACCGGCCGCGCGCCGCAGCGTCAGTGAATTTGTCACCATCCAGTGGGTGTCCACGCTATCGGATCTTTCTACTGGCCATGCAACGCGATTCCGAGCGCGGTATATTGCTCAGTGGGCCAGAAGACCGGTGGAGGCGATCAGAACCCTGGACGCGTTTCGAGTTTCAGAGTCGCTAAATGGGACTCGAATCGAACCCCACCAGTGGATTTCTCGTTCGCAGAGCTCTGAAGCCCAAAACGCGTCCAGAGTTTTGGCCGCCGCCACCGATCTTCTGGTCCACTGTGCGCGGCTCGGTCCAGTACGGCTCGCGGCGCTCGCAGCTGCGCGTGCCGTGCCGCCGCGTCCCCAGCCCCCTCAATTACCACGTTCCGTTCCTCTCCTTGCAGGACGTTTTAATTCTTCTTATTTTTGTCCCCCTAATTATCCTTGTTCGCTTCCTCCGGATTCTCGTCGCTTAATTTGTTGCCACGCATTCACTGCTGCAGCGCGCCGCCGCTGCACAGTGGGCCAGAAGACCTTTGCGGCGGCTACAAAATTCTAAACGCGTTTTGAGCTCCAGAGTCGCTAAATGGGACTCGAATCAAACGTGTGACCCTACCAATGGATTCCTCGTTTGGAGAGCGATACATTGGTGGGATCACACGTTGGATTCGAGTCCCATTTAGCAAATCTCAAGAGCTCAAAACGCGTTCGCGGGATTTTGACCGCCTCAACGGCCTTGTGGCTCACTGTGTGCTGCAACCCCCCGCCCTGCAGGGCTGCGTCCGAATAGCCTTCGGCTCACTGTGCTTCGGTTTCGGCCGCAGCACGGAGGGGACGCCTTTAATTGCCCGTATGCCTCGCCAGCCCGCGGAGCGTCCGCAGCGTGTCGTCCTTTCCGGTCCCTGCGATTCGGCGAAAGCTTACTCCTCGGTCCCGTTTTTCGTTTTTCCCACATCGCGGTCCAAATGGCGGCCCTGCGACCCGCTGGGCAATTAGTCCGCCGGGTGTTGTGACGAGGCGACGAGGCGGTCGCGCGGCAGCCACATTACTCTGTCTCCCCCAGACAGGACGACCAAACTCCTCGCTCGCCTGTCTCGACTCGCGGATAATGCGTCGTGGGAACGAGGAGAAAGAGCGCGATCCGAAAATCCGAGATGATACGAACTGAGCTAACCCGTCCTGCTGCTGCAAAGGCCCGCCAGAGATTCCTCCCGATGCATCCGTGTTCCAACACGAGCAAGCCTCGCTGCCCGAAGCTGCAACACACCAATTCCCTTCTCCGCACACTAAAAAACGAAAACCGACAATCGCCAGGTAAGTGTGTTGTGACCGAGGCGACTTTCTCCGCGACGACTGCGATGAGGGAGGTGCGGGAGGACCGCGTGCATTCCGCCGGGCCTTGATCAGGGAACTGGACCACTCGGCGTCCTTCTCGTCGCTCTGTCTCTCTCACACTCACGGGGCGACCCGCATAGGTGCGAGAGAGACAGAGCGACGAGAGCTACTCCTGGTGGAATCAGTCTGCTGGCAGCCGGACAGAGCGGAGCGGCGGGCATTTCTTCTCCATTTTACACTAGGGCGGCTGCCGTGCCGTGCCAAGCCAGACGTGTGCATACCGCAGCAGGCCGCCCCCAGGGCGTCGGCCCGGCCAGCAGTCCGGTCGGCAGAGCCCGGCAGACCGAGCCCATCACTAGGAGGCGCTCCGGGGCCCCGCCCCGCCCCGCCCCGCCCCGCCCCGCCCCGCCGCCCCGAGCCCCGACGGCTGCCGCAGGCCCTGTGATCCGGGCCGATTTGAGTTTTGGGCCCCGCTCGGCCGGCGGCCGCACTGGCTGCCCGGCCCGTCCCTGACCAGCGCGTAATGGCTCCGCTTTCGCTGGTAGATCTGCGTCCCTCCCACTCCACGCCCTGGATGCCTGGACTACTGCGCCAGAAGGGACCACTCCAGGAAAAAAAGAAAAGGCTTCGCAGGGGGGGGGGGGGCTTCTTTGCCGGACAGCACAAAACTTTTTTCTTTTTTAATTTTACGTTTTCTGCCGGCACGAAGAGTGCAGTTTTGACAAAGTAAGGTGTGCGACGCTGAAGGTTGTTGAACAAAGCCAGTGGTCAGGGCAATTTTGGCCAAGAGAATAATTAAAGGTTCCAAACCCCGAACTGTAGCTGTTTTTCTTGTACTCATATTACTCTGAGGGCGGCAGAATAACAAAACTTAATGAAATGTTGAACTCAAAAACAATCTGTGCCGGGAAAAGATTAGTCTTTTCCATGTCTGCCATGTTCTTGATCTTGCAGACGGCAAGAACCTCCACGAAATCCAGAATCCTTTAGGACAGAAAATTTCACCCCCATTAAAGCAGAGCAGTGACTCTGCAGACTTCCTCCGAAAGTGCGTCGTCCTTCCAGTGGCGGGGCGCCGCGACGCCGCCGTGCGCTACATATCGGACAGCGGTCTGCTCGTGGCACACTGCCAGGCGCTGGACCGGATGTGTGTCTGTGTGTGTGGGTGCGCATGTTTGTGTGGTCTGTGTGTGAGCGCGCGCGCGTGACGTTGTCTCCCCTTTGGTGGAGGCGCAGTAAACGTAGTGCCTCTCGGCGGCCTTCTTCGGGTGCGCCGCGCGGGCCGCCCCGACGCGCCGCCACAATTAGGCCCTGGCTCGGCCTGCTGCGCGAGCGGCGGTCCGCGCTCCCCGCCGCGGGCCACGCACCCCGAAAGACGCCGCGCCACCTTTCGCTTTGTTCCATCCAGCGCGCTGCTTTCCGTGATACAGATAAGGCGCAATATTTATAAATACGTTACAATAACAGTACATTGTGTGTGGATGCTAATCGCTGGAGCACGCGCTGTGGCGCGCCGCGCCGCGCCGAGCTGATCGCCCGGCCACGACGTCCCGCCTCGCGTCCCGCCTCGCGTCCCGGCGGCGTGGCGTTGCCCGGCGTTGCCCGGCGTGGCAGGTCCTCCTTCACGGCCGTCCCGACGCGCGCGGCGCTGCCTACCTGCCAGGGGCCCGGCCGGCCGGAAGGAGGCGGTGAGCGAAGCCCATCCCCGCGGCCCACCGAGCGCCGCCCCGCTCCATATGTATAACTCGCGATTAGCGGCGATGCTGTTCGTGCAGTGCATCTGCATGGCGGCACGGCTGCATGGCGCTGCGCCGCTCGACGATCCCACTTTTGAGTAACAGAATAACAAGGGAGCGGCGGAGCGTGGCTGCGGGTCGCCGGGCCGCCACCGCTTACACTGCGCATTGCACACCGAGCTCGGCTCCCACTGACGGCCGCGACGCCCTGTGGCGGCCGGCCTGCCAGCGGGAATCATCACCGGCCAGATTATGCAGATGTTCCACACGGAGGACAATGGAGCAGCGTCACAGGGCTACGACGCCAATCTCAAATTCATCACAAATTACAAACATTTTTATATCAATCCTGGTGGTCTTTACTAGTGTGCCTGGACACATACACAGCAGACAGACACACAAACACGCAAACACACACACACACACACACACACACGCTGCAATGGGCTGTCGAGTTCGTTCGTGAGGCCGTTTCCACTAACAGGGCAGTAGTTGCCCGCACCCCCTCGGGGTTTAGCCGTCGCTCTGTGGATTTAGCCGCCCTAGCACGCCACGCCTCGGACAGAATCACGCATGCTCTGTGTGTGTGTGTGTGTGTGTTTGGGCGGGACGGCAAGGGTTTTACAGGTGCAGTGTGTGGGGGGAGGGGGTGGGAGGAAGCCAACGGACCATGGTGCTTGGCGCGCACAGCCAAGCACGGCGTGCTGGCCACTGCCATAGGCCTGCCGACCGCAGCCACACGCCTGGCCCCGCCTCTCTCTCTAGTACTCGTCCGTCGCAGCGCGCGCCCCGCCTTAACGGTTGTGTTTTTTTGCATGGCCTCTGTGTAGACCGACTTATAACTGCCGCAGCGAGTAGCGGGTGGCGTAGCTTGGCCTGGCTTGGCTCGGCGTGGCGTGGTTCGAAGCAGCAGTCCTCTCATGGCCTGGCCGGTGGGTGACTCATGGTGATAATCCGACAGGCCGCAGAGAGTCCATGGGAGTCATGGACGCACACGTCGCGGGACAAGCGCGCGAGCACGCCGTACCGGCCAAAAATAAAGACAACAACAAGAAAGCGTGCGGTGCGATTTCCCCGAAAACTGGCGAGGAAAGAAAACCTCGGTGGAAAGAATCGGAGCCGGCGGCAATGGGTGCGGAGCAAAGGAAAAGGCGAGGCGGGGCCGCGAGGCGGGCTGGCTGCCGCCGATCTAGATGGACGCCGGATAACTCTCTGCTCTGTACGATCCGTATTGAATCAGCGGAGAGACCCCCCCCCCCCTTTCGCGATGGCTACAGCGTCGTGGTATCAGGGCCTTTGGAGCGCCGCCACATGACGCAAGGGGCTTATCCACACCGAAACACTGTTTTCATATCCTTTGCATCGTCTTAATGATATACGCGTTCTGCAACCAGCGGTCCCATGCGACGCTCAATCCGCCGCCGCCGGGGCGCCTTTCACGCCGAACAGAAGCAGCCGCGGCGACGGGCAGTGAGTCTTTTTCTTTTAATTAGTTCAAGTTGCGACATCTCGCCCCCCGCGGTGGCCGGCGACCTCAACGCACGCTGGCGGCTGATGTGCCCCGGCGGCCCCGCGCGGGCGGCCCACTGTGCTGCCCGACCCACTATCGCCGGCCGATAGGGTGCTGATTTGGGTCCGCGGACGTGCCGCTGCGAGACCGCGCCTGCCTGCCCGCCGCCCACCCAGTATCAACAAAGCCATCTGCAGCCAAGGCAAGCCAAGGCTGCCGAGTGTAGCGGTCGTGCGAAGGGGTTGCGCCAGAGGTGGCCGTCCTGCGCTCTGCCGGAGGTCTTCGCAATTAAGTAATATCGATTCATTAATCGCTACTATACTTGCACCTCCGCCCGTTTTACGCCGCCGAGCCGTTGTTTGTTCTTCCACGGTTGTTATTTGGTTTCACGGCGT
The DNA here is from genome assembly GCA_030522485.1 of Stenchaetothrips biformis. NCBI lineage: Eukaryota > Metazoa > Arthropoda > Insecta > Thysanoptera > Thripidae > Stenchaetothrips > Stenchaetothrips biformis. The sequence goes on from CM060098.1 coordinate 12,256,422, forward strand.
ATCGATACATCATGCCGCCGTGCCGCGGCCGCCGCGTCTTTAATTTCTTGCCCGAGAAGTGGGTCAGCTGGGGGTCAGTCGCCACGTACCCTTTTATCGACGAAACGTGGCCAACGGCTTCGGTAGCGTTGAGAGCTGGGTTTGCTCGGTACGGCGCTCGCCAGCCTCATGGTCACCGCTTGATAACTTCCACAGGGGGACGGACCGATTAAGAGGTATTCTTAACGATTCGAAGAAGTCAGGTAGTTTGTTGCCAAGGGGCTGTCTTAGGGGGACTAGGATGACGCTAGGGTGCCAAGATGGCGGCGGGTGACATTGAGGGACACATACTACTGACGCCCCCATGCACATTCCTCAGCACGCGTACTACTTCTCTCAGCGCGCGACGCTCGGTTCTCCCTCCGGCCTCTTAGACACGTGCCGGCCGTGGTCTTCTGGCCCACTGTGCGGTGGGATGAGGTGCGAATCGGTATCGCTGGGCGAGTGCGCGATCCAGCGGAATGCCATTGTGTCGCCCCCATAAACACACCCGCGCGGTGATATTTACAAGTTGTCTCGTAAAAGCGCCCCTCGTCCTTGGGTGTCAGGCTGCCAAGGAAACGGGAGAGCCGCGCCGTCGACAGGAATTCCATCATAATTGTACGGACGACTTAGGCTGCGATATGGAAGCGGCTTCACCGTAAACACCAGCGCGCTTTGTCTTAACGGCCGTCTTCTTTCACCCTTTCGACAAGTTTACTGTGAGCAATGGGTGGTTCGTGCCCCGCGTCACCGACTTTATACCGCCGCAGTAAAGCCTTATACTACAATTCTCGAGCCGCGCGCGCGTTGCAAGGGACATAAGGAGCCCGCCGGGGATCGGTTGGGATCCCCGGCACTGCTCTCGGCGGACTGCAGCCGAGAGTCGTTCGCGTCGCTCTGTCTCTCTCGCACTCACGGGGCGTCACGGCGAGGTGCCAGCGAGACAGAGCGACGAGGAGGACTTTCGGAAGCAGCCTCCCGGTGCGCCGCGCCGATGTGCGCGCACACGTACACCGAGGCGGCCAGGAAACGCCGAGTGGACAGCAGGAAACGGTGACCGGGTGACGAGTCACCGGTGCAGGACACACACACACACACACACACACACACACACACACACACACGGCGCGCGCGAGCAGAGGGAACTGAGACGTATTCAGTGACAACTCAATTTCTACGGGCAAGACAATGGGCATCGCGGAGGCTGCGTGTGGGCAAGGGATGAGACGTCTGTGTTCCAGGATGCAATCGCGGAGGGATTGTATCGTGGCGAGGGGCCGTCTCCAAAGGGTTGCGGCGCTGTCTCCTCGTCCTGGTGGCGGTTCATCGCGCGGTGGCCAAGGCGTTGCCTCCGAACTTGGAAAAGTCGCGTTGCATCGTAACCACGTCCCTGCCGATTTCACCGTGACGGTGAAGGTGAAACGTATTCATCCACACTATTTAGGTGCGATCCCTTATCAGCGGACTCTACATACCCGGGCACGCGACGGCCGTCTGTCCCCCCCCCCTTTCCCCCCCCCCTTCCCTTCCCATCCCCTCCCCCTCTTCCCAGGACACTGCGCGCGCCGCTGCCCGAGTTCTGCTTTAAAGGATTCTCATCAAGATTGCCCCGCGACCCAACAATGATGGGTGTAAAGAGATCTCATTCTCACAAATCCAGAGATGTAATGCCCGATTGCCTCACAATGTGTTGTGCGGCTCACGCAACGAGGCGCGGCGCGGCGGAGCAGAGCGTCAGCGAGGAGCCAGGCGCCGCGGCTCACACACGCCGACATGAAACTGAAACATGACGAGCTGCTGCCGTTCTTGCCTTGCTTCCCGCACGCGGCGTTCGAGATTCCCCAAGTTTAGCGGCGCAGCGTTCCGAGTTCCGCGTGCACCCGCCGCAGCACCGCGTTAAGAGCCTCGCTGCGCCATTTCCGCCACGTCAAAAAGTCGGAGCATGGCGTCTTGGCGTGGAGAATTAGCAAGAGGAAATGGGTCGGCTAGTGCGCGCGGGCCTCTCTGTGTGTGTGTGTGTGTGTGTGTGTGTGTGTGTGTGTGTGTGTGTGTGTGTGTGTGTGTACTGATCGCTTTAAAGCTCGTAAGCAGGTGGCTGGGTTGTGTGTGCAAACGAGACTGCATCGCCTGAGGCGGCAGGCAGCGTCGCGACGCTCCGTCAGAGGCTTCCGTGTGCTCGACGCTCTAGGGCACCATCTCACTAAGGCGGCCCCCTCCACCCCACGTACATGATTTTATTCACTTTCAAACCATTCCTGGCCGGTTGCTTCGTCGCAGTCTTTTTACACTTCTATTTTAGAGTTAATAATAAAATTTATCCGATAACCTGAGGCTGTTGCTGCTCACACTATTTTTACTCTCTAAACATTGATATTCCTGGTGAAAGCGAGTGTCTTTCAGAGAGCGACAATATTCTACCCTCGCCGGGCTTATCCGCAGCTCAGAGCCGCTCGAGCCGTAAAGTCGCCTTGATTATGGTTCGTATCCGAAGTCTCCGCTGGCCGCGTCTTGCTCGCGCGCGTCGGCGAATTACAATAAGGAGCGTCCTGATAGGAAGCGTCCGCCGAGCGATATTGCGAGACAAGTGAGAGAAAAGTCAGTGAGACGTCCCCATTTGCATCGGGGCGTGGCGCGGCGTGGCGCGGCGCGGGCCCGCAGTGCGACGTCCTCACTCTGCATACAATATGGGCCGTAAACACGTGCAGTGTCAGTGTCACACTGCGTTGCGACACCCGGCAAGGGCGCGTTCGGGAATTGACCCGACCGGTCAGTGGCTCCGCGCGGTCACTGCTGTCGGGTCAGCTGGTCGAAAATAGACGCCTCATGCAACGAGTGCGTTAGCCGCGAGGTGTCTGACTCACCTGGGACTCCAAGGTGCAACTAACTTGACGCAGTATTTACGGATCAAGTTGGGCCTCTTCATGCTTTTTTCACTTTCTGCCGCATCAAGGCGAGATGGCGGTGTATGCGCTACCTTGCGTCACAGGGCAACGTGCGAGACGATTCTAAAAGTAAACTAACTCTGTTATGGAGAACTGGACAGGGAAGACAGGAAAAAATACTTACGCCGATAAGTAAACGAAGGCAAGGTATGACTGCAAGACTTCCACGAGAAGTCCAAGACTTAAATGATGTTATAAATCCGGCAGCAGAACGCACCCCGTTTTCACCGCGCATCACGGTCCAACGTCTCAATCTCTCTCTCTCTCTCTCTCTCTCTCTCTCTCTCTCTCTCTCTCTCTCTCTCTCTCTCTCTCTCTCTCTCTCTCCGCGTAACGCACTGCATTGCCTTGCCATTCCGATGCACCCGCACCGCTGGGGCTGACCGCGGCCGTCCGCCCGGCCCGCTCCCCAAACACCGCACGCATAACTTGGGAATGTTATCAGCTCCGCGAAGAAACCAAAACGCGGCGCGGCGAGGGACAGAAAATATACATATAAAATCTTGCAGGAAGCTTTTGCGAGGAAGAATGGCAATGAGAGCGACAGTTATGCAGATAATGACGGGGTGTGTTATCTCGTGTGTGTGTGTGTGTGTGTGTGTGTGTATTCGCGTGGGTGTGTGCGTGCGCTCGATTCACATAACATCCATGAGCCACGCAGGGCCACGCAGCATCTGAGCAGCCAGCAGCATATCACCACCTGCTTGGCGGGCCGCGGGGGTTCCTGCTCGGCTCACCGGGTTATTCAATGCAGTGGCGGTGTGAACTTCACATGACGGACAGACCCGCGCCCCAACAATGGTGTGCTATGATAACGCGCGCATTGTATTAATGGACGCCATCGCGGGGCGTTGCGTCACGACGAAGATGTCGCACGCTCCACATCCAAGGAAGGCGCTTCAATTCTTCTCCTTCGTCTATTTTTGTTCTTTGCTTCACCGATAGTAGCAAGGCGGTGTGAGGTGTAGCCGTCAGGGGAACGCGGCGGGAACTAAGTTTACGTATCGCTGACTCGGAGGGTCGTAACCATCGCACTTGTCCCTCCCGCACTCCCGGGGCGACCCGTGCAGACAGACAGAGCGACGACTCTCGGCGTGAGTCTCCAGGAAATGAAGGACGCGGTGTGGGGCGGGGCGCTGTGGGGCGGGGGGGGGGGGGCGTCGAGGCCCTCGGCGAGGCTACTGACCATGGATGTAGCCACAAAACGCCGCCGCACCGCACGAAGCCTTGTATGGCTGACACCGCCACGCATGTCCAAGGGTGTGGGTACACATGTAGCGTACGGGAGGCGGGGCGGGGTAGGGCCAGCCGGGGCTAGGGACGTAATGGGATTCAGCACGGGGACCGAATCAAATAAAGAGGCCCGGCGGGGTGTCAGGCAAGCGGCATCGCCAGGAAGGCGTCGCGTTCAAGTGATGCGACGCGCCGTTCGTCCGTCCGGGGCGGCGCGGCGGTGCGGCAGCCGCACGTCGGCCGCCGGGATTTACATTTTGGGCCCCGACGCGCGGCCGCCGTCTTGAAAACCAGCTGTCCAGCCGTCCGGACGCACCGCACCCCGTGTGCGTGTGTGTGTGTGTGCGTGTGTGGAGGTGGGAACGCACCCAGGATGGACTCCACCCCAGTCACACGGCGACGTCACTGCCGGTAGCGGCAAGCTCGTGTGTGTGTGTGTGGGGGGGGGGGGGGGGAAAGGGGGCCCGTGCACAGGGCTTTTCTTGCACGCATGCACTCACCCACACACACCTCTTTGGTGAGAACGCCAAAGGGACCCCCCACCCTCCCAGAGTGGCTACCGTCTAACGGGACGACGCCCTTCAAGGGCTGGTTTGTGTGACGTCACGCGAAGGACGGATAACGGTACCTGCGGTATAGGGCAGGGCAGGGCTGACCGGGGTTTCCACAGGAAGGACGGGCCGGCGGGGCGTCTAGGGTGACGCACAGATCGGAGCCCCCCTCTTCCTTCCTTTCTTCCTCTCTGCTGCTCTGTTGATCGCTGCACTGCACGCTGAAAACCTTGCCAAGCATTCCGAGCATACGTGAGGCACAAACTATTTAGTTTGTCGAACGAATTAATTAGTTTGTAAATTATGAAGTCTTCTTGTGTGCCCAGAACAAGGTACTGTTTTTCAGGCCTGAAATAGTTTGTCATGTTTTTAAGAGTGTCGCACATACGGATTGAGCCCTGGGGGGAGCTTCTGACCCAAAAGAAAAAAAAATATGCAAAATTAACTTGATTTTTGGACGGTTTGAAGAGCAGCAGCAGGACTCACAGCATGTCTCTTATGATGCTTTTCCCCCTCTATCCGCTCGTGCCAGCGACAGAGACGTGACACAGCCTCGACGGCCGCGCTGCTCTCGTCCATCTCACACACGCTCGGCGGCGTACGGACCCCAACCTAGACTTGGGCCGCGGGTTACGTGAGGTCAACGGTCGTCACCTTGGGCGCCGCTCTAGCCGACCGATCCCGAGGAGTCTTTTTGTCGCGCCTCTCTCTCTCTCTCTCTCTCTCTCTCTCTCTCTTCGGACTGAGTCTCTCTGGCCGCCCGGCACCTCGAGGACGCCTTTCAGGATTGGCCACGCCGTTCTTTGCGGTGGGTGGCGACCCCAAGCCTGTGCCAGAGGTGTGTGTGTGTGTGTGTGTGTGTGTGTGTGTGTGTGTGTGATACAGTGTGAGTGTTCCCATGGCGGTGTCGCAAGGCAGGAAAGGCGTCGTCAGGAAGAGCCGTGCATGTAAATGGAGCGGCGGCCTGCCGGACTCGCGCGGCACGGGTCGAAGGACAGGCAGACGACGACGACGAAAAAGTAAAAACAGGAGCAAAATTTATCTCGGAATTTCGGTTTGCAGCACACTTTCTCTGGGTCTCTCTTCGCTCATCCCACCGCACTTCGGTACTGACAGGCTGACCGGTGGTCGGCTCGCCATTATTTGGGGCGGCAGCATGGGCAGCCTTGGAAGGACCGCGGGGACTCCTTCGGCCTGGGAACCAGGCAGCCAGCCAGCCAGCCAGGCAGCCAGCAGTGCGAGGCTCCTCTCGCCGATTCGGGCCCGCCGGCTCCGGGCGAAGCAGCTGTCACCCACCGGTCAGAACGGCTGGCTCACTCCGAACAATGCACTCTGTCTCTCTCGCGCCCCTGCAGGACGCCCCGTGAGTGCGAGAGAGACGCAGTGACTGTCCGGAACCAGCCGGCTGGCGGGAAGGGGGTGGGGGGGGGAGGCTCCTTGATGGGTCGCCGTATTCCGGTCCGAATCTGCCACGCGTATTAATTTATCAGGACACACTCACGGCTGCTCAGCCCGGCGCCACATACCACAGGATCCAGTTGTCGGGCCCGGAGGCCCGGAGGCCCGGAGGGGGCGGGGCGGGGCGGGGCGGGGCGGGGCTGCGCCGCTGCGGGGCGCTGTGCGGCGAAATGGATCGTCGCAATGCTACCGGGAGTTGATACAAACCGAAATAAAAGGCCGTGAAAGTAGCATCTCTCTGCAGCGCACAGCCAATTAATTTAATGATCATCCTTATTGGCCACGAGGAGACCCGGCCGTCCTCCACGTGTACACCGTGCAGCCCTCCAAAACGGAGCACAGTGGGAAGCCCCTTCGCGGCCTAAAATGGGCGCCCCGGCTCTAATATGGCCGCTCCTTCCGGAGAACGTTTCAATTAACCATCTCCACGCGCTTGCTGGAAAAAACGTGCCGCGGTGCAGCAGCGAGCACCTCGTGGAGGGCCCGGTCCTGGTCGTCGTTATGCCATTTAGCGGATGCTTTGTGACTGCCGCTCGCCACGGCTGCTTAAATACCACATCGTGCGGCGCCAGTCACAAAGAAGGCAAGCATCGGGTGCTCCAGAGCGCCTGGCATCGCGAGGCTAGGCCGGCCCGCCACGCATGGCTGCAGAGCGGGTTGCCTGCTGCGCAGGATTGTTGGCTAGACCAAGGAGGGCAGACCCGCCACGTTTGGCGGTACACAGTGGGACATAAGACCGGCGCAGGCGGCCAAAGTTCTAGACGCGTTTAGCCTCAGAGTCGCTATACAGGACTCGAATTGAATGTGTGACCCCACCAATGGCTTCCTCGTTCGGATAGAAATCCGATGGTGGGGTCACACGTTCGGTTTGAGTCCCATTTAGTGACTCTGGAGCTGAAATCGCGTCAAGAGTTTCGGCCGCCTGCGCCGATCTTCTGGCCCACTGTGCATGGCCGCCGCCCCGGGCGCTGCCTGCAGCGGCCTGCAGCGGCCTGCAGCAGGGGACAGGCTGGACTCGGTGCGAGACAGAGAGGGGATGCTGCGTCTGTGGGAACAAGGCCACACTGCCAACAGGTTCCCCGGAGCTTCCTTCCCAAACCAAGAGGGCACCCCGCCCCGCCCCGCCCCGCCCCGCCCCGCCCAGCTGCATCGCCTGGCATTGCCTGTCCATGCACTGCAGGACAATGTCGCGGCCATCTGGAAGGGCTCTGATATAACGCGACTAATTTGCATACACAAAAGACGCATGAGGCAAGGAACCACACCTGCACCCAAGGGTGCCTCAAGGGCTCATTTCAAAGCGGCGGCGGAGGGGGAGGGGAGAGGGGCGGGGGGAGGGGTGCGTTGAGGTCTCCGACGACCCAAGCAGAAGTCCGCTGTGTTGCTGGCGGTGTTCGCACCCCCGGGCATCGACATGCAAACCCGGTTCATGTTCCGGTTATCGCCCGGAGGATCGCCAAAGATCAGAGTGAGCGCGGCGTGGCCAATGGGCTGATCAACGCCGCGCTGGCCCGGTGCCTCGCTGGGCGCGTCAAAAACCCGGCATCGCGGGACGTGAAGAAGACCAGCCGCGAACGTGACAATTCTCATGGACTGTGATTAACGACGGTCTAATTTTCATCGTCTCGAAAAGACGGGTTGCTTTTGCAAAGTTCCAATTCAAAATGGTTCGGCATCGCAGTGTGACCACTATGGTCCTGCTGAATAGCTGACGGAAAATTCTGTTAACAAGTCGAGCTACACGGAAAATATAAATACGTTGATACAACGAAAAATTTGTTGCCTCCGTGATAACCGAACAAAATTTGTTCACATGATGATGAATAATTTATGGTACGATGAACCATCCGTTGGCGGAGCAAAAAGTTTGTTGAAGAGGCAAAATCAAGTAATCGTTCAATTAGCTGAAATTTTTGTTGCGCTACCAGATTGTAAGGCTGACCAACAAATTTTTCGTTACTCGAGCAAGAAATTTCGGTTATTAAGAGACAACAAATTTTTCGTTGAATCAACGATTTTTTTCCCGTGTAGTTGGTGGGAGGATTGGGAGCTGTACGTCAATGTGGAGGTGCATTTATTTGGGTGCGGTTTTCCCGCGGGCCGCGTAGTGCTTCTCGTCGCGGGCCTGGCGCTGGGCCTGGCGCTGGGCCTGGCGGAGCGCCGCGACGGTGCGCCGCCCGGCCGTCCCCGCCACCGACTGAGGCGCGGGGCCGGCACCTCGCCCCACTCGCCGCGCCGCCGCGCCGCCGCGCCGCCGGCAGGGGCTTAGCCGGCTCCGCGTTCGGCTAGGCGTGCGGCGCCGAGCCGAGCGGTCCCGATCCGAGCCGAGCGTCCACTCCGCGTCCCGTTACGCCGCGCCCCGCCCCACCCTCTCCGTCCTCTTCCTCTTCCTTCTTCAGCAGCCCGGCCGGCCTGGACGCGAGGCCTGGACCGGGGAAGCCTCCACTCCTCACTCCCCCTCCTTCGTGCTTCGCGCAGATCCGCCGCACTTTCTATTTCAACCGGAGCGCTCGCTCGGCTCGCTCGGACTCCGCCCGGCCCGCGCCCCGCCGCGCCCCTCTCGCGGTTTGCGCCGTCTCTCTCTCTCTCTCTCTCTCTCTCTCTCTCTCTCTCTCTCTCTCTCTCTCTCTCTCTCTCTCTCTCTCTCTCTCTCCGCCGCCGCCGCCGCCTCGCCCCGTCCCGCTACCGCGCGCGCCCGCGTCCCTCACCTCCGCTTTATATTTTGTTTACATCGCGCGGCCTCGGCCGGGCGGGGCGCCCCCACCGCCGCGACGCCGCCGCGACGCCGCCGCACCCGCCCTGGCCGAGCCCGCCTGACCGATTAGAGGTGTAGACGAAGAACAAAGTAACTAGGGCAAAAGCGGGAGGCACGGAGCGAGCGAGACGGAGCGAGACACCTGTGGTGGGGGCCGCCGGTGGAGGGGCACGACCTGGAGGGGGTCGAAGCCCCCTCTCCCTGCTGGACGGGCTGGGCGGACGGGGGCGCGCTGGTCCATGGTGGCCGCGCTCTGCTATGCCGGCGCGGCGGCCAGGCTGCCGGAGCCGCACAGACCCCCACGGACCCTCACGGCACACACCGCGCCTCGTCCGCACTGCGCGCCGTCCACGACGCCGTCCTGGCCGCGCTCGCCGCCGTCGCGCCGCTCGTCGTGAACAGGGCGCAGGACTCCGGTCGACGTCTCACCGTGCTCGGCCGCCCTCCTGGAGAGCACCTGCACCACCACCCCGAGGACGCCCAGGTCGCCATGCAGCCGCCGACAGCACCCTGACGACACCCCGCGGACGTGGTCTGGACCTCCGCCCACGCCACGCGCCGCCACGCGCCTCCACGCGCCGCCACGCGCCCAGAGTGGGGAGAGCTGCCGCCCAGGACCGCCGCCAGAGGGCACGACGCGCTGCGCGAAAGCAAAAGTGAAGAACGGGGTGTCCTTCCCCCACCCGGGCCACCCCTGCGCGCCCCCTCCACTAACGGGACGGACAGCGGCGCAGCGGTCCAGCACGTGGGCCTGGCAGGGCTGCCAGGGCTGCCAGGGAGGAGAGGGGCGTCTAGGCGAAACAGGAAGTGGTTCAGAGAGGCACCCGAGAGCTACCGGACTGGTGGGGAGAGGGCGTTAGAGAGGGCCTCTCCGCCGAGGGGTCAACACGCCGCCCAGGGAGTGGTCAGGAGCGGCCGCCACCCTCGCCTCGCGTAGCGGAGCAGAGCGGAGCAGAGCGGAGCACAGCGCCGCGCCCCACCGCCTCCACCGAGCGCGGGCGAACCTGCAGCCCTGCGGAGCCACGCCACTCGGCCAGCCCCAGCCCCACGCGGCGCGTCCACCCAGTGCCGACCGCAGCGCGCCGTCCGCGATCGCCCTGCTGCCCATGGAAGACCCGCGGCCCTCGCGGCGCCCTGCCCGCGCCCTGCAGTGACAGTGTGTGGCGACCAGTGTGACCCCGCAGTGTGTTCAAGTGATAGTGGTGGTGCTTGACAAGTGTGTTGGTGTTCTGTGTGAACGGATTAGCCCCGGATGTTCCGTGAGTGCGTGTGTGCCCGTGTGTGTGTGAGTGTGTGCGACGGCCAGCCCTGTGCGCCCCCGCGGCCCCGCGCCCCTGCGGCCACGCCAACGCCGCTCTTTTTGGATACCTCTCGTCACGCAGGACATCAGTCGAATTGAGGTAAGTCGAGTGGCGTCCCTTTCAAAAAAATCAGTGCGTCGTAAAAAAGGGCGAAAACCACGGGAAAAAAAACCGTGTACACATTAACAGCGCTATCCGAAACTAAGAAAACGCGTAGGATCCGTTGGTTACCCCGTGTCCAAGCCATTCGGACGGATTTCTTAAGAAAAATAAAAATATGAGAGGTGTCTCGAAGGAGCACTTCGGCCAACCAATAAACTTAAACAAAAAATTAGCTTGCCGAAACTTTAGAAAAATCGTGGAATAGACAAAAAGGAGGCGCGCTTGGGCGGGCACTTGCTCAGGGTGGGGTACTTGCGCACTCCGCGACCGACTCTGGCGAACGCGGCGCCGAGGCCTTCCTCGGTATAGCCTGCGCCAAATAACATTAGCATCCGATTTGCGCGGAGACCTGAACGCGCGGGGAGCGGCGCAGCTCCGACGGGGCGCTCGCCATGCAAACGGGGTAATCCCTGGCGGCTTGCACGGCCAGGACGCCGAACTCGTCGCTGTCTGTCTCCCCCGCACTCACGGGACGTTAAAGACCGGGCGGCGACGTTGAAGGACGGAACCACTCGGCTAGCCCGATGGATGGCTCGCGGCACTGAACCGACATCGTCGTGGTCCTGCTGTGGCCCCACTGCGCTAAGGTCTCTCCACGTGCGTCGTTGCCGTCGGTCACATGGCATGGGCAATTACTAATAGCACTGCCCTCGGATAAAAATTAACATCAGCGTATGTAATCAATTCATGCTCTCGAAAAGTTCAGTTTTTCGTTCTCCTTGAGCCGATCGCGTCGCCGTCCACTGTGCGCGCTGGTGCCTCCGCTCCGGCAACCACCGCCGCCGCGCGTTTATGTGACTGAAAGGCGCTTTAACTCAAAGTTTTCAGTTGTCACGGCGACACTGAGCCTCGAAATTTGCGGTCCGTCACGTTGGCAAAACTGACCACTCGAAGTTTGTTTTTTTTTTTTTTTTCACCCGTCATGTTGGTGAGCACTCGGCGTTTGCGGCCAGTCACGTTGGTGATACCGAGCGCACACACGCGCCCCGGGCTGGCCGCCCCGGACCGTAATGTAGTCGCATGAATTTTAAAAACACTTGCGCGGCCGCCGTGCCACTTCCTGGACAACGCATGATCGGTTTGGCGGAGCGGAGCAGCGCGGCTCGCAAGTGTTCCGAGCGGTCCGCGGTCCGCGGCCGATTCCGAACACCGCGCCTGTCTCTAGTCCTAGTGGGACGGGCCGCGCCGGTGCGAGTGAGACACAGAGTCTGTGTGACGAGGCGGCCACCACCGGGCCGGCCTCACCTGACCCCGTGAATGCATAAGCAAGGAGCCACCCCGCGAGCCGGCGGCCCGGCCCGGCCCGGCCCGCCCTAGCCCGGCCGAGCGGCAGGAAGAGGGCCGCCGAAATTCAGACGCGACGGTAAACGGCGCTTTGCGAGACAGTGCGAGTCGGGGCGCTCGGAGAATCGGGCCGAAGAGCGGCGTCGCCGAAGGGCGGTGCCGCGTCTTCTCGTTCTCCAAAGATGACCCTCACTGTAAGCATCGCTTTGTAATACGAAGAAAACGAAGGCATTGTCAAATCTACGAAGAAATGCTTTGTATTATGAAGCAAAATCCTTCGCAATACGAAGCATTTCTTCGTAATACGAAGCAATTCTACAATGCCTCAATTTTCTTCGTAGTTTCGAAGTGGATTCTTCGTAGGCTTTTTTGAGTGCTTGAAAACAGAATAAAAAGTCCTGTGTGTTTCAAAGTTGCACATTGACCTTTTTTTCTAGCGGGATGGCACATGATTTGGCGTTAAAGTAAACAGTGCACTCGGGTTTTCGCTACAGGCGCCTCTAGCCGTTCCTAGGCGAACTAGAAATGCAGTCCTTGTCGCCGCCTCAGAGAAAACGTTGCATTTTAGATTGGTCCAGTTCCGTCACCGAGTCCCGTCCGTCCCGGCCGGCCATGCACCCTGCCTGCATGCCCCCGGTGGCCCGGCCTGCCCAGCCACTGCAAACCCGTTGAGACTTTCCGCCGCGTTGCGCGCTCCAGATTATTTTCACCGCCTCTTGCTTTTATTACTCGCATGCCGCACCTGTTTTCTTTTATTATCGGACCAGACAGCCGCGCATGGCACTCAGGGCACTCCAGTGACCCAGAGACCCATTGCAGGGCCGGGCTGCAGGGCTGGCCGGCCTGCAGCGGTCGCCGCAAAAAAAAGGGAAGAATGCAAAGCCAAGGCAAACAAAGCGGCGCGCGTCGTTGTTATAAACCGGGAGCAGATGATGCGTTGCGACTCGATTTGTCGTGATCCCGCGGGCGTGCACGATTCACGCTTTCCTCCGCCCCGCCCCGCTTCTTCACGCACGACTAGCGTGAGCTGGCGGCGGCAGCGGCGGCAGCGGCGCCGAGCGGTGCACGGGCTATCCTGTTTTGCGTGGAAGGGAAACTGTAGACTGATTCCGAGAGTCGTTTTCGTCGCTCTGTCTCTCTCGCACCTGCACGGGCCGCCCCACGAGTGCGAGGGAGACGGAGCGAGCGTGCAGGCGGTGGAGGCGGCGCTCGGCACTGCATGTGCGGGGCAGTGGCCGCCGACAGGGCTGCGTCCGTTGCTCCCGTTTCCTGGACACCAAGTCATGTCCGAAGTCTTTCAAAATTCGACAACGTAAAAACTGTCCCATCGAAACTAATTAGACTTTTAATTTCAAAGTGGCTGCCCCGCGGATCTCACGCCATGAGCGCAGACTTCATTTGAGGCAAACGTTTCGAAGCGATTGAAAGCGGATCGGGCGGAGCAACGCGACGCGTCCAGGACAAATCGGGACGCTCCGATCAGAGAAACCCGCGCGGGCCCGCGTTTTGACAAATGCACCGCGCGGCGCTGGCAGTGCAGGAGTCTGCGCGCTGCGTCTGCCTCGCGGCCGTGCGTGCGACGGAGACATAGCGATGCTCCGGTCCCATCCTCGCTGACGGCCGTCGTTTGTCGCGCGGACTCGTCGGCGTGCGCGCGCCGCTCGACGCCAACCAGTCCGTCCTTTCCAGATTCCGCAGCCCTCGCTGCTCTGCGACGCCGACCCCATAGATCAAAGCTCGTCGCGTCACTATCCATCACCGCGACTAAATTCAGAAGGATGCGCCTGGCGGCCTCGCTCGCGATACCCATTCGGCGCGCGGTCTGCTCGCCGACGGCGCTCGCAGCCCTGCAGCGCCGCGAGGGAGACGGAGCGGTCGTCGCCGCGCCGCGTAGGAGGGCAAGAAGCGCCGTTCGTTTCGACTCGCCCGTTTTCTCTCAAAGATCGCGCACCGACGGCCTGGACATTTTTTCCCTGCATCCGCCCGTCACTGTTCCCCGCACTATACGAGTCCACGCGAGGAATCCGCAAATTTTTTTTTTCGTCGGTTACAGTATGTCGTGCGTGCGGCTTTTGTCGTTGTTTTTGTTCTTGTTCGGTGCGCGCGTTGTAAAGCGTCGTCGGTATGGGGCTTTAGCAGCGAAATAATCCGTTCGTTAGATAATCCGGGGCGGTTAGTTCGCGGCCGGCCCGCGCGTGGTGCGCGTCTGGGCGGATGGATGGCCCAATGCATCACCATCGCCGGTGACGGCCGTGTCGCCCGCATTCGCCGAAGGGGGAGGGGGGAGGGGGAGATGATGGCTGGTGGAACGGCGTAATGAGACCGTGCGGAGCGTCCCGGTGAAAATGTATACAGCCCAACGTGCACGTGGGTCGGGCCGTCCAAGTCGGACTCGATTCTCATACATTTGTAAGTCGCCTGCTCCTCCCTCCTTGCCCCTCCCCGCCGCGCCCCGCCGCGCCCCGCCACGCCCGAATGGTCTGGAGCACCGTCCCGCTGTCGTCTCCTTATGGATTGCGCTGGAATAGAATCGGCCCGGTGATGCTCTAGTTTGCCGTAAACACGCCCCAGCGTCAGTGTGAGTGCGACGTGTGCGTTTCCGCGCGCCGCTCCGCGGTGGGCGTTGACGGAGAGGTGCAAGGAGTGCCGGACATTCAATCGAGGCGATCTACCCTGCGCAGGACGTAGATTCTTCTAAGTTTGAAATTATTTCAATTATTTTTGCAGTTTTTTTTTTATTTTTCTTGGTTCCTTTGTTTAAAGTTTACTCCTATTTTTAGTTTTTTTCTTTCTAGGTAACAGGATAATTTTTGACGTTTTATAAAAATCTTTTTTTGTTGTTTCATGGAAAAGCTTTTTTTCTCCCATGCTAAATACCACTGCCGGTAACGGAAACGAGTCCAGCAGCACGGCGCTCGGGGCGCGGCACTGCCCCCTTGCCGCCCCGCAGCGAGTCCCCGCCTCCCTGTTCCATCCGCCAAATAATAATCCTTCTCTTTACTGCGCCGTGCGTCCAAGTCTCCGCGAGGCGCTAGGCCTGGCCGCGCTGCACGCGCTCATTCCGGGCGTCGTTGTCGTCGCTCCGTCTCCCTCGCACTAGCCGCACGTCCCGCGAGGGTGCGAGAGAGACAGAGCGACTCTCGGAATAATCTGCCTCGCTCGCGCGCCATCCCCCTAACTACCGGCCGGGCCGACGCCGAGCCACGCCGCGCATTCATCACCAAGTTGTTGCAAGAGCGGCCGTTTAAATGCGGGCCGTTCGTGCCAGGGGTGGGGGTGGGGGTGGGGGGGGAGGGGTGCGCACAGTGGGCCCGGCGGCCACGCGCCGTGCCGCTGCCCCAGTGCCACCCAGTGCGGGGGGCGCGGCCCGCCACGGCAGCGGGGTGCCCCCCGCGCGGACTTCCCTCTGCTTGACTCCGTCCAGCCCGAGGCCCCGCAGGTGCACAAGTTTTATTTTCCAAGTATTGTTATTCTCCACGCAAACCTGGGCAGTATGACGGCCAGAGTACAGCTGCTCACGCGGTCAACAAAAGACACGACCCATTTTCTAAAATCTACAACTTTCAAAAAAAAAAAAAAATCACAACAAAAACGCCCAAGGCCCCTGCGCAAGGAGATTCAGTGCGTCATCTCTCTCAAGCATCGCCGCGTTTTTTTGTTGTTGTTTTTCTTGTTTTCTTTCGCGGGGAAGACTGAATAGCGCGGTGGCCGCGGCGCACGTCCTCCGAGAAGGGCGCCGTCAGCCGGACGGCGACGTGATGGGGCGACACCGAGATCTCGCCGTGGCGGGGCGGGGCGGGGCGGGGCGAGGCGGGGCGGGGCGGACGTGCTGCCTCAAAAACGGGCCGAGCAGCACGGCGCCGCGGCGGCGCAGCGTGTAGGAGATCACGCGCTCCGCGGCCACGAGGAGGACGAGGCACAGCGCCGCGGGACACGTAAGGGAATCGTGCACGCGCTGTCTGCTGCACGCCGCGCACTGACGTCGCCGTTGTCGCTCGATGTGTGAGTGTGTGTGTGTGTGCGTGTGTGTGTGATATCGCGGAACATTCTGCCGCTGGAGGTGCTCCTCTTTGTCACCGGCCCTCACACTGTTTCCGCCTTTATGTCGATCCTCGCCACTGCCTCATCCACTCTCCTCTCCTCTCCTCTCCTCTCCTCTCTCTCTCTCTCTCTCTCTCTCTCTCTCTCTCTCTCTCTCTCTCTCTCTCTCTCTCCCCCCTCCGACTCCTCCGGGACTCACTCCTCCTGATTTTCAGTCTCTTTGGCGTCGTCCGTAATGCTTGGTCGATTACCCGGCTAAACGGCGGCGGTGCGGCCCACGGTGCGCGTGGTCCGGTGCGTTTAATCACCCCCACGCCGAGCCACGCATTAGAAGCGCTGCGCGTTGCGCAAACAACGCGTTCCGTCGTTTGCGACACGATGTGCAGTAATTTTTTATTGTTATTTTTCGTTTCATATATTTTTGTTTGTGGGGCGCGTCTCGATCGTCATACACCGGGCCCGCTCAGCAGCGCGGGGAGGAAGAATTAAGCACCTCACTGGAGGGAGGTTTGATTTCGGGGTTTGAGGTTCGAGGTTCGCGTCCCGCCGGGGGGCTGCGGGGTGAAAGCAAGCAGCGTTTTTTTTCTTTTTTTTTTTTCTTTTTCTGCGCTTTGCGGGCAGTGGGTGCCGCTCCGGCGCTGGCGGCTGTAAAGGCCCGCTGGCCGGCCGGCTGGTCGCAGCGCGCTCTGCCGGCGGATTTGCGAATTCGCCGTGATTGTGCCAGCCGGCCAGCCCGGCCGGTTTGTCAGCCAGGAAGAGAGAAGCGGACAGAAACAGGTGCTCCAGTCGTAAGAAGTGCCCTGCTATCACTTGCAGCGCGCTGCAGCGGCACCCCAGCCGCTGGCCCGCCCCGCCGCCAGTGGAGCGCAGCGGGCCAGACCGTGTCGCCGTCTTTGTCGCACGCCCCGCTCTTTTTTCCGCAATATCTCGCTTCAGTTGCCACCTATTCCACGGCTTTTCGGCGACAGCACCGTAAAACCGTCGTCGGCCGCCTCCTTGGCTGGGCTTTGTGCCCGCGGCCCGCGCGCGCCGCTCTTCCTTGTTGCATTTCACTTTTTTTTTTGCGCGCGCGGAGGGTGCCGGGCAGGGCAGGGCAGGGGAGGGGGCACCCAAATGCAAAACCTCTGCGATCGGTGGATTGGAGAGAGTCTCTGGCTGCCCAGCGCGATGCGGGGCCCCGTCACGGCGTCTAACACCTGCACGCGCACCTGGTGCACCATGACGCACTTGTGGAAAAAAAAGGTGGCACACCATCTGCTGGTGCACCCAATGAACGGAGCGCTGCACCATGTACAGACCACGTTGCGGATGCACCGTGACGTTGAGAACCCTGCCGCAACACTGCACCCTCGCGGGCCGCGGCCTGACGCACGAGTGGGAAAATTAGATTCGTCCAGCCACTCCGTCGCACTCGGCTTCCGCGACGCCGCGGCCAGAGCCGGACTGACAGACCGCGGAGGAGAAAAAAAATTGATACTGCTCGCCACCTAATTACTATTCCCGCGTCTGTCGCGCGAGGAGGAGGAGAAGGCGGCGAATAAAAAATAAAATGGATAAGGGGAAACTGAGACGGGCGGTCTGCGGGCCGCCTGGCGACGAGCTAGCCTTCTACTTGCTCTACTCCAGTTGTTAATGGATCCAGATCAGGGCCCGGCGCAGCCTGGTGTCGTCTCGCGTCCCCAGAGAGAGAGAGAGAGAGAGAGAGAGAGAGAGAGAGAGAGAGAGAGAGAGAGAGAGAGAGAGAGAGAGAGAGAGAGAGAGAGAGAGATGTTGCTGAGCGGACTGCTGGTAGGCTGGAAGAGGACTCGCTCGGCGAAGGACACTCGGCAGGGCGGGGTCATGTACGACCTCGATGTTCTGTTTGTGTTTTTTTTGTTGTTTTTTTTTTTGTTTTTTTTTTTTTGTTAGCCGCTCCTTATTCTCATTGTTGTTGAGCAGGTGACTTTTTTCGTGTCTGCGTTGGCCGGCTTGCTATCAGTTTGACCCGTCGACATTTGGCTTCATTAACCCCACGCGTCCCCGAGCTAGATTTGGTGGTTTGCCTGTTTGGCGAATTCGTGCGAAATAATATTTTTGCAGAGCCCGGCCATTTTTAGCAGTAGTCGCCAAAACTTATTTACAAGTTTTTAAAGGTTTTTTTTTTTTTTTTTTTTTTTTTGTCGCATAATCTCTTAGTAGGCCCTTTGGACTCACCGCCGGCATCCCGTAGTACGTAGTGCGTGAGAGACAGAGCGACAAAACCAGCCCACTGTGCGGCAATGGAGGCGACAAAGGCGCAACGACGCGGCCCGCTAATTAAACAGCGGCGGGATGGACAGGACGACGGGCACTTTCACTGGTCGACGCACCGCGACGCACCGCCACTCTGTCTCTCTCACTTCTACACGGGACGCCCCATGAGTGCGAGAGAGACACAGCGACGAGGCGACTCCCGGAATCAGTCCGCAGCCGGACGGACGAATGGGCGTCGCGACCGCAGAGCTCACACTCACACTCACACTCACACTCACACTCACACACACACACACACACACACACACACACACACACACACACACACACACACACCTCGCCTCTTCCCTGGTTTCAATTATTGCGCGTTCGAATTAGGGCTTCCCGTGGGAGGAAAAGTAGCGGCCGGGAGGGTTTTGCGAGGGAAAGTAAGTTGTTGTTGCGGCGCCCGGCTCGGCCGCCTTGCCGCGAATACAGTAGGCGGCTTTGACGACGGGACGAGTGGAGCCGTTCGCGTCCGCGTGCGTGGATCGCGGATCGCACCGGCCGTCTGGGCGTGGCCGTTCCCCGAGTCTGAGGTCGGCGGTTCGCGCCTGCCCGGTCGCTGCCATTCATTTTGCGACACTAACTACAAACTCTAATAATAAAAGCACTACACACCCAGTGGCAAGTTTCCTCGCCACTGGAGTGGCGCTCTCTACAGACCACCAAAATTTTGTGTTTCCGTCCCAGGTTTCCCGATTCCATGCCAAATATTGGTGTTCCATAGAGATGGCCAAAAAATGGTATTTAAATCCCCAGCGCACCACAGACCAGGACGCCAAACTTTGGCGCTACAGAATAATTGCAATAATCTGGCTTGAAAAATATTACTCGTTAAAAACATAATTTAAGCCCAAACAAAAGCTTTCACGCTTTCAGCTTTTGCTAAGGATCCCTAGTTCAAATCACAGCAATAATAATGTGAAGAGCTGGGCTGGACACGTAAAATAATAGACCTGCATCTGTATTTACAAATTACGAGTCATTGACACAGGCACACTTCAAAATCACTTTGGATTGGCCTGTGATAGCTCAGATACTGAAAGGATGGTACTCACATCAACATTGACGCTGGATATCGCGGAATTCCTCTCTCTTAATGAAGGGTTGACTCAGCAGACAGTTCTCAGTCTTTTTCCAAATCAGGAAGACTAGAGCAAACTTTCTAACCTAACACAGACGCCGGTCCCTCTTCAAAACTTTCGTCAGTTTACAAACAAATTGCTAATTTTGCGGAGACCCGAGCGCATTCTGGCCTTCCAAACATGATGGGACACGATAAAGGGCGACAGAAACAAGCTACCGTTGACCTCGAGGAGACAAAATGCACACAGAGGTAACTTTTTGAACGTTTTGATGATCCAAGAGACGCCAAGTTAACAAATGCTTTTCTTGACCGAGCAGTGGAGTATGAGAAGTTGTCTGAGAGGATATTTCCGCAACGCGTAACGTACGCACTCTGGTGAATCCGTGCAGCACAATTTCTCATATTCTGACGCTCTGCAAGAACATTTCAAGCAGACATGGCCTCTCTTGAATTATCGAAACTATTAAATGGTTTCATATGTGAGTATTTTGTCTCCTCGTGGTCAAAGATATCTTATTTCTCTCACGCTTTATCGTGTTCCACCACGATTGGAAGGTCAGAGTGCGCTCGGGCCATCGCAAAATTAGATAACTGTTGTAAACTGAGAAATGTTTTGAAGAGCTTGGTGAGGTTAGGAAGCTACCTTACGTCTTGCTGATTTGAGAATGGACTGAGGACTGTCTGCCGTGTCAACCCTTCATCAAGAGAGAATGATTTTGTGATTCAGCTTCATTGTGTTGATGTGAGTACCATCCCTCCAGTGCCTAAGGTATCACTGACCAAACCAAAGGTTCTCCTAAGTATAGCAGCGACAGTGGCTCGTAATCTGACAATACAGATGCAGGTCTTATATTTTGCTGGTGCAGTCCTACTCTTCATAAAATAATTGCAGTGATTTGACCAAGGGATCTTTAGTACAGAAAGAAAGTGTTTGGACATTAATTTTTCTGTGAATGAGTAACGCTATCCATTTATTTTGGAGTGCCAATTTTTGGCGTTCCTGTCCGTGTTGCTCTGGGGAATGGAACATCAAAATTTTGCATGGAATCCGAAAACCAGGGATGAGCATGAAAAATTTTGGTAGTCTGAAGAGAGCACCACTTCAGTGGTGGGAAACTTGCCACTGGGTTTTGCATAGAACCAGTTTCATCTTCCACTTTTAATTGCATCCTGGGGTACGACAATGCAGTTATTGCAATATTTTGCTGAAGCCACCCTTTTTTTTTTTTTCGAAAAAAGAGCCATTCTCTTCTTGCAAAATTTTGTTCACAAAAATTATTGGATTTGTTTGCAAAAATTGCAAAACTGTTTTTATAGACAAAAATCGTTAGTGGGCACTAATGGCAGTGGTGCGGCCGTGGAACGTGCCGCCGCGCCGCAGGCTGATTCCGAACAGCGCTTTCCTCTCTCTCTCTCTCTCTCTCTCTCTCTCTCTCTCTCTCTCTCTCTCTCTCTCTCTCTCTCTCTCTCTCTCTCTCTCTCTCTCTCTCTCTCTCTCTCCTGCATCGGTGCGACAGAGACAGACCGAGTCACTCCGCGGCCCGCGGTCGGCTGCGATAACAGCCCGCCATCCATCAGCCAGACGCTCGCTCCGTTTTTTCCCCGCGGCTCGTCTCCTCGTTTGTTGTCTTTTTTTCGGCTGCCAGTGAAATGCAAACGTCCCCATGAACAGCTGCTGTGCTCTCGCTGTGCCACCGATGCGCTCTCTGTCTCTCTTGCGTCCGTACTGTACGCCCTGAGAGAGAGAGAGAGAGAGAGAGAGAGAGAGAGAGAGAGAGAGAGAAGAGAGAGAGAGAGAGAGAGAGAGAGCCCGGGCCGCGCGCGTTACGTGCCGCATCCGTCATCCGAGGCGGCTCGGCTTGTCTAGCGCCTGTGGTTCGGAGCGTAGGCAGCCTGCCCGGCTCCACGCAGCGCCGCGCGCCTTGTTGCCTACCCCGCCTCTTTGTCTGTTCTCGCTGCTCTTAATGTTGTTTTTGTAAATCTCATTGCAATTCCGGCAGTCTTCCTTTGTTTTTGTTTTTTTATGCGGTTGTGTAGTTTCTGCTGTATTAGTTGTAAGCGCTCTTGGCTATTTTTTGTTGTTTTTGTTCTTTTTTGATCTAGTTGTCCTGTTCTTGTTGTTGGTTGTGTTCCTTGATAAGCAGCGTGTCTCGCGCCGTAAAGCTGGCTGCTCGAGTGGCGCCGCCATTGTCCGTCATAAACGTCGTCCGCGGCAGTGACATACTGCCCCCGGCCGCCGCTTATTCTCTTTGCTCCTTTATTTCATTTTTTTTATTTTCCTTTTGGCATTCCCACGCGCGAGAAATATCCTGACGTTGAGCAAACCGGGCCGAACGAATGGTAACCACGAAGCAGCACGACGAACAGAACGTCTACGACGATTACGCACAGTGGGCCAGACGACCGGTCTTCTGGCGCACTGTGCCCTGCAAGAAGACGCGAGGAGGACGACGATGAGGGGGAGGACTACGACGTGGAGGGCGATGATGAGAAGGACGACGAAGGAGCTCTCGAATGAAACAGCACAGAGTGGCGAGGTGAGTGAGTGACGGGGACGTCATCGGGGACGCCTTCGGCATCCTTCGGCATCCTTCGGTATCCTTCGGCCGCCTGCGCGCCGCACGTCCAGCGCGCATTAGGTGGGCGTGGTGGCGGCCGGCGGCGCGCCGCCGCGGGCAAAGCCAACCAGATCGCCGCCAACGAAAGGGAGTCGTGCTCCTTGATGATCGATGCGGCGGTGCGGCGGCGTCTCCTGGGCGGGGCGCTGCTCCGCACGACGGCCGCGCGGATGTGGGCCGAAGATGAGTCAGGCTTTAGGAAGCTGCCGCCGGATTCCCCCCCTCCCCCTCCCCCCGGTTTGTTTCGTCAGGCGCGAAATGAGGCGGCGGTGGCGGCGGCCCAGTGAGTGCATCCCCGTGTGCGGCGGCCCTGCACCCGAAAAGTCGACGAGTCATACACTTTTAAGGGCATTATGTGGTTGCGTCAGCGCCTCGTCGTCGCCGCGTCGCAACGGCCGCGTCCTGGCGGCGTCCTGGGGACCGCGGCCGCGGCCCGGCCCCCCCCAGCCAATTGCCGCCAATGACACCCGATATTCGCGAAGCCCGGCGTTGCGGGATTGTTGCGCAATCCGGTGATTGGAAATGGGGAATAAGTAAAGTACAGTCGTGGTCGCGGAAACGGGATTGCAGGCTGGCTACGGCGGGCCGGGACGAGTTTTGGAGTGACATTCGGCCCGCCGAGACTAATTTGTTCCAAGAGCAGCGCAGGAAGAAAATTTTCAAATAAGTCACAGATGTACGCAAGTGTTGAGAGTTCTTGCATGTGCGGGCAATTTTTTTTATTTTTTTTTATTTTTTTAAATTTTGAAAAATTTTGTATTGGTTATTGCGTTGTTTGCGATGAGGCGGACCGCTCGGTCGGCGTGGGGCTCCGCGCGGCGCCGGCCGGCGGTAGTGTTGGCCGGTGGGGCCGGAAAGTGAACCTTGCCGCCACCTCACTGTCACAACGACCGGCGTGCCGCGACTGACCCTTACCCTCACCTTGCTTTCCTGCGGCCTTGCCTCGCCTTGCCGCGCCTCGCCGATCATTGCCACATTCCCAGTGGGCCGGCCGTGCCGCGCCGCGCCTTGCCTCAAAGGGGCTGTCGGCCCCCAAAGTGCATCGTCACCCGGGCGGCCGTGTCGTGACCGCGGCGCGTCGTCGAGGACCCACCAGCTTATTCTCCAATCAGCGCGGCACTCTGTGTGCTCCCCCGGGGGGGGGGGGGGGGGTCCATCTTCACTCTCAGCGCTTGCAACCAAAGTCATTTGCTGCTCGCAACAAAATGACCACCGCGCCGTGCCGTGTGTGTATGTGAAAATGCATTTGCGGGCTGGTTACTTTGTGCTTCGCATGTGATGGCTTCTCGTTATACCATTTTCGCTTAAGTACAGCCGGGCCGCACGCGCGCGCGCGCGCGCGTGTGTGTGTGTGTGTGTGTGTGTGTGAGTGAGTGAGTGAGTGAGGGAGAGCGTCCGTCCACCTGCATGAGGGTCCGCGTCGCCTGCCGTCCGGCAATGCCATTGCGGCCAATCCTGTCATCCCACACACACTCTCTTACGCACGCACACACACACACACACACACACGCACCTCCGCAGTGCCGCCGACCTACATTTCTGCAAATTAATTACCCACTCTTCTTAATCCATCGCGACTGATGACTCCCGGCGGCGGCCGGCCGGCCCGGCCCGCAAGGACACCCCGCTGGGCTGGCTGCTGGGCTGGCTGCGTGGCTGCCTGCCGGGCTGGCTGCCGGGCAGGGCGTGTTGCGTGGAAAGAGAGTTTCATTCCACTGACCCGTCCGAGTGCGAAGCGCGAACAAGCGAAACCCCTCTCTCCGGTCTCCGGGACAGACCGAAGCCGTGCTGCCTCGCGCGCCTCCAAGCGGTAGCGGCACGCCACCGCGCCGCAAACACAAGAGTAAATGATATGCGCGCCGCAAACACACGCACGCACGCACACACAGTGGGACTGACACGCACACGCAAATTACACGGCGCGAGGTGAGAAGGCTTGGCTGTCCGGTCAGGTGTTTCCGATTCGTAATGGTTTCGCGTAACTTTCTGCCACGCTGGCCTTCCTTTTTTTTTCCTTTTTTTCCCCCGATGCATTTATTTATGCCTTGTTTCCTAATTTATGCTTACGGGACGCTCTTCGTTTTCCCGCGTCTTCCTCCTCCTCCTTCATCTTTTTCCAATAAAATCAATTGTCTTCTTCTTCTTCTTCTTCTTCTTCTTCTTCTTCTTCTTCTTCTTCTTCTTCTTCTTCTTCTTCTTCTTCTTCTTCTTCTTCTGCTTTGGCCCTCGTCGATACTGAATGCACTCTGGCGGCTGATTGGTCGGCGGGCCATTTTCGCCCGAGTGCATTCACTGCCGAAGCACCTGGCTGTCATCACAAGACGAGTCGGAGGACGCCCACCATTCCCCGCCTCCCCCTCCCCCTCCCGTGGAGCTTCCCGAAGCGTGCCCCAACAATGAGGGATCTGATTGCAATTATTGCGGCAAACAATAATGATACATCTCACGGGGGCATACGGCGCGGCGCGTCCACTGTTACGAGATGGGACGCACAATGAGGTGGGAAAATGACGAAACGGCGGCGCGGACGGCGACGAAGAGGAGGGGGAAGGGGAGGAGGAGGAACAAAAAGGATCAAGCGGCAGTAGTGCCCCGGGATGGCCGGCCGCGAGGCGCCCGCTGGGAAAATCAGCTGCTGGATTGTGTGGGGCAGAGGCTGGTGCTGCTGGCTGGCCGGGTCACACAGCGACGCGCGCCGAGTTCATTATTATCGGGGCACCGGCAAGAGACTAGGGTTCAGTCGCAACGGAAAAGAAGAAAAATTGCAAAGAAAATATTACAGAGACCGAGTTATTATGCGATCTGCACCTGACCAATTCCAGCCGCCTGCAAGCAAACTCTGGGAAAAAAAGGAAAGCTTCTTTGAACCTGGTATTATTTTTCACTGTCCACGGGTCGGGAAAACTAGAAATAGGTATCCGATTTTCGCCGCCGTATTGAATAACGGCGGCGCGGGCCCCGCGACGCCTCGCCTCGCCGCCTGGGAGTGACGATAGCTCCGCTCTGTGAGAAGCGAAATGCAACACTTGTGGCAGTTTGGGACGGGCAGTGACGTCACCCTCACACGGTAGCAGAACGACGTTTTTTTTCCCACCGCGGCACAGGGGCTCATTTCAGTGAGAGTCGGTCATACACTGTGGCGTGGCGGGGCGTGGCGGGCGAGAAGGAGCGGGGCAGGGAGCAGCTACTCCTACAGCCGGGCAGCCTTCCGTTCGCCCCGTTCTCACAGAAATGTTAAACTTGTGGCGCGCTCCGCGGGCCGCGCTAGAACAAGGGCCTGGCTGTGCTGCGCGTCGCGGCGGCGGCGTCGAGGCGGCGGGAACACTGGGCGGTCGGAAGACGAGCCAACAGGAACACAAACGGTCTTCCTCGAGAACGAAAATTATAATTTTACTGTTTGTTATGTTTTGATGCGGTGACGCATATCAGGATGTCACTAGAGGCATTCTCGCTGAAAGCCGCTGAAAGCAGACTAGAGGTGGGTCGGATGCGGGAGTTTCAGCGTCGAGGTGGAGCAGCAATAATAATTATTTTTTTTTATTTATTTTTTTTATTGATCCAGTGCATGAATTGGGCTTGTTGAGCCGACTGCCGCAGGGCGCTGCGGGGGCGTTGCGGGGGCGTTGCGGGGGCGCTGCATCTCACTCACACGGCCCGTCCGCCGTCCCACTGGCACGCGCGGCTGCGCGCGGCCTTGCTGGCCGGAGGCATGGACTGTTGCGCCGCCGCCCCGCATTTTTGAGGTTATGGGCGCCGTAATGCCGAGGCGACCGCCGCCGTGTCGTCTTCGTTTTATGGCCGCCTTTCAAAATTTGCTGTGAGAAAGTCCGCGCGCCGCGCCGAGCCAACGTGACAGTGACAATGGCGGCGCAGTAAAGAACAGGAGCGCGCGGCCCTTGCGTGGCGCAACCGCGGCGATTTTTATCTACTGCACTAATCATCCGCGAGGTTGCTACTACTGAATTGTTTTGAATTTTCAGCATAAATTGTGGCGGAACGAAGAAAAACAAAGGTGGGCTGGCTGTTCCCTGCTTGAGGGTGACGACATGACCACTGCACTTCGCGCCAACGAACAGCAACCACCGAGAAAGTCACTGAATCCTCTTTTTTTCGTGTTACGTTCTGTCCTCTTGTTTTCAGCCAATGACCTCTAAAAACGTTTGTGACAAGTGCGAAAGAATTTTCACTGCGCGGGAGGGGTAAAAACATGTTTTGTTCCATTTAGTGTGTACTTCCAGCAAAACATGATGCCGGCCCACCTTGCCAGTGGAGTTGATTGCCCGTCCGCTCCGACCTTCGTCACTTCTGTTGACTCATCGTTGCCCCCCCCCCTCCCCCCAGCCGCCCAGCTGATACCACTCCTCGGAGAGATGACGCCGAGTAGTCGATCCGCTCACTAATTACCCGTGACGCCACGGCGCGTACAGTCCGCGACACAAACCTGCTCATCCTGCTCGACTGTACTACCCGCGGCACAGTGGGCCAGAAAAACGCGGAGCAGGTGGCCAAACCTCTAGACGCGTTTTGAGCTCCAGAGTTGCTAAATGGGACTCGAACCGAACGTGTGACCCCAC
Organism: Stenchaetothrips biformis; assembly: GCA_030522485.1. Lineage (NCBI taxonomy): Eukaryota > Metazoa > Arthropoda > Insecta > Thysanoptera > Thripidae > Stenchaetothrips > Stenchaetothrips biformis. The sequence continues at coordinate 12,282,723 of CM060098.1, forward strand.
CAATGGATTCCTCGTCCTGAGAGCAGTCCATTGGTGCGGCCACACGTTCGGATGGGTCCTTTTTGGCGACTCGGGGGCTCTAAACGCGTCTAGCGTCATGGCCGCCTCCACTGGCCCACTGTGCCATCCTCCAACAACGGCACAGACTGTACCCGCGCGGCGCTTGAGTCAGCGGCGGCGCGGCCAATGTTTCGCACTTGCACTTGGCGGCGTGCGTCGCGTGCAGCGGCCCGGCCGGCGTCGTTCCCTCGCTCCCATTACGCCCATTTACACACAATGCAGAGTAGGGAGATCGTAACCGGGGGACCTTTCTGCCCCAACTTCGTAACATCGGCGATGCGGCCGACGGGGACGCCGCGGTCGAGGACGGCCGCCGCGCGACGCCGGCAGTCCGCCGCGCCGCCGCCGCGCCGTTTAGCGTCCAGCGCGATCCAGCCGCCGCCGCCGCCGCCGCGCCTTCAACTTAAGACGCCCCTCCGACCAACATTCCTGCCTAAAATTTTCGACCTGGCAAACGCGCGCCGCGCTGGCCGTGTTTCGCCAACTGCGGCAGTTTCTTTGTTTACCCTGCGCCCGGCCGGGCCGGCCAGCGCGGGCTGGCTCCGAACGGCGCGCCGGCGCCATGGCACTCACGGGGCGGCGCCGGGCGGCGCGCAGGGGTGCGAGAGAGGCAGCGAGAGCAGTGTGCCCGCCGGGCCGGGCCGGCAGTGTGAAGCCGAGGGGCAGGGGCGCTCGCCGTATTTACGAAGAGGAGTGAGACAATGCGCGGCTAGATTTATGCCCATGGCAGGCGGCCGGCCGGCCGGGCCCAGTGCAGGCCAGTGCTTCGCTGCAGACCGATTCCGAGAGTCGTTTTAGTCACTCTGTCTCTCTCGCACCCACCTAGGTACCCCCTGTGAGTGGGAGAGAGAGACAGGGACTGTGCTGTTTGGCCGCTTCGACACGTGGTCCGCTTGCCGGCGCTGCGCTCGGCGAGGAACAGCCATGAATCCTCGGCCCGTTGTCACGCCGGCCGGCGACACCGTTTCCTGTTGTGGCGAGGCGCGGAAAGCACACGCCGAGGTCTCAATCATCTCGGCCAGCGCAGCCAGCGCGCCGCACAGTGGGCCAGAAGACCGGCGCATGCGGCCGAAACTCTAGACGCCTGTTGAGCTCCAGAGTCGCTGAATGGGACTCGAACCGAACGTGTGACCCCACCAATGGATTGCTCCTTCGAACGAGGAATCCATTGGTGGGGTCACACGTTCAATTTCAGTCCTGTTTAGCGACTCTGCTGCTGAAAACGCGTCTTGAGTTTCTGCCGCCTTCGCCAGTCCTCTGGCCACTGTGGGGCGCCACGGAGAGAGACGGTGCGACAAGCCCACTGTGCGGCATAGTGCCTGGCGAGGGACGTGTCGAGGCGCGGCGTGTCGCGGAAACAATATGTTTGCCTCTGTGTGCCCCGCCGTGCTACCTGGATACGCGAGGAGGAGGCTGAGGATATTTGGAGTGTTGAAGGGTTTTTAAAGCTCAGGAAGTATAGAGGGTTGCGAAGGTTCACAGGAGGTTCTGGAGCAGGTTGAGTTTAAGGAGTGAGTGGGTTGTGGCTGAGCAGGAGGTTGAGGCGGTGCCTCTGTGACGCTGGTGACGGCGCGTGGCGGCAGTGGGCCATAAATCTGGTGGCTCTAGGCCGTGCGTCCGTCCGTCCGCCTCGTGACAATGAAGTCCTCCGCTCGCATTGCCGATTCGCTGCCTGCTCGGCCCGGCGGTACCGACACGCCAGACCGCCACCAAGGGCGCCCGTAATGCAAAGCATGTGCGCCGCACTTCCTTGTGGAATTTGAAAACGGGGCTGTATCCCGGCGTGCTGCTCGGAGGAGGCGACCGCGCACACGTGCCTGGGCCTCGCCCTGGCCGGCCTCGCCCTCGACGCGGAACAAAGTACTGCTCAGTCGAACGACGCTGGCATATGGACAGTTGGTCACGTGGTAAAACCACAAGTCTTCAGTTGGTTCATCCAGGGAGAGGTCTTGGTTTCAGAGTACACAATTTCTAACCTCAGAATAAAACAGAAAAAACGTTTATATCAGTGGAACATTAATTTTACTAATTCATATGATGTGTGTTTTTGTTGGGTTTTTTTTTCATATGTAAACGGAGTAGATAGCGGGCACGGGAACAGGTCATGTTTCTTCACCACGTTTTTTCTACTGTTATGTGTTTCTTTACGCCCCCTCTTTTATTTCCTTGTCGACAGAGAATATCTCAATGATTGGACGCCAAGACGTCGTTCGGCGACGGCGCCGCGGCAGTGCGGAGGGCCCCGCTCCATTTGGCACCTGTCAAAAGTGTTTTAAATTGTTGATAGCGCAGCTGGTTCGATCGGAGCCACTCCTACGGGAACCGGATGCCGGCCAGGGATTCATGCAGTTTTCGCTGTGGCCACCATCGTTTCGCTCACTGAGAAACAAATTTCGGGCGACGTGAAATTTTAAGGAAAAATTTCAGCGTAGATTTAGGATAAAGTTCTTCGGTCTAGGAAGTCTAGTTCCACGTCACGGGGCAAAATGAGGCATCTTACCTTTCCAGCCTGACGCTTCTTCTCAGAATAACCGACTATCATTGGTGATGCGTATTTTTAGTTCTGGTCAGCAGACAAATGAACTGTGTGGGAAAAGTCTCACCCTTGGGACTGAAAGCGGTTATCCCCGACGCAGGTTATTCAGGTATCACCATTCGATATGCCATGGCCCTGCTTGGTCACGTGTCCGAGTGCGCAAGCATTACCATGACGCATCACCCCAAGTTTCAACCTTTCCTTTTTCTTTTGTTTTGCGGCTGATTTAAACGCAGCCCGCCGCCTCGGCCTCGGATAAGATTCACTTTCGGCGCGTGGGAACGGTGGCAGGCGGGCCGATCCCGAACCGGTGCACCACTCCTGCTTTTATTTCTCTCTCTCTCTCTCTCTCTCTCTCTCTCTCTCTCTCTCTCTCTCTCTCTCTCTCTCTCTCTCTCTCTCTCTCTCTCTCTCTCTCTCACTCCCCCCCCCTCGGTGATAGAAATGAACAACTGTTACGCACCCATCCTCCCGTGCGAAATTCGGCAACTACTGAGGGGTAGTCTTACGCGAGAGTCAAGCTCGGCGGACACTTGTCCTCGTCGGACTGCAAACGTTAAGTGGATCAAAAAGGAAGCATCCAAGTCGTTGTGGTGTAATTAGGGTCCGGACGCGCGTAATTACAGTGTCACGTCGGCAGGGTCGTGAACGGGTCAGCGGGCCCGCGAGAAGAAACAGAACGAGTAGACCTGGGAAAATGGAGAGGTGTTTTGAAAGTAAGCCAAGTGAGAGAGAAAAGAGAAAAAGATTTGCACTGCGACGAAAAAAAAAATCCGAGCCGAAATATAAAGACTGTGGAGGTGGGCGGGAGCAGCAGGGCGACACTTGGCGCGCCGGGCACTGACGCGCCCACACCGCGGCCAACAGATTTCCCATTCAGGCTTCCCTGATTTGCATTTCAAAGGTAATCACAACGAAAGCTCTCCGATTCGTGTTGGTGCGTCGCGGACAACGGCCGGTCGACGCGGCCGGGTCGGCGTCAAGACGTCGAGGCCGGCGTCACGCTGGCAGTACACTGCGAGGCGACGCCGCACAGTGGGCCAGAAGACCGGCGCAGAAGACGCCAAGCTCTCGCAGGCCAGACATTCCAGCGCGAGTGTGTAATGACTTTCAACCCGGTGCGCATGTCATATCCAATTTCAATTTCTGTGGTTCGGAAGAGTTAGAAATGGCGTCAATAGTCTCTTTAAATAACAAAAATACCATTATTCTCCTTATTTTTTTTTTTTATTTTTTTTAAAAATAGTTGTTGAATGTCACTTAGAAGCCTTGCAGTTGTTCTTCTCCGCTCATGTTCCAGAACGACCGGGCACTATCCGCCTCCCTTTCGCAGTGTACCCGGGAAGATTTTTGGTGGCGTGAAAATTATTCACTGGCCGACACTGACGCGCGTCTTGTGGTGTCTTCATCTTAAGGTCCGAGGGCGTTGATTTATCGTGAAGGGGCTTGGAGCACCGCGGGCCGCCCCGCCCCGCCCCGCCCGCCCCGCGGCCTAGAAAGGGTTACGGATCGAGGAGACGAGTCATCAGCATGCAAAAACACGCAGAGCCATCTGTTAGCCCGGCTAATCAGGCCGGATGGGTACGGACCACCCGGCGCCGCCCCGACGACCCGCCTGTCTCTCTCGCACCCCCGCGGGTCGGCCCTCGGGAGCGAGGAGGACGAAGACCAGTCCGCCGGAGCAGCTAGAAGTGGGACGTCAGGATCGATTTATCGAGCCGTCGATAGCGAGAGCGTCGCGGCGCTGCCTCGGTACCGGCCGCCCGCAGTCCGCGACGCACCGCGGACGACCAGCGCGGCGTCGCGACGCTTGTAAGAGGGCGTCGCCCCGCCGGGATGGACGGCCCGGCCTCGCTGTAATGGGCAAAATAAGGTCGGGCGGCAAAAGTGGGTGGGGCGGGGCGGGGCGGGGCGCAGCACGGACTAATTCCATGTTCTGTTGCCACCAGCAGTCCGGTTGGTGCACTCACACCGTGAAAAATGGTTGTCAAATCGACTGCAATGATGAGACTATTTTCTCAGTGGGGTACTTCGAAATTTTGTAACAACGTCATTTAACTTTACTGTTTGAACAGAGAACGATCAGGCATTTGTTTCATCTTACTGTAGCAAAAATGAAAATGAATATTATTCAGACTCGTCGATGATGACAAGCCATAACCCGTCCAGCGTCGTTGCGTTCGTCCGGCCGGTGCGGGCAAAATCAGCAATGCATACTGTTTCATTTCGAGGCGTGTGTTTTGACCCAGATCTTATTTTCCCCCTCGCCCGATTGGCTTGCTGCTCCGCGCGTCCGCGTTGATATCTCCGAATTGAATCGCGATTGGCCGCAATGACAAAGTAGGCAATAAGAAATTAATCCGTCTCGTTAACGAAACTGGACCCTTCACCGCGACGTGTGGGCGATTGCCTGGCGTTGCCCCGCGGTCCGCGCGCAGGAGAATTGCCGCAACAGCGCGGCCCTGCCGTGCAAGTCGTGCCGTTTTTGGCGGGGCGGGGCGTTTCGGGGACCGCTTTGGCGCGCGTCGCGACGCCAAGACAAGGCGCCGGACCAACGCATTGACATGAGCTGATTAGAAGTTAGACCGCCGCTGCCGAGTTTGTTTTCGACGCGGCGTCCACGGCAACGCCCTCTCACCGTGAAACGCTCTCAAAACTAGACAAAGTATTTTTAGGGCTGATAAAAAAAAAATGCACCTTGTCATATTAAAGCATTTTTAGCAAGTTTACAAAGAAAACACTTCGTAACCTGCCTTTTATTCCTTCTAACTAAGTTTGTACCTTACACATGCTCGAAACTCTTGGTGAGGTCTTTACCTCGGAGAAACGACCAATGGGTAGGGAGCGGCAGCCGCGCGACGCGCAACACCGCGGCCGGGCCGGGGCTGCAGCAGCGGCCGAAAAGCAGGAGGACGAAAAAAAAGAAGCTCGCAAAAAGGAGCAAGTGCCAGCAGCGTGTTACGCACGGTTCATGTGACTCCGTCACTTTCCTTGATGCCGCCAACGGGACCCTCCTTCTTTCTTCCTTCCTTCTCTTTCTCCCGGACGTCACGCTGTTTGGCCCAGAAATTTCACTTTTCGACAGTGTTGCAGTGCTGTTCTTCTTGTCGCTTGACGTCGTCGCCTTGGCCGATCAGTTTCGCCAGGTCAGACCGCCGCCGACGCGCCGCCCGACCGGCCCGAACCGCAGCACTGCTGCCTTTCCTGCCTTTTTGCGTCTCTCTCTCTCTCTCTCTCTCTCTCTCTCTCTCTCTCTCTCTCTCTCTCTCTCTCTCTCTCTCTCCACCTCCTCCGGCAGCGCTTGAATGAGACGGTGACGAATAGGCGATGCAGCCGGGAAGGGAAATCGGTGTTAGCCATCGACGAGTTACGCAAACCGTCACCAGCAGCACGGAGTAGTGCGGCGCGTCCCATCCCCGCGCCGGCCGGCCTCTGTATTCACCCCCGAAATGGCTCTCACACGGACACACACACTCGTAGACAGACCCGTCGTGGAAACACGGGCCGCGGACTGCATAACCCATATTTTGACTGGATCGCGCCACTTGGGAATCGATTTCGGACGCGCCGTGGTCGTGGCTGGAACACCGTTCCGTGGATCACCCTGGCAGGCATCGCCTCCGACCGGATGATAGCAGCCGACCGGTTTCGGCGCGCCGGTCGTGCGCGGAGGTGATCTACTAGCCGTTTGCGCGTTATTGGCTGAGCGTTGAGCTTTTGCGTTGAGGCGCTCAAAATCCCGGATTTACACGATTTACTAATTAAACGGGGACTCTGTTTGACCTCTCACTCCCCCCTCAGTGTCGATCGCTCGCTGCACACCTTGACTCCTGCCGCTCTGCTATGCAAGCAGAACGCAAACAGCGAGGATCGTCATTTTACGCGGGAAAACAAACAAACCAATGAGCGCTGAGAGGCTACAGCGTGGGGCTCTGAACAGACTTGTCTTCTCGGGACAGCATGTAGACTCGGCGTGGCGTGGCGGGCAGACACACTGCACAAATCACTCCAATAGCGCAGCCGCTCCGTAAAGGCAACAAAGCGACCGGTGTGTACAACACGGGCCGCGGATGTGTCGCTATAACGTGTGTGTCCGTGTGCATGTGTGCGTCCACGCGCCTGCGTGTGTGTTTGTGTGTGTGTGTGTGTGTGTGTGTGTGTGTGCGACGGACTATAATAATTGTCGTGCCCGATGAAGACGGCAATAGTAAAATAGCCTGGCCGTAAATAATTGTCATGTCGCTCTAAACGCCGCAACTACTGCTGCACTATACAAGTGCGGGTTTTTTCTCCCTGCTCTTCTGACCTGCGAATAACGGCCCATCAAATGTGCAAGTACCGCGACGTTGTACGCACGACGGCGCGACCTCGCCGGCCGCTCTGGGCGGCAAGGACAGGCCGTGTGGGGGCGCCGCGTCGCTCCGTCTCGCCGGACATGCCGCAGGGTGCGAGAGAGACAGGGCGCCTTCCGCTCCCACACCGAAAGCCTCGTTCTGGCCGTAAAGCTCATTAAAGCGCCGCATTATGAAAGCGCTTTCACCCGCGTCGTTTATTTAGGCAGCCGGTGAGCTTTGTGAGGACGGCGGCGGGCAAGCACTCCGTCGCGCATTCAACCATTCATTCACTCGGCCCTTCGATCATTCGGAAATTCATCCATTCCATCAGTCATTCATTTTGGTCGCGACCAGACTCCTCGTGGTTTGCCGAGTCCTGGCCATCTCGCTCGGCGGCCAAACGGTTCCTGCTGCTTTAGGCAGCAGCAGCGGCCGGCCGGTGGCGCCTCCGTCCGTCGGGGCGCGGCGCAGCGCAGCACGGCCACGCCGCCCCAATCGTGCAATCACAAATTGACCTTCTCCTGGCGCGCGCGTGCGTTGGCCCCGCAGCAGGACGGCGCCACAAGAAAGAAGCGCAGGCCGCCTCCGAGACGGCCGTGTTTTTGCTCATCCCGCTTGGCAGCCCGCCTGGCGGCCCGCCTGGCAGCACGCCTGGCAGCACGCCCCGGGCACGCCCCTCCCTACACTGCACCGCTATCGCCACCTATTACAGTGGGCCAGCAACTCTCGCTGCCGTAGTCGCCGCGCTATGGTCCACTGTGCAGCGGCCGCTCCGTCTCTCTCCAGGGCGAGAGCGGCGCCCGCAGTGGGACAGAGATGGCGCGGTCCGGCCCGGCCGATAGCACGCGCCCAGGACGTGCGTCCCGCCGTGTCCCGTCCCACCGTGTCCCACACGCCGGCCGGACGGCGCGCACTTTCGCGACTGCAACATCGGAATAAACACACACTGCATTGATTTAACGGTGTCGGCGCGCGGTCGGTCTTCCTGGAGGAAGTTTATAGCGTAAAAGTCTGGCCGGCCGCCAGGGGATGCGTCCCGTGCGTGGGTCGGAGCCGTGCAGGTGGCTGAGTCCATCGCGCTGTCTCTCTCGCCCCCACGGCGCGCCCCACGAGTGCGAGAGAGACAGCGAGCGGCTCTCGGCCTGCAAGGTGCTGCAAGGCGCTCGCCCCGTCATGGGGCCTCGCTGTGGACCGACGGCAAGAGCGCCACGAGGGGCGGAGGAAGACAACAAGCGTTCGGCGCATCATTGTTGATGTTTTCCGACGCTTCGCGCCACGACGATGCGCTCGTGGACCATCTGGCGCCGGAGAGGAGGGACTCGTGCGAGGAATGCAACGGCTCGTAGGAGGAGGGACGCAAGCCTAACCCGCAAGGACGCCACTACAAGCAGGCATCAGAGAACTCAAATCAGCCAGGCCGGCAGCTTGGTGACTTCAACGCGCGACTTCTCATCAGACGCTTATGGCGAGCGAGCGCCCGGGCGGCGTGCAACATGCACCGGGGTGTTGCGGGCCGGCCTACCCACCGCTTCGCAGGCGTTCCGACCCGCCCTGTAGTGCGCACACAGTGTATGCCTGCCGCTGAAAAGAAACTGAAAAGAAAGAGGATAGAAAGAGAGAAAGAAAAAACAGTGCCTTCGGCGGGTCTCGAACCCGATACTTTCTCATCATAACCTCGTGGTTGTTCCTCGTGATGAGAGCGCCAATAAATCATGAGCGCGTTGCGTATCGTCACCGAGGCGCTTGACGCGGCGCTTCACTGCAGCCGACAGGGGGATTAGCACATGCACGCCTGCCTAGATTAATGCGCGTCAACTTACTTCTGCAGGTCTCTCTCTCTCAGTGCATCCTTGTCCCGTTGGAATGCTAGGTGGCGGCGGTCCGGCCGGGTCGCGTGTCTGGCGCCGTCCTCGCCGCGCGGATGATGGAAGAGGTGCAGACAGCGGGCCAGCTATTTCATTTTCCGCTCGTTTTTCTGTCCTCTCTCTCTCTCTCTCTCTCTCTCTCTCTCTCTCTCTCTCTCTCTGTCTCTCTCTCTCTCATGTCAAAACACACGACGACATTATTTAGCGTAAAGTGAATGTGGGGAAGAAATGATCCCGCGCGCGTCACTTCCGTAGGCACCTGCTGCGCCCACCCCACCCCGCCCCGCCCCGCCCCGCCCCGCCCCGCGCACTTTCGCCCGCATCGCTTGAGCTGTCCTCCGTCCGGTGCCTTCCGGCCTGATCCGGCGTCACAAGGTGGCACGCCAAGGGCCGAGCCGAGCCGAGCCGAGCCGAGCTGCCGACAGCCGGGCCGATACACCCCGCGGTGGTGCCGAGCCAGTGTGTACACAGAGGATATGCCCCCTGGTGTTAATTATGGGCGCGGGGTTGGGCAAGGCGGTGCCCCATTGTGGTGTTGTCCCCGTGTGATTGCAGTCGCCCTGCAAAACCTTGATCTCTATTTGATGAGCCGGGGGCCCCGGTTGCTCGGGGCAGTGAGGCCGGCAGCCCTGCTGCCAGAGAGGGGTGTGTGTGTGTGTGTGTATGTGTGTGTGTGTGTGTGTGTGTGTGTGTGTGTGTGTGTGTGTGTGTGTGTGTTTGCGCGCGCGAGGGCCGCCGAGAAGAAATTTCTCAAGGGAAACCTTCCGCCGACGGTCGCACCGTCTTGGAGCCCTTGGAATGGGCTCGAATCGAACGCACTCTATCGCCCACTGGGTTCGATGCGGAGCGGCGCTGTGCTTGACAGACAAGGCGTCAGAGACAGTGCGGCGGTGAGGCGTTGCTGTTCGGAGCGGCCAGCCCGCTGCGGCCGCGCGTGGCGGCGGTGAAAAAAATGGCGTCGTTTCCATCGAGATGGACGCGAGTAGATAGAAGAACCGCGAGGAAGGCGGTAGCCGCACACGGGTAAACAGGCGGGTGTGAATGAGGAGCCGAAGCCGCAGCCAGACGTGCGCGGTGGGGGGAGGTGTGGTAATGACCAGCCACTACCAGCTGACCGCAAGGGGGGAAGGGGGGGGGGGAGATGGACTTGCACTTTGACCCCTTGGAGGTCGGCGCGCTTCCATGACGTGCCGCGGCAGACGAGCTGCTGAGCGCGTTAGCTCGCCGCCGATCCTTCTTCTCGCTCCGTGTGGCGTGGCGCGGCGTGGCGCGGCGTGGAGTTCGTCGTGCTGCCGCCGAAAGTGGTGCATTAGTTTCGCCGCTGGGGTCGGCCGACCCGGCAGACTGATTCCGAAAAGGGTCGGCGTCGCTCTGTCGCACCCATGCGGCGGCCCGTGCGGGTGCGAGAGAGACAGAGCGACTCTCGGAATGAGCCTCCGGTGGCGGCGGCAGACGTTGACTCGGTTTGGCGCGGCGCGTCGGCCGGTGTTTGTTCCGATGGCCGCGGCGCACGACCCGGCGTCGTGCCGTAATGCCTACCGCAACGCGCCTAGGCGAAGCGGGCCGGGGCGGCGGCCAATTGTGCGTTGTTGGTTCTGTCGGCAGGAAGCGGATGGTGGCAGGGGGGCGGCGATCTTTCGGCTCACCGTGTGGGGGGTAAGACACCCGCAATCGGTCCATTTTCTTGAAGCATTAAAGTAAAGTACACCCGACAAAGCCGTTTCTTGAAGGAGGAAAATTTATTTTATCTAAAAGATTTTAAATTGAAATAACATTCTCACTGAATGCAAAAGTCTTTGTTGAAAAACGACTTTTTGGAGTGTAGGACCGTGCCGACCGCGGCAGTGGGCCAAGTGGGCCCGGAACGAGGCTCATTACACGACTCTGCCTGCAGCGAGGCTAGCGACGCCTCCAGGCGGACGGGATGCTGCCGGGGAGAGCGGCGGATCGGCCGCGCATCATTCAGAGCAGAGTCCCGGCGCAGAGGCACCCGCGGGGCACGGCGGCCACGGCCACCTGCTCCTTCCGGTCGGCGGGGCGTGGCGCGGCGCGGCGCGGCGGCTCACATGCTGCAAACGCCACGCCACGCCACGCCACGCCGCGACGCGTCGCGAAAGCAAAAGGCAGGGCTGCCGCGCCACGCCTTCGCACACCTCTGCTGCTGTTTATAGCGCCGCGTGTCCCCTGCAATCTGGCCGCTTCATGAGCCTCGCGGCCGAGCAGCGCGCTGCTCCGCTTCCGGCCGGCCGACGCGCCGCGCCACGCACCCCGCTGGGGGCGGACCTAGGCTCCGCGGACGGTGTCCAGACACACCCCGATGACGTCACACGGCGGCGGCATCTGCCGCGGCGGCGCGCGTCACCGCGCGTCACTCGGACGCCGAGTCGCGCGGCCGTTACGCAGCGCCGATGAGATGAGCAGAGCAGCGGCGAACGGCACGGAGGAGGAACGAGCCATGCAATGCAATCAGTTTACCGGGGAAAAACACAAAAAAAGATGCAGTCTGTCCTTTCGTTTTTCAAAAATTTCCTTACTGGAAATTGTTCTTATTTTTATTTGTTAATTTTTCTTTTCCAGTTGAAAGCTAGCTGCACCAAAAATAGAAGTCACAAAACAAAGCACTTTGAATAATTTGAACGTTTGCAGCAGTTTCCTCGCTGCTCTTCCGACCCTTGAACCTTATTCGCCGACTGACGAGGCGGCTTACACCAGTGGAAGCGGCGACGCGTGTTTGCTTGAACCCAGACCTCTTCCCCGCCGGTGGGCACACCGCGCGCTGACGGGTGTCAATCGAGTGGGAGACGCCGCGTCACCTCCTCGGATGCTGCATCAGTCCGTTAGAGAGAGAGAGAGAGAGAGAGAGGAGAGAGAGTGAGAGGAGAAGAGAGAGGAGAGAGAGAAGGAGAGAGAGAGAGAAAGAGAGAGAGAGAGAGAAAAGAGAGAGAGAGAGAGAGGAAAGAGAGAGAGAGAGAGAGAGAGAGAGAGGAGAGAAAGAGAGAGAGAGAGAGAGAGAGAGAGAGAGAGAGAGAGAGAGGGAGAGAGAGAGAGAATGGAATCGGAAGTCACAAAAAAGGCAGAGCAGACGGAGCGTGTGGTTATAGCCGCGGGGGATAAACGGAAAAAAAAGAAAGAAAAGAAAGAGAGGATGTGTACTTTCGCGCGCGGCAGGCAGTTTCCGAAGCACTGGTCCTGTCTCTCTCGCAGCCCTGCGGGACGCCGGCGTGCAACGAGGGAGACCAGGGCGTTGTACGGAGGCAGCCCGCCGCGGCGCAACGTATCAATCGGCGTGATGAGGCCGCCATGAACAACATGTTGCGTGTCACTCTGGCGGACAGCCCAGGGCAGACCGCATGCAAAGCAGCAGCGAGCGAAGCAATACCCGCCGCCGTGCCTTTTCCGATTTCTTCACTCTTTTCTCTTTATTTTACTTCGCGGCCGCGCGTCAGCAGTTAGACTCGCGGACTCATTTGCGCACCGCGAGACAGCGGCCGTTCTCACCGCAGTGGGCGCTGTCGACGCCAGCAGTTCCGACTTAGCGTAACACAAGGCTCGTCTTAGCGTTCCATACGAAGCCCGTCTTAACGCATCATCATCATCACGCTCCGATAAAATAAAGAAAGTCTTGTTATCGTTTCTCGGAGGGAGAACGTTGCTATTGACTCTACGTGCGGGCGCAGTGCCGATTCAGAGTCTGGCTATTCGTGAATGCAACCCCTTTCCCCCCGCGACTGGAGCGCGCCATCTCGGTCTCGTTATCATTTTTCCGGGCGGATCGTGACCGCGGCCCCGCGCCTCTCATTACAGCGGCCAGTGCAGTGTCAGCTCTTATTTTAAGGACCGCGCCGCATGGCCGTTGCGCTAATGAGCGAGGCGGTGGCGTATGACGCGGACGGCCGCCGGGGTGGCATCGTGGCGTGCGTGCGGAGGGAGGGGGCTTCCGTGTGGAACACACACCGCGGCTCGGCTGTGTGTGTGTGTGTGTGTGTGTGTGAGTGTGTGTCGTGGTCTTGTCGGGTGTCCGCCGCAGGTCGTGTATATACGTGCGCATGTCGCACCGCTCGGCGTGAGTGTGAGTATGGCGTGAGTATGTGTATGGTGTGTGTATGTGTGTGTGTGTGACGGAGGAAGCTGGAATATGGGTTACCGGGGGCCACATTGCACGCCGGCGATGATACAGCGGCACACTGCTTCGCATCGCGACACACACTCACACACACACACACACACACACACACACACACACACACAACCACCACCACCACCGCCGGTGCTGGGAAAAAAATTATGATTCCCTTACTCCAGAGTCAATGAAAACACAACTAATGACCTCGGGATAAGGAACCGAACCCCAGCTGCTGTTTTCTGAACCATAAGCGAAAACCAAAATACGTGACTTGCTGTGATCGTCGAAGTCCAGTGCACCAACAGGGCGACGTCGCAAGCAGAGGCGTACGCGCTGCCGGTGTGCCCACTGCAGCCCGACTGCATAATTACGAAAAATGACGGCGATTTCTTCTGCCCCGCCCAGGAGAGCGATAATCCAGTCAGTGCGTCAGTTTATCGGCAAGAGCCACGCACGGGGCGACGCGCCGACCGCGGCCAAACGGCCGGCTGCTTTGACTAGTCATCGCATTGGCAGGGCGCAGTGCCCCCTCCCTCCTACACGGCCGGCACGGCACCCCGCCCCGCCTCGCCCCGCCTCGCCCCGCCTCGCCCCGCCTCGCCCCGCCTCGCCTCGCTCCGCCGCGCCGCAAAGAGGCAGGCCGCAAAGCGATAGTACTAATTAAAGAGGTGCATCGCAGAAGGCGGCCCATGGCGGCCCATCGGCTCGCTCCGGCCCTGCGGCGTTCACCTGCACTTATCCGAGCCTAGTTGTGAGGAGGGGGCAGGGCGCCAAGCGAGCTCAAAGCGAACACTATATGCCCGCACATTAAGTTTTTATGAACATGGGCGCGGGCGGGGCGAGGCGGGGCGAGGCGGGGCGAGGCGGGGCGAGGCGGGGTGGCGCTGGCGGCGGGGCGCTTGGGATGCCAAGAAGTACGCGATCCTTGAGGCGGCTCGCCGTTCTACAGCGTCGCTGTAATGACTTCCCCTCGACTTGAGAGTGCGGCTTTCGTGCGGACCCGGAGTCACATATCGGGTGAAATCTTGCGCAACAAGCTCCAGCTCAATTGGTTTTTCCAAAAGTTATTTCTATTTTTTTTCTTCAGGGGTGTTTGATCAAAAAAATTTGTTCAGCTTTGCCACGGCGCTGCGTAGCAAAATAGTCCCTTAGCGATTTGCAAAAGACATGCGCCAACTTCCAATGGCGTCAGCTAGAAACCCGCCATTGGTATGGAATCGCGCGAGAATGACGTCCACTGAAGGGTAGCAAAGTGTTTGTTGGCCTCCAGCCGTTCATAAATAAGCAGAGCCGCGACGCTGGCGCTCTTGCGGCAGCCCGCAGCCCGCACTGCCACGGTTGGACCGGACCAGCCTGCTGGCCTCTGGCCGGCCTCCTCAGCACGGCCTCCTCAGCACGGCCTCAGCCCGCCGGCAGGAGGATGTTTGCACAAGTGCCGCTTCGAGCGGGGATGAATTATGTGTTTCCGTAGAGACCGCCACGATTTCCTACACACACACACACACAGAGAGAGAGAGAGAGAGAGAGAGAGAGAGAGAGAGAGAGAGAGAGAGAGAGAGAGAGAGAGAGAGAGAGAGAGAGAGAGAGAGAGAGAACCACATCGCATCAGGTGCCCGCAGGGCGCAAGTGGACGAACGTACGAGAGCGTCCACCAGACACACTCACACACACACACACACACACACACACACTGAGTTGGGTAGGCTCCATGGCGGAGAAAGTGCTGCTTGGGCGATCGATCTATCCGCCGCACGCCCTCCTTCCCCCGCAGAGTGTGTTTGCAGACGCCACCCCGTTCGGACCCGGGAGCGGAACAGCTGCGCGGCCGCCACGGGCACGCACGCACGCACGCACGCACGCACACCGTGCACACACGCACTCGAACGCGCGCAAGATGGACTGGCCTCCCAAATGCTACGCATTGGACACTATCATTCGATGGGCGCGTTCCGCGTGCAGCAACCAAGACAACAGCCTTGTCTCTACGGCCGTGCCGGCGGCGCGCTCTGGAATGCCCCTGTTCGGATTTGGCGTGTTTTGCGGGGGAAAATTCCTTTGTCTACCCGAGCCGCGCCACACACATCTCTTCCCGGACGCAGATTGCACACGTTGTCTCGCCGCCCATAACGGGTCCTCCGAATGGCTCGGCCAATGGCAGGGCCGCGCACTGTCATAAGGACCCTCCAGCCCGATTCCTGTACGTCCCACTGGCACCAGGACGCCACGCGAGTGCGAGAGAGACGAGGCGATGAAGCACTGGCCGGCTTTACAGTTGCGTAAAAGAGACGATCTAGTGAGGCCCCCGGCGCCAGCGTGTAGGGCGTGGCGTGGCGTGCGGTGCCTGCGCCGCGGTCGTGGTCGCCCATCCTCTCTCTCTCTCTCTCTCTCTCTCTCTCTCTCTCTCTCTCTCTCTCTCTCTCTCTCTCTCTCTCTCTCTCCGTGGCCGTCGCAGCAGGCCGGCCGGCAGGCGATTTGCACAGAACTATAACCAGGAGCACCCGAGCAATAATTAGCGATCGGAATGCAGGCAAAAAGGGGCTGCGCGCCGCGCAAGGCCGCCGGCACGCTGCGGTGCGGCTCGGCACGGCACCGTAGGCCAGAAGACCGGCGCAGGCGGCCAAAACTCTAGACGCGGTTTGAGCTCCAGCGTCGCTGAACAGGACTCGAACCGAACATGTGACCCCACCAATAGATTCCTCGTTCGGAGAGCAATCCATTGGCGGGGTCACACGCACGGTTCGAGTCCCATTTAGCGACTCTGAAGCTCGAAAACACGTCCGGAATTTTGACCGCCTCCACAGGTCTTCTGGCCCACTGTACACGGCAGGCATCTCACTTCCTCCATCCGCCAACGCCGCGACTATAAAGAGTGTTCAGCCGCGCCGCGCCATCTCCTCGCCATGTTGGTTGTAGCGGCGGCGCGCGGCCCGCCCCGCCCTCGTGCACCGCTTGGGGCTCGAGGCGTTTCGACGAGATATTTATATGCTAACGCATCATGTACAGAAGCCAAGCAGCGGCCCGTGGATGGCGCGGCAAGGCGGTCCGCAGCAGCACAGCGCCTCGGCGCTCGTCTAGCCCGACCACCTCGGCCGAGCCGAGAGGTATGCCTCGCTGCCGCGGGTCGCGGTGAGGCGAGAAAAAACAGAGACTCCGAGAGTTACTCGCACCCTCAGAGCGTCCCGTCAGGGTGCGAGAGAGGCAGAGTCGAGAGGACCACACACCACCGCCTGATATGGTACACGACCCGACGGTGGACGCAGCGAATATCGGACGAGCGGAACTGTGATCGCCGTGGGCGTGCCGCGGACTGTGCGGCCCACTGTGGCGGCAGGTGGCAGGGCCGCGATGCGGCGCGACGCACGCGGCGACAGATCCCCTCGCCTCGATAGAGAGTGTCACCTTGGCGTCGTCGGCCCGTCGGCCCGTCAGCCCGAGCGAGATAAGTCGAGTTAGCACTTGCACTTTCGATGTGCCAATGCAAATGGGTCGCCGGGGAACACGTGCACTCTATTCCACACAAATGCGCCTGGCCGCGCCACGCCCGCGGGTACACCGCAAAAACCGCGTCGGGCAAAATCCGCGCGACCACGACAGGAAACGATAAAAAACGTCAAGGATGTTTACGCGGATGCGGATAAGCGCGACTGGCGGAGGTCGCTCGCTCTTCCCCCATTTTTTTTGCCGTTATTGTTACGAGCTGAAAAAGACCGGCGACTCATTACAACGAGCTCTGAGGCTTCAGGGCTGCTGGAAGGAGACGAAAAAACAAGCCATGTTGCTGTGGTGGTGGGCCTCATTGGAATGCACTGTCAGCAAAATCACCGGCACGCAGATAAAATTTAAAAAAATAAATAATTGTGTTTGGATATGGGAAACGGAAACGGTGTTCCCAGGCGCTGGCGATCGTGTTTAAGTAAAAATAAATTTGAAAAAATGGAACTCTACACCCCCTCCCCAGTCTTAATGGGGAGGCCTCCTGCTTTACTTCGGTGTTCGGGATGGGAACCGGTGCTATCAGGTAACTGGGGTTAATCCGATCCAGCGACTTCGATATCGTACGCCGGGGGACCCAGTAGGACCCGAGCCGCCGACACGGCCCAACATGGGCAGAGTAGAGTAAGGCAGAGACGATAGAGAGACAGAGAAAGAAAGAGAGAGTAGTTTTGGGAGCTTTTGTTTGCGCAGGCTGGTCGGTACCCAAATGGTACACCCGCTGTCCGGCGCTCCCAGACCCGAACATGCAGTCAGTGGGCCAGCTTCAAAGGACTTATCAACTCCATCCGACGAATCGGAATGGACCCACTCGCGACCAATCTCGAGTGGCTGGCTCGATCGGGGATCGAACCAGTGCCGAGGCCAATCCGCCGAAGCGGACTGCTTTTTAGACACCCGGGTGTAATGGCCTGGATTGAGCCTAGACCACTACACCACCCTGACTTGCACGTCTGCCGAGTGTCGGACGACGGGTTTGAGTCGCAGTGGGAGGAAGCCAGTCGAAAAATGAAAGGAGATATCGGGATTTGATCCCCGTACCTTCCGGTCGGGGATCGACGCCTCTCCACTCTCAGCCACCACGGCTCTTGTATGATGCCGATCAAAGCGGGCCCTTGACGTGACCATGAGCAGCGGTCAGAGAAAAAAGTTGTGAAGTAATAAGATTTGAACCGCCGATCCTCATACCGGGAATCTCACGCGTCTACACCTCCAGCCACCACGGCACTTGAAGGTAAATGCGCATTGCTGTGGGTTTGAAGCACACTGGTGGAAAGAGTGAAAAATAATAAATGTTGGAGTTGAACCTGGGACTGTAGACCACGGCTCGCATCATCTGGTTTGTTAGCCGAGACAGGCTTCAAATCCAATCCATGGCCGACAAAGCTGATGTGAGCTGTATATCCTCATCACCTGCGATGGCTGAGATCTGTGAGGCATCGATTCTCATGAGTACGGACGGGCGATCGAATCCCCACATTCCTCACCTTTTTTTTTCGACTGGCTTACCCAGTGGTCAGTGCGAGTCCAACATCGCCGAAGCATTTGCACCAGACCCTCAAGTCCTAGGTTCAACTTCCAACATTTATTATTCTTCACTGCCCTCCCCAGTGTGCTGTAAAGCCACAGAAATGCGCGGCAAATGCCATGTGCCGTGGTGGCTGGAGGTGTCGACGCGTCCGTTTCCCTGTACGAAGATCAGCGGTTCAAATCTTATTACCTCACAGCTTTTTTTTTCTCTCAGAATCTCAGCGGACCTGACGTATTGGTCCTAAAGGTCTGCTGCATGAAATATGCCCGCGCGGTCGCGGCTCTGGCGCCAGGCCGCCGATTGTGTCAGCGCGGAGCGTGCGGTGCGCGCGCGCGAGTGTGTGTGTGTGTGTGACACAGAGAGAGAGAGAGAGAGAGAGAGAGAGAGAGAGAGAGAGAGAGAGAGAGAGAGAGAGAGAGAGAGAGAGAGAGAGAGAGAGAGACTGCGTTCGTGTGTGCGTGTATGTGGTGTGCCTTGCTCTCCTCCTCGTAATCGCGACCGGTAACATCCTTCATGACAAAATGTCTGCGTTCATTTGGTGCGCTATTATTCACCCAGCGGTCCGATTCCCTCCCTCCCCCCTCCCTCCCCCCTCCTCACCCCGACTCCTCCCAGTGTCCGTACATGGAGTCGAGCGCGCCGCCACGGCAGACTGAAACGCACAGCACACGCGAATAAAGAACGCGGCGACGGCCAATCGCCAATTAAAATGCTGTTCACAGCGACATTAAAATCGTGCTCACAGAGATGCACAGAGAGTCCACATGCAGATGCAAGCTGCGGCCTGAGGCGCCCGCCAAGCGGAGGGTAGGCAACCCCTCAGCCGTGTGGGCCGTGCTGCCTTAGGTTGTTTCTATTGAACCGGACCACAAATGATCGTCTGCCTTTTGTTGCCTGTCTTCTTCTTTCTTCTTTCTTCTTCTTCTTCTTCTTCTTCTTCTTCTTCTTCTTCTTCTTCTTCTTCTTCTTCTTCTTCTTCTTCTTCTTCTTCTTCTCATTCCCCTCCTCGCCCTTGATAGTGTTTCCGCTCACAATGCCCTGTCGTTACACTGCTTCCGGACGCGACGCTGCTCCGCCGCACAAAGCGCGGCGTCGCGACGCCCCCCTCGCCCCGCCCCCTTGCAGCGCGCCTCGCGGCCACGCGCCTTTCTTCTCGGAACTTGTTCTCGAAATGCGTCGGACAAAACAGCGCGCCTCGTCGCATTGCGGGAAGCTATCGGGGAGGTACCTTATTCTGCCGGCAGCAGGGCCGCGCCGCCAGTGCGTTGATGGTTCCACCGTATAGACACGAGTCGCAGTGGTGATTTTGTTGTTTCTTTTGTTGTTGTTGCTGCCGTTTCTTGTTGTTGTTGGTTCCGTTTTTTCGGCGGGTGGGTCCGGCGCCCTCCTTGACACGCGGCCCACGCGGGCGGAGTGATTGCCGTGATTGCGTCGCGATCATCGCCACCTGCGGATGGGCTGCGCGCTGTATTAGGAGCGAAATCACGCCGCCCCGCCCCGCCCCGCCCCGCCCGCAAAGCACCTCTGGCTTCGAAAGGGAAAGGTCCCTCAGAGAGGGCGTGGCGTCGCGAGGACCTGGTGGTGATCCAGGAGGCCACAGTCCTAGGTTCGAATACTCTTCAACTCATTTTCTATTTTTATTTTTCAACATTTTTATTCATGCATTATTGAAACAATATTCATCGCCGCTATCATTAATGAAAATAATCCGCGACGTGTCCACAATGCAAGACGGATAGTGGCCGCGCGTCCTTCTCCCGTCACGAGGCGTGGCGCGGCGTGGCGTGGCGCGGCGTGGCGTGGCGCGGCGTGGCGTGGCATGGCGCGGCGTGGCGTGGCGTGGCGCGGCGTGGCCTGGAGTGGCAGGCACGTCCTGGCTGTGGAGCTCAACAATCCCCGCCCAGAGTAAAGGTGGACGACGACGACGGGGTACGCAATCGCTGATGGAAGTAGCGCGGCCCTGATTTGAGTGATGAGCGGTCGCTCGCCCACGGCCCTGCAGACTGATGCCGACAGACAGCCTCTCTCGCACTCCAGGGGCGTCCCCTCTAAGTGCGAGAGACATGACTGAGTCCTCGCGGCGGGTCGCGGCGCTCCCGGAGCAGGCGGAGCATCCCGTGCGGGCGATAGGCCAAGGCCGAGGCCAAGGCCGCGTCAACGCTCGGCCGGGGTCGCCGTCCACGTCGCGCATGACTTATACGGCGCCACCTCGTCGGCCGCCTCGCCGCCGCCGCCGCCGCCGCCGCCCTCGCGGAGACCTCAACGCGCGTCGCCACCAGAGCCGCGTCCTCCCCGCGCCCTTGTCGAGGCTGCCAGCTCTGCCAGGGCTGCAGGACAGCTGCAGGAGGACGGCCGGCGATGATGGCGGCGAGCAAGGCCGCGGCGTGCGTTGGCTCCTCGCTGCCGTGCCGCTTTGATTGGCGGGTCGACCCCCCCCCCCCCTCCCCCGCCTCACTGGCCGGCTTCACGTAATTGTGATGATAAGTGACTGAAGGCACGTAATTTGTCGGGGCGTTGCGCCTTGCGCGGCTAAAACTGGGTTACTTCTGCAGCGGGGAGCCAGCGCGCTGCCGGGATTGGCGGCCACGCGTGCCTCGGGGAGGGACACACGCACACGCGCGCGCGCGCGCACACACACACACACACACACACACACACACACACACACACACACACACACACTGCAGCCAGCCCCACTTTGAATTTCCCGCGTGTTCTGTCATCACAGCTGGGCTGATGAAGTGGGTGGAAATCAGGCTGGCACAACAACAACGGGTCGTTCTTACGTGAAAGTGCGCAGCAGCGCACGAGCGGACATGCATATTTTTCGCCGCGGCCGCGCGCTGCCGCCGTTTTTCCAGGCTGCAGAATAAGGGTGTCCATCCGCGTCGTAACATCGCGTGGGACGATTATGACGACGTGTGAATTAAGATGCCTTCCTGCCTTTTGCGCAACACCCATGGGAGCAAAGTAGTGGCGAAGCCGGGGCAGCGGGGCTGTGGGCCGCCGTGCCGCCGAGCCGCGGAGCCGCGGAGCCGCCGGGCAGAGGGCCCCGCGGACGGTCTACTTCTCAGCATTGTCTCTCTCCGTGTCAGCGGGGCGACGAGGAGCAACACGCCGACGGCGTCGTGGCGGCGCCGCTCCTCTGGCCCACTGTGCGGCTGGGTCGGTGCCTAGCGCCTCGATGACGGGCATTACGAGGGGTTAGCCCAGCGGTTCCCAACCTTAGGGTCGCGGAAAAATATTTTGGCGTCGAGCGGCTTGGTCCTCTTGGGGTCGCTTGGAGTCGCCACACTAATTAAAAAAAAAAAAAAAAAAAAATATCCTGAGACAAGATCATAAGGCTACTTCAATTCAAAAATAATGACGTAAATTTTTGGAAAAGAAAGGCTACTTGGTGCAGTTATTTGAGTCAGCCTGTCAAAAATGACACTTGCACTGGCTATCGAACCCGGGTCCCACGGACTCAGAAATCGATGGCTTTACGCTCTCAGCCACCGCGAGCCATGAGACATGGCCGTCGAAGGGGTGCCTT
Source organism: Stenchaetothrips biformis (assembly GCA_030522485.1). Lineage (NCBI taxonomy): Eukaryota > Metazoa > Arthropoda > Insecta > Thysanoptera > Thripidae > Stenchaetothrips > Stenchaetothrips biformis. The sequence continues at coordinate 12,304,199 of CM060098.1, forward strand.
TGAAAGGCTGGATCCGTACAGCGTCGGATCCCGTGCGTGTCGACGTCAGCAAAAGACATGGCAGAATTCGAACATTAGTTCTCGGACTTCGTAGTCGGCGCACAGACGCTCTCGACCACAGTGACCCACGTAGCGAGGAGCTGTCGCAACGCGAGTGCCTCTACGACCGGAATCACCAGCAGCGGGATTGCTACCTGGATCACCACCAGCACGGGGGCCAACACCAGTCCGTTGGCGCCGTTTGCGCTCAAGAAGGCCGTCTCTCTTTACGGTCCTCGTAAACACACTAGGTTTCGCTGCCGCCTTTGCGATCCCAGCGCCCAATTATATACGGCCGCTGCCGTAAAGCGCTTTATTAAGATGAAACGCTAAGTAGGTGTCGAATCGCTCTCGTAAATTACCCGTCGAAGGAATTTTTTTTCCATCTCCGGTGAGGTTAATGGATGTGATCGGAGGCCTTGTCCAGGACTAGTCCGTCGTCGTCGTGGCTTCGGCAGCCCGTCCACAGGAGTCGTGCGAGGCGGCCCATTCTGCCCATTCTGCCCATTTTGCCCATTCTGCTCGTTCCGGAGCGACCGCGCAAAAAAAGACTAAGAAAAAAGCGGAAAAAAGATTGGAAGTGGTGAAGATCTACATCGCGTGCAGCGCGGTGCACAGTGGGCCAGAAGACCGGCGCAGACGGCCGAAACTCCAGACGCGTCCGGAACTCGAACCGCCTCGAACGGTCTTCTGGCCCACTGTGCGGTGGCGCGCCTCCGTGCGTTGCGTGGGTGGCCAACAAGGCGCTCGTTTTGGTGATGAAGTGCGACGATTCGTCAAAACGCGGGGCCGCCACAGTGGGCCGCCCGCAGCGCCATTGTGCAGGCAGGCCCCGCCAGCAGCAGTTAGCCCAAAGAAAAGGCCGCGCAATGAAGGGGGAAAAAACAAACATCTCGTAAAACCGGCGCAGCAGCGCACGGCGAACTAACTAGATGCGAGCTTCGACCAAAATCGGGACAGCTCCCTGCACTCGACCGAGCTGATCCGCGCCGTCCACGGCAGCGCGCTCCACTTATGTAAGCGCAAACCAGTCTCTCGTTTTTGTGTCCCCGCCTCGGTCTGACACGTTGGGATTGCTCCGCGCGTGCCCCTCCCCAGCTCTAACGCAGGCGCAGATACAGAGGGTGCAAAGAGGATTCCCCACCCCCTAATGGGTACCTACAGCCGCACGCCTGAAAAGTGGGCAAAAGACCATACTCTGCTCCTGTATCTAGGCAAAAGGTGCTCCCCCCCCTCTGACTGCCTCTGGATCCGCCACTGTTCTAACGTGTGCCCTTTGCTGTTGCAGGTGCGTACCGCGGGTGGCTGCCTGGAGGCACAGCGGTGACCCGAACCGGTAGGACTTCTCGTCACTGCAGACGGAATCAAGATAACAATTGTTGAGGATGTGCAACGCGCTGTGTGGAAAGCGTCACGCTGGAAAATAATCCGATTTTGGCGATCCGCTAGGCAAGGGCCCCGTTGGGCGTGCGTCGGCGCCCAGGCCGGACGATGTCCTCTTGTGTTTCCAGCGGGGCAACTCGACACTGTAATGCCAGCTGCGGCTCTTCTCCGCCTCTCCTTGCGGGACGCCTCGCGAGTGCGAGAGAGACAGAGCGACGGCTGTCGTTACTCTACGCGTTTGGCGCCGCGCTGCAACGCGTGGCCGCCGTGGGTCGACTACGCACTGCGGCATGAAGCGCCCCAGCGGGCCAGACTGTAGAGGCCAGACCAGCGGTGGCCTTGCCGCTGCTGGAGAAATGACGGTAATCGTTTTCACTTTGATGAACGCAGAATGTTCCGTCAAGTCGTTGTGCACAGCGTGCCGTGCATGCGTGTGAGTGCGTGCGTGTTAATGTGTAGGAGGAAGCACCGCGCGCTTTGCATTTTAATTCACTCGGCTTGGGGTAATTTTCGCCGTCACACACACACACAGAGAGAGAGAGAGAGAGAGAGAGAGAGAGAGAGAGAGAGAGAGAGAGAGAGAGAGAGAGAGAGAGAGAGAGAGAGACAGAGAGAGGAGAGAGAGAGAGAGAGAGAGAGAGAGAGAGAGAGAGAGAGAGAGAGAGAGAGAGAGAGAAATGATGCCCGTAGGAAGGGAGACCGCGCAGGTGAAGACCGCACGATAGGGACAAGGAAAAGCCAAGGAAAGCAGGGCAGGTGGTGAAAAACAACATCGCGCCGTCCTGGCCGTCCTGGCTGCCACCGATGCGAGTCAGTGTGCGCGTGTGTGAGTGCGCGCGCGCGAGTGTGCGACGGTGCTGCTCCATATGCGTCACATTAGCACGAATGTGCGGAGAACCTGCGAGTGTGTGAGAGAGTGCGTCCGTGTGTCCGTACGTACGCAGCATGCAGTGACTGCGTGACACGTGAAACCAGCGGCCCCGGTCCTGTTTCTCCAAAGGACAAAGAAGCTTTGTGGCCGGCATGCCCGGCCGGCGGACAACGGGACGGGGCGCAGGCCAGCGTGTCCGCCGGTGTCCTTCCGTGTGGAGTAGGCCAGGCCGCCGGGCCGCCGGGCCGGGCCGCCGGGACGACAACGGAACCGCGCTGCAAGATGAGTAGATCGGCGCCAAGAAAGCAAACACCCTGCCAGCCAGTCACCGTTACTTCTATGTACTAAGTTCTGAAATGTTATTTGATGTTCCGCATCAGAGAAGAGGAGTGTGTGGTCTTATCTGAAGGTCCGGTGTTCGACTCCCAACATTTCAATATTTTTTTTCCGACTGGCCAACAGCGCCGAGGCTGAGGCGTCTGCACCAGGTCCTCAGGTCCGGGGTTCAACTACCAACATTCATTTATATCTAGTTTTCGCTGCCCCTCACCCACAGCGATTCAAAGCCGTGGCATCAGCCGCCTCTAAACATGATCCGTTGTGGCCCAGGTTGTAGAGGTGTTAGTTCCTAACGCCGTGGTTGTTGGATCGAATCCCGTCAGTTCCACTCAATTTTTGACCGACCGGCTCATTGCAGTTATTCTGTTGCGTCAATAAGCCGCCTCACTCCCTCTTCTCATTATGAGCCCCGGTGGCTGAGTGCCGTAAGGCGTTCGGCTCCATCAGAAGGGTCGTAGGATCGACTCCCGATGCACTTTTTTTTTCGACGTAGCGGGTTGCTCGGTTGCTTCGGGTTGCCTATCCGACGGTCGTCAGGCGCTGCAACAAGTTGCCTCAAACTGGCTCCGCGTGATCAGCTGGATTTATTGAGAACAGAGGAAGCAGATAATGCTACCGGCCGAGCAGGCCGCGGCCAGGCGGCAGGCTGCACAGAGTCGCTCTGTCTCCTTCGCACCCCCACCGGACGCCACGGCGGTGAGAGAGACCGTGGCCCTGGTCTAACGAGCCGCAAGGGAGGATGTTGCCACACGTCCTGCAGAAAGATCGTGAAGGCAATAAGCCCTGCAGCGGCTTTGATTCCGCCCGACCGACCCCGCCGCCCTGCCTCTTCGGGTCGGGACCGAAGTCGTTCGGCCTCTTTTCCAGCTTTCCTTGCAAACCCAACGTGTGCGTGCGCACTGGATTCGCAACCTCCGCCTTAAACGTGCCCTTTCACGTTGGCCTTCCCCCGCAGTTGTTTGGTTGTTTCCTTTTCGTCCCATTGCCATCCCCTTCTTCTAGTTAGGCCGCGCCGCCGCGCCGCCGCCGGGCGCGCGCCCCTCCTAACTCCTCTTTAAGTTGTTCCTTCTGTGGATCGCATCTCTAATGGTCATCCGATCGCCGGCGCGCGTGCTCACCGGCCGGCCCAGCTCTCGTGTCCATTCAGGCACTCGTTTTGATCACGCCTGGTCACGACCGGAACGCCGGGGCGCAGCCCGGCGCAGCGCAGGCCTTAAACAGCAGCAGCTGAGCAGCAGGGTGGCACGGACACACAGACAGACAGACTTGGAGTCTGCCGTGGAAGTCTGCCCGGAGTCTGCCCGGAGTCTGTCCGGAGTCTGCCCGGAGTCTGCCCGGAGTCTGCCCGGAGTCGCTGTCCAGAGTCTGCCCAGAGTCTGCCCGGAGTCTGCCCGGAGTCTGCCCGGAGTCTGCCCGGAGTCGCTGTCCAGAGTCTGCCCGGAGTCTGTCCGGATTCTGCCCGGAGTCTGCCCGGGCTCTGCCCGGAGTCTGTCCGGAGTCTGCCCGGAGTCTGCCCGGAGCGTGCAGGCCGCCGCATGTCGCGTGACGAGGTTCGCGCCGAGCGAACGCGCCGCTGTGATGTGCGTTATCGCGCCGTGACCGTTTGTCGTCTGCAGACTGATTCCGAGTCGCCCTCGATGCTCTGTCCCGCTCGCACCTGTGAGGGACGCCCCACGAGTGCGAGCGACCGAAACGATGACGACTCTCGGACTCGGCCGTCTGCTGCTTCGTGTGTGCGATTGGGAACACGAAGCGACGCGGCGCGGCAGGGCGCGGCTGGCTGGCCGGCGTGCGCACTGCGCGTGCTGGTTGGGAGGCTGCCTGTTACGTTTCGATTCCGCAGCGCCGCGCTCTTCGTCGCGATACTCCTCGTGTGTATGTGTGTCTGTGTGTGTGTGTGTTTCTCGGCGCGCATCGCATCGGCCTAGACTGCTATGGTTGTATTGGGTGCGATAAACGGGTTTTGTAATTCCCTTGGCTGCCGCGCTGCGCCGAGCGCCGTGCATTGCAGTTGCACGGCAGTTGCTCCGCACCCCGACGACGCGACGCGCGTGCAGCGACGCCTCGCAGTTCCCGGCAGCCAAAGAGGAAGAGTTGCCCGGGCCGTTGGAGAGGCCCTCCTCTGGGGGGGCCCTCTGGGGGGGGGGGGGCCTCTGGGGGGGCCGCGGCGTGATAGGCGGGGCCAAACTGAATTCCGGCTGCTCTACTTGTATGGCACCGCGCGGCTATGGCTCATAAAAATACGCGCGCTGCTCCTGGTGGAGCTCTCCGTGCGACCAGCGGCGGGCTGTGGTGCCCGCCGCGACCACTGGGCAACCACTGCCTTGCTGGGTAGGCAACCACGCCTGGTCGCCGTCAAACGCCTGACCGCAGCATTGCCTAACCTTGTTCCCCGTTGCCGTCTCGGTGCCCCGGTCCGCTCGTGTCGCCCTCTCCGTGTGGTCCGGGACACGCTGCTCGGCGTCCGCCGCGCCGCGCCGCGCCGCCACGCGACTCGGCCACATCTCCGGCCTCATCTCGGAGGATCGCATTTCGCTCCGGCTGGGCGGGGCTGCGTCCGGACGACGTGGTCGTCTATGGGGCGATGGGCGCGCCCGGCGTGGGGCCGCGTCCGAGTCGCGCGCCTCGTGTGGCTTGCGTCACGAACACCGCCGCGGTGCGCCGCGGTGCGCCGCCGCATGTCCAGGGTCGTGTGGCGACGGCGGCGGCTCTTGGGGTAGGTCACCTTGTTCCTTGTCGAAGACCGTTAAGCGGCGCCGCGTTCTTTTGCAGACGTTCGCGGCCGGCGGCGGCGCACAGTGGGCCAGAGGACCGTTAAGGCGGCCGAAAGTCTAGACGCGTTTTGAGCTCCGGAGTCGCTAAATGGCACTCGAACCGAACGTGTGACCCCACCAATGGATGGCTCTCTGAACGAGGAATCCATTGGTGGGGTCACACGTTCGGTTCGAGTGCCATTTAGCGACTCCGGAGCTCAAAACGCGTCGCTAGATTTTTGGCCGCCTCAACGGTCGTCTGACCCACTGTGCGGCGTTGGCTCGCGTGTGGCGTGCGGCGGCGGCGCGACGAGCAGGCAGCATAGGCTTGGGGCAGGTTGTGCTCCCGGCCGGCGACACCGCTGAGGTCGCACGCTAACTGGCGCCGTGACTCAGCCGGTGTCTCTCGGATTCTGTCAGCCGCCGGCCGCGGTGACTCAGATTGCCGCGTTTGCTGGGCTTTCTCGCAGCAGCTGCAGCTGTCTGCCAATAAAGTACCGCCTGAACATTGGTCGGAAGGGAATATTTGGTTCATGTTCGCGCTCCTAAGACCTTAGGAGCAAATGACAGTCCATAATTATGCCAATCGCAAATCGCACCTGGTTGTCTATGCACACCATGGCAACCTCCGATGGTATAACTGAACGAGCTCACGGGCGGGTTGGCCGGCTCTGGCAACTTGGCGGACCCCGGCTCGCTTCCTGACACGCCGGCCGCGGCGCTGCCCTAGGCCGCGCTGCCCCGGTCCGCTTGCAGCGCTGCGCGGCGCGGCGCTGCAGGCCGATGCCCGCTGATAGTGTATCTGATGCTCTGTTGGTGGTCCCCGGGCGACGAGCGGCGGCCGGGCCTCGGGGCTCATCGGGGACGCCGGCGACACGACGGGGTGGCCTCGGTCGGCGGACGGACGTCGGTGCATACTGCGCCATCGGCGGGCATTCACTCGAACATTTTGCTTTGGACCTGCGCCATGTAGGTTACGCGACTCCATAAGCACCCTTTATCCCCTAAAACTTCCCCTAAACTTCCCCTATCCCCTAAAATTTTAAACTTATTGAATAAATACAGTAGCTTAGGTGTAAAAACGAACCGGGTGTCGAACCCTGGTACCCCAAACAGAGTTGCGAGTGCGTTCAACAAATCACCGTTCTCTTGCAAAAATTTACGTAATTATTTTTTGAATTGAAATAGCCTTATAATTTTGTTTTAGAATGAGTTTTTTTTTTGTTTTTTTTTTCATTATTGGTCTGGCGGTCAGACTCACGTAGCACTTCGCTAGGGTGTTCAAAATTTTGTCGGAACTTGTTTCTGTGGTTTCATCCGGTTCCATCTCGTTTCGCATCACTCCATGGAGCACATCGCCTTGCCCTGGGGCGGTCCGTTTCCGGCTCCGAGCTGCGGCTGTCTTTAGAAATCAGTGTATTATCCCCGTCGATATGGGCCGCCGTCGTCTCCGCCTCGGGCCCGCAGGGCAGATCGCCGTTTCGATATATTCCGTGCATAAAATGCAGGAGCCAGCTGATCGACATCAGTTTTGTTCGCCTTTTACGCCGTGGCCCTGCGGTGCCTCCCGCCGCCGCTGCCTCGGCCGAGGCACAGTGGGCCAGAAGACCGGCGCGGCCCACTGGCCGAGGGTTCGGCTCATCTGGGCCGAGAGCCGTTTAGAAAGTCTTTTCGTCTCAAAATCCCTCAAGCGGCCGGCGCGCGAAAAACGGACGCGTGAAGAAGACTCGGTGGCGCTGGAGGAGAAAGACAAGACATGGTCAGGGAGCGAGATTGCGATTGTAAAAAGCTGACGGCAGCGAGCCGCGCCGGCGTGATCTTCTGAAAGAGTTGTCAGTTACTCGGGCGTCCATGTGTCAGAGTAATTCTGTGCGCGCGCGCGCGCGTGTCTGTCAGTCTGAGAGTGTGTGTGTGTGTGTGTGTGTGTGAGGGCCACGGTTTCTTCACCCTCGTGATGTGTCTCTCGATTGTCTCGTTCACATCGGCGAGCTGCTCTCCGGCGCGCTGCTCTTGTTTCGGCTCGGCTCTGCCCGCTCTGCCGCCAGCGTGCCCCGGCCTGTCTCTCTCCGCTCGGCTCTGTTCGACCCGGTTATATTCCCCGGACCTCGTGACTCGCGCGTATACGACTGTCAGAGTTCTGGTAGTTGTTGTTGTTGTTGTTGTTGTTGTTGTTGCCGATCTTGCTGCTGTTGTTGTTTGCGACGGCGCGTGAAAGCAAGCGTGTTTGGGTGCGGTTGTACTACCAGTGTATGCGCCCAGAATCAGGACTGCCAACAGGCGGTGACTTATGGAGGCCGCGGCGGTGCCTACCTCACACGCCAGCAGTGACATCCTCGCGTAGTGCCGGGGGAAAGGGGAAGCTCACCGCGGGCCGCGGAGCGTAATGTGAGTCATTTGCGGAACAAACGAAAATCATACGGAGCGGCGGCGAGGTTTACGATGGAGTGGAAGCACGTGATGACGTGCCGGCCGTTGCGTCAAGGCAGCGCACGGGGAGCAGCAGCGGGACGAGCAGCCATGGAGCAGCACTGCGCGCAACCTGGAAAGAAAGCCCTTGAAATGAAAAAGCGCCTCGTGGAAACCCATTTTCCGGTTAGTTCTGACCTGACTGTGCAAGTAGCAGGGACCGAGCAGGTGACCTGCAAGAGGTGTGCAGGCAGGCCGGGCCAAGGGCGAGCCGAGGAGCATCGCGGGATCGCGGGGCTGATCAAGCAGGCAAGGGTCTTGGCCGGGAGCAGCGCGGGGCTGATCAAGCAGGCAAGGGTCTTGGCCGGGAGCAGCGCGGGGCTGATCAAGCAGGCAAGGGTCTTGGCCGGGAGCAGCGCGGGGCTGATCAAGCAGGCAAGGGTCCTGGCCGGGAGCAGCGCGGGGCTGATCAAGCAGGCAAGGGTCTTGGCCGGGAGCAGCGCGGGGCGCGGAGTGACGGATGGCGCTCATTACGGCCAGTGCCCCTGGACTGCAGGACGCCAGGACAGCGGGCCGCAGAGAGACCGAGTGGATACTTACTTACACTCCCCTTGCGTCACGCCGCACTTTCGATATTCTGCAACAATATTTCACGGCCCCTTGCGATGAGGCTGGCTGGAGTAGCTCTGCCTCTCTCGCACGCACGGGCGGCACGAAGGGGTGCGAGAGAGGCAGTGTCTACAGGCACCGCTCCTTAGCGCCGCCATCCTGACTGACTTAACGGAAGACGCGCTGCCGGAGAAGGCGGAGCGTTCCCAGTCCCAGTGGCGAGTATCTTAAAGGTGGCGACTCCTCCCCGAGTGAAAGGGTGACAGCAGCAAAGCCCTGCGCACCGCAAGTCATAATCCCGGCCTGTGGGCCCCACTGCAGTCTGATTCCGCACTCATGGCTTTATGTCTCGCTCGCGCCCGCACTCACCCCGAGAGTGCGAGGGAGACAGAGCAACCAAGACGATGTTTCGTCCGGCGCGCCTTTCTCCGCAGGTGCACGCCCCGCCCCGCCCCACCCCGCCACGCCAATCTTGTTTTACCCCGTTCGCGTTTTTTTTCCCTTATCCCTACTATAACCTTCCCGGTACTTGAGCGCGTCTTCGCTTCGGGGTTGCCCATAAATCCTGCAGCCTCTTTCTTTCCCCTCTTTCCCTTTCGTCGGCCCATTTCCACGCATCTCCCGTCCCACCGTCATTACGGTTGGAGTTCGCGGCTGAAAACGGCCGACCGCCGCCAGCAGAGTTGCCTGCGTCGCCCTGCGCCTCTATCGCTCCTGTACGGGTCGCCTAAGTGCGAGAGAGACAAAGCGACGGAAACGAGAGTCAGTGTGCCGAACCACGTGGGGCGGCCCGCGGCACGTCCAATGACAGAGCTGCTCCTCTGCCGCGGCCCCGCGGCCCCGGGGCACGGCGGGCACGGCCGGCGGCAGGGCCAGCACGCGGGACTCACGGCCGGATGTCGGTTTGGCCGCGGCCCTCGTCCTGCCTCCGAGCAATTCCAAACTCGCTTCTGTCTCTCTCGCACTCATGACGGTTGCGAGAGAGACGGCGGTCCGCAGGGCCGGAGCCCCCCGCGTCCCGGAGCCCCGCGTCCCGGAGCCCCGGACCGAGCGGCGTGGCGCGGCCACCGGGAGATTAAGAAGCCATCTAATGTGGAGCGGCCGTCCTGGCCGCGGGGCCGCGACGCAGCGTCGCGACGCCAGCGCCACCTCGCGGCTGGATGCGTAACTGGCGTACAGTGGGCCAGTAGACCGGTGGAGGCGGTCGAATATATTCCGGACGTGTCTTGAGCTCCAGAGTCGCTAAATGGGTCTCGAACCGAACGTGTGACCCCACCAATGTATTGCTCTCCGAACGAGGAATCTATTTGAGGGGTCACACGTTCGATTCCATTTGGTGACTCTAGCGCTCAAAACGCGTCAAGAGTTTTGGCTGCCTGCGCCGGTCTTCTGGCCCACTGTGCGGCGCCCAGTTGCGGCGGTCCAAGCGGTCCGGCGGCGCGGACCGGTTTGGGGATTCACAGGCGATCCGTCTCGGCCCGTCCCGCAGCGACGGAGCGACAGGGCCGCACTTCTTTCCGGCCGCTGCGCTGCCGCTGCGCTGCTTAGCGCGGCATTACAGTGGGCCCGGCCAGCCGAACCATTTTTGATCGTCGGCCGGACGGATTGAGAAATGGCGGCGCACTATTTATACTCGCCTGTCGAACTCGTGGCCGCCGCCACTCCGCCACGCGCGGAGCAGCGGCATAGGCGCGTGAAAAATGCGCGAGGCGCGGCGGCGGCAAGGATGCGAGCGAGAGGGAGAGAGAGACGGGCGTAAGACGGGGAGGAGAGCGCGCGTCCCGCGGGTGGGAGGGAGAGACGTGTTATAACAAGCAAGGTCCGGCCGGCCAGCCACGCCCGGCCGGTCTACCTGTCCTGTGGCCCACATTACAGCAGGTGGAAGATGATGGGCCGTCCGCCCACCGCCGCGCCACGCCGCGCCACGCCGCGCCGTGCCCGCATACGCACGTTGACGCTACGGTCGGCCACGCCCCGCCGCCGGTCGGTCGGTTTATTCGTACCCATCGACCTCCATCGAAAGTGAATCACTGTCCGTGCAGATGGCGCGCAGTTTGAGGCGCCCCCCCCCCCCACACGCACTTGGTGGGTCAGGCACCTGTGTGGGAAACCGCACACATGCACCCTAAGACTCTCTGCAGGCAGCCCTCTGCTGCGCCTGTTATTTTTGTCGTGTTCTTCCCCCCATCTCGTTTTTACTTTCAAAACGAAAACAAAACATAACTCTGTGGCGTAATGGGATGCCCTCTTGGGGTTCATGCCGGCTTGAGTCGAGCGAAATGACTGGCAGGACCGTCCGTCCGTCCCGCCGGCCGCGCCAGCCGGCCAGCGTCCACTCACGTCTGGCGTCCCATCACGCATATTTCGAGATTTGAATCGGCCGCCCAAAGCCGCTGCCCGCGCTGGCCGGGACATGACATGCGTATCAACTTTCGCCGTGGCCCTCACTGGGGCCGTCTGCGTCTGCGCGTCTGCTCGCTCTGCTGGATGGGGTCGGCCAGCGCGGAGCGGAGCGACCCATTCCTCTCAGGGATGACAAAATGCCTCGCTCGTCCCCCGGCTCTTCTGCCACTCGCTGTTGCTGCCCCGCCGCGCACGTCGGCAGGCGCTCGCCACCGTCTCTCTCCCTCTCTCTCCTCTCTCTTCTCTCCTCTCTCTCTCTCTCTCTCCTCTCTCTCTCTCTCTCTCTCCTCTCTCCTCTCTCTCCTCTCTCTCTCTCCTCTCTCTCTCTCTCTCTCTCTCTCTCTCGCACACTCACGCCAACACTTACACTACACAAACACGATCCGCCCACTTGCCAGCTTGGTGCTTTCTTGGAGATTCGCCACGTTGCGATTATTTTCCCGCTCGGCAAGCCTTACCCTGCGCGGGACGCCGCGCGCGACACCGGGGAATCATTTATATTGAATTAAACGGCTATCGGCGGCGGCTTCACTTTATTATGAAAAAGCGAAAACAACAACAACAACAAGAACAGCAACAGCAGCAGCAAGAGCGCGGCAACTAGTTTGTAATGGAGCGGTATGCGGCCTCCAACAAGTGGAGCATCATCCGATTGCCTCTGCGAACGGCGGCGGCGTTTGGCGCGTCGCTGCGTGCGTCGCACGAGTCACGTGACTTGGGCCGGTCCGTCACGCGGCCGGCGTGGGCGTGGCGGTGTGCGGCGGGCCGTGGCGTGCCGTGGCGTGCCGCGCCGTGCGCAGCGTGCGGGACGCGCTGTGGGATGGCATGCTGAAGGCTGACGGACACTGTAGCGTCGTAGACTGTCGTCTGGAAACCCGAGCCTCCCCGCGAAGGCAGTGACTGGCTTACGCGACGTGCGGCCGCCAAAGGAGCACGTGGAAAAAAAAAAAAAAAAAAAAATAGGTCTCAGCGCAGGTTTGGAAGCTTTAGGTTTTATTCAGAGGGTGGTTTTGTGGAAGCCGGGGTTGAGATTAGGTCTTTGTCCCTTGAACAGAACACCGATACCAAGAAATTCAGAATAGGTGCTCCTCTCGTCATGGTTCGTCATCGAACTCTGCACTGCGCTGTGCATTAAAATCTCCCAAGCAAAAGAAAAGAGAATCGTACACTTTCCCTTTTAATCTCAGGCGGAAAAGAAGAATTATTGCAGTTTAAAAATAATTACCGTCCGAGGTTTGTGATCCTCCTGCCTTCGACAGTGCATGACACCTGACCGACCGACCGGGCCGCCCTGATTTCCTTGCGGGCGAGTGAACCGATTCAGTTGGCTCACCTGCGGAGCGCGCGCGTCAAAGGGGCTGGGCTTCGAGTGTCTCTCTCTCTCTCTCCCCTCGGCCGGAAGGGATGCGGCTGGGTTGGGTGTCGCGCCACCTGTGCGGCGCAGACCGGCGTACCTCGCACGGGGAGCGGTGCAGATACGCCCCTGTGGCGGAGGGCGGCGGCGACGCGGTGCCGAAACGAAAGGGAAAAGCGACGAGGGAAGGGCGGCGACTCGACACCCCCGCTGGCTAATCGCGGCGGTGGTGTCCGGGCCGTCCAGGCCCTCGGCGTGCTCGGAAGCCGATACGCCCAACCAGTAGCCGCCGGCAACAAATATTCTTTGTTTTTGGCCGCTTCTGGCGGGGCCGCCCTTCCAGGGGTACTCGACCCGCCGATGCCAAAGGGACGCTTCGTCTCTCTCTCTCTCTCTCTCTCTCTCTCTCTCTCTCTTTCTCTCTCTCTCTCTCTCTCTCTCTCCCTCTCTCTCTCTCTCTCTCTCTCTCTCTCTCTCTCTCTCTCTCTCTCTCTCTCTCTCTCTCTCTCTCTCTCTCTCTCTCTCTCTCTCTCTCTCCCTTCTACGAGTGCGAGTGGGACGGAGCAACGACTCTTTTTCGGATTCGCGCGTCGCTGTCGGGTCGGGTTTACGACAGCCCGGCACGCCTTATATTTTCGACGACGGATAAATTTCTCACCACGATCCTCTTCGCGCGGCCAAAGTAATGACTTATCCGAATCAAATTCTTTCACCGCAGCCCGCTGTGTGTGTGTGTGCTCGCGCGCGCGTGTGTGCGCGTTCGTGTTCGTGTGTGTATCCCGCGCAGACCCAGCCGGCCGCCACTATAAATATACCCGGACCACCACAGTGAACTCATTCGGGAATAAATTTCGCTTCCGTTCGCCGCTGCCCTTGCCGCGGCCGTGCCGGCGATTTGTGGTGTGCCCACAGTGTGGGTCCAGATTCGGGCCGGGGAAAGGGGAGACGGCGAGTTAAAAGGAAGGCACAGTGGGACGGCGCGCCCGGGCCGAATTAGACAGGAATGCGATGTATACGTTCCCGCGCCAGCGGACTCTGATTCCGAGAGTTCGTCACTCTGTCTCTCTCGCACTCATGGGGCGTCACGCACCGGTGTGGCAGAGACAGAGCGACGCAAACGACTCTCAGTCGTCGTCTGCTGGGCTCGGCGACGGCGGGGCGTCCGCGGCCTCCGTTTCCCGCAGTGCTTCTTCCTCGCCCTGGAGATGCCTTCCAGGATGCCTGCCTCCAGGACGGCTTCTCCAGCAGCAGCGCACCGCTGCAGCGACTGGTTCCCATGACTCCGGATGCACGCGCTGGGGAAAGGGGTGGGGGGGGGGGCAGGCGTGACAGGCGACCGGCCGGGCCATTTCGCCCGGATGATCTGTTTTCGGGATACTTGGGGTCAATTAACGGATTATACCGCGGCCACCTCTCTCTCTCTCTCTCGCTCTCTCTCTCTTTCTCTCTCTCTCTCTCTCTCTCTCTCTCTCTCCCTCTGGCCGCGGCCATAAATCGGAAAGTGCGCGTCGCAACCCGTCCGTTCCGGTTGAGCTGTTTTACAGCGGCGCTTTGGCTTTTCGGGGTTCCTTCCACTGAGACGCCGCCGCGGGGCCTCCCGTTCCCACATGCTGGCTGGCTGGCTGGCTGGCTGGCTGGCTGGCTGGCTGGCTGGCTGGCTGGCTGGCCGGCGCACAGTGGGCAGGAGGTCGTCGACGACGACGAGGCCGCCCGCGGCAACCAGGCGGCAGGAAGGAAGCCGCTCGCCGAAGAAACCCCCGCGGACAATCACGGCGTCGATAATCAAACACGGCCGCACCGCGCCGCTCGCACAGCCCGTCATCAGGGAAGCACCCCGGCGGCTGCCCAGGGGCTCCGCGGCTACTTGCTGCCCGCACCGCTGCCGATGCGTTTCCGCGTGGAGAAACGACCGGACTTTGCGACGCCTTCTAGTTGATTTCTCCAGCAAACCATGAGTCACGGCGTCGTCGGGGGAGACGAGGCGCCGCCCGGCTCGGCTCCGCGCGTGGCTCGGCTGAGCTGTGGCCCTCGGGTGCGCTCGGCTCGGCAGACGCCCGAGGGGTACGCCGGCCGGCGTGCGGGCGGGTCGCGCGGGCCTGCATCCCAGCCCCCGGCAGCCGCGCGTCCGGACGCAGGGCTGTTATCTAGGGATGCACCGTCCCTGGAGGCGCTCCATAGACTCTGCGGCGCTCCATTCAACCATCCAGTGGCTCTCCAGCCGAGCGGCGTTTCATGGACTCCAGTGGCGCTGAATAGACTCTCCAGAGGCACTCCACTGCCCAGCACTGCTCCCCCACCCGGACCTTGGGGGCGCCACTCCAGCGGCGCTTACTCTCCACTCCAGAAATCCACAAAAAAAAAAATCTTTTTTTTCTTGGTTTGCTACAATGCCTCCAACTTCCAAAACATAAAAAAAAATAATTCTTTTCTTGGTCTGCTCTTGTGCCCCTCCGCGGAGCGTGCCGCGGACGCAACCCGCCACCCAAAGCGGCTCGTTGACATTTCGCACTCGCGTGCATAGCTGCCGCGCCCAGCACAGTGCAGCACGCGCCGCCTGCACGCATTCCAGCTGCGGCCAGTGCAGCCCGACCGCGAGCACGCTCTCTCTCTCTCTCTCTCTCTCTCTCTCTCTCTCTCTCTCTCTCTCTCTCTCTCTCTCTCTCTCTCTCTCTCTCTCTCTCTCTCTCTCTCTCTCTCTCTCTCTCTCTCTCTCTCTCTCTCTCTCTCTCTCTCGCACTGTTGTTCGGAATCAGCCCGCTGGCTGGCTGCACGCGCGCCTCTTCGACTCTTCTCGTAGTGTCCAGCCAGCGGTCTGAATTTTGTTCGAGCGAACATGACGTAAGCGGCTTATGCTCCCGCAAACACCAACTGCGGATTGGACGTTGGAATTCATTCAATAGTGCTAAAGAACGAAAGACCACCAAACCTGGCGGCCCCGCACTCTCGTCGTTTGTTCCTCGCCGAACTTCTCCTCTACGAGTTGGGTGTGGCGTTGTGGCGTGTGTGATGCCGCGCACTGGTTGCGCTGTCTCCCTCGCACACGCAGGGTGCGCCGTAGGGGTGGAAGAGAGACAGAGCGACGAAGCGGGAACGAGTCGGCTGATTGGTTTTAGACCACCCGTCGGCACCCGAGCAAACGCATGCAAGAGGCCGCCGTGCTGGCAGCTGCCAGTAATGTGGCGCGGCCCGCGGCGGTCCACAGTGGGCCAGAGGACGGCGCAGGCGGCCTGAACTATAGACGCGTTTTGAGCTCCAGAGTCGCTAAATGGGACTCGAACCGAACGTGTGACCCCCACCAATGGCCTCCTCGCACGGAGAGCAATCCATTAGTGGGGTCCTACGTTCGGTTCGAGTCCTGTTTAGCGACTCTAGAGCTCAAAACGCGTGTAGCGTTTTCTAGCCCACTGTACGACGGTCCCGCTGTCGCCATCTCGCGTCCAAAGAGTGAAGCTCCGCCGGCCAGCCGCACCGGGGCTCCGATCAAGACATAAAAACGCGCAAACTGGCAACGGCCGAACGAGACCCGCGGCGGCCCGCAAGACGAGTGTCATTAAAACCACTAAGACCGTCGTCGTACGTGGCGGTGGCGCGGCGGCTCGGCCAGTTCGGGTTCGGCCCCGGTTTCGAATCGGCCCGGGTAATATCTTCATTTTATGGAACCCCTTCGGCCCGCCCGCCCCCTCCCTGCGGTGGTGACGCCGAGACGACACGTCCCTCAGCATTATGCCAGCACGCCGATTTGCCCGGGTTTACGACGCGAGAAAAGGGTCCCCGCGATTAGACTAACCGAGTGAAGGGCTGCGGGCGGTAAACTCGCAACATTCTGCAACATTCGCGCGCGCACACACACTCTCTCTCTCTCTCTCACACACACACTGTCTCACACACACACAATGACACACGTACAAATAAACGCAGGCCGACACGTACTTAGG
Source organism: Stenchaetothrips biformis (assembly GCA_030522485.1). Lineage (NCBI taxonomy): Eukaryota > Metazoa > Arthropoda > Insecta > Thysanoptera > Thripidae > Stenchaetothrips > Stenchaetothrips biformis. The sequence continues at coordinate 12,320,291 of CM060098.1, forward strand.
CGGGAGAAAGGCGACTACTTACTGCTGGCGAGCGGGTCGTTCGGCGTCCCCGCGTCACCTGGCCGCGTGGTCCCACACCAGTCGCCTCTTTAGATAAGCTAATTGCGCGCTAGTCGTCGCGAAGGCCTTATTAAGAGCCACGTATAAACGTGTCATAACGAACGGGTGGAGGGATGTTAGCACACCGATTTATGGCAGCTTCACTGCTCCTTTACTTTCAGAGAGGGGGAGAGAGAGAGAGAGAGAGAGAGAGAGAGAGAGAGAGAGAGAGAGAGAGAGAGAGAGAGAGAGAGAGAGAGAGAGAGAGAGAGAGAGAGAGAGAGAGAGAGAGAGAGAGAGAGAGAGAATAGGACGATGGCAGGGCTCAGCGCCGCGCGGCTTGCCTGTTGGTACGGCGAGACGCACGCACACAAACTTAAAGCGCACTCACACCTTTTTTTTCCAAACCACTTTTTTTCCGCACGATGTGGACTAAACACATCCAGCCAGCGGTCGCTCTATGTGTCTCGTGCTTAGTTTGGGATTCCGTACGGGTAGCTTTCCGTTGGGATGCCTCAGCAGCACGTCGAGGTCCACACACGTGGACGCTCTAGATTCTTACCGTGCCGCCTCCTGAGAGGACAAAGAACTTTTCTTTTCGTCTTGATTTGCCTTTGCCACCACCTCGTAGCCATGAAAGGGCGATAGGCCAAGGAATTCGGTGGCAGAAAGCGATCCTGCCGAGTCCTTGCTGCCAGGGAGCAACGCATTGCGGTGCCTCTCGCAATCAGCGCACCCGTCCGAGCCATGAAATTCGATCCGCCGGCCAGTCAGGCAGCCAGCCAGGGAGGCAGCCAGGCAGGCTGGCAGGCCGCACGCAGCAGTCTAGTTTATTTTTACCCGCAGGGACAGATTTTTTGGGGAGGGATGGCCGGTGCTCCCCAAGCAGGCCGGACGGACGCGGAATAGAGTCGTTGGGTGTAGAGCGCCGCCCGGAGCCACCGACCCACGCCAAAAAATGTTGCCACCGTCTCTCTCTCTCTCTCTCTCTCTCTCTCTCTCTCTCTCTCTCTCTCTCTCTCTCTCTCTCTCTCTCTCTCTCTGTGTGTGTGTGTGTGTGGCGCAGGCGAGCCGCCCCTGGGGCGTCCTCTCTTTCCCCGCTCATGGCTGGACTAAACTGTAACCAACAGAACGACGGCGACCCGCCCGGCTGTCCCCCGTGGCTCCATGGCAACGTACAGCCGCCACCACCACGGCGGCGTTTGCGAGTCCGAATTTATGTGTCGTTCGGCATTGGCTGCCTTTCCGGCCGCGGGCGTTCGTTTTGTAGCGCGGGTCGGCTGCTTTTTGCGACTCGGCGACTAGTTGTTGATGCGGACCGGTATGCGGGCATTACACACCGGCCAGGCCAGGCATGTAGGCGGTTTGCCTATCGGCGCCTTCAGGACGAACGGGCACGGCCGGTGTAGTCCTTGCAGATAGGCAGACCTGTGTCTGGTCTGATACGCCCGAAGCAACGCGTGCCTGCATGACCCCAGGACCCGAGCAGACGAACAAAAAGAATGACACGGCCACTCACATGCACGAACACACACACGTATAGACACACACATGCAGACTGATGGCCCCGCCCCCATATCACACCTCGGTGAGAAGGGCCCGTTGTGTGGCGCTCGCCCTGCTTGGCCGTGCCCACTGTGCCGTGCCGCGCATCTCAATGGGCAGGATCTCTCTCCGCCGCCCAGCACCCTGTCATCTTCGTCAACTCGTCCCAGCTGCACGGACCGCAACCACCAAAAAAAAAAAAAAAAAAAAAAAAAAAAAAAAAAAAGTCAGGAAAGCGGCGCGCGGCCCTTGGCGGTGTTTGAACCCGCGGCCGCCAGCGACGCCACGCGACCGGCGGGACAGCGCGCGCGGCGCCCTGGAATGCGAATGGCAAAGGGAGTGTGCGCTGCGCAGCGAAGCGCTTCGTCGCTCTGTCTCTGTCGCACCCTGCGGGCCGCACCGAGAGAGAGAGAGAGAGAGAGAGAGAGAGAGAGAGAGAGAGAGAGAGAGAGAGAGAGAGAGAGAGAGAGAGAGAGAGAGAGAGAGAGACGCAGGATCTGGTCGGAAGCAGCCCAGCGCGGCGGCACAACACATTTCGCTGGCAGTCGTCTGAAGCTATCTCCACAACGTGTTGCAGCGTCCCTAACTGTGCTTGTTTCGTTTGTCTGCAGGTGAGGAGAACACGGCGAACCACTCAGCCAACAGCTGCACCGCTGCAGCGCTGCCTTGGCGCAGCCCCGGCGCTGCCCGGGTGAGAACAGTGCCATTTATTTGCCGATTTACGGGCTTCATACAGCGCAGCGCGGCCGCGTCGTGCACTGCAGGGCGCGAGCAATGCACGGCCACGGCACCTTAACCAGGCGCGGGTACAGAGCGCAGTGGGCCAGAAGACCGGCGCAGACGGCCAAAATTATATACGCGTTCTGTTGAGCTCTAGAGTCGCACCTAGATGGCCGCCTAAAAGGTAGGCAAAAAGCCATACCTTTTCCCTGCATGTATGCAAAAAGGGCTATACTTCAAAACGGCACAGCTGTCGCCGTGCGTCTGTATGGTCTGCGACGGCCGACCCACCGGTCTCTCTGGTCGTTTCAATTTGGACTTTCTGGCAGTGCACCGGCGTCACCTCATTTGGCAGAGCGCGCGCGGTGCCAGCGGCCACGCGCCCGTTGCGCACAGACAGGCGGGGAAAATACGGTTCCACCATGTCCATTGAAATTCAACCGTAAAATTATTGCTGTCACAACATTCGCTCGTTCTTGAACCAATTTCGCCCCTTGAGGTGATTTGGTTGGAGATCACCCCGATTCACCTCCAGGGACAAAAGTGGTGCATAGTAGTCGAACCTGCTGGAGGAAATCCGATTCGAGGAGAAGTCCGTCTTGAGGGTGCAGGGGCGGCGCTTCCAGATCCTTGTTTGTAACCTTTGCGGCACTGGGTCAGCCCGCGGGGTGGGGCCGACCGAAGGCCCGGCCGATGACAATAGTAATGGGAGCAGCACGGCGTGCGGTGTGTGTGTGTGTGTGTGTGTGCGCGCGCGCGCGTGTATGTGTGTGTGTTTAGAGAATATACTGGCGGCGGAAAGGTCAGGTCGCCGCGTCACACCTTATGGCTAGGGCGGGGCAGGTGCGGCTACGCGTGTAATGTGCGAGTGTCTTCGCGCACCGCCGCCCATCCGTCCGTCTGCATGTATGTCTGTCAGTCTGTCTGTCTGTCTGTTCGCCCCGGGCGCAGCAGTGTGTGACTGCAGCGCCGCCAGTACGACTCCCAATCAGCAACTAATTGATCCGTGATGGTTTAGTACGCACTGCAGGTCGTATAGGCGTGGCGCCTTGCGTCCATGAGGCGGTGGCGGCTGGGTGAGGCAGCACGCGTGATAAATCTGTTCACACCGGGGAGGGCCATCGACGGATTCTGATGGACGGCCCAAAACGAGGCGGGCGGCCGGTCCGCATCCAGGAGCAGCGGCGCCGCGGTAGCCGAGCCGAGCCCCGCTGAACCACCGCCGGCCGGGCCGTCCTCGTAAAAGGAAGAGAGCCGGCCAGACGGCCCCTAATGTATCGGCCGGTGATTGGAAAGAGCCGCCTCTATCGCTGTTTTGGCAGGTTTTTAGTGACGGCGATATTATTCCACGTCCGTGGGAAGAAAATGTGTGTGTGAGTGTGTGTGTGTGTGTGTCCCGTGTCTGAGTCGCATAAAGCCAGGGCATGGGCGTGCAGCGCGGCTATCGGCCTTCCAATTAACTCACTGGCCGGAAAGTCGCGACACACACACACACACACACACACACACACACACACACACACACACACATACATACGACGGACTCATTTCCCCCGTGCGGCTTCCGTCCAAGGGCCTCGATTTCCGGCCGCGGCCTCCAAGACGACGGCGACGTCTTTACACAAACGGACCGGATAATTTTCGGAGCGGCTCGCCCTGGCGATACGGGAGCGTCTTTTGCCGGACGTCTGTGAGGTTTCCGACGCACGAACGCCTCGCCCCGCCCCGCCCCGCCCCGCCCCGCCCTGCTTGCGTAACGGTTGGTGCGCAGGGGGACGTGCGCCGGACGCAGCCATGTGTTTACCGACGCCCCTCTGCGGCTGCGCGCGGAGGAGGATCGATCGCTATTTGCACTAATGAAAATAGCTCTTCCGTAACATGTCTTCCGTAACATTTCCTTTTTCTGACTTGAGTTTTGGCCGGTTAAGATAGTTTCTCTCACTGTAGCACGGGGAAAAGGTGGATGTCTGATCCGCTCAGCGTTGTCTTCAAAATACGTAGCACTTCTTCAATACCTACATTTTTTTCGTAATTGTGAAGCAGATGCGTCGTAGACTTTTTTGAGTGTACGGTTACGCACTCGCTCGCGACCTGCCTTCTAGCGGTCCGGACTCGGAGGACGGGACGTTTTCGCGAACGACTATAAGAGGGCAAGTGATATCATAGAAACGAGAGGCTAATTATGTCGTCGGGAGGAACTGGTCCCTCCCTTTTGATACAGCACGCCACTGATTCCGGGAGCCATTTTCGTCGCTATGTCTCGGGTGGATAGTTTGACCGCGTTGGCGAAACGGCCGAACGTGCGCCCGTTGTCGTTATGAGGTAATGGGCCACCTAATGCGCGGATTGGGGAGGAGAAACTTTGTAAAACGGATTGAGTCATCGAGGGACGCACCCTGGGGGCGGCAGGGCGGGGCGGGCAGTGCCCCTGCTTCTGGGAAACAGCGGGCACAGTGGGCGCAAGCCCCGAGCCACAAACCCTTCGGGTCGACACCGGCGGCATTTCCGACGAGGGCCCGAACAGAAATGCCCTTGCAGTGAAAGTCTTCCCCTGGACGCTTATCCCGAACAGTGCATTTTCTGTCGCTCCAGCTCGCTCGCACTTATGAGGCGTCGTGGTGTGTGAGGCAGACAGAGCGCTCTTCGCAACCAGACCACTGCTTTCTGGAAGGACCAATCAGCGGGACTCTGGCCGGGAGGCGCCTCTGCTGGCCGGCCGGGCTATTGGACTGCACCGAAGATGTTTTTACATGCGGCGCTTGCGCTCCGGGTGATTATGGGACAGACTCTGACCCGGTCTCCGGTGGGAGTCGGAACTCCCGGCCGCGATGAGGTGATCCCATACCATAAACTTCACATACATACATACACACACACACACGCGTGCGCGCGCGCTTGGCTTGCGCTCACAACACATATACCACCATCACTGACCAATACACACACTCAAGCGCGCGCGCGCACACACACAGACACACACACACACTCGGGAGTGACCCGAGCTTGTGCTCGTAAAGTCGCTCGAAAATACGATGCCCGGGAGCTTCTGAGAGCTCCGCAGGGATTGGCGCTGGGACGGCTATACTTTCCTGAACCTACCGCGTGATGGCGGACGATCGTCTCGTCTTGCTGTCTTCGTCGCTCACTCTGGGCCGGCCCGTATGGTTGCGAGTGAGACAAAGCAAAGAAACGATCTTTTGGAATCCACGCTGGTCGTCGCAGACCACGCTCTGTCGATGTGAGTGCCTGGCTGTGTCAATTAAGACGTCTTCATATTTTTGGCGCTTGTTATCGGCGCCTCCTAGTAGGGACGCTTCTTGTTTTGGACAGGCCGGATGTTTTGGCGAGTCTAGTGGGCCCCCCGAACCTCGTCGCGGCGGGGCCCCATTCAGAGCCCCCGCGGGGCATGCCGGGCATCGAGGCCATGCACCGCTGTGCTCCGCTCCGAGGGCATCTCGGCACACAACGGAAGGCGCGCCCACCGGGGAGCCCTATTGGCCGCGGCAGACCAATGCCGCTCGGCGCCTTGAGTGCGACAGAGACAGAGCGACGCTGCCCGCAGCACGGTGATATACACGCGGCCGTGAACGCGGCGCTCTCGTGGGCCACGGGCGTTGAGGTCTCCAGCCGGCAGCCTCGCTGCTACGTTGTTGCTAGGCAACGCGCAACGATACGGTTATGGCGGCCGCTTTTATCCGTTTTAATAACAACGACAACGCGGCGGGGACAACAGGACGCCAACGATGCCTCCCACCTGCCGCCACACGCGCGCTGGGGCTGCCGCCATGCCTGCCTGCATGGCTTCCACCCAGCAGGCCGCCTAGTACCGCACCGCGACCGACAGCCCCGCAAAGACGCGCCAAATGGAGACATTACTCGGACTCTTTATGCCCCGGACTCTTTCCCCGCATCGGCTGGATAAGCCGGCCAGGACGTCTGCCACGCAGGGGCCCGGGAGGGGCTGGCCAGTCCAGCCGGACGACACCCTGGCGCCCCGGTTTTTTTTTTGTTTGTTTGTTTTATTGTACTTGTGTGGCGTGTGCGGTTCATCGTGCCGGGGTGTCCGATGCGGCTGGCCGTCCGCACAGCAGCGTGTCCTAGTTCCGTGACCGCCGTGCCTGCCGCTGGTCCGAAACCTCACGGCGTTGCTGCTGGACGGGACGTGGTGGCGAGGCGGCGGCCAGTCTTTGCAGATAAGGGTCGGCGCAACCAAAGATGAGGCTCGGGTGTCCATTGAGCTGGCTCAGCTTCATGATGAGAAAGCGGTGACCGCCCTCACCCTCCGCCGTCTGGGCCCCGGAGTGGTCATCTCAAGGTGACATCCTCCGGGCGAGACAGTAAGCACTGCCGGACCGGACGACCGGACTCGGTTTCGCACAGCACCTTTCACTCGCACGACTCCATTTCGGGTGGTGTCCGCCCGTTTGGCTGATCGCAGACTGATTCACAGCGTCCTTTTCGTCGCCATGTCTCTCTCACACTCACGGAAAGCCCGAGAGTGCGAGACAGAGCGACGAAAACGACTTTTCGGAATAAGTCTGCCGGCTGGCTCGACGTGAAGCAGGTGGACGTCAACTAAATGCCAATACGGGTGGCGCGTGGCCAGGGGAAGAATCGTTCGTAATTTACGAAGTATTTTATTGGCATTCGTATGCTCAAAAAACCTTGTTGTGGCATCCACATTTTCTTTGAAAGTCCTAAAATGGTTGGTAAGGTTTTGAGAGTGTAAGATCGCGTGCTCCGGTGCCGCCAGCGGGGTAAGCTAAACGAATGAATCCAGGGCGTGTTCTCCGACGGCAAGCAGGTCCGGTCGGCCACCGCAGCGGTCGGCGCGGAGGCTCCAAAGGCCTCAAAGGTCAACGCGGCGGTCGGTGGGCAGCAGCACGCGCCCGGCACGACCCGCCACACCACACTAGCTGGCTGGCTGCTGGCTGGCTGGCTGCAGGCTGGCTGCTGGCTGGCCGGCGGCGCGCAGCGGTAGCCACCGATCATACGGCCGCTCCAGTCCCAGAGGGCAGAGGCCGCGTCGTGCCTCTCATCTGCACGCCGCACGACGGCAGCAGTGTGCCTCGCGGAACCACACCCACAAATAACATTTCATCGAAAAAAGAAAAGGGGAAAATTTTCGGTGGAATTGGGGAATTTTAAAATATGCAGTGTGCATGCGGCAATCCCCGACACTGACATTCGAACAAGAATAATTTATTTCCCCATGAAGTGGATTGCCATTGCGCCAAGTAATTTTTCTTTTCTCAATAATCGTTTTTTTTTTTTCTGCGTGCATCGCCGGAAAGGGTTGTGTGACTACTGCCTGTTCTCTTAGAAGAATTATTACACGTGTCCTCACTTTGAAAGGGGCAGACCTGGTCCCTCAGATAAACAGCGGGTGTCACAGCTGCCTTCTTGTGCTAAGTATTGCTGGGTGGACACGGACGTAACGAACTGTATCGTTTGGCATCCCTACTCGCCGCTGCTGCCGCGTGACCCGGCGCGGCCTCTCATCCCGACGCGCTACCAATCTATGTCGGCTGGCGTCAGCCGCCACGCCTCGCCGCATCTCCGCGGTCAGGACCCCTCGCCGCCCTGACGCCCTGACAAGCCGTCCCGGCCGCCCTGCGAGCTGCACGGCGGGCCTGCGCCGGTCTTCTAGCCCACCGTGCGGGTCACCGCCGTCTTTCCCCATGAGCGAAAATCCACGTCACTCCAGACCGCTTTTTCACGCTCCACCTTTTCCCTCGTCCCACTGCTCCGTGGAAGGTGATTGCAGGGGACAGCAGCATAGCATCCCGAGTGTCGTTTACGTCGCTCTGTTTCTCTCGCACTCATGAGGCGTCCCGCACAGTGGGAGAGGGACAGAGCAACGAAAACAACTCTGAGACTGTGGTGGCGAAGAAGAGACGCGGGGTGCTCTGTCCGCAACGCATCGGAGTTGCACCTCGTCGTTGTGGAGTCGTGGAGCGTACCGGTTTCCACCGACGGCCCCCGCTTATTTTGGCTCGTTTGGACGTAGCGCACCGAGGCCGTAAAGGTTCACACCAGTCCGACGATGAGAGACGGAGTCGGAGGACGGGTCGAGAGACTCCATGACTCCAGACAGAATGACGACTTGTTCCCGAAAGCCCACTGTTGTTCTCGCCCGAGTCCATATGCTGGCGGCCCTAACCAATAACCACATCCGGAGCAGCGTGGGCTCGCACCTCGTTTCCACTCACACACACATACGCACACTCACACGAACACACAGCTCGGCTAGGAGTGTGGCCGCGTTAAACGGCCACCTCGCCCAGTGTCCGTACATGGCGGTGACCGCAAGACCAAAACGCGCCACGGGTAAGCAACCCGCGCGAGAATCACCAATTAAAATTGGATCCGGGCGATCCGCTGTGTACTATCAGTCTCTAAAGTTTTTTCTGGGCGATACCCTATGCGCGAGAGACTGCTCATAAGGAGACCGTTGAGAATCTCTCGTGCATGGGGTATCGCCCAGACAAAACTTTAGAGACTGATAGTACGCTCTGCCCGTGGATCCAATAAGCGCGCTAGGCAAAGGCGGCCCGGACGGTCGCCAATCGTCTGATAGGCAACCTGTGATGCGGTACCGGCAGCGTCAAGTCTACACACAGCCTCTCCACTCCCTTTCCCACTTCTTCTTCTTCTTCTTCTTCTTCTTCTTCTTCTTCTTCTTCTTCTCTTATGACCTCATTGAAATGAATGATTTTGGTGCTTGCGCCACGGGGCAGACGGACGGTTCGGTTTGATTTTCAATTGGGATGGCTCTTATTTCGCAGGCAGCCAATCACGTCCGTCCGTCGCCGCCCACTTTCTCTGGTCGCTTTGCTTCGCTTTGCATTGCTTGGCGTGGCGCTGCACAGTGGGCCAGAAGACGGGTGGAGGCGGCCAAAATTCTAGACGCGTTTCAAGCTCCAGAGTCGCTGCATGGGACTCGAACCAAACAAGTGACCCCACCAAACGAGCAATCCATTGGTGGGGCCACACGTTCGATTATAGTCCCATTGAGCGACTCTGGAAGCTCAAAACGCATCAAGAATTTTGTCCGCCGCTCCGGTCTTCGGGCCCACTGTGCGCTGGTCGGCCCGCCCCTACACTACAATGGGAGGCGCGTCGTCCGGCGTCACTAATGCGAGAAGGCGTCGCGGCGCTCCTAGCCGAATCCGTTGTTTCCCAATTTTCACGAGTGACCCGTCAAAGCGCTTCGAGAAAGCGGCTCGGTTGCGTGTGCGGTTTCGATCGTGTCAGTGTGACAACGTCTGTTACTTTCAACATTACTGCTTTAAAAAGTTTGCTGCTTCTTTTTTTTTTTTTTTCGAAAAGAAAAAATATAAGTCGATAGGGTTGTTGATGTAGCAGGTGTCTTACCTGCGTTATTTCGTGAACTTCGATTGAAAAGAAAAATAAAGAGGGAATGCTGAGTAACTGATCTACTTTTAGACCAGCTGGCCTGCAGTTGAACACCACCGATGCACGAGGAAAGGAAACCGAAACCATAATGTTCCCGAAAAAAAATCGGGAGCGAGAGACGCGCGAGAGGAAAAAGGCAGGAGAGGAACCTTCTCTTTTGGCAGGGCGTGGCGGGCTGGGGTGGGGCGGGGCGGGGCCCAGTGCGTGCGGTGTATGCATGAGTGAGCGAGAGCGACAGCGCAGATGACGATCATTTCAATGTACGTGTGAGATGCCCCGCTGCTGCCGCGCAGTTTTTGTTTCGGCCAAAACGGCCCGGCCGGCCGGCCGGACTGCAGTAATGATACACCGCGGGACGAGCCGAGGCGCGAGAGAGTGCCGATGACGAGACGTGCGGAGAAGAAGAAGAAGGAAAAGAAGGAGGAGGAAAAAAAGGCGAGCGGCGCGACGCACATAGGAGCGGAAAAAAGCATCTTCGGCGGACGTGCGTGTGCGGTGCGTGTTACGTTCGGCTTTTTTTTTGCCGTGGACTGCATTGCTTCCGGACGCTATTTCGAGAAAGAATGCAGGAGACAGTGGAAAGAGGAGCAAAGGATGGGGGAAAGGGGGAGGAGGGGGGCCGATGAAAACGTAAGCGAAGAATCCCAGTGAAGGCATCACAGTCACAGCCCGGCGCGGCGGTGCGATGTGTCGGAGACTCGGAGACGGCGAGCGCTCTGACTCCAGCTTTCAAACCAAATTGGACGGGTGGCCAATTAGGAGCCCGGCCCAGTGAGGGCGCGGGCGGCACAGAGAGAGAGAGAGAGAGAGAGAGAGAGAGAGAGAGAGAGAGAGAGAGAGAGAGAGAGAGAGAGAGAGAGAGAGAGAGAGGTGATGGAAGCGCGCCTAGCTCTGGCACGACACGCGATGCAAACTGTTGGTCGGTCTTAAACGGACAGGACGAGGATGTAAGCGGATGATATCCTCCGCGACAGCAGTTGCTGTGTGTGTGTGTGTGTCGTGTGGGTGGTGATGAACTGGATCGTTCCTTTGCGGCCTTCCAGTCCCATTCATCAAGCGCTCCACGCGGAAATGCCGCGAAAAGAACGACGTCGAGAAGAAGACCGGCGGCGGCGGCGTGGAGTCGAAATCATAAATAAAGGACGGAGAATACGGAATGAGCGGCGGCACAGTGGTCGGCGCGCGCAGCACCGCGCAGCACGCCAACAGGGACGGAGCGGGATTAGAAATACGCGGTCGGGCCGCGGCCGGGCGGCCGAAACGGCGAGCCAACGGCAGCCTTGTCGCGTGGGTGGGACATCACCAGGGCAAGCAGCGGGCAAAGCAGGCCCCCCGCCGCTTGGCAAAGCATCAGCGTGCTGCCCTTTGATGCGGCCGGCATCCGTTTGATTGTGAGTCCGCGCGTGTGTGCGTGTGAGTGTGTGCTCCTCCCTGCCACCCACTCCCTCTCTGATTTGCTTCCTCGGCGTCCATTTCCATTACAGAAGTAGACCACTGCCGCCGCGTCCCACAGCTGCTGCAGTAGTAGTAGTAGTAGTTCAGATTTTCGTTGTTTGTCTGTCTCTGTGGCGCTGGTGCGGCCTGCGCCACGCGTGCGAGCGAGACGGAGCGACGGAGTGGCGGCGTCCGGAGGCAGCCCGCCGCTCCTCGGCGATGCGCCGCACGCCCCGCGACGCGCGGTGCCGCCCGCATCGGCGCCATTGACCCCTGGCTGCCCTGTACACTGGCAGGTCCACGGCGGGCCCGCCGGGGCACCATGCAAAATAATGGAATCAAGTTGCTCGGACCGCGGGGAGCCGCGGGATGGCGCGCCAACAGAATAATACATGTTTTTTTTTTAAAAAATTAACCGAAAATGGAACGAAATTTTGAAAATTCTCGTTACTTATTGCTTCTTGTTGCGACATAGAGGAGCGCCGCTCGGGCCGGCCAATCAATATGCACGCAATTAGTATCGTGGTTACCGGCCGACGACGCGATGACAGCAAATGAGAAACTGTGCCGGCATTTCATAACGCGGGCATGTGGGAGAGGGACGCCGACGTGAGAGGGGGGGGGGGGACGGAATGAGCCGAACGGCAGACCCGATCGCTCCAGCTTCTACTACGGCACAAAATGATGCTAAATGAGGTGTCCACCTCTCTTTCATTTTATTTTCGCTGGCTTCAGTTGGTTTTTCTCGGCTGCCTAAGTGCCCACTGCGCAAACGCGCGCATACCGTATAATCGCGAGGCGTTTTAAACGATGGGATGGCTCGCGCCGCTCACACCTCGGGGCGCGTCGCGGCGCCTCGTCCCGATCGCCCGGGTCGCGCTGTCTGGCGAGACAGGAAAAAAGAGAGACGAGACGTTCCTGCGGAACCAACTGTTGTTGATCGGCCGCTGAAGATTTCAACGTCTAGAATGATGCGTATCTTTTGCCGAGATTTATGCGCCCACCAGCCGGCCGATTCCGAAAACACTGCTTTCCGTCGCTCTGTCGCTGTCTCACTCCTAGGGCGGCCCGCATGGGTGCGAGAGAGACAGAGCGCCGAAACGCTGTTCGGAATCGGTCCTCTGAGTGCGAAAGCAACACGCATCGAATTATGAATGGGCACGGCGATCTGGGGCCTCCCTGACTCATCCCGCTCTCTCTCTCTCTCTCTCTCTCTCTCTCTCTCTCTCCTCTCTCTCTCCTCTCTCTCTCTCTCTCTCTCTCTCCCCGCCTCGAGCGACGGCGGCGGTCCGCACGAACGTGCTGCGGAACCAAAACCTCAGCTGAGCCCATCATTTCTTTCCCCCCGGCCACAACTACCTCCCATTATATGGCGAATCTTTACTCACCTGATGTACGAGCTGCCCGCGATATCTTCTTCCCTTTTCTTCCTCTCCTTATTTGTTGTTGTTGTTGTTGTTTGATGCGGTGGCCGGACTTCGTGTGCGTCGGCCGGTGTAATGCTCACTCTAGATCCCGGACATGTAGGTAAATGAGGCGGGAAATGAGCCCCGTGTATGTTTTTGTTGTTGTTGGTTTTGATGTTCTCGTGATGTTGTCGTTGACGTTACGCGACCTCTAGCGCAGCGATTAAACATGCTGCTGGTTTGGATTTCAAGTCATCTTCCCAGAGAACCAAACCCACGGGGATGGTGTTCGACTCCCGCTATGCGCGGTTCGAGTCATCGTTCTGACCGTGGCTCCGCTAAGAGTGTACGCCTCGAAAAAAAAAAAAAAAAAAAAAAAAAAAAAAAATCCGGCATGCAGGACGCACAGGCGGGCGCCGCGCCGCGCCCTGCGGGAAGCCATGCGCCATCCGAGCGCCACAGCCACGCAAGTTGCGGCTGCCTTGGAAGCAGTTGCGTCCCTGCTGCGCGCGGCATGCCGCGGCATGCACGGGGATCGCGAGGAGGCGGCAGAATCCAGGGCAGGGCTGCAGCCATCTAATGTGTGGCGCGGGGCGTTCCCGCGGGGCGTGGCCGGCCGGCGCGGTTCATCAGTCAAACTAACTCTGTGTGTGTGTGTGTGTGTGTGTGTGTGTGTGTGTGTGAGTGCGCGCGCGCGCGCGTTAGTACTAGTGCGTTCGTTATTTTCATTGAAGAGAATACAGTAACAACAACCACCGCCACGCCTAAAAGAGAGACGTGCAACGCATTCTACAAAAATAAATAATATCATTGACTTTGCTGCGGTGCCTGCGGCGCGCGCGCCAACCGATCTCACACACACACACACACACACACACACACACACACGCACGCACACACACACACACACACACACACACACACACACACACACACACACATGTCTGACGTGCGACCACAAGAGCGCGTGATGATGACGACGAGCGGGGCGTCCCGGTTGCATCAGCGCCTCGGACGTCGGTTTTGGCGGGCCGCACATGATCCGGCTGGCGGTGCAATAAATTGTGCAGGGTAAACACGGAATGCACAGCCCCGCCCCACAGAGCGGTGCCCTGACGTGAACCGATGTCTGACGGGGCCCCGTGGGCCGCGGCGGCGGCGGCGCTGGGCGGGGCGGGGCGGGGCGGTGTTTGGCGGCAAGGCGGGGTGCTGCTCCGAAGGGCGGGGCGGTTGCGTTGTCACCCGTCCAAGATTCGTTACCGCCCGGGCTTTGAACCGCTTTGAACAGACCCAGTGTCGCTGACTCCCTGCGGGCTTGTCTCTGTCTCTATCGCACCCCTGTTGGACGCCCCACGAGTGCGAGAGAGACAGAACCACGAGGACGCCGCGGGCCCAACTGGAGCAAGCGCTGCGTGCGTCCCGTTCCCACGGCCGTTTGCTCGCATTGTATTAACACCTCGCAAGGCCGATGGGCGGTGGCTGCGCGGTGGGTGCCGGCTGGCAGCAGAGCGCCCCGGGCGGCGCACAGTGGTCCAGAAGACCGGTGGAGGCGGTCCAAATCCCGGATGGGCTTTCAGCTCAAAAGTCGCTCGGTTCGAGTATAATTTAGCGACTCTGGAGCTCAAAACGCGTGTGATATTTTGAACGCCTCCACCGGTCTGGCCCACTGTGCGACGCCACTGGTCTCCGCTCTCGGCCGCCCGGAGGGTAGGCAGGCCGCGCGTCGCGCTGTGTGGCGGGAGTGCCTACGCCGCGCATGGCAGGGGGCCCGGCGGGGCCCCGGCGGGGGCAACCGCTCACCGACCGGGCCGCTGGCGTCTCACTGTCGCACTCATAGGGCGCCCCGCACGTGTGTGAGAGCGACAGACGGGACGGTTGCTGCGTCCAGCCTGTCGGCGGTCCGTGCCTGCCGGGTCCCAGCGGGATCTGTATGCCTGATGATAGCCCTCGCCGTCGGCCCGTCTTCGTTTTTGTACTTTATTATTTTCCATTTCCCTGGACCTTCGTCCACGCCCCTGCCGCTGCCGTGGCGTCTGGGCCGACTCCGTGATTTCACGCGCACGCCGGTCGCCTTCGGTCCCACACGAAGAGGCCGCTCGGGGATGATTGGCCGCAGACTCATCGCTCTGTCTCTCTCGCACTTATGGGCTCCGTATGGGTGCGAGAGAGACAGAACGACTCTCGGAATCAGTCCGCTGTGCTGTACTGCTCGCGAGAACCACACGCTGCACACGCAAGCGGCCTCCAGGGGACTCCGCGTTATTGCATTATTTTGCCGAGTGCTCCGCACTGGACCCCGCTCTGGTCCGCTTCGGGCTGGAGGGGGGGGGGGAGGAGGAGGTTTATGCCATTTGAATAGACACATGCCGCCTGTCCGCGAGAAGTGCGCTCGAGAAGCGGACAGCTTTTCTCGCCGTCCTGGTTTTATTCGTCGGCAGGCTTCGCTCTCGTTTCGATTCCAGTCCATCGCGGCGCTCGGCGGCGCAATGCCGCCTCCCTCCGTTGCACCACCGCCCCCGGCCGGCGCCGCGTTAATGAATGAATAGGCCTAATTGGTGTCCAGCGCCGGACGGCCGCGACGCTCTGTCTCTCTCGCACGCCCAGGGGTGCGCACAGTGGGCGCGACAGAGACGGAGCGGACTGCAGCGGGCGCCCCCCCACCCCCACCCCCTCCCCTCGGCCGACGCTCCCTTCATTACGGCGGGACGCTCTTGCGCGACAAGCGGCGCCGCCACATGCCGACGTTTTTTTGTCTAAGAAAAGTAAGCTGTTAATCGGGCAGGTGTCTGACGCGTGGCATATTACGGACGTCTTGCTCCAGTTATGAAGCGTTTAAAAAAGGCGCCAATTAACACGCTGCTCACCGCGAGCGCGCTGCTGTCCCCTTTTCTTGCGGCTTGATTGAAACGAAACGAAGTGAGCGGTGAGGAACCTCCCAATGGGATATAAATGTCGAGTCTTTCTGACCGAGACTGTACCGCCGCCGCCGTCGTGGGAGTCGTGTGTGGAGGAGAGCGCGAAAAATTAATTTTGATTGAGACGCCGCGGCGGCGGTCTGCCAGGAGACTCACGGAGGGAGTCGTCCCTCGCACTCATGGGGCGGCCCGTACAGGTGCGAGGGAGACAGAGCGACGAAAACGACCCTCGGAATCAGGCTGCAGACGGACGCACGTTGCGGAGAGGAAGACGAATTATTGTTGCATCGCTGACCCGGAGCGGGGCGGAGTGAAAGGAGAGGGGGAGGGGGGGCGCTTAACGGATCGTGGCCAGGCCGGCACTGCACGCCCAGCCCGACAATAAGTGCAACGTGACGTGCCTGCCCTTCGCGACAGGTGCACTCACCCTAATTACCCAAGGCTGCTGCCTCTCGGCCGCGCTCCCACCTTGATCCCCTATTCTGCTGCGGCCCCGGTTCCACCTCCTCCATCCTGCCGAAGCCCGCCTTCAAGATGATGTCACCTCTAGGACTCTGCACTCAATACCACCAATTTCCACTATTTCGCCCCCACATCTCGGCTCCCAGCCTTCGCAACCTCATGCGCTACTCTTCGGTCACAACTCGTGCTACTTCCACGATCCTCTCCCCATCTCCACGCTGCTCTCCCTACGTCAGCGATCCCGCGCACAGTGGGCCAGAAGACAGCCGCGTTTTGAGCTCCAGAGGCGCTGAACAGGACTGTAACCGAACGTGTGACGCCTCCAATAGATTCCTCGTATTCGGAGAGCAATGCATTGCCGGGGTCACACGCTCAGTTCGAGTCCTGTTAGGCGACTCTGGAGCTCAAAATGCAGCCGCCTGCGCCTTCTTCTGGCCCACTGTGCATCGCCCCGACTGACCTCGCACCCCGCTCCGTTCCGCCCCGGGCAGCCGCTTTGTGCTGCATGTCGCATGCACGCCTTCATTGTGGCCGCATCACGTTAATTCACCTTCATTCTTCACGCCGGCCGTGCCGGAAAATGAGAGCAAAAAGAAAAAGAAAAAGAAAAAAAAAGAGCCCTCCGCAGCATGTGGTTACCCCATCCTCCGGCAGAAACGCCGCTCCCTGCCTCCGCTAATTATACCGCTTCCGATAGCCTTGTCATGCAGAGGACGTCTGATCGGCTCGGACACTCCGCTCTTTTTTTTTTCCACCTTTTCCTCGCCGAACACCACTACTTCATCCCAGATGGAACATACATACATTGGCGCGCGCGCCGCGCTCTCTTTTCTCGCAAGACAGGTAATCGTTTTGTCCCCAGTCGGCGTAGCTACTAATAGCGGTATGCAAATGCCTCCGCCGGGGGCTGCGGGCCGCCAATCACAGTGGGCACGGCAGGCACGCCACGCCGCGGCACGGCGAGCACCAGGCAGGCACGTCACCGCAGTGCACATCACTTTACTCTTGCCTCATAACGCACGGCGGCCCCCACGGCACCCATGTCGCTGAAGAAAAAACACGATCCGGACCACAGCTGCAGGCCGTGTAGTGTAGCACTGGGTCACCGCGTCAGCCAGCAGCGCTGCTCCTGCGGGCACATACCGGTGGGCAGGGTGATGTGAGAAACGGCTTGGAGACGGAAATTGCTCTCGAAAAGGAGAGGTTATAGACAAGGGTCAAAGCTTTGTATGGGAAAAGGATTTTTAGACAGCCTCCTCGTTAGAACCACGATTTAGTTTTTCCAGCGAACGTCATTGATTCCTGTGTGACTCCGCCCCCATTTCCGCCCTCTAACCGTTCATTCTGTGTGTTGCAGGAGGCCGGCTGAGCACTTCAATGAGTGCCGTGGACTGGTACCCGCGTCTCGGCTCGCTGCCGCATGTGACGATGCGTGAGAAGGACTCCTCGCCGCGCAAGATGCTCATGGCGTCGGGCGGCAGCTCCTCGCCGAAGCAGGCGTCCGTGTACCCGGCCGAGCCGCCGCCGCACCCGGCCAAGGACGCCAACGGCGGCCAAGCGGCCGGCGCGGACGGCGACGGCGACCCTCACGAGGACATGATGCCCTTCGACCTGTCCCGCCACCACCGCGCCGACGCGTCCGAGCCCGCCGTGCCGCAGCACGCCGAGGCGCCACACATGTCGCCGGCGGCGCGGCCCGACGCCGACGGCCACGGCGACGAGCAGCCCCTCGACCTCCGCGTCGACCACAAGAAGGACTACCAGCGGGGGCGGCCGCTGGAGGACGAGAACCAGAACGTCATCATGCGGTCGCCGTCACCGCTGTCCGTCGGCGGCAAGGACGACCACGAGCGCGACCTGGACGTCGACGGCGACGAGGACGACGACGAACACCTTCGAGGGAAGTCCCCGCTCAGCAGTCCGCGCAGTCCGAAGAGCCCGCGGAGTGTGAGTCTAAAGAGTCCGCGGCCGTCGCCGTACCCGCTCGTGTTCCCGCACCAGACGCTGCACCCCTACATGCTGGAGGCCATGTACCGCGAGAAGGGCCCCCGCCTGCCCATCGGCTACCCGGACGGCCACCCCGCGGCCTACCCCGGCGGCCCGCGGCCGTACCACTTCCTGGGCGCCAGCCTCCTCAACCACCACGACCGGTCGCCGCTGGCGCCCAGCGCCTTCCACCCCGCGCTACAACCGCCGCCCACGCCGCCCGCGCCGCCCACGCCCACATCCAAGTCCTTCCCCGCGGACGGCGGCCCGACGGGCACCCCGGCCACCACGCCCAGCGGCAAGCTCAAGGACAGGTACTCGTGCAAGTTCTGCGGCAAGGTGTTCCCGCGCTCCGCCAACCTGACGCGCCACCTCCGCACGCACACGGGCGAGCAGCCCTACAAGTGCAAGTTCTGCGAGCGCTCCTTCAGCATCTCGTCGAACCTGCAGCGGCACGTCCGCAACATCCACCACAAGGAGAAGCCGTTCAAGTGCCCGCTGTGCGCGCGCTGCTTCGGCCAGCAGACCAACCTGGACCGCCACCTCAAGAAGCACGAGACGGACGGCCCCACCATCCTGGACGACCGGGATCGGTCCGCCACCGCCGTCCTGCAGGGCGGCCCCGGCCTGTCCCCTGGCGCCCCCGGCGTGGGCGACGAGTCCTACTTCGAGGAGATCCGCTCCTTCATGGGCAAGGTGAGCGCGGACGGCAGGATGGTGCTGCCGCTGCAGAGGTCGCTGCTGCCCATGGGGTACCACGGCCACCTCTACCCCGCGCCGCCGCACCGGGACCTGAACGGCGCCGACCCGGCCGGTGCGCCGCTCTCCCTCGTCGACAAGAAGCAGCGCGACTCGTCGAGTAGCAAGGACTTCTCGTCGAGGTCCTCCTCCGCGTCGTCGGCGTACTCGGGGCGGTCGGCGTCGCCGCACCCGCGGCCGTGCACCGCGTCGCCGCCCCCGCCGCGGCGCTCGGACAAGGACTCGGACCGGGAGGAGGAGAGATCATCACCGCCGGACTCGCCGGCCAGCAACACTTGATCGGCTCGGTGCGGCGGGGCCCCGCGGCGGGGATCAGTGCCAAGCAGCAGCGCAGCGCGGCGCCAGCACGGCCAGCACTGCCAGCGCCTCGCAGGACTGCCGGCCAGGACTGCCGGACGGCCAGATCACTTTCCTTCTTTTCACTTTCGCTTGTCTCGTCGACAAGGGAATCCAGAGCACTGCCCGAGGGGACAGCGGGCAGGTTGCTGGGTGTGGCCGCGCTCCGCCGCCTCACCTCCCCGCCCCGCCCCGCCTCGCCTCGCCTCAACCCGCCCCGCCCGCCATCCGGGCCCGGTGGTGTCTGCAAACGTGTTCTGTGCGGGCAGGGCGGGTGTTCGATGAGCCCTTGGGGATGGCCCGGCAGGCCGCCACCACACCACAAACTGCCGACCAACAAATCTTTCTGTGATTAGCCTCGCGTAGAAACAGATAGTTAGGATAGTGTGGGGATTGTGTGTTCACCGTCCTTTGTGTTATTTTTAATTTTCTTCTCCCCGTTTTGTCACACCGATGAGTGCAAAATGATAGTTTTGTTTCCAGTACTCGCTAGCTATTTTTCCATCTGCACACACCGGTATGTTTTTACCACAAAGAAATTTTTTTAACCTAACGATTGCAGGAGTGTACAAACGTAACTTCAAAGATTTTGTGAGAAATTCGTTATTTGATACGGTGCTAGTCAGACGACAAGATGAGACGAAGTGGTTCTAAGCGTTTCGGTGGTCATGGCAAAGTGATTCCGCCGTGGCTTAGGACTTTTTGTACATTGTATGTTTGACCTTCTTTGGTCAAATTTGGTGTTTGGTAAGCTCTCTTCTAGTACTGTCCACTGGCCTAACTCCTGTTTGTTTTGTAAATCCCTCTTTTTTTTACAATGCGATGTTTTGTTTTGCGATGTTTGGGGCTTTGTGGCCCACTATTGCTTGTTAAGACGTTTGATTCATACCATGCACAATAAATCGTAATGTTATTATTTTTTTGTAAATATATTTGTTGCCTTTGAATTTGGTAAAACATGGCAAAATACACTATTTTGTGAAATCAGACGCCACCATTGTTCATTTTTTCCAACCCGCCTGAACCAACACTTTCCAAAAAAAAAGTAATAAAACCACACAAGTAAAGAACGAGCAACTAAGCCTTAAAAAAAAATGTTTATTTACTGCAACCGACTGAAAAGCGGCCCAGCATCTGACTGGCTCCAGCTAGCTGATCAGCAGTCTGTCTCGAACAGGAAACGAGAGAGCAGAGCAGGGCATGGCAGGGCAGGGCAGAGCAGGATTGTGGATGCAGCCACCTAATGAACCGCCGTCACATGCGCACGGCGACGCTCGGCGACGCACGCCGGCTAACTGGAGTGGACAAAAGGATGGCGGGACGTCGGCCACCCAGGTCTCACCCCGGAGAAAGGCTCAATCCGGACGCCGTCACGTCCATTCGCCTTCGGTTAAAATCATTATCGTGACGCAGAGCGTTCCAACGTCAAACCATCCCACCGCATCCTGCCAACCCGCTTATTCAAGGCGACCTAACGCAAATTTTTAAAACCATCCTAACATAACTCAAAGCGAACGGACGTTAACTAATCACGCCGTCCTAATCTAAAGCGTCCAATAACGTTTCTTGTTAGAGCCACTCCAACATAATTTAAAGCGTTCTCATGTAACTTGCTCAAGCCATGCTAATTAATTCTAAGCAAATTCAAAGCGCTCGAATGCAACCTGTTCAAATTCCTCCTCACCATATCTGCAACGCGTTCCAGTTAATTTGCACCGTCCCAATGACCAAACCGAAGTTGAGTTGAGCCCTTGAGACGAACACGCATCCAGTTAGCTGCTGCCGAGACTCGCGGAACTGGAAAGTGCGTCCTTCCTCCAGCGTCTAGTTCCCTGCAGATCGCCGGACACAACAGCGTATGCCAAGTGAGAACCCCTCCCAGATACGCTGCTGCTACGTCCCTCAGCCCTGGACGTACCTCAAACTCCGCGATCGCACGCCACGCCCGCGAAGGTATGAAATGAAAGATGCCTGGTATGTATATCCAGTTTCAAGGCGAGCTCTCTGGGGAGTGTCTCGCTCTCTCACTCTCACGCGGGTGCTCTGATACCCTCGACGTCCTTCTCCATCGCTCTCCTGGGTAGGATATCCGGTACCACGCCACGCACTGGCCGCGCGCATCGCCTCTCTCTCTCTCTCTCTCTCTCTCTCTCTCTCTCTCTCTCTCTCTCTCTCTCTCTCTCTCTCTCTCTCTGGACCAACACACACACACAGAGCAACGTGATGTATCTCAGCCTCCGAGCCCCACCCAGCGCAGCAGAACTGGAGCAGAGGCCCAGCCGGCTGCCTTTACCATCCGCGGTCGTCCGCGGGCTGGGCTCGCCTAGCAGGAGTCTCTTTTTATTAGTTATGCTGATGAGAGGAAAATAATTGGCGAGCCGAATTAGCTCTCGTCAGGGGAAACGTCGCGAGGCTGGGCGAACGGGCGCGCTGCTGAGGTGGCCATTCACATGTTCATGACGGACGCCTCCGGGCCCAGAGATGGAATGTTGCAACTCCCGGAGTTTTTCGTGGATCAAGAAAAAAAGAAGAAGAAACTGAAGAGCAATTTTTAGAACATCTGCGACAGGGCCGTACGAGACAGTGCTGCCTGGAAAGTACAATTAAGCTATAGTCATATATACCCTTCCCAAGAGGAAGACTTAAACCGGTGGCAGTACACCGCATTAGGTCCCATCTTTAAAATGTCTTTTACTAGTTTAGGTCTCTTTTAAGCGAGCCCACTCTAGTCATCGGCGTCACCATTATCACAATAACGTAAACTGTCACATTAACTTTGCATGGAAAAAAATCAACTCTTTAAAAATAGAATAGAAAAAAAATTAACAGCTTTACGCTGCGAGGCTCCCTCGGAATTTTCCAGTCATTCATCCTGCAGAAAGCGAGTGTGACTTCCTGCAGGATGAGGACACCAGAAAGAAGCGTCCTGCCCGCCGTGCACGCCCAACGAAGCGGGCAGGGAGCAGTTCACCCAGTTTGACTAATAAACATGAATCGACTGTTGGTCGGCCTCCGAAATACAATACACTTGTCAAGCCAAATGAAGCTCCGCTGGTCCAGCTGGTCTGCCCCCTTGCCTGGCTGCGCGGGAACGGGTTGGATGGCCCGGCGTGTCCACGGCGTGTCCGAATCAGGGCTTCTGCAACAGTCGGGGAAATCGCCGGACGTTACAACGTCGATCCATCAAAGTGGTCACCTAATAGGGTTCATTTTGTGGCCGGTGAGTAGAGACAGAAACTGGGGTAGAATGTGGAGTCCGGCCGGCCAGATAGGAATCAGAGGTGCGTTTCGACAAGTTCGATGGCAAAGAAAGTGTCGAAACAGTCATGAACCGAACACCACAAGGGAACAGCGGTACTATCAAAGTAGGCAAAGTTGTCTTTACGTCTCCGAATTTTTGTTTGGTAGCTCTATTCAAAAAGGAAAAGAAATTAAGTACAGCGAATGAAGAATCAATTTCTTTGATTTATTTTAATTTATTTTATTTTATGGAGCTTCGGCTACTTTGGCTATTTGCTATTTATAGCGGTTGCCAAGGATGTGCTCGGGTTACGCCTACAGACAGGTGGGGCAAACAAGGCACCAGTCTTCCCGAGTGGATCGACCGCCCCGTCAGAGTGATTCTCCTTGCGCCCGTCATTCTAGGAAAATGCAGATTGCCGCTCTTGCGCGTCACTTCGAGGCAGCCAGCCAGGCAGCCAGCCAGGCAGCCAGCCAGGCAGCCAGCCAGGCACGCAGACAGGCGCCACAGTTTGAGGCTGCCTTACCTCGCATCGCTGCCATGGCCTGTGATAATTTTACAAATATTTTCAAGCTTTTACTACAATTTTTTTTAAGCATTCAGTGCAAAAATTTCCAATTTTTTGGTGCCACAATTATTTTTAATTTTTTGGTAACAAATACCAAAATTTTCAATTTGTTTACTACCAAGATTTTCAATTTGTTAATAAGAAAATTTTTAATTTTTTTTTTTTGTGACAAAATTTTAAATGTAACTAAGGGGTTTCGTATGAACAGCCAGATATGATGGGACGCGTAGGCCAGCGTCCGTCAGTCCGAACCAACTTTGAATATCGGTCCTAATGAATCAGAGCGCGCCTGACAAACAATTAGTGACTCGGCCAGCAGCAGCGCGGCGTCCGTCCCACCGGTCCCAGACACTGACGGAGCGGCGTCTGTCCGGCTGCGGCCAGCGGGCTGCTTCCGAGACGGCACCCTCGCTGCCCTGTCCGTCCCCCTCGCACTCGCGGGCCGTGCCGCAGGGCTGCTTCCGAGACGGCGGCGAGCGCATTGTTGCGACTGCAGGTCCCCGCGAGGTCGGTCGCCCGCCGCCAGTCGTATTTGGCGTGCAATCTGCCGGTGATGGCGTCGTTAGCGAGGATGGATTGGGCCCTGCCGACGACCGGGACGCGTCTCGTCGCTCTGTCTCTGTCGCACTCATGGGGCGTCCCGTCGGCCGCGAGAGAGACAGAGCGGCGAGACGATCCTTCGGCATGGGGCGGCAGGCTGCGGCCGGGCTCCGCTTCCCGCCAACTACTGGCACCAGCTTCCCCTGCAACGACACCCCTCCCCTCCCCCTCCCTCGACAGCAACGCGTCGACCGGACCGCGAGCTTTATGTCTGTGTTAGGGTGGCGCGGCGTGGCGTAAGGACAGGGCAGGTGTCGGATCGGGATCAACCAGATTCAAACACTTTCGTCACTTAGAACGAGAAACGGGCAGCGGCCGCCACCGCCGCGTGCGCGCCTTGTCGCGCGGCCATCTCGCCGCGCGGGGGTGAGTAACTCGCCGCGTCACCACTCACACACACACTCACACACTCACACACACACACTCACACACACACACACACACACACACACACACACACACGCACACGCACGCACAAACACACTGGGGCGGGGCACTGATAACGATCCACACTCGTTACTGCCGCAGATGGTGGCGCCCCGTGCGGAGGGGGTTGAAAGTTCGGGCTGATTATTTTCCTTCGGTGGGATTTACTGCAGAAGTGCTGTTGCTTGGTCTGGCGCGGCTCTTTGCAATTCTAGAGCTGCGGCGGCAGGACAAAAATACGCGAGGCCTAGAGAAGTCGTGCGGGGCTCAACACCGGCCTAAGTCAGTGGGATTCCATTCGTTATGCAGACGCACCGACATATTTTTTGTTGTTGTTGTTCCCAATGGCGGCTTTCCCTGCTGCCTGGCGGATGCTGTGGAAAACACGGATCATGATGGTGGAATTTGCGGGAAACGCGATATTGTCTAGGCTAGGACACGCGGATGATGCCACCGCAGGGCAGGCTGCGGGGGGATCAGGTTGCGCCGAGAAAGCAGGAGGCACGGGCCGAGGCGGGCTGGCCGCTCCAACAGGACGACGGCTTGTCTTTGCATTATCCGCTTTCCTTGATTCGCATCCTCCTTGGTGGTCGGCCGGTCCGTCTTCTCACACCCCTGCGGAATTCCAAGGGTGCGAGAGAGACAGCGACGATAGCACTGTCAGGTCGTCTTCGTGGTTGGGCATGATCGTGGTGAACCGAAGGCGGGGGCGAGCGGTACAGGCAAAACCAAAACCATGGCGGGCCAGTGGGCGAGTCCAGTGAGTCAGTAAGGCACGTCCACGTCGCTCGCCGCGCGCCAGAAAGTGAGTGACTCGCACACTCCCACGAGAAGCACGGGCAAGCCGAAACGACAAAAAGCAAGAGTCGTTGAAACAAAGTTGAAGCGCCTTTGTGGGAACGGCCGGCAGCGTTTCGCACAAGACAACCCGCCTCCCTGCAGGCTGATCGCTCAGCCTCTCTCCCACGCACACGGCACGCCCCGCGAGTGCGAGCGGGACAGAGCGACGCCGTGGGATTAAGAGGGCGACCGCGTGGTCGCGGCAACGGCCACGCTGCCCCGCGGGGTGGCTTCCATAGGGGCAACGCGGAGCACTTCAACGCAGTGGAGGTCGGCGCCGTCGACACGCAGCGCAGCGTAGCACGGCCTGGCACTGCCCCGCTCGGACCGCGTCCACGAGACGGTCCCGGGTTCGCGGACCGGCCCGGGTGCTTTTTCTTCCCGAGAAGCCCTCTCCGCTGGAGCACGCCGCACTCCGAGCGAACTGCCCTACGGCCTGGAGACATCAAGCTCTCCAGTAAAAGTCCAGTGCGCTGCCCCGCCCCGCCACGCCCCGCCCCGCCTCGCCCCAGTCCACGTCCCGGCCATATCGTCCCGAGAGCTTCCAGCAGCGCGCCGCACTCTGTCGGTGTATGCCGCTCGTTAGGCTCATGCCCACATCGGCGATGTCGCCCGCCCCGCCCCGCCCCGCCATACCGTATCCATCGGCGTTGATGAGTCGTTGTGTAATTGGGACCGGTCTTACGGTGGCCGTCGTCATGGACGTGGAGGACGACGCCGTCCGCGTCGCGACGTCCTGCGAGCGCGTCGTCCAGTCCGTCATCGGCGAGCCCTGCCACGCCGCGACTCCGCCGCGAGTCGGTCGTTAACATGACACAATGGGACTGGTCGGGCTGGCCGGCCGGCCGGGTCGGGGTGGTCGCGGTGCCAGGCCGCGGTGCCAGGCCGCCGCCAGCCCGCCACCAGGCCGCCGCACAGTGGGCCAGAAGACCGGCACAGGCGGACAAAACTCTAGACGCGTTTTGAGCTTCGGAGTCGCTAAATGGGACTCGAACCGAACGCGTGACCCCACCAGTGGATTCCTCGAGCGGAGAGCAATCCATTGGTGGGGTCACACGTCCGGTTCGAGTCCCATTTAGCGCCTCTGGAGCTCAAAACGCGTATCGAGTTTTGGCCGCCTGTGCCGGCCTTCTGGCCCACTGTGCAGGCCGCCGCCAGCCCGCCGCCTTCGTTAGCGGCGATCCGCGCCGTGCCGCCAAGCTTTTATTGGCAGCAGTGCGCTCCTTTACGGTGGAAAGTGATGAGGAAAGTGCCGCCGGAGCGTTTTCATCTCGAAATTGTTACGGGCCGCGCCGACACTGGCCGACTGGCGACTCGGCTGGTCAAGTCTCCTCTCCGGCCGAGTGCCGTGCTGCACCGCCCCACCGACGGCCAGCACTGGCCTGGCACTCGCTCAACTGTGGCTGAACCCTGCAAAAAGCGGGATAAATAGAACCCCTTTGTCTATTCACTTCCAAAGACATCCGCCAAAGAGGCGCGAGACACTCCCCGAACTGACCGAGGCTGTCGGCACCACACCGCAACGTACGTCCTCCCCCCACCCCCCCTCCTTCCGCTTGTCCCGATCGCGGCGTCTGAGTGATGGGTCCACATGACGGGGAAGAAAGTGAGCAGCCCGGCCGATAAACTAGAAGGTCCGAAATCAATAAATTGATCTGGTTGGCGAGCGATGCTGGTAGCAGATTGGCTGCCGGTCACACCGTGTGGGTTGGCGCCTCTCACGCAGGTGCGCACACACACATCCACACATACACGCGCGCACACACACGTGCGTGAGTGTGTGTGTGTGTGCGGCGCGCAGAAATACGTACGCACACCACCGCGGCATGGGCGTGGCGGCGTGGGCGCCAAATGGACGCTCGCTTTCCGCCAAGAAAACAAGGATTGGGACGACGACAACGGGGGTGGGGGAAAGCCATTTTTTTAGCACCACAACGAGACGTGTGTGTGTGTTTGTGTGTGGGTGTGTGTGGACGCGCGGATTGGCGTGTACAGTACTACGCGCTGCTTGCCCAGGAAACACGTTGGCAGCAAGGAGATGCTCTCTGCGGTCAATACTTAAATCGCGAGCGAGCGCGAAGTGGACGACGCCGTATAAAACGCGGCCCGGTGTGAATAAGCGACTAGCACGGCGGCGGCGGTTGCGCGCGCGGGTAGTTGGTCCGCCGGCCGGTCGCCAGACGTCGATCCGTCCCTGCCCCACTCATGGGGCGTCCCGTCTGAAGGTGCGAGAGAGACGCGACGCAAACGACCGGCTCTCTGTGTGCAGCAGCAGCCCGAGCAGCCCGCCCCGCGCGGACGTGACGCCGTCCACGTTATTTTATTTTGCCCAGGCGCAAAGCCGGGCGCGTACGCGGAGGGCCATGGTGCGAATTATGGCAGGTGGAAAAAAAATTATTGGCAAGAGCGCGTTACGGTGATGAACGCAACGCTGTACATCGGTGTGTGCTTGTGTGGAGAGAGAGAGAGAGAGAGAGAGAGAGAGAGAGAGAGAGAGAGAGAGAGAGAGAGAGAGAGAGAGAGAGGAGAGAGAGAGAGAGAGAGAGAGAAGAGAGAGAGAGAGAAGGTGGGTGGGTGTGCGAGCACGCATCATCATTTTCAAGTTTGCATTGAATCCCAACATGGCCTGGGATAAGCTCCGCTTGAACTTCGCATGTGTGCCAGTGGGCCGGGACACCCGCAGCCCACGGCCCGGCCCGGCGCTCGGAGACGAGACGCGCACCGCGTCTACCGCGACGCATCCCCAAGTTTGTCTCGGCGTTACGATCCACCAACACAGACGCACCGGCCGGCCTCGTAAAAGACGAATGAGCCGCCTTTATACGGACGAATGATAGCGCAAGCAACACCTTGCAGCGCAGATGCGGGTATCACACACATACACACACACACACGCGCGCGCGCGCGCGCTGTGGCTTTAGCTACAGGCGACCTTGACCACTGCAAAAACGGGGTAAAAAATGCGCACCCCGCACCCAAGTCAAATGTTCGCCGGCGAGCAGCGAGAAGGCCGAGCGGTTTGCGGGCGCGGCGTTTAACAGCGTGTGCAAAAGTAAAAGTCAAGAGAGAGAGAGAGAGAGAGAGAGAGAGAGAGAGAGAGAGAGAGAGAGAGAGAGAGAGAGAGACGCGAGTACGCTCCGAACTGAGCGGGTCGGTCGCAGCGGCGGTGGGTATCCCATTCAAAACGATGCCCTGAACACTGGCGGCGGGCAGGCCGATTCCGAGCAGTGCTGTCTGTCCCACTCGGCTCGCGGGGCGCCCCGTGGCGTGCAAGAGAGACAGGGCGAGTCGCAGTGCGCGGTGCGCCCCAATTAGCGGTCCACGCGTTTTGCGTCGCCGATTGCGTCGAGGCGTTTTGCATGAGCATTTAAGGCGCCGCTCTTTGGCGCGTTTTACTGGTTTGCTATTCAGCGAGGGCGCCGCCAGTGGCGACGCGAGAAGCAAGACGCGAGGCCCGCATGAAGCAATCCTTCCTCCCATTTTAGGCGCGCCGCGGGGAAAACAATGAAATTGGCGTGGATGTGGCCGCCCGGCCGCTCGGGGCGTTAGTTGACGCGAGCCTGCGGCCCGAACCGCGCGCCCGCTCTGTCTCTCTCGCACCTCTGTGGGGCGCCACGCCGGTGCGAGAGAGACAGAGCGACGTTTGGAATTCAGAAGGCTCGCCGCACCGCCGCCGCGAGCCGCGCGATGATCCAGTTGTTTGATGGGCTTCGCGTCGCGGCGGCACACAGTGGGCTGAAGCACGGCCTATGTCGCACTCGGGGGGCGTCGCTCGTGCGGGCGCGAGAGAGACGAGACGGCGCTAGGACGAGCACCCCGCCGTTTGCGCTCTCACTCTCGGCGCGCGCGGCGCAGCGGCGCAACCGGTGACGACGGCCTGCAGGACGCACGCACTCGATCGCCGTAACGCCGCTCGAAACGCACACGCCAGAGTCAGACACTGAGGGCATGCGCGCGCCTCTCAAGGTGCAGATGACAACAACCTACAGGCGCTGGTGACGCCACCCGGCCCGCTCGCGTGCGTCCCACCCGATGGGTTGCCTACCCTCTGCTTGGCAGGCGCTCGGCCGAAACGTCTGCCTGGAGAAGACAGTGGCGTATCTAGACTCGAGAAAAGGAGGGGGTCACGTCGTGCTTTTTGCCTACCTTCAGGCGGATTGTGCAGCAAATTGCCTACCTTCAGGCGTTTTATTAAGGACAAAAGGGGGGGGGTCATGACCCCCGTGACCCCCCCCCCCCCCTGGATACGCGCCTGGGAGAAGAGCGGCCAGGCAGTCGGACGCGCTCAAAGGGCCGCGTGAAATACTGCGACTGCAGTCAAAGGTTTTGGCCTCGCAGGTGTATGTACACACACGCGCGCGCGCACACAAACACGAACACACACACACCAACACACACACACACACACACACACACACACACACATCGAGCAGACGTTTAATTGAAACTCGAATACGCGCCATTTGTACGGAGTAATCGATTTGTTCCCCGCCGGGACTCACAGTGTGGGGGCAACAGTAGCGGCGCGCACCCCCGGCAGCCAGACAGCGCTGGCAGGCAGGCAGCCTGGCGGGGCTGGCAGCCTCGGATTCATTACGTCTGCTGCAATCCCGCACGGCGCGCAGACCCGCGGCCACCCAAACGCACCGCCGGCAGCGGGGAGGCGCCCCGGCAGGCCGTCAAAGCTAACATACTCGCACCGTTATTTTACCCATTTTGCGCAACAGCGTTTCATTTAGTACTCTGCTGCATGTCTGCTGCTCTTTTCGCAAGCCTAGGGAAATCTCCTAACGTAAGGATCACGCTAAGAAAAAAAAAATACAATTTTACGAAATCCTAGCAGCTACAAACTAGCAGCTAAATGGGACTCTGGAGCTCAAAAGGCGTGTAGAATTTTGGCCGCCTGGGCCGGGGTCTTCTGGCCCACTGTGGGCTGCCGCCCACACGCCCG
The DNA here is from genome assembly GCA_030522485.1 of Stenchaetothrips biformis. NCBI lineage: Eukaryota > Metazoa > Arthropoda > Insecta > Thysanoptera > Thripidae > Stenchaetothrips > Stenchaetothrips biformis. The sequence goes on from CM060098.1 coordinate 12,349,938, forward strand.
CGGCGGCCACCAACGCCCTGAAGCCGTCGCTCTGTCTCTCCCAAGGGACCGCCCATGGGTGCGACAAGGACAGAGCGAGGAACAGCGCTCCAGGCGGCTGCTGGCGCGCACAGTGGGCGAGGCGGCGCATCCCAACCCGAGGCAAATAGTGGCTAATGATGCGTGTCATACCTTACTGCCGCGGCGACTTCGCGGCTTCACTTTCCTTTCGAGTCATTACGCGTTGAATGAATGAGGCAGATCTGCGGAGTGATACTTGCCGTGTGTCGTGTGTGTTTGTGTGTTTGTGTGTGTGTAAGCGGGGGCGCGACGTCGGCAAGAATAACTGCGCTGTCACAGGAATCCGACAGGGTCATTCCATTATGACGCTTAATTCGCCGTCTTCCAATCCAATTACTGCTGGAAGCCACCATTCCGGAGAGCAGGAGGGTCTGTTCGGTGTGGCTGCACAAGTCGAGAATCGACAGGTTCAAATAAGGAAAAAAAAAGGGGGGAAATTATTTTTTACGCGGTTTTATATTGTTTGGATTTTAAGATGGATCTACTGCACTGCCGAGCAGCGCTCTGCGAAGCAGCTGCTTGCAAAGCCTCTAGGTCTTGCAGTAGCGGTGCACGCGGCAACCGGACAGAGGCGCGTTTTGCTCTAATTGCCGAGTGCCAAAACGGCGACGCGAGAGCCGCCAGCGCCCAACACGGCCTTCCAGTCATGTCGCAAATTAGCAATCCTCGGCAGCAAGGCGGCGCTGAGATTTATAACGGACCGAATACGCGGCGCAGCCGCGGGGGAACTGAACAACCAACCGACCGAGAAAAACTGTGATGTAGGTAGCGCGGGTGTTCCGGATCCATTCTGCTCCAGATTCGGTCGGCACTGCGACGACTCAATCCAGCCGATGGCTCCGGGCGGGGGCGCGCCCACTGGGCGGGCCGGCGGCCTGAAAAAGATGGCTTTTCATCACGTCGAGACCACACTCAAAAAAGAGTGTGGCCCTGGAACCGCGTTTCGCTGTGGTTTCTCTGGCCGGCGGTCCGCTGCCGGTCGTTCCGGCCGACGGCCCGGTAGCCTCCACCGCTTGGCAGCGGCAGGGTGGTACTCGAACACACCCACCCAGAGACGTGTTTCACGCTTAGTCGAGAAAGTGATGCTGCGGGGAGGAACCGAACCAGCGATCTTGGCATCCCGCCTAGGAAGCGAAGCAGAGCATGGCCAAGGAGCAGCAGCGGGGAAAAAATGGTTGAAAATACCCTGAATAATTTTAGCATAAATTAATGAGGTGTGGTGAGAGAGAAAGGGAGAGTGCAGCATGACGTAGCCCATGATGGATGAGGGGTGGTTTGCGATCAGGGACGCTACCGTCAGCAGTTGAACCCGAGCCAAAGACCCCGTTAACAAACCAAGTGACCTCAGATGGTCTACATTGACTGTCTGAATGAGGATTCCGACAACGAAGCACTGAGACGGTCCCGAAGAAGTGAATCAGCAGAGTTGGGCTGAGGCAACCTCCAATTCGAAACGAGGTTTATGGAACTGCAGCCCCTACCGCTACCAGCTACTGCTTCAGCTCTGCCAATTTTACGTTTATTTTATTCTCGTCCAGCGCATTCATCTTTCCCTTCTCTCTGCGTTGGCTGAGCCCACCCTGCTTCCCTCCCATACCTATTGAGGCATCCTCTCCCCCCCCCCCTTTTCCCTGCCTTGTTCCAGTCCGTCCGTATAAACACTTCAACTTTATTCTGCCTCCAATGCCTTGTTTATCCGCGACTCATATCAATAAAGACTGTCTTCGGCCGATCGCCGCGCTCGTGGCGTCCTCGCCAGAGAGAGAGAGAGAGAGAGAGAGAGAGAGAGAGAGAGAGAGAGAGAGAGAGAGAGAGAGAGAGAGAGAGAGAGAGAGAGAGAGAGAGGGAGAGAGAGGGAGAGAGGGAGAGGGGGAGAGAGAGAGAGAGAGAGAGAGAGAGAGAGAGAGAGAGAGAGAGAGAGAGAGAGAGAGAGAGAGAGAGAGAGAGAGAGAGAGAGAGAGAGAGAGAGACCCACAGAAAGAAGGAAGAGGCCGCACTGTAAGGCACGACCCTTGCGGAATGGAGGTGCACACGTGCGCGGCGCGCGGCCGAGAGCCTTGTACACTGTACACGCCGCTCCACTCAAAGTCCCCCGCGAGTTCGGCCCTCGCGGGCTGTTTCCGAACGGCGCCTCCGTCGCACTCACGCAGCGCGCCACCGGGCTGCGAGAGGGACAGAGCGACGAGAGGACGCTTCGAACGACAGGCCACGCCCGGCGCAATACATGCACGTGTCATAGCCGTGAGTAAAGCGGAGAGCGCCGCAGTCGCTCTCCTAGGCCGACACGACGGCGGGGTGGGGCGGGGTGAGGCGGGGTGAGGCGGGGCGGGGTGAGGCGACCCAGCCCCGGCCGGCCGGGCGGTTTGCGGCTTGGCTTGGCGGAAACGGCGGGGCGTGTTGGTGCCCGCACGACCGCGGTCGTTCTCGTTGTCCGGACTCCCAAGGGGTAAACAGGGCGTACCCTCCGGAGTGACGCTCGCTAGGAGTCGACCGCCTGAAGGGCGTTGCGGCCCACAGGGACCAGCCTTGCCAACCGGCCTTATTTTTTTTTTTTGGAGGGGGGGGGGGCTAAAAATTATATATTTAAGACAAACAAAGACCATTTACAATGTGGTACATTGACCCTAAACTTTTTTTTTTTTTTTTGAAGGAAGATGTTTGCAACGGCTACATGAAAGGTTGTCAACCTGTGAGTCACCGTGGCGGCAAGTGGCCCAGGACATAAACAAGACTTGCTGACTTTCTTTCAAAAGTCCACATCGTATAGAAATTCAAAAAAAAATAGCAAGGTAACTAAACAACAGTCTGACGCGTGTGCTTTCAATAACCTCGCTATGGCATTGTGTTAACGGCTCGCCGTTCCGAGTGCCTGATCCTGGCCCACTGTGCACACGGCGGCGCGCGGCCACGCCACGGCAAGCACGAGGGAAGAGTGTCGTACTTGTGTTCTTCACAACAATGCTAATAAATACATGCAGGCCGGCCCGATATGGAGCTGCATACTAATTACTGGACCGCGCATGACATAGTTGCCTTGCTAATGCGGCGACAGTAAAGCCAAAGAAGAAGGAGGAGGAAGAGGAGGAGGAGAAGGAGGAGGGGGGTATTGTGCGTCCGGACGGACTGCGCCGAGACGAGCCGCGCTTTCCTCGGCAGAATTATCCCGGGAATCCTCTTTCAATTAGTTTATTAACGGGACGGTCGTGCCAGCGGCCGGACCGCGCGCGCCACTATATCATCCCACTGTGCGGCCCATTACTATTCCGAACAGTGTCGTCGCACAGTGGGCCAGAAGACCGGCGGAGGCGGCCACAAACCTAGACGCGTTTTGAGCTCCAGAGTCGCTAAATGAGACTCGAATCGAACGTGTGACCCCACCGATGGATTCCTCGTTCAAAGAGCAATCCATTGGTGGGGTCACGCGTTGGGTTCAAGTCCCATTAGCGACTCTGGAGCTCAAAACGCGTCCAGGGTTTCGATCGCCTCCACCGGTCTTCTGGCCCACTGTGCGCCGCCCATTCCGCGCCTCGCATTATCACGAAATGATGCAAACGGCGTCGCGACGGCTGCACTACGAGACGGGGACGCCACCGCGGCCGGCGGCGCGGCCTCCTCGAATAACCTTTGCAATTTAAATCGGGAGCGCGGAGGACGGCCCTTCATACCCATTACGCCAAAGGGTCATTACCGCTTCCACGAAAAAATGGGCGTGCAGTGCGACTGGCCGCACACAGTGGGCCGCAGAAGACCGGTGGAGGCGGTGGAAACCCCGGACACGTTCTGAGCTCCGGACTCGCTCGAACCGAACGCGTGACTCTACCAATGGATTCTTCGTTCGGAGAGCAGTCCATTGGTGCGGTCACACGTTCGGTTCGAGTCCCTTTGCGGCGTCTAGAGTTTTGGCCGCCTGCGCTGGTCCTCCGGCCCACTGTGCCGCCGGATGAATGAGACGCGCAATGAGTGAGGACGACCGCTCACCTGTTCGCGTCCGTCCGTCTGTCCGGCCGGCAGGGCGGCGTGTTCGGCGGACCAGTTAGCGCTGCCGAGCGTTGCCAAACACGCACCCGGGGCCCGCGGCCGGCCCGCGCCCGGCGTGCCGAACTATATATTCAAATTGCGCGCGTGCTGCAAACAAAGTAACAAAGGAACAATAGCGAGTTGCAGGGCGGTGCAGTCTGTGCAGGGCGAGCTAGGCAACACTCAACAAGCCCTTCAGCAGCACGCTGCTTGACCCCCCCACCCCCGCAGCCCCTCGGGGTCCGTCTCCCTCGCACCGATGCGGGACGCGCCGTGAGTGCGAGGGAGACGGAGCGACGAGAAGGACTCTTGGAATCAGTCTGCGGCCGCCCCGCCGCCCCGCCGCCCCGCCGCCCCGCCGCCCCGCCCCCGTCTCTCTATAAAGCAAAGCAGCTCCTCTCTGGGCATTGTTCTTGGCTTTACACCAACACGGCGGCAAGGCGCAGCGCTACCCCATAAACAGCCATCGGGGATTCCTACTAGGGCGCCACCTATACGCCGGGGTTCGGCATTTTTCTCGCACACGCGGCGGCGCTGGTGGCGCTGGGGGCCGCGGGGGCAACGCCGCGGAATTCGCCCCCTTTTTTGCCGGCGTCTGTGCGCAGCGGCAGCGCACGGCGCACGGGGATGCAAGAGCGAAAAAAAAAACTATCGGCCGATAAAGTGAACTACAATCGGCACTTAAGGCGAGCAGCAGCAGGCGGAGTCGAGACGGAGCCGACGGATAGGGGGCGATGTGGCGCGCGCAGCACGCAGGCCGGCCGTCGCTCTGTCTCTCTCGCACCACGGCCCGACGCCGCGCGGTGCGAGAGAGACAGAGACACTGAGTCGCTGCGCAGGCCGTCCTTATCCTATCGGCGCTGACCGCTACTGGACACGCGGCCGCGGGGAGGGAGGGAAGGAGGGAGGGCGCGGATGCCAACGATGACACATTCGACAAGGCATTACCTCTTTGTAGTAGAGGCCAGCCGGGCATCAGGGCAAGAACTTGGTTCCTTGACTTGAGGGTTGGAGCTACCTGACAATTGACTGTCTCTTGTACTTTTAAATATGTATGGTTTTAAGTAAAGAATTCATCTGATAAAAATGCAGCAAAATAAAAAGAAACCGGCCTCGCCCTCAACTTAGGCCTGGTTCCGGCCCTGGGAGCCCTCCAGGAGGCAGAGCGGGTTTTGCGGTCCTGGGATGTGCCTCGCGCAGCGTCCACGCCGCAATTAACCAATTAATCTGCGTGATCGACCGGCATTGTGTTTGGCGTAATGACATCGTTGGGTAATCACCGTCGCGATTAGCTGTGGCGGGGCGGGGCGGGGCGGGGCGGGCCGACAGTGGCGCGGTGGCAATGGTGGCCATGACAGCGGCGCACCGCGCCACGCGGCTGCCCGCTGTGCCTTACATCCCTGCGACAAGCCTAGTTATTACCAGTATATGAAGGCCCTTCATGCTGAGCCAGCACCGCCGAGACTTCAATTGAAAAGGGCAGTCGATGCAGAGTGGGCCTGTCTTCATGTTCCTTGCGTGTTCCAGTACGGGATCGTTCTTGATCATCACCGTGCGGAAAAACAAGATTTTTTTTTAAAAAAAATATTTTTTTGCGTTTGGAAACACCCCCGCTGGTGTTTCAAACAATAGATTCAACCTTTCAGACGTGTTCACCAGAGGGTCCACGGAATGGACCAGTTGCTAGTCTAAGGTAGTCGCAGTCCTGCATACGGGGAGACGGTAGGGAGTCTGCGCCTTAGCGGCGAGGCGCGTGGCGTGGTGGGGCGTGGCGGGGCGTGGCGGGGCGTGGTGGGCAGGGTAGGGTCTATACGGCGCACTGCCCTATTAGTACGGATGAGCCAACTAGCGAGATAACGAGACATAACGCTCGTTAAATACCACAGCCAGCACGACACGTTCGAATATTAAAAATAAACTCACTGACATCAGTTCCACTTAAAAAAAAAAAAACAAAGAAAAGAGTTCGTATAAAACTTTCAGTTTGGTCTGTCCAGTAAAATATTAACCACTTAATAAGTCTAGGATTTTTACAAAAAAAAATGTCAGGGAGAAGACACTTTTTCCTGACCAGGGTCCCCTGGTTTCTTTGTGAGATTGCAAACAAATTCAGTGAATGTTTCCCGCGCGGCGCTATCGTCTTTGCGTGGCGCCGATCAATCGCTGCAATTGTTTTCCCCCGGGTCGTGCAGCGCCGCCGCGCCTTCCTCCGCCCGGCCCACTGTGGCGCCTCCAACCCGCCGTCGCCGTCGCTCTCATGGGGCGCCCCGGCGACAGAGAGAGAGACGAAGCTGCAGGACGGCGCGACCACGGCGACACAGGACGGCGGCGGCGCACAGATGCCATCGCTCGGAAACGCCCATATTCATATGTCCAGAGTCACACACGCGCGGCGCACGCCGTGCCTTCGCATGCTGATGCAACGGCATCGCGGCCGGGATCACTGGGTCAGGAGGGGCTGGGCAGACGGCCACCCTCCGGCCTCCGCGCGGCCTTGGCCGGCCGACGCCCCACCCCGCCCCGCCCCGCCCCGCCCCGCCCCGCCCCGCCCCGCCCCGCCCCGCCCCGCCCCGCCCCGCCCCGCGCCGCCCCGCCCCGCGCCGCGCGCCTCCCCGGGGGATGACGGATGACGTCCGGCGATGACACGATAGGGCGAGAGGTCGCCCCAGGGGCGTTAATGCATCGTTGGGCAAGCGGGGCGACGCGGCGCCGCGGGGACCGCTACCGCCACGCCACTGTGCACTGTGCACGCCCGCAGGGTGGGCGGCGGGGCGGTGTCTCTGTCGTGCCGCCGGGACTCCGCATCCGAGAACAAAAGTTTCCACCGCTTTCGCATACATTTGAGAAGAAGGTTCATTTTTAAAAAGTTGAGTGCAAGTGCGCTTTGCTATTCGAGTGAACTTGGAAAGCATACTCCAAGCACGTAAGGTCACAACAACACTGTAGACACCACGTAGTGTGCTTGATAGGAGACTCCATGGAGTCTGCCTGCAGGCAGAAGGTAAGCACCCTTCGAACCTTGTGGTGAAGCGTCATCCCGTTTTCCTCCAGTAACCATCGTGTTTTGTTGTGGTGAGCGCCTGTCCGGCAGGCAACGCTGCGACCGAGTGTCTTGCGGTGTTGCCTACCCCCAACGACACAGGCGTTTTGGTGACACGCCCTCTTTATTTCGAGTTTCGTTTTTGTTTTTCGCGCCTTATCGTGTGCCGCGCGGACCCGCCCCGCCACCCATGCACGTCGGTGGGCGTCACAAGGGAAATCCTCCGCAGCCGCGTCCGAGGCAGCCATCACGCCGCACCACGCCGCCAGCGCCGCGCCTCGCGTGTCGCGGTGTAGGTGGGGCTCCTATTATTTATCGGCATGCATGCACGCATGCACACACGCCCTCGTCTCGGGTTCGAGTACCGCTAGCAGCGGCGCGCCGCGCGACTTTGGCGAATTTTCGAAATTGGCGCCGTTTTGCACGTGTACGCGCGAAATGCACTTCCGCGGCGCACGGCGGCGAGGCTTATCTCGCAGGCTGGTCGCACACGCTAAAGGACGCTCCTTGTGGGGCGGGGCGGGGCGTGGTGGGGCGGGGCGCGGTGTAGCGCCAGTAGGGTATGCATCTCACGACACATTTCTGCCCAGGATGCGCACCCACCGTCCGTACACGGCGCCATCGGAGACCGGGGCGAGAGGCCTTAGCCGAGATACGATAGCAGACCGGGGTGGAAACAAAAGCCAGCCAAGTGCAGCCAAGGCTATCGAAGACGACGAAGTTAGTGCTACTGGCAGGAGGATGAAGGTGCGGTCCATCCACGTAGCGGGGATGCAGCTTGCTACAACGTGGACGCTACAGACACAAGGGAAGACGACACCGATAAAAAAAGAAGAGGAGAGAGGTGACAAAAACCTAGTCGTAGCTAAAAACAAAGTAGTCACAGCTGACAAGAACGTTAGTGGTAGAGCTGACGGAAAATATAAAAATAAAAAAAATAAAAAACAGAAAGAAGCTGTCGAAGAGTTGAAGCTGACGAAGACTGCGCAAGAAGTGGAAGGGCGGCGGCAGCAGAAACAAGCAGCGCGTCCTTGGTCGGCGTATTGGATGGCATAACGCATTAACGGCTATCTATATATGGATGCACCTTTACAGTCTTTGCGTGAAAATGTAACGAGCGCGCAAAAGGAGCGCTGCCTGGCGTGGCGTGTCCTGGCGTGTCCTGGCGTGTCCTGGCGTGTCCTGGCGTGTCCTAGCGGCCAGCGTCATTCAACCGCGCGCACGAGCGCTGCAAAAAGACCTGGCTGTCCCCGCGGCCCGCACGCCACCAAGCAGGCCCGCATCCTCCTCCGCCAGTTCCTTGGGCCGGCAGCGCGGTCGCGCCGCCGCGCCGTTGGGGTTTCCCGGCCGATTAAAATATGACACGCGTCTTTCGGAGCCGTATAAAGCGAGCGGTGCAGGCGGCGGCGCAGTGGGCCCGTCGCATAAAGGACACGGCAGGGATGTGCGCGCCAATGGGCCGGCGTGTCACGAGTGAATATATATGAAGAGATCCCGAGTCATCAATTGAAAGGCGTGCTCCGCGACGGGGAGCACGGAGTCACTTCCAGTCCGTTTACAGCCCATAAACAGCGCGCTCGGATATTTGGCGCAAATGGCAGGCCCAGCTCGGGGCGCGCCGGCCCTCCCTGCCGCACCCCGCGCCTTTTCAGCGAATGTGTGTCAACGTCGGAACTTTTACAGGCCTCCGACCCAGTCTTGAGCAAGGGAACAACATTAATAAGAAAGCAAGCATTAAAGAGAAAAATATTCAAAGTGAGAGCGTTCACACAATTTTCGGTTTGAGACTGTCTCACTAGCGAGCGAACGCGAGAAATTCGAGGATTGTTCGAACTGTTTCAGAAAGTTTTTATTGTGCTTGTCCCAGAAAAACTTCCAGCAATCATACCTTGCAATTACGATTACCTCAAAATATTCCCACCCCTGATAGTGTCAATCAAAATAACACATGCAATAAATCGCAAAATCACTGCTCTTGCACATTGCATGGAAACTCACTTCGTTCTGCGAAGCTGCATGCAGCTGCCAGTCTTCGCCGACCCAACTTGTTGTTCCTACTTGGCGACCAGAGTGACAAATTGTCGAAACCTCGCCTCCGCGCTGGAGCGCCTGGCGCGTCGTCGGTTTGAAACAAAAACTAGACGCGCTGACGGCGTGACGAGGCGCGGCGTCACTTTCCTTTTCAATGGCGATCGCGGCGACGGAAAGTACAGTCACTCTCGCTGCCTGCTGCTCTCGGACAAGTTCAAAGAGTCGGCCGGTAATTTCGTCAACAGTTGCGGCGGACGCAGCGCGCGGCACGCAGCGGCACGCACGACCAGAATGGAAGCTGGATGCTTTAACGAAGGAAGTCGTGCGGGCCGCGGACGGCACCGTATGTATGTCCAATCAGACGGCGGGACGCTCCGCGACGCGCCGCGGCGGCCGGGGGACGCCGACCACGCACAGTGGGCCAGAAGACCGGTGGAGGCGGTCGTGTTTTTGAGCTCCAAAGCCGCTAAATGGGACTCGAATGGAACGTGTGACCCCGCCAATGGATGGCTCTTCGAACGAGGAATCCATTGGTGGGGTCACACGCGCGGTTCGGGTCCCATTCAGCGACTCTGGAGCTCAAAACGCGTCTAACCTCTTGGCCGCCTCCCCGGTCTTTTGGCCCCCTGTGCCGGGAATTCCGTAGGCGCACGTCGTGGCCAGAGGGGTTGAGTTACAAGCGTAGTGGGGCCGAGAAATGAAATGTTGCGAGGCATGATGAATGCGCGAGGATACGCCTTGCGCAACGGATGCTTCGCGACACCGAGTTGGGCAGGTCAAGGCGGCGTCTCAGCATATTAACCAAGATTCAGCAAAGTATTGTAAAGTATAAGCAATGAAATCCAGACTAAGACGGGGACCTTGCAATTGCAACCTCATAAATCGGTCACAGTCCAAGTTGTTAGTCACAATCTCTTCCTCCCTCCTCAACAGCGGTCGCCAGCCGCTGCCACGCGTTGAGGTTTCCGCTCCGTCACATCATTGCCGCCTCTTTCCGTTCGACGTTCCAACCACAACTCAGAGCGGAAAGAAGACCCCACGAGCCGGCCCGTCCCAGACGCACTTAAATCCTAATGACAGACACGCGGCTTAGAAAAAGCGCGTTCGCAATAACATCTTGCGCTAATTAGAATCAGTTGGCCGGGGAGGCCCCGCGCGTCGCCGCCGCGGCGCACGGCGGGGGGCGCGCGGCAAGAAGCTCCGGACAAATTGGGTTCCGCCGGCACACAGTGGGCCAGAGGACCGGCGGAGAAACATTTGGTGTGGATTGAGGGCCACATAAAAATAATTTCGGTCCGTCATGCCGTTTCACGGGGTGCCAGTCCCAGTCGCAACGACCGCCCAGTGCTCCACGGTGGGACATAACAAGCGGCGCCGCGAAAAAGGAAATAAAACCGAAACGGAATCCTCGCCATGTCGAGTGTGACTGCCGGCTGCCGGCCACACCTGTTGTGCCATCTCTGCACTGAGGCGTGGTGCGGCGTACGTCACACCAGTGCCAATGTTTTTTTTTCCGCATAAAGTAGCCTTTTTTTTCTCTCCTTTTTTTTCACGCACACGAGCTGCTGCTGTGCGGTTGGCGGGATGAAATCAAGATGCCAACGCCAGGCGAGGCTGCAGAGCAGTTATCGAGTTAGGTAGACCCTGTCCACATCGAGTGGCGTTGTGCGCACAGCCTCCCCAGGGAGCGCGCGCGCGTACTCACACACACACACACACACACACACACACACACACACACACACACTCACTCACACACACACACACACATCACCTACTTTGTGCCCGATCCGAGTGAGTCGGGAGCGGGGCGTCAAGCTGAATTATTCAGTGGAAATCTACTTTCTCACGGGGACTCTTTAGGCGCTGCGGAGGGTCAGGCCGGCCAGGCAGGCCAGGCCTGTGAGAGGACCGAGCGTCGCGAAGCACCGAGCCGCTGGCCCGATATGGCTAATTGCTGCGTAATGGCCGACGCACAGTGGGTCAGAAGACCGTCGAGGCGGCCAAAATCCTGGACGCGTTTTGAGCTCCAGAGTCGCTTAGTGGGACTCGAATCGAACGTGTGACCCCACCAATGGATTCCTCGTTCGGAGAGCAATCGATTGGTGGGGTCACACGTTCGATTCGAGTCCCATTTAGCCGACTCTGGAGCTCAAAACGCGTCCGGGATTTTGGCCGCCTCAACGGTCTTCTGACCCACTGTGCGCTGAGCCACCGGGACCCCGGCCGAGTGCGAATCGCGCTCAATCAGCTCAGAATCATCCGCGCCACAGATGGCCGCGCAAACAAACGGCTCGCGTTACGGGCCCACTGTGCGAGGAGACGCCAGCGGAGCACAGTGGGCTCTCTGTTGGCGAGGCTGTCGGCCTGCACTACGACCTGAGGGCACGACACCCCACGGGTCGCGGGGACAGGCAACTCCCCTCAGGGCGGTAGTTGCGCGGAACGACAGTGGGGACGAAACACGCTGGCGAACAAATAGAGGGGTAACACCGCGTCCTGCACGGCTTCAACCGCGCGGACCGACACAAGTGAAAATGGGTGGCAATGTGTCGTAAAGACTCGCCTTCCGGGCTTATCGGCTCGGGCCGCATCTGCAACCCCCTTCGCCTACTTCCTCCTCCTCCTTCTCCTTCTGGCTGGCGAGGATGCTCGCACCGAAGACATGGCAATGCCAGGCAGTCCCACTGCAGGCGTGTCGTCAAGCAGCAGCACTGCAGATGATCCTCGCGGAGATGCTGCCGGAGATGCACGCCAGCACACAACGGTCCAGATGAGGAGGGGTGGGGTGGGGGGAGGGCGGCTAGTGCAAGGCGTTTGCTTTTGGAACAGAGTCGTAGAGGCAACACATGTCGCGCAGACACGCTACGGGGCTCCGAGAATCAGTCTGAGTCATCACCCGTGCGCGCGCGCCTGTGTGTGTGTGAATTGTTCAGTAGCTGAATGTAAAGGGAGGTTGACTAGGAACCAACAGGCCCGCAGCCAGTCACGCGCACCTGCCTAAGAGCGCAGTAAGCTTGGTGGTAACACGTCACTGGCAATCAAAGGGTCTTGATCAATAACAAATTTTGGGCGAGGTGTACTCTATCACCCAAATTTGGGCGATGAAGGGCGCATCACCTACTATCACAGCTAGACACTACCATCACCCAAATTTGGGTGACAAATATAGGTCACCCAAAATTTAAGTCAGAACTGATTACGACTTTTTCATTGTCAGTGTTGTTTGGCAGCAAGACGCTACGGCGGGCGCGCCCAGACTGGCCTGGGGAGGAGCTCGGCATTCCGGGCGGGCAAGCCAGCAGGGCGGGGCGCGGCGAGCCAGCCGTGTCTCACCCCAGCGGGCCCTGCTCCCCGCACGGCATCTCGCCACACTATCTGGCGGCCGGCCGCGACACGCCGACAAATAGCGCACTGAGAGAAATGTAATGTCGTTTCCCGGGGTCACTAAATTTTGGTTGTTTAGACCAAAATTTAGTTAAATCGACTGATTTTTTTTAGTCAAAAGAACTTTTTTTTCGTCATTTCGACTAGTTTTCAGACGAAGCGACTAAAACATTTAGTCACCCCCTGAAACGACGAAAATTTTTGGTCGATTCAACGAAAATTTTGTCGATTTGAATTTACTTTTGGGACAGTGCGGCGCGGCTCTTTGCGGCACGGCCGCCGAGATTTATGCGTCAAAAGTCGTCTTCGGCCGTCACCGCGGCGTGATCTAGAGGGCCGCGCCGCGCCCAAGAGGATGCGCCCGACGCTGGGAAGCTGTTCCTGACACGTTTTACTCCCTTACACGCTGAAAATCTTGCTTCAAAAATGCGGAGGTGCGGAGGTTCAAAAATTCTGGGGGGAAACTTCCCTTCCGCCATTTTTTTTTTTTTTTTTTTTTTTTTAAGGAGTAAAATCGCTACGTGCGCAGCGCACCAATTATTCCCAACATGCAGCACAACTTCCCGTGCACCGAATCCCTGGCGCGCGTGTTCGCGGGACCCACGCGCACACACACACACACACACACACACAGTGGCGCAAGGCGTGTTTTCGCTTGAGCACCCCGTGCGTGTCCGCGCCGCTGTGTGTGTCTCTCTATCGGAGAGTAGTGTAAGTTGTCCATCCATCCTCCCTCGCCCTTTCGAGTTCGCCAAACTCCCCCGCGGTGGCGCGCGCGCGACCCGACTGGCCAGCACGGCACACTGTATACGGCGGAGAGAAACAAGAGCACACACCAACGCACGCACACACGGCCGTGTACAAGGCAGTTGGCCGATATTGGGGCCCGCTGGCCTGTGATCGATTAATTGGGGTGGAAGACACTGCGCCTTGCGTCAGCGGGTGCGCTGGTTCGGCAGTAGGGGGGGGGGGAGGGAGGGAGGTGGCACCGCGCGCAAGAGACCGCGAGAGGAGAGAGATCGACAAGCTGCACAGCCTTCTTCACTCGAAAGCGGCCCAACATTGTTCTGTTTATTGACAGGGCGGTGAGCGGCCGGGGCGGACGCGGACGTGTATGGCGACGTGTGAATAACGTCTTAATTACACGCGGCGGTCGGGGCCGCGCAGCGCAGCGATCGGCCGGACGGATCACACGAGGATGGAGACGGACAGCAAAGGCTTCATCCCGGCCTGCACCACGTTATTGGCCCACCACCACAATCGCATTTCACCGTGTGTGTGTGTGTGTGTGTGTGTGTGTGTGTGTGTGTGTTTGTGTGTGTGAGTGTGTGTGACGGAGAGAAAAGCATTTCGCAGCTGAGACTGGCAATAATGAACTCTTCTTCGGGTGAATCGCCAAGTCATCTATTTAAAAAAAAAGTTTCTCCGAAACGTTTGACCCCTGACACCGTTTCTGGATACTGATTTCAATTTTTTTTTTTCTGTCCAAAGTGACAACAAAGTTTCAGTGTTCTTGCGTATTACTTTACCCCTGCAGGATTCGGCACGAACTGTTTATTGCAAAGCAAAATGTCAAATTCACTGATTTTTTCTTCTTTTTATTTTTCGTGATTGTACCCGGCCACCACACACGTGCGGGGCGTGGCGATGTAATAACAGTTTTAATGACAATAATACAGATGTAAGCGCGAGGGCGGTCCTCGCCCTGTCTCTCTCGCGTGCCATTGTTCTGTCGCGCGGCGCTAGTCTATGGCGGGCGCGCTGCGGTACCGTATACCGCGCACACATTTTTTCGCTGCACTTTTCCAGCAATGACAGAGGGAGGCTCTGGGACGGGCGGTGGCTGCCCTGCAGGTCCACGGGCCGCGGGCCGGGCACCTTGTGCAGAGGGTCCGCCCTGCGTGGCCGAGGGCTGCTGCATGCCGGCCGATACACTCGTCCGCGGCGCCCTGCATTATGTATGTGGCAGCGTCATCCCGCCGAGTGCCATCTCGGAGTCCATTTCCATTGCATCCAGTGAAGCGGAGTCACAGAGTCCAAAACGGTGACATCGCGACAGCACTCCAAGCAATCAATGCAGTACATACAGAGAAACACGCCATTTCCTAAAGCTTGGAACACTGTCACTGCATTATGTGTGTCCTATGTTTATGTGTCAGCGGGGACGTCCTGCTGCTGGTCTTAGCTATTACACACATGACTTTCACGAGTAAAATTATTTCCCGCGACTTTTCAGTTGTAGGAGCCCTGTAATCATAGAACCAAGAAAAAAAAAGGTTGGACCAAAAATATTTTTCGGATAAAAATCCTTGTACAGGTTGTTTTCTCTTACTTGACCTAAAGTGTCAATTTTCTGGGTCGAGAGATTTCGGCGGTCTTGGAAGAGATTTGCTAGGTTCTTGCTGGGGTCTTGATGAAGACACTGTCATGGCCAGATGAAGCTTGCCAGAATCCTTTCTCCGGCCCACTGTGCGCGGCTTTTCTCGACAAGCCCGGCCAACACGCATCCAGAGCGGCGCGTGATCGATGGATGCGACACGGCACGCGACACGCCGCGCACGGCGCACGGAATTACACAAGAGCCCACCGCATCTTGTGACATGGTTGCCGATATTGGCACATCTCGCCAACTTAACGAGAGCATTCATCGTGCGCTGCCGCCGTGTCGCGACCCGCGGCGCTGGGCGCGCGTGCGTCGGTCCAGGACTCTATCACGGACTGGAGGCGTCGACGGGGAGGGGCCCGGGGTGGGGGGCATCCACGCCGCGAGGCCTGAGCCCCCTGCGCCATTAGGCTCTCATTACTTTACGGCCAGACCTTTTACTCGCGGGGGACCTAGGGGCTGCGGTGCCGCTTCTTCATTATGATAAGGATGATTTAACGGGGCCGCGTCGGGGCGGGGCAGGGTGGGGCGGGCAGGGTGGGGCGGGGCAGGGCGGGGCGGGGCGGGGCGCCGATGAGCCTGCAAGCCACCGCAAGGCCTATGCGTTGCATAAACAGGGAGGGTGGCATGGCAGTAGGCTGACCTATGCGGCACACGCTGCTTAAAACCTGGGCCAGAATTATTGTGAGCATCAAAAAACGGTTTATTTTTTGTCACACGAAGGAACGGTTTGGAAATTACCAAGTACCTTCTTCTTTTTTTTTTTAAAGGCCTACAATAGTTTGTAAAGGCTTTCAGAGTGCACAGGCAGTACCACACGTTGCGGCCCCGCCCCGCCCCACCCCGCCACGCCCCGCCACGCCATGACACATCACGCCACGACTGCGGGCACATCTAGGGCACGCCGGGCGGTCAAAGCGCTCCGTGCCGATCCTCATTACGCATCCACCAGGTGACAGCCACGCCGCACAGTGGGCCAGAAGACCGGCGCACGCCAGCAGCGCCGTCAGAGGCAGGCTGCGCACTGTGGTCCGGCAAACCAAGCATCGACCAATCATATCGTGTTCAAGGGTTCTGTTGAGGAAACCATGTCAATTTTAGCAGCTTAAGGCCCTCGCAAGTCTCCTCGGATAAAACGAACGCCTTAGCTTGACTTAGACTTAATAAATGTATTCGACACTGCCTTCATGCCAGGTGAAGACGTTTCCATCATGTTCCTGCTGCATCTTTGAGCTGCATTCGTGCTCCAGTCATGTTCGTCCCGCGCAACATTTGCGCCCGCTGCGAAGGTACGGCGCGGTGCCGCGGTGCTCCTGTCAGGCTGGGCCACCCACACCGCTGGCAGCGACCCACACGCTCGGCAGAGGGTGAGACTGCCGTCCCCCGCCCCGCCACAGCCTCGCATTGCTGACCGAAGCGAAGCAGCATATTCCGGAAAAGAGCGGAGCTGTAATAAAGTGCAGTACAAGATCGCAAAACCAATACGGGAGAGAGGGAAGAGGGGGACGCCGCCAACGAAAGCCCAGCGCACTGCATGGACGCCGTGACGTGGAGATAGACAGCGGGGCTGGTCTGGCCCACCCACTCGTCGAGTAGCAGGTGTCATTCGCTGCGCGAGTCTACTGGCGGAAGGCAAGTGTTCCGCCTTCAGCCCCGCGGTCGTCAAGTTGGTGGCTTTACCGAGGAAAGCGCGTCTTGATCGCGGAATGTCGGTTGGACTGCCAATGAGACCTAGCGGAGCATTGTTGGCTCTGGCGCTCTGGCCGCGTGTCTCTTCTCGGTGTTCATTTTCAAGGTTCGGGTTGGTAAATGTTACAAGGCGATGGCCAATGGGATGAAAATGCTGCACAGTGGGTGAGAAGACCGTTGAGGCGGCCGAAATCCCGGACGGGTTTTGAGGTCCAGAGTCCCATTTAGCGACTCTGGAGCTCAAAACGCGTCTACAATTGTGGCCGCCTCAACTATCTTCAGACCTACTGTGTGCTGTCACCCGCTTTGCCCGTCAGAAGCATAAGCATGCCAGCTTGCACATCGATCCAACCCTTTCGATTTCTCGAAACAGTATTGTGGCGACACTCGGCGAGGATGGAACTAATTGCATGATGCCGTCTGTGTGCCACACACTGCGTGCGCGCTGCGTGTCGCGGCGTTCCATATTCATCTGGACACGGCCAGTTTAGCTGCAGAATCCGCTAGCTATCATTTTAATACCATCCAGTCACGATGCCGCGATGCATAATTCGTGCCCCGCTACGCGCCGCCACGCCGGCCAAGGAATATTTTACACTTGCTCCACTCGACAATCTCTGGGTCGCATCGTGTCGCTGGGGATCCACGCGGCTACACCATTCGACCATTCCATACTCATCCAGCGTGTAAACTCGATTTCCTCCTCACGAACACATTGACTTCAGGCAAATATACGCAAAAGTAGAGGAAGAGGTCTCTAAGCTAAATGGGTGTGCGCGCCAATATGGCCTCCTCCATGAGGCGTCTTCGGCCAGCAAGTCAAATTGACCGACTATTGCAAGCACACCCGTCAGTGGGAAGAAGACTTTTCGCCTGAGGTTCCTGCGTAACGCAACAATGAGCTTCGTGCGAGAGCAAGCCGTAAACGTCGCGCGTTGCCGGCGTTACTGGCGATCGGTCCTAAAGTGCAACGTATTATTCCCACTGACTTGGACGTGACGGCCGAGGCCCGGCTCCTCCTGAAAACGAAAGGTTTCCTTCTGCGCGCCTCGCGGCCAGCAGGATCCCCGCAGACACGACACACAGTGGGCCATTGGTGCGGTCACACGTTCGGTTCGAGTCCCATTTAGCGACTCTGGAGCTCAAAACGCGTCTAGAGTTTTGGCCGCCTGCGCCGGTTCTCAGTGCGACGCGCGCTTCCCGACGGCGGATCCGGCTGCGAGGTGGTGGCGCTCGCCACTTTGTCATCCTCGCCGCGCTGCCCAAGCGCGCCCTCTTTGTGGCGAGGTGCGCCGGGCCGGCCGGCGTGGGCGTCGTCATAGCCTCCTTTGCATACAGTCCAGAGCAGTGCGGCGTCTAACCTCTAGCGGGCCGGGCGGCTGCACCGTGAGGCTGAGAGGAAGGCAGTGCACCCACCGGCCGCACGCCACGCTAGTACTGCAACGCCCCGCAGACTCATTCCGAGACTCTGTCTCTCCTCGCACTCACGGGGCGTCCCGTGTAAATATAAGAGAGCCAGAGCGACGGGAACGACTCCCAGTGTGCAGCACGAACTCGGCGCGGACCCGCGGACACGCCAGCGGCTGGCCGTCGTCGCCGAAAAGGAGATGCAAAGGAGCGCGGCGGCGACGCGTCGTTAGGGAAAGGTCATCCTCGAGACGAATCGTCAAACGCATCGCGGACGGATAAGTGTCGGGAAAAGAATAGGGCTCTGATCGGCCTGGAGGCTCAAGGGAAGGACGGACGGACGGACGGACAGACAGACAGACAGACAGACCGACAGCGCGCGTCGCTTTGGGCGGGGAGACGCGAGCGCGGCGGCGCATCGCCTCGACTATGATTACAGGCCCAACAACTCTTCGGGGACGCATTGTCACCAGGATAATCGGCTGCCTCGCGGGCCGCGCCGCGCCGCGCCGCGCCGCCACGCCCGCTCTACTCGCGTGGGCGGGGACGGGGCAGCGCCTCGTGGGGGGCGCGGCGGATTACTGCATACCACCATTCGCAGGGCGCGGCGCACAGTGGGCCAGAAGACCGGCGCAGTCGGCCACAACTCTGGACGCGTTTTGAGCTCCAGAGTCGCTAAGCAGGACTAGAACCGAACGAGCGACCCGAACAATGCATTGCTCTCCGAACGAGGAATCCATTGGTGGGGCCACGCGTCCGGTTCGAGTCCCATGAAGCGACTCTGTGCCGGTCTCCTGGCCCACTGTGCGGCGTGGCGTGGCGTGGCGGCCGGAAGAGGATCGGCAGAGCAGGGCGGGGTGGTGAAGAGCAGCGCGCTGACGGCCTTGCAGGCCGCGGAGGGCACGCAGCTCGCGACTTTATTGCAAGGTGCAAGACGAGTCCCAAGCTGGTAGTGTTTCTGTCTCTCTCGCGCCCCCACGGCACGGCTTGAGAGTGAGTGAGTGAGAGAGAGAGAGAGAGAGAGAGAGAGAGACGGAGACTGCGGCTCGGAGCCAGGCAGCTGGAAAGGTGTGGCGAGCGGCGACGCGCCGTGGGGGCAAAACACTCAAGAATGATAATCGTCAATCGTCATCAAACTTGTTGCTCTTTTTTTTGCGTCCGTTAGGAGGTATTGCAGTTTTTGAGGAATGGTGCGACAATTTCTATACGCGTTGACAGGCGAGGAAACAGTCACATTGCTGTAATGAAGAAAAAAAATTAATGGCAATGGCCGGCAGGGGAAAACATACGGGAGAATGTATGTTACCTGGGTGACCATTTTTTGCAGGTGAGGCATGAGATGAAGAAAACTGTTGGATGTAACTGCATTTGGTGATATCCAGGCCAATCTGCGTGCAAAAGAAAGTTATCAATCCCAGTGACAACACTTTCGAAGAAAAACAAATAGAAATATAACGTCATCATCAGAAATTATAGTTCCAACTCACGTATTTTTTTCGCCGATCCACCGAACGGCACGCGACACCCGCAAAACACACCCTGCGCCGAGACACGGCAGGGAAACGAGAGGAGGGCCGCCCCGCCTCGAGTTACACTTTGCATTTGAGGAACAGCCGGGCCACGCCTTTAATTGAGAATTATAAAGGACACCTGCGAAGGAACTCACACGGCGACAAACGAGAAACACGCATGCAGGACCACCAGAAAGAGGAGAGAGGAGCGGGGAGGCAGGTCGGTTTGTGACACTGAGGCACGGAACATTATTTGGACGCTGTTGCGCCTCGCACCATTATGCCGTATTGCTGGTCGCCTCTCTCTCTCTCTCTCTCTCTCTCTCTCTCTCTCTCTCTCTCCTCTCTCCTCTCTCTCTCTCTCTCTCTCTCTCTCTCTCTCTCTCTCTCTCTCTCTCTCCTCTCACTGAGCGACGCAGCGCCGGTTGGCGCCCTAAACAGTAAAACTCGAGTAATAACGCCGCCAGCTTTCTAACGCGCCGGGATGCTTATTCAATAATGACGGGCTAAA
>CM060098.1:12374973-12397473 GCA_030522485.1 Stenchaetothrips biformis
TACAACGGGTTGCCCGGCGACACACTTATCCCCCCCGGCACGCTAATGCCGGCCGTGTACGGGCGGGGCGTAGCGCGGCGTATCGCCGGGCCGTCGCCCCGTCTCTCTCGCTCTCGCGCGGCCGGGCCGGTTTGGGTGCGAGGGAGAACGGAGCACTGTGGCAGCCCTCCGTCCTTGTCCAGCTGGGCCGGCGCGGCGCTACTCCAGTGGGATCGATCTTGAGAGTCGATCTGGAGCCGGGAGATAATCTTTACTGCAGGCGAACAAACGGCTTGCATCGTGCCGAGCTATGCACGGCAAGAGAACACGCGGACCAAACCCGCGGATACTTATATTCTTTATCTGCTTTAATACGACGATCGTATGTTCTGAGATGATCTTTTTTTTTTTCCCGACCGGCTGACCTTCCCGAAAACACTTCCGCGTAGCCAGCACGGCGGCTGCAGCTCCTCATTCCGCCGCCGGCGATCCCCGGATGGTGCAATCCCTATACGCGGCGAGGACTGCGAGGGGCCGTGTTGCGTGCAAACTCTAGTACACGTGTCTCCGAAAACAAGCCGAAGGATTCGGCCTGGTGCGACGCCTAGTCAGATCCAATCAGCAAAAACAAGGCATGCCTCGCGGGGACGGCGGGCGGCTCCATTGGACACACTGTTAACAAGCTAGACGTGGGTCCGCGGTGTCCATCCATCGCGATGGAAAGCAATGCCAACGTAAACTGCCACGAAAAAGAGTTTCAAACTTGACTAAATTTTAAACCTGGTGAAAAAGAGTTGTGACGATTGCGAAGAAAACGTGGACTACGCTCCCCACGCATGTCTCTTCACAGTTTTGTATGATGGATAAGTTCCATGCTTGATTCGAATTCGGCTTTTTTATGAACCGAATTTCAGTACAAGTCGGCAAGCACCCAGACCAACAACAACGAACCGCCTCCAACGGTAAGCAAATATATAGAAAAGCAATATGAAATCAGGCTGTGGAGCATTCAGGGCCGCATCCTAGCGCTTGTGTGCCGAAAACATGAACGCGGGAACCGCGCCATGCTAATTGAACGAATCGCCAATGAATATAAAAACCCGCGGAGGTCACAAATAAAGTTGGAACACCCACAACGTGACCGCAAACTGTGCCGCACTGCTTAAATATTCTTTCATTGGTGCAAGGCACTTCAATTGAAAACTGAAACGAGAAAAAGTGAACACTTTGGTTCGCCTTGGATTTCTGTCTATTGTACAGGAAAGTTATTGTGGTGGCGCGGGTCAAAAAAGGGCGACCCGCAGGGCGCGGGACGCAGCGAGGCACAGTGGGGCCAGAAGACCGTTCCCAGGTCGGCCAAAATTCAAGACCGCTCGTTTTGAGTCTCCAGAGTCGCATTAGCAGGACTCGAACCAAATGTGGTGACCCCAATGAATGGATTCCTTGTACAGGAGAGCAAGCCATCGTTGGGATCTCACTTTCTGGTATCGAGTCCAGCTAAGCGACTCTGGAGCTAAAAACGCTTTCAAGAGTTTTTGTCCGCCTGGGACGGTCTTCTGGCCCACTGTTGCGCGCAGGGACGGCAACGCAGGGCAGGCGCTAATAGTGCACACAGTTTAACGACGCTATCTACCGGCGGTGTTTTATGCTGATTTGCTCATCGCAATTGGATGATTGACCATCCTCTCATGGCGATCGTTAAGAACCAAACGGGAAATCTGCTTCGCAGCAGATTTCGAAAAAACAACACGCCCGTCCAACGCGAGCAGGCCTAATAACCTTTTCTGAGGTAATGCCCGGAGCACTCAGCCCAAAATCCTAGACCAATCTTCCGTGAACCTGCGACACACACAATCCTCCGCCCTTATCTCCGGTCCCGGGAAAAAATGGAACAGTCCAATTTCCCTAATGGACACGGTGGGCTGGATTTGCATGCGCGTAAGGCTGTGGTATCCATGTACGCGTTGCGTGTCGTCGTGATTGCTTCAGGCGGCGGTGGCAGGGCGGAGAGCACCGCGCACGTGAGCCAACGGGAGCACACCAACCCCGGCCCCTCCCCGCCCCCGCCCCCGCCCCGCCCCGCCACACACGAGACAACGGGCGCGGGGCGGTCTGCCCGCCGCCGGCCAAAACACGGCGGGGCCCTTCTCGAAGTGAAAATGTAATCTGCTTGGCAACGAGTGGCGCGTGGGCCCCGAGCCACGTTTCGCGCGCCTGCCGCCGTTGATTTTAGTGACGCATTCTCCCTCTCTCTGCAGCGGCAGGCGCACGTCCCGCGGACGCCCATTATTTCACTATTATTTTCGCGGTCCGGGACACAGTGTGGTCAGAAGAACCGGTCGCTGCTGGCCAAAATTCTAGACGCGCGTTTGAGCCTCAGAGTCGCTAAACAGGACTCGAACGTCGTGGGAACCCCATCAATGTGATTCCTCGTTCGGAAAGCAATCCTTTGTGGTGGTGTCACACGGGCGGTTTGAGTCCTGTCCCCTGTGGACCTCAGCCGAGCTCAAAACGCGTCTAGACGCCGTCCTACTGGGGCCCACTGTGTGGGTATGAAAGATGATTGGCCCAGAATGCGTTCGTGGTTGAATTATTCTCATCACCGCCGCCCCGGTTTTTGACGGAGATTGTCTCGGGACGAGAATAAGATGATTGGGATGCGTCGTGAGAGTTATTCGCCTCATCGCCGTGTTTTTGTAATATGGCGTCCTCGGGGGAAAATTCTTGCACTTTATTGCCCGGAATGTGAAGTAAACCGGGTGTCCCACATTGGAGCCACCCGGAAAAAATTACGACCGTTGCCGCGTCCGGGACGGGCCAATCTCGCCTCGAGCCGGGGACGGCCGTGGCACCGCTGGCGCACAGTGGGCCAGCTGCAGCACGCAGGACCTTTATCAGGACCCAGTCCTTTATACCCGAGCTAGACTTCCGATCCTCATTCCAGCCGCTCAGCCTCGTGGCTTGGAAGACAGGAATGAGCGGGTGGGCCTCAGATAAGAAAATGTTGAAAACCCCCCCGAAATTTTTGACGGCCAATGTCGATACCATTTTTTATTTTATTTTTTTTTCGTAATATGCCTCTGCAAGCGACTCAATATGAACCATGTCAAAAAAGAAATCGTCATGGAGACTTGATAGACGAACCGATTTCTTTCCGGGTGGTAGGGGAAGGAATGCGCAGCCCACCGATCGTCGACAGCAGCGAGTCGATGGCGCCGACCCGCACTAATTATCACGCTGAAATACGCGAGAATTATGCAGGCCGAATCGGGTCGAGCAGGCCATCCCCAGTGGCCAGCATCGACCCCTCCAGGGAAAGCAGCCAAATCCTCACACCGTTTTTTACATTACTAGTGTATCCCAGGTTGAAAATTTCAGATTGTATTTTTACGAACGCGTGTCGTGTGCTCCCGGGTGTGGGCCGGGCGGGCCGGGCCGACCCTACCTGGGAGTCGCCGGTCACCCGGCGGCTCGGCCATCACAAAAAGCGGGCGAAACGGTGATATGTCCCGTTTAATGGGACGCGGTCAACACGTCGGGTGTGCATCTATCGGCCGCCGTGACTTATGGCCTTTAATAATTGTGGAAGTGAGTTCCAAACGATCTGGCGCGGCGAGGCGCTGCGAGGGCGGCAGGGACCGCATGCCCGGGGCTCGCGGCGGGGCGGCGGCGCTAGCTCGGCAAGTCGCTGCTGCACTAGTCCGTGCCTGGATCGGGATGCGATGCTGCACAACCGGACGCGCACCGCCATTTTACATACCGGCCAAGCGGAATCTGCGGTGGTAGCTTGTGGCGCGGCGCGCGGCTACCTGCGGGGGACGTTCGCGCGCGGGTGGCCGATTTTTCCTTTTAGCCTTTTGGTCGTCCTTGGCTGCGGAAAGCGCGACGCGTGCTGGGGTTCGGCTGTCAGCCCTGTCCGTCTGTCCGTGCCTGTCCTCCCATGTCCGGCTGGGCGGTGGTGCCGCGGCGGAGGTACACTCCCAAACTAATGCGTAGACGCAACGCACGCTCGTCCGCGCATAATCGATTCGCGGGCGCTGATATATTCACTGGCGCGACTTGCCGGCGACTGCGGCTCACGCCCGAGGTGAATAACCAACAAGTTGCGTTACGTACGCTCCGTGCCATGAATCTCTCCTGAGAGAGACGGAGTCGACAACCAATCGGAACACAGTGAGAGATGGCGGCGTCCCAAACTTGGCTTCGAGCGGTCCCAGCCCTAAGCTCGCTGATCCGCCCAGAGGGCAGCTGCGATGCTATCCACTGATCATAACGCAGACGAAATAACCGCAGTGTGAGTCACCGGCGCGAGCCCAGCCCCGTAGTGGAACAGGCCACGACCAAGGGCCACACAACATCACACCCACACACCTCTGGAAATACACGCACTCGCACGCACACACCTACTTATAACGGGCGCATCGGCTTGGCCAACCTTAAGTTCAAAGTTCAGTACAATCTACACAGTTAAGCAGATCAGGCGTCTGCAGCAGCAGCAGCAGTAGCGCAAACGTAACCACGACCTGCAACGACCGACAACAACAACAACAACAACCACCACCAGACGGTCCCGCGTGGTGAAGATCGCGGGGCGCGGCGCGTCGTGCGGGAATGAATGGAGCATGGCGCGTGGTTCGGTGGCCAACCACACCCAACACCAACACCGCAAGCGGCGAAACCAACAACAACAAGGAGCACCCGCCGCGGTTTAGCAAACATCGCGCGTGGCCCTTTACGTGTGGTTCAATCGCCGACACTACGTTGCTGCCGGCTGAACAGACCGCCGCGCCCCCGCGCCGCCGCGGGGCGTCATAGTCGGACGCAGACGCAGCTTTACGCGTCCACAGCTTGTGACCTCCTCGCCCCACAAAAAAACCCCCCTGGCGCCCTTTTTATTTTTCAGACGAGCGAGGTAATGGATACCGAAAGGGCCACAGACATGGACGTCGTATTCGGGGTAGGCACATCCATCTGACTTGCGCGCAGCCGTGTGCCGCTGGGTTATGCCTACCCTCCGCTCGGCATTGCGCTTCACAGTGGGCACAGTGCAGGCGGCCAAAATACTCTGGAAGCGTGGTAGATCTCCAAGAGTCCGGCAAACGAGGCCTCGAACCGAACGAAGGAGACCTTACCGCTTAAGATTCCCTCGTTTCAGAGAGCAATCTAATGGTGGGTTTCAACGTGTTCGGTTCGAGTCCCATTTCGCGTTCAATGGAGCTCAAAAAACGCATCTAGAGTTTTGGCCGCCTGTCCGGTGGCCCACTAGTGCGCTCCGACCACACCGCCATTCCGAGGCGATGACTCGGACTAGGTTGCCGCGAACAATCCCAGCCGTTCGCGTGCGGCCAGGGCGGGCGTGGTACAACTCGCCTGGGGGCGGTACTACTCGCCAGTAGGGCGGCGGGTACAACTCTCCATGGCTGAGCGGGTACTACTCGCCAGGGCGGCGGGTACTACTCGCCATGGCGGCTGGGTACAACTCGCCAGGGCCGGCGGAGTACAACTCGACCAGGGTCAGGTACTACTCGCCAGGTGCGGCGGGTACTAACTCTGCCAGGGCGTGCGGGTACTACTCGCCATTGGCGGCGGGTACAACTCGCCATGGCGGCGGGTACTACTCGCCAGGTCGGCGGGTACTACCCGCCATGGCGTGCGCGTGGTTTCGACGGGCGTCCATTCTTGCGCGTGCCGTGCGTGACGTGCTGGTTGGCGGTGACGGCCCACTGTGCGGCGCCGCGCTCCGTCTCTCTCGCCCGTTGCGCCCACGGGATGCCCAGTGGGTGCGAGTGAGTGACAGGGCGACGGCTGGGATTGGTGCTCGAGGTGCCTTGCCGCCGCCCCCCACCCGGTTAGCTTCGCACGACCGCGCCCCGTAAACGGGTGGCCAAATCAAAACGCAAAAGATGGGATCGGCTGTTTGTAATTCTGTTTAAGGACGCATTTTTCGCGTGGCAATAGGTGCAGCTTTAATGTTCTGTATAAGGCTACGAGCAGCAGAGATGCCATCACCGTCCTCCTCAGACAATGCGGTTGTGCGGTCATAATACGAGGCTATCTCCCCCAGAGCTTTGCACAACACATGTTATAATAATAGAGGAAAATTTCTCCGCCTCTGGGTAGTAGGGCGTCAATCATCATCTTTTTATATCCGTTTCACATCGTAATTTGAACGCGCAGTGCCAAGGCTGCCTTTGAAACGCGCCACTCTGCGCGCAATAACTGCATCGAACGGAAATCGGCAAAAAATAAAATAATCGCCACAGAAAATAATTCAAGAAAGGAAAAAAGACACGCGCCGATAAAGTGAATGAGAGCGGCCTTCTCCGCGGAGACCTGCCCCGACTCTAGTTGTAACAGATCTCGATGCGGTAACGCTTGCATTAATGCAGGTCAAGGCTCTCACAAACAAAGGGGGCACGGCACGGTCCTCCGCCGGCCAGAGGCGCCCCCCGTCCGGACGAAGAGAGAGAGAGAGAGAGAAGAGAGGAGAGAGAGAGGGAGAGAGAGATAAGAGGAGAGAGAGAGGAAGAGAGAGATAGAGAGGTAGAGAGAGAGAAGCGAGAGAGAGATTGCGTCGCGGTTGCCCGTAGAATGAGCCCGCCCCCCGGGTGGTAAATGACTGGCCCGGACGCACCCGTCTCTCATTGCACTCAACGGGTTCGCTACTCCACGTAATGCGAGAGAGACGGCCGCGGAATTCGCTCTGCAGGATGTATGGCCGCGCACGGGTGCACGGGCTCCTGCATGTCCCTGCAGTGCATAGCATCGCGCCCCCCCAGCCCCATGGAGGGCCATCTCGGCCGCCTATTGTGTGTTGAGTGTGTGAGTCCGGGGGGGGGGGGGGGTGGGGAGTGGGCTGGTGGGGGGGGTGGTCTCCTCCTTGCGGTCAAATGAAAAGACGGAAGCAACGCTGATCTTGGTGCTGTGAGCACACAGGACAGAGCTTCCAGCTCGACATCTTTAATCGGATACCAAACCCGCACTTGCTGCAACGGATCGCCCTATCATTCGAACAAGAAATCTACTGGGTAGTAACACATTCATGAAACATTAGGAAGTCATGAGGGTGATGAGAAAACACTAAAAGCACAAACAGAGCGGTCACGTCTGCCTGCCTACACCGGTCGTTTCTCCGAAGAAGGGGCCCCACGGCTGAGCCAACGGCCTCGGCCCCAGTGAGGGTTACAGCGCACAGCTGGGGCCAGAAGACCGGCCCTCTGTGCAGTCAGCGCGCGGCGCAGCCATCGCAGCCAACAAGTGAGAATAAGTGACGTCCCCGCTCCCCGAACACGGGGCCGGCCAAACATGGCGACACAAAGGGGAACTGTCCGCCGGTCAGTCCAGCGGAATTGAAGAAATGAAATCGTTCATTTTTTACGCCACCCGTGATGCCAACGTTATGTAACTGTACCAGCGCGTCCCTCGCCCATGCCCTCAACCCCCCTCCCCCCCCCCCTCCCCCCTACAGACCCCCTACCCGACTGCACCCGGGGCCGCGTATTGTCAAGGCAACCGCCCCATCCCAATGCCGACCACACCTGAACAATCAATACGCAACGTGGAATCCTGCCATATCGCCCGCGGTTTTCTTGCGAGCCGTGTTTCTCGCAGTCTCGCGTGGCAGGCCGCCGGGGCAGCCCGCCGGGCGGCAGCTGCTCCTCCGCAGGACAAGCCCATGAAGGAAGGGGCACCGCGGCGCCATCGCTTGGGCAATACCCACCGGCGGCACCCCCGCGTCCGCGTAATGAAATGTCAAGTACGGCACCCGGCCGCCCCGCCCCGCCCCGCCACGGACGGCCACCGGCCACCGCCCCGCCACACGCGGCCACGACGCCACGCTCGCCCCGCGCTCTAAGTAACAAACACAGTTTTCAGCAATTAGCGATGCGATCGCGCCTCAGTGCTCCACTACTTAGAACTAGAATGAAGACATACCCTTCGCTAGTTAGATCGGAATCGGCTAATATGCCCTCCGTTTGCGAAAAAGGGAGAGGAGGGGGGGGGTGATAATAATTTGACTTTCCGCGCACAGCAAAGGGGGATCCAGATAAGCCGAGGGTTGGCCCGCCGCCCCCCGAATCGGCCTTGCGCAAAAGACGATCTAACGAATACGATTAGGAAGAACGACTGTCGGCCGGGGCGCCGCGTGGCGTGGCGAGTGGCGCAGCGGCACAGTGGGCCGCCCGCCCGCCGCTCGCAACGCCTAGTGCGTCGTTCCATTCGGAGAACGCGAGCCTCCGAGTGAAAACAACAAGTGAGTAGGCGGAGAGGGTTTCACTCACGACGAGGAGGATAGTTTTAGCGGTCGTCCTGTTTGGTCAGTCCTGGCCGCAGCGGCGTCGCTCTCGCATCGGCCAGATTTTTGATCGATTGCGCACGTTTAGTTAGTAGTGATGGCGCCGGGCGGGACGTGGGCGCTGTACCTCATCGATCGCTTCGATTCGTTTTTTTTTCCCCGGTTTCATTTCTATTCCTTTTATTTTGCTGTTGTTTTTGTTGTTGGATTCATCTGATTGGGGACCAAAATGCGTGAGCAGTTTGGAGAAGCCTAATCGCGGTTTGTTTTTTTTTTTTGTGCGTGTGTGTGCGCGAACTCACGCAGACCTACTCCTCTCACACTCGCGTGGTCGCACTCTCTCAGACGGACACAGACACACACACACACGCACACTCAGACACACGCGCGCGCGCAGGCGCAGACGCGAGCAGGGAGGCCGAATGGTTCCAGTAGCCGCTGGAGATAAGGCACATACGGCAGAACAGGTCCGGCGGCCCCAGCGCCATCAACGGCGCGACATCCACACGACACCCTCTCCATCACGCGCACGCGGCGACATCTCATTACGGGGCGGATCCAGGAACGGGGGGGGGGGAGTCGCCAAAGTTTCCTTCCTACGAGGGCAAAGCAGTGCGACTTGTAGCCTACCTTTGAGGACTACGGAAGGCCTGGAGACGCAACCAGCGTCGGGCCGGCGCTACCCCACGCCTCGAGGGCTGCGAGTCCGGAGTAGCGCCCCGCGGCTTGCAGTTACACTGTTAGTCTTTGTCAGGCAGTAACCCGCCGTGCCGCATTGACTCTCAAGACGTGAAGGTGCTCTGCAGGCTGACTCCGAAAGAGTGCCGTACCGCTCGCACTCAATGCGGAGGAGCGGTCTGTAGCGCCGCGGGGTCGCGCGAGAGAGACAGAGCGACGAAGCACAGTTCGGAATCAGACTTCTGGGCACTACCGCCACTCGGAAAGGGAATTCAATAAGCGAGAATGCTGGTACCGACCGATGTGCGGCACTCGGGGCGGCCGCTGGTCAGCCTTCAAACGCATTCCAGCGTCCCGGCGCCGCGCGGTGCTACGCCAGTGGCTGCGTCGCCCCGCCCCGCCCCGCCCCGCCCCGACGCTGACGACTCTAAAACTACTACTGAATGGTCGCGCCGCCGGTGTCATTAGTAGTTCTCGAACCCGTCCCCCACGATGGATGGGGCCCAGTCTGCCAGCCAGCCAGCCTGCCTGCCCGGCTGGAGACTGCCTGCCCGACGGGGCGGCGGCGTGCGCGGGAGTGAGTGCAAGAATGCAGGGGGAGGTGGAGGGGAGGCAGGTGTGAGTACCAGAGTGCAGGGGTCTGATGGTGGCAAATGTTAGGACCAGTCGCAGAAAATAGAGAAGGCCACATCCACTATTACAGTGTGACGTCACTGCAAACCCAATGGCATGTTTCCACGCCACTGGACTGGCGCTTTCCAGACTACCAAAATTTAGTGTTTGCCATCCCTGGTTTCCAGATTCCTTACCAAATTTTGGCATTCCATGGAGAGCACCAAAATTTGGCGTTCCATTCCGTAGAGCACCACAGAGCAGAACGCCAAAAATTGGCACTCGGAAATAAATGCAATAACCTTGTGTGAAAAGCATTACTAGTTCACAGAAAAGAATTTTCAAAATAAAGCTTACAGGGCTAAAGAGTCCTCATTTAGATCACTGCGATTAGATTAGACTAGATCTGACTTTACAGATTATATATTATTGTCGCTGGCCTACATTGAAATCTCTTCGCTTTTGGCCAGCGATACCTGAGGCACTGGAAGGATGGTACTCACATAAACAGAATGGAGCTCGATACCGCAGAATTGCTCTCTCTCAATGAGGGGTTGACACAGAAGACAGTCGCAGTTCTTTCTCAAATCAGGAAGACTTGAGTCACCTTCTAAGGTACTCCTCATAGCTCATAGCTCTGCTCATACTGCTCATTTATCACTGATATTTTTAAATGCGCGATTCAGTGGGCCGCACCAGGTCCTCTCTTTGATAGGAAAGACCAGTATAAATGAATCAAAATTCCTACCAGTGATAAATGAGAGTATCGTGCATCCACCTCCTCAAAACGTTCTTCAGTTTACAACATTTCACTCATTTTGCGATTGCCCGAGCGCACTCTGGCCTTCCAAAAACCGTGGAACAGGTTAAAGCGTGATAGAAATATGATATCGCCAAAGCTCAGCGACACAAAATGCACAAAAAAGTAAACTAGGCTCTATACCCTAACCTCCTAAATAGGTACGGTTTCTGAAAAAGAATATATTGGTCAGCGGAATATGAAAAATTGTTTAAGGGGACATTCCTTGGCACGCGGCACGCGAACAAAGAAACGACGCTACCTGATTTATTCAGGAACCTCAATTTCTCATATTCTGTGGACTGCTCTGCAAAGAACAAAACAATAGCAGACAAACATGGCCTCTCTTAGGCTATCGAAACGTTCAAACTACAACTTTTAAGTGCATTTTGTGTCGCCGCGATCGACGATAGCGTATTTCTGCCACGCGTTGCCGTGTTTCACCACCTTCGGAAGGTCTGAGTGCGCTCGGGCCATCACGAAGTCTGTGAATGATTGTATACCGAGGAAAGTTTTGAAGAGGGCCGCGTCTTTGTGGGGTTAGGAAGCTTGAGAAAGGTCAGACTGTCTGCTGTGTCCACCCCTTATCAGGACAGAGTGATTCTGTGATAGCAGCTTCATTCTGTTTATGTGAGTACCATTCCTGACGAACCTCTCTGTGCTGCCATGTTCCGTTGCGTGCTCTGCTTGCGTTCGGCTGCTCTTGGATGGGGATCCGCCGCATTCTACGACCGATTTTTTTTTTCCTTCTCTGAAGCCGCGAGATGGATATCGCAGCCGTTTTTCGTGTCAGGTTCGGTTCGCGGTCCGCGAGGTGAAGCCGAACGGGCCGAACATCTTATTAGCGTGGACGCCCCGCCCCACTCCACCCCACCTCACCCCGCCCCACCCCGCCGCGGCCGGCGCACCGCGTTGACGCTAATCCGATTTTCGACGGCGTTTCTCGCGTCGCTGTAGTGTTGGTTGGTGAAGGCGGGCGAGCTCGTTCCGCCGACTAGGCAGGCAGCGCGGCGCGATCCATCTTGGGCGGGGGCGGGGCGGGGCGGGGCGGGGCGGGGCGGGGCGCGGCAGGCCAATCCAGCTTGACCCGTCCCGTCCGTCAGGGTCCCGTCCCTGCCGGCGTGCGTCCTGCCGTCGTCCTGCCAGGGTGTCTCGTCCACGTCACCCGTTTTCGTCCTCCTCGCTGACTTGATCAGCGGCCAAACCGCGCCCCGGGTTTCCCTCCCGCTAGTGTGAGGCCCTGTCCGCCCTGTCGGCTACCGCGCGATGACGACGCCTGCACCGTAAAACCGTTAAAAAGAAAGCGCCGCCCGCGCCGGGAATCGAACCCGCGCCGCTCCTCGCAGTGTTGGGCCGCGGCGGGCGGCTTGCTCTTCGCGCACACGGCGTTGGCCGTGGCGGATGGGCCGCGAGTGTGCCGCGCCCTCTGCCTCCCTCGCACTGCCCGGCCCGCGGCCGCGAGTGGGACAGACCGAGCGTGTTCGGAAGCAGTCCGCGGGCGGCGCGGGCACGCCCGCCTAGTGGGGCTCCGGCAGAGCCGCCGCGGCAGAAGTGGTAGTTCTGCCAATTTAATGGGCCATATTTGGTGGGCTTGTGCTGTCGGACAACGCCAGGCTGACCGCGGCGGACCGCACCGGCAAGCATCCCATCCGTGGCAACCACCGCCCCGCCCCGCCCCGCCCCGCCGTGCGGCCGAGCTACAGTCGGTCGCACAGTGGGCCAGAAAACCAGCGCATGCGGCCGAAGCTCTAGACGCGTTTTGAGCTCCGGAGTCACTGAATGGGACTCAAACCGCACGTATGAACCCACCAATGGGTTGCTCTCCGAACAAGGAATCCATTGAAGAGGTCACACGTTCGATTCGAGTCCTGTTTAGCGACTTTGGAGCTCAAAACGCGTCTAGAATTTCAGCCGCCTGCGCGGTCTTCTGGCCCACTGCGCCACAGTCGGCCGGTCCAGTTGTTACTGCCGATGATAACTGCGGCGTCCGAAAGAGAAGCAGCTTTTCGTCGCGGCCAGGGTTCCAGGCGACTTTTTTTTTCTGCCGCAGTTAATGCCAAAGACAATCGCCGATAAATCGGTATCATGGCGCCGATCATCCGGAGTGGAGACACGCTGGAGTAATTAAATTGATGGCGGAGTCACAGCGCGAGGACGAGGGCCGGTCCACGGATTACCATGCTAAGTTATTCGGCCGGCCCGCTTCCGTTGACTTGCTTCTGGCCCACTGCGGGATGGAGGCCTATAGGCCCTGCCTGTAGCACCGTGCTGGAGCCATGGCTGGAGTCTCGGCTGGAGGTAACAATTATCTCCATTCCAAACTTTTAACAGGACACACTTCCTAGTGCACTCAAAACTAGATATGCGCAGTCGACCTGGCTGCAATTGTAATCAATTTCTTCGTTCCGCATCTCCTAGTTTCTCCTCACTTGTTCCTCTTGTCGCTCCAAGCAACAGTCACTGATAATATTTCTGTGCCTCCCCGGTATCAGTCGCGGTTTCGCCTGATTAATTCCGATGCGGAAGCTTTGAGCCAACGCGCGCGCTCCCCGCCGCGAGTTCCTGCAGGCTGGCACCAAACAGTGCCTGTCACGCACCCTGTCCTCTCTCGCCCCTACCCTGATCGCTCGGGTGCCTGAGAGAGACAGAGATGGCGTCGCTCGGCGGACTCCGGCCGTCAGGCAGCGCGCAGCCTGGCGAAGCGCCGCGAAGCAAACCGCGAAGCACGCCCACAGCGCGGTTAATCAATAAACCGCCTAGTAAGCGATCGCCGGCAAATGCCGGGCTATCGACAGTCAAAAGTACTCGTCAGGGGAACGCGCGCATGCGGACGGGAGGAAAACCAAGAGCCGCGCGACTTTTTCCTGGCGGCGTCAGCTGCCTCAATGCTCACTCAGTGGTCGCTCCTCTCTCTCTCCCTACTCCTCTCTCTTCTCTCTCTCTCTCTCTCTCTCTCTCTCTCTCTCTCCCCGCAATTGTAAACTCCTCCATTAAAAAACATTTGAGAGAGGACCCTGGAAGTGAGTGTGCGGCTCCGGGACCCCAGATTCACCGGGCGGTGGCCGTTGGGGTCGCTGGTCGGCGGCGACGTGCCGGCTGGCCCACTGTGCTGGCGCACGGCCGCGGCCGCGTCCACCACGGGGAGGTGCGCGCCGTACGTAGCGTTCGCGCCGTGAAAAGTAAGTGCACGCTTTTATTGAGCTCGTGATTCGGTCCGCCTTTCTGCGCGCCGCACGCGGCCGCACGCCAGCGGGGCGATTCCGAACGGTCTCTCTCGCAGCCGTGGGGCGTTCCGGTCGGTGCGAGGGAGACACAGCGGCGGGGATCGGCCTGGAGGGCGTCGCGGCGCGGCACTTTTTTACAAGGACCGCCGCCACTCGCTGCACTCGCTCTGCTGCTGCTGCACGCTCATGCCGTCTGTCTCTCTCGCACTCGAGGGAAGTGCCGACGGGGCGCGAGGCGCCGTCGCTCCGTGTCGTCGTCGTCGTCGTCGAGACCCTCGTGTCGGACACGCGTGCATGCCCTGTCATTGTGACACGCGCACCGCCACTTTCACGGACGCCATCAACAAGTGCCAGAAGAACTGGGCGCCTTTTGCATGGCCGCGTCGTGGCTGCGTCGCGCCGCCGCCTCGCTGGGGGGGGGGGGGGGGGGGGCGGAAAGTAGAGCCTCCCAGAGCTCGGAAGGAAGGTGTCACTTCATGCACGTGTGCCGCGCGAGAAAGAAACGGATTACTTGTGATAGGAGCAGAGGGTGTTGCCATGACGACGAGAGAGCGACGCACCACTATCTGAATCTAATGGGACCCCGTCGGCCGGCACATTGAACCACGCGCAACGAGTTGCACAATGTCCCCAGCGACGGCGGGCCGAGAGACCTCAACGCGTGGCGCGGAGGGCGGCAGCGTTGGTGTCGGTTGGGTTGCCTACCCTCTCCTCCGCGGGCGCACGGCGATCCGCCCAACGCCAAGGCAACTGATTTTTTTCAAACTTTTTTTTTAAATTTAATGACACGTTTCAACGCCAATTTGAATTTTTTTAGTGTTGAGTCTGTAAACAAAATATCCCTCAACGCCGCAATTGTTAGGGAAGTTGAATGAAGCCTTTTCCTAGGCGTTCCTTTTACGTGCGTAGCCTTGCCCCCGGGGCCCCACCCGCGCCCCCAGCTTCAGAGCGACTTCCGCGGCGACCGGCAGGAGCTGCATCCAGGACATCCAGGAAGCCTTTAATAAGGATTTAATTACCTGCTCAGCGTGAGTGTGGCCGCACATTGCAAGGGCAGGCGGTCCCTTTATGTCGACAACAGTGGAGCGACAGCCTCGAGCACTGGGAAAAAAAAAGAAAGGTGTAAGAAGACTCAAGTGTTGTTGCCACTCGGAGAGCAAATCCTAAGTTGTGAAGAAGATGCCTTGGTCTTAACGTACTCGAAAATAACACTTTGCAAAACCCACTTTTGTTTTTCTTGTCGATGGCGGCTTTTTCATTCCGCAACGAACCGACTGCTACTTTGATGAGGCGCGGCCGCGGCCCCCACAGCACAGTGGGCAGGTGAGGGCCCTGTATTGTTGACGGCACGGCGTGCGCTTGCGAGCGCGGCACGGCACGGCCGCGGGGTCGTGGCGGAAGGGAGCAGGCAATGCCGTAAACGCTTGATTAATGAATATGACTTCGCAGGTCGACAGGCTGCATCTAGGCTGCAGCCAGTCGATTCACACACACACACACACACACACACACACACACACACACACCACGAGGCTGCCGCCATCTGTGCCGAGCCGCGGCTGTGGTAGTGCACCGGGCCCCCGTGGCGTGGCGCGGCGCTGTGGGACGCCCCCCGTGCCAAAGTGTCGTGAGACCGTTTTTTTTTCTCCCCTCCTTAGTGTCACGTATGGATCTCTCTGCTTGGGTACGCGTTAAGTCCTGTCAGCAGTACAGCAGTGCACCAGCGACCGCCGAATAAAGTCAATGGGTAAAAAAGTATGGATCAAAAAAAAAAATCTTGAAAAATAAAAACAAGAAAAATTATATTTTCTGAACTAATAAGTCATTTTCTTTAATTTTTTTTGTGCGGTGCTGTGGCAGTTTGACACAGCCGTTGTTCGAGCCAAAAGTACGTCTTGGCGCGCTGCGGCGTGGCGCAAGCCAGCGGGTGCATCTCGGGGGCCACACTCGTGACGTCACAAAACGTTTAAAACGAAACGAAATGTCAGCGGGCTGTGGGTGCACTGTTATCGCCCTGATTGTCCTCCTCCTCCTCCTCCCATAAGCCGACGACGCGTGACGGTCGCGGTGGCGCAACGAGCGGCGGGTTCGAATCCCGGCGGTGTCGCTGCACGCCGCCGGACAGGGTCGGCTCGGGTCAGGCGGCGCGAGATCGCTGCAGACACACGCCGCCGGGACAGGGCCGCCGGACAGGGCCGCCGGGACACAGTGGGCCAGACGACCGGTGGAGGCGGTGCGGCCCCTGTGCGGTACAGGGCCGCCCTCGGGGCCGCCGCGGCCCAAACATTGGCCGGCGTGTCCGTCATGATAAGCCCCTCACGCCCGCCGCAGCGCGTTCGCAAACTCCCGCGCACGTTGCACCGCGAGACAAAAAAAAAAAAAATGGCAACAAAACAGCGAAGACAACTTCTGGCGGCTCTTGCTCGAATTCACACACGTGGATCAAGATGCCTCCCACGCAAAAGTGTTTAAAGAAAAACGTAAAAAAAAAAATCAGTTAAAAGTTAAATACAGCTTTACGTGACGACTTGATTTTGAAAGTTCCACAGCAAACGGCGCTCACACGTTTGCTCCTAAGACCGTACGAAGTCGGGGAAGCGCGGTCGCGGGTGTCTTACTCGGCGATGCATTAAATGCATCAAATCATGCCTTAAATGTTTTAATGAGGTGCTGAACGGAAGGCTGGCGGCGCTGGCCCGCTGTGGGTCTGTGGTGGCGAAGGGAGCGGCCAGCGGCGGCGGGCCCTCGCGGGGTCAGCCCGCTGCAGCGCTGCACGCACGCCGCTACAAACACTGTGCGCGCGCCGTCCGCGGCGCCGCGTGGCTCTGGCTCGATGAGGAAGCGTATTGTCCGCCGATGCGATGGCTTCCCGCCTGGTAATTAAAAGCCGGCCTGGAAAATGACTGTGCAAACCACCCCTCTCGCGATCGGCCGCGTGATAGGCTCAGACTCAGCGCTATGCCGCCGCACAGTGGGCCAGAAGACCGGCGCGGGCGGCCAGACGCAGACGCGCTTTGAGCTCCAGAGTCACCTAATGGAACAAGAACGAAACTAGTGACCCCACCAATGGATTCCTCGTTTAGAGAGCAATCCATTGGTGGGGTCACACGTTCGGTTCGAGTCCTATTTAGCGACTCTGCAGCTCTAAACCCGTCCGAGATTAAGACGGCCTCCTCCGGTCTTCTGGCCCACTGTGCGCCTCAGGGCTCGGCTGCACTGCCGCTTCTGACCGCCGCCACGCAGACGATACGCAATGGACGGTGTATATGGGTCCGGCCGGCCAGGACCGCCCCGAGATGTTAATCGGCAGACAAGAAACTCGGCCGGCCGATCCCATCATCACACCAGCGCACTGCATGCCCGGTCAGGACGCTGCCAATGACCAACTTCTTTCTCTCCTATTTTTTTTTTTTTTTTTTTTTTTTTTTGCATACGTAGTGGGTGGCGGTCAGTGAGATGGTAAAAGAAACGAAAACACACACACACACACACACACACAAACAAACAAACAAACAAACAAACAAACACACACACACACACACTCAGAGCAATGCATTAAGAAACTTTTTTTTACCACAGAAGTAAATATGAGGCTCATAGGTCTCTTTGTTGACACTTTGGGCCCGTGCGCATGCGTGTTGGTCCCGAACGGAACCGCCAGCAGCGCCAACGGGCCTGCCTGCCTGCCTGCCTGGCTGCGGGCTGCCTGCCTGCCCGCCATTCAAACAAGACACTCTGATTAGTTAATTAGGAGATTCTTTGGCCGCGCGCGGACAGGCGGGCGAGCTTTGAGCTGCCACGGCGGCGCGTCCCGCGGTGACGCCTCTTGTTCGCGTCGTTTCGAATAATAACACCGGCCGCGCGTGGTGCGCCTGCGTCTCTGTTCCTTTCCGTCTGCTGGGGGTGCGATTACGAGACAAGGGCGCTGGGCTGGCGTTGTTCTCGTCCCAGCCCTCTGCCCTTGCATCTCGCAGGGCACCTCACTTTGTGCAACATCACACACACACAGCTTCAGAAACTGCGTGTGTTAGTGTGCTCTCCTCCGTGTGAGAGCGTTGGTGTGTGTGTGTGTGTGTGTGTGTGTGTGTGTGTGTGTGTGTGTGTGTGTGTGTGTGTGTGTGTGTGTGTGTGTGTGTGTGTGTGTGTGTGCTCTGGCACGCTTATTGGAAGCCGCAAAAGGTGTTTGTGGCACAGCGGCAGGCCCCGCCTCCTCGTGCCCGCCAGTGTCCACGCCATTACGCCCCAATGCAGTGCAGCGCCCCGCGGCCTTTTGCGCCGCGCGCACTAATTATATTAATGGTGTGTCGCGTGTGTCGCAACCAGCCGCTTCTCCCCGCCTAAAGGGCAGCCCCGGCCAGGACGAAGGGTCCTCGGGGAAGAGTCGTCGATTTTGCTGTTGAATGCCGTCGGTTTTACGACGGTGTGTGAGTCGCCGTAACACACCTCGTGAACCAAGACAACATTTCAAAGTGTAGGCAAGGTTGGTTTACATGGCAGAATGATCGAGACCGCTACGTCGTCCTGCAGGGTAGAGCCTCGTTGACGGCGGTGCTCCCCGAAGAGCGGCGGAGATGTGCGTCCGGGAACGCGACCGAATCCCGATCTGAATGTGAATAATCTGTGTGGCTAAAGAGGCGACCCTTGAGACGGAACCGCCCCGCCACGCGCGCGCGGGTAGCGGATGCAAGCAGTGGCAGGCGGGGCGCGGACCGCGACGGGGGCAGCACTGACAGCCAGTCCATCTTACTCGCGGCCGGCCGGGACGGGACGCGACGGGACGTTCTAAAAGCACATGCAGTGGAGGACTGTGGGCGCGCGGGCAGGCGGGGGCAGTTTCTCTCTTGAGAAACCCTCTTTGCCCGCTAAAGTCGTCGTCGGCGCGACGGAGCCATGCGGCCCTGCGCCTTGTCGAGTCACCGCGCGTCTTGTAAATGCATGTATGCCGCGTCAGTCAAAACGCGAACGGCATGGGGCCGCGCGCTGGACGCCGCGGAGTCCGGCTCCGTGTTCCCAGGCAGCGTCCCCACGGCCCGCCACGGCCTGGGCCAGCACGTCCTGCCCCTGGGACTCTATTTCGGTGACTCATCGTCCACGCACGGGAGCAGGAAGATGCACTAAGGACCCGCGGCACGTTCGCGCGGCGCCTGGCAGTAAACACGCGGGCTTCATGTCCAGGCCGGGCGGCCAGAACGGGCGGCCAGACTGGGCAGCCAGGCGGAGCCGCGCAGGCATGCCAATCTGATAAATAAGGTTCGGTAGTGCGCGGCCAACAGTTTATTGTTTTGTTGGCGGCATTGTCTCGCGGCCCGCGCGTTGCGTGTGTTGTTAAGCCCTTAGCGGGGGTGGGTTCTTTAGTTTTCTTCGCGGCGGAATAGATTTTCATTGCACCAGTGAACTTACAAGATGACGGCAATGTGCTCGAGTCCTTGGGCACAGCAAGCTCCTAGAAGGGTCCGAGGTTGTTCCGACCATGAGTGACCATCTCAATGACCGTCCGTCTGAGGCGGCAGGGCTTGAGTGCGGCTCGACCGCTGCGGTGAAGTCTTCTTCCGCACGCGATCACCGACCCACTTCACACCCGGACGAGTGGCGGCACGCTTTTGTGTTTTTTTTATCAATGGCAATAATTGGGAGGATGAAAGGGAGACTCCGGCAGCAGCGAGAAACGGGCCAGTTTTCCAATTCGGAGAACCCCGCTCATGTCTTCATTACGGATCGAGAGGCGGCCGTGTGACACGCGGAGTGACGAGCTATGCGTGACAAAAGCGTCACGAGGTGCGTGACACGTGTCATGTCACCGCGACCTTTAAACAATGTGACGAATCACGTCGACGTCACGTGAGGTTGGACGATCGGCAAGTCACAGAATTTTGCCCCTGACACACCGCGTGACATCCCTCGTGAGGATCAGTGTGACGTGCTGCGTGACGTGCTGCGAGACGGGCCGAGAGCCGTTGGACGCGTGGTCGTGGTCCTTGCCAATCACAGCCCACGCTGGAGAATGGAGTCCGGAATACTGATGAAGACGAGAAGAAGACCCTGTCTGATCGCAGCAACACGACACTGCTCGCATTCCAGCCTTCCTCGTCTGCATCAGCGTCCGGCCAGCAGACTGATCTCGCTCGCTCTCTCGCTCTCTCTCTCTCTCTCTCTCTCTCTCTCTCTCTCTCTCTCTCTCTCTCTCTCTCTCGCTCTCTCTTCTCTCGCTCTCTCTCTCGCTCTCTCTCTCTCTCTCTCTCTCTCTCTCTCTCTCTCTCTCTCTCTCTCTCTCTCTCTCTCTCTCTCTCCTCTCTCTCTCTCTCTCTCTTTTCCTGCCCAGGGCGGCCCGGGCCAAGGCTCGGGGTCGCGGCCTCGCACTTTGGGGACATCTTTAGTGCCGCGTGTGTGGCTACGTCCGCTGGTTCCCACGTCGGCTGGTAGGGCATCCCGCAGGCAGGCCGCGCGCGGCATTCCGTAGAAAGTCGGCTGGAGCGTACGAGGGCAGGACCACAGGGTCTCTTCTGTTTTGGGGGTTTTCCGCGTAGAAAATTTTATCTCACGTCACCATGCAACGTCAGCAGTAGATCTCCCTCATCATCGCGGGTTGCATTGCTGATGATTCGGGCTCAGTCACGAGCAAGCTGGCCAGCGAACACGAGAAAGAGGACCAGCAACTTCGGGGACTCAAGATGGGTGGCCCGAGACCATGTCCCTTGTCTGTTCTGTTCCTCTCCTGAATACCGACCGCAAAAAAGGCGGTTCGGTAAACACACACACACACAAGGCGAGGCACAAAAAAGCAGTGTTTTGCAATGACGCGCATGTCGCCCTAGTTGGCCTCGGCCCGGCGGTCCCTCGGCCGCCCTGCCATCCCGCATGGCCGGCCTTGCATCACATTCGATGACACGGCAAAGTCAAAGGCTGGAATTGTGCTCCGGATTGTGAGGCCTCGCGGACCTCCTTGCAGGCCGCCTCGCGGCGCCGCGGACCCGCCGAGGACGCGGTTATGAATGGGCGGCGGTCGTGCGCATAGACGCCGCCGCGCCCCGCCGCGCCCCGGAACCCCACAGGCCGCCGCCGCCAGCCGCTAGGCGGCAGCACCGGCCAGCGGCGCCTCGAAAAGCAAGCAGCGGGCGCAGCGAGGTCGGGGCCTCCAGGACCTCGTCCAGGACCTCGTCCAGGACCTCGTCCAGGACCTCGTCCAGGACCTCGTCCAGGACCTCGTCCAGGACCTCGTCCAGGACCTCGTCCAGGACCTCGTCCAGGACCTCGTTCAGGACCTCGTCCAGGACCCCGCCATGGTGGACGACGACCGGGTCCGACGCGGTGGTCCAGGGTCGCGTTGGCGTGGCGGCGCCATGCGCCGATGGTAATGGAGAAATTAAACTTACGCCCACGTCGGCGGACAATTATGATCAAAGCCGATCGATGCAAAGCAGCGGAGTGAATAAATATTCCTATGAAGCCTCCTCAGCGCGGCGCCGCGCGACACTAA
This sequence comes from Stenchaetothrips biformis, assembly GCA_030522485.1. Classification (NCBI taxonomy): domain Eukaryota; kingdom Metazoa; phylum Arthropoda; class Insecta; order Thysanoptera; family Thripidae; genus Stenchaetothrips; species Stenchaetothrips biformis. Next base: position 12,396,036 of record CM060098.1, read on the forward strand.
ATGCCGAGGCTATTATGACGGATGTTGCGTGGCGGACAACACCGCGCGCAAAACGAGGATAAAGTAAAACAAAAAAAACATTGCGTGTTTTTTTTTGTTTTTTTTGTTTTGTTTTTTAAGTTAGTTAGTTTTTAAACAGGTCCCGTTTGGCAGACGTGTGCATCAGAGCTAATCTTCAGGTGAATTATCAATAGTGTAGGACGATTTGTGTACACACAGTAAAAAGTCCGCGAAGCATCGCTCCGCTGGGATACCTCACGCCCTTCGGATCCTTCGGAGCAACACGACACGCACCACTGCAACGAACGGCTGCCCCGGCCACTGCGCTAGTCGGGCCGGCCCACCCCGGATTGCAGCTACCCAAACATAAATTGCGGGGCCGGACAAGCAAGCTGAGGCTGACGGCCGGTTCGGTCCGGCCCGGCATCCTCCTCCCACTCACCGGCGGGAAAACAAATGGCCTCACCGCTGCAGGGCCTGCGCTGCCTGTGCCCTGGGCCGCCGCTCCCAACGGCTCCCTTTACAGTAAATCGATTTCGTGTTACGATTCCCCTTTGCATCGCGTGGCGGTGCGTGACGGCGTGCCACCTGCCGAGGACCGCGTCGTGCCCAGCTGCAAATCGGGGCCGGCCGGGCTGGAGGGTACATAGTGGTTTGGCGGGGCGCTCCGCTCGCGCCGCTTCGCGGGACCGTGTTGTGAGCGTCCACTCGCAGTGCCGCCACGCCTGGCCACGCCCCACTCCACGGTCAGCGGACCGCTCGGCTCGGCCCCGGGTCCCGGCTGGGCTCGGCCGCGCGCCGCCGCTCCGCTCGGATCCGTTCCGACGGGGATTTGTTCCACTCCAACTCCTGCCGCTGTGCTGCCCGGCCCCCGCGCCCTGGTGTCCTCGTGGGGTCCGTCCGGGAGGGTGCAATCCCTCGGGGCAGCGCCCAGTGGGCAGGCCAGCCCACTCTCCTTGCGGTGGTGGCGCCCCCAGTGCCGCCCCCTTCACTCCGCCCTTCCTACACCACCTCACGCTGACCGGCGGCCAGGCCTCACTCTGGAAACCTTACAAACTATTTAAGCCTTACGAAGTAAGGCAGCTTCATAGAACAAAGTATTTTGACCATACGTAAGCTTACAAAGAAGATAGTTCGCAATTTACGAACTTTTTCTTCGTATAACAAAGTAAATTAGTTTGTATTATGCTCATAGTACTTCGTAAGGTTTTAAGCGTGCTCGTAGTCGGACACTGACTTGTGGCATGTCCCGCCCGTGACCCCAGAGACATGTGCCCGTGACTCGACCGTGACGTGTTATTCCTGCGGTCCAACCAATCGAACACTCTTTTGGCACACAGCGGAGAGCGGGCCGGACAAACGGCCGGCCGAGGCTCTCAGTGGTGAGTCAGCGCTGCCCGGCAGGTCTCTGCGCGGCGCGGGCCGGCGATCTGCCATG
>CM060098.1:12402473-12409990 GCA_030522485.1 Stenchaetothrips biformis
GTTGGACGCCATGCTCGCCGTGAAGCACGGGAGGTCGGCGTGCGCCGCCCCGCCTGGCCCTGGCCTGGCTGCACGCTTTGAGCGGATCGCACAGACCGGCCGCAGGGGGTGGTGCTCATTGCTGCCCACTGTGCTGGAACGGGAAGACCATTGCAGGCATCTGGATCAAGGGCTGCATGGCGGCAGCGCGGCAGCAGTACCGCCACCACCACGCTTTTTTTTTTTTTTTGTGCGCAACGTTTGCGTTACTTATTGTCTCTCTGCGAGGAAGCTGAACTGGCGATGCTGTGTTCGCGCCAGAGGGAAAACACCGGACTGGATTGCAACCACCAACCCCTCCGCCCGCCAGTCCCACTCGCAACCAAAAAAAGAGAAACAATCGCAATAACCGGCGGCGCCGGGTGTCGAACCCGGTCCCGGCGATGACACTTTACGGCGGGCTAATGACGAGCGGGGCGCAAGTCACCGCAGGGCACGGCGGCCTGACCGTAAAGCCCAAAGCGCATTACATAATGACCCGACATGAACCGTCTAAGTAATGCCCTTGTTTTTACCGCGCGCATAGACGAGTGGTGCGCGCCTTCACCCGGAGGGGGGGGGAAGGGGGGGGACGGCGGCGCGGCGAGCAGTAGTCGTCGCCGTCCGCGTGATATATGCCTGACAAATTAGCGCCCGGGAGCGGCTCCAACACGACGCGCCCCGCGCCAGCAGCGCCAGCACCGCCTCTTGGGCCTGCGGAGTGCTGCTCTGCTGCGCTGCCGCGCTCTCGGCCGGCCGGCCGGCCCGTGAGTTAGGGGGCCCCGGGACGCGGGCAGAGATGAGCCGGCTGGGGCGCCGAGGTGTAAGCGTCGGCTGCGGCGAACTAGCTTGTACGTCAGAGGTCCCAGAGCACAGTGGGCCAGAAGACCGGCGCAGCCGGCCAAAAGTCGACACGCGGTTTGAGCTCCGGAGTCGCTAAATGGGACTGGAATTAGACTCGTGAGCCGTCCCAGGCGTTTGGAGAGCAATCCATTGGTGGGGTCCTCACGTTCGGTTCGAGTCCCATTTATTAGCGACTCAAAACGAGCTCAAAAGCCGTCCGGTCTTCTGGCCCACTGTGCAGGGCGTGCGACGCACAGTGTAGTGCGTTAGCTGCGCATTGTCCCCGCGCTGCGCCACTGGCACGGCCCCGTGGGGGGGGGGGGAGACGCAGGGTGGCCTGGTCCGGCGGCGCGGGCGGCACAATGATGCTTGACGGAGTGCCTCCGTTGGCAGTGGCCGTCGCTGCATGTTCCTCGGTTCCACGGTGTTCCTCCTTGCAGTCGTCATGAATATCGACCGCCTCCGCCCACGCCCTTCATTAAGGCTGTGTCGCCGCGGCCCTTGGCACACTATGAGGTCGGGGAGACCCTTCGGGGCGGGGCGGGGCGGGGCGGGGCGCGGTGGCCGCGGAGGTCGAGCAGCAGGGCCGAGACAAGGCGGCCCAATCAAGAGGGCGCTTCGCGTGGCAACGCCTCGGCTGCACCTGTAAAGCACTTGGCGAGTGCGTGATCTCTTCATCCATCACACCAGACCGGGCTGGGAAAATCGCGGGGCCCCCTCCTCTCTCTCTCTCTCTCTCTCTCTCTCTCTCTCTCTCTCTCTCTCTCTCTCTCTCTCTCTCTCTCTCTCTCTCTCTCTCTCTCTCTCTCTCTCTCTCTCTCTCTCGTTGCAGCTGATTGCGGCGGCAGGACCACCCATCGCACTGCATGCAAAGGCCGCACACGCACGCACGCGTAGCTGCTGCAAGTGTGGGGCGGTTAGTTAGCGGGACGAGCTCCTCCTCCTAATACGGCGACCCGTGATGGAAGCCAGAGCAGCAGTCGCCCCGCCTCCCTCGCACTCCACCCCAAGGGTGCGAGAGAGACAGAGAGGCAGTGCGGAAGCAGCCGGGGGGCTTCTCCCGGACCGAGAGACGTCGTCGTTGTTTTGAGTGATTGCTAACAGTGGCCGGCGGCGGCGCGCGTCCTGAAGAAGGGTCCTGAAAGCGAGGCGCCTCGGCCGCGGCCAGCGCGCTCTTTGACGGCGGCCAGCGCACTGTGTCTCCATCCGTCGCGCCGGCATATTCGACAGTTGCTCGGCTCGGGAGGCGGACGCGGTATGCAGCGACACCGCGGATGACGCCTGACTGAGCGACAATGCGATCGAGGCGAGGCGAGTTCGGGCGGAGACTTGCACGCACGCGGCGGGGGAGTGCCACCCAATGGGGAGACAGAAGCCTCTCAATGCAGCAGAGTTAGTTCAGAAAAAAGCGCTGCATGGATCCGAAGCGATTGGTTGATCACTGGCCACTGGCCATCACACGCAGGCTTTTTCTTATCCAATTTTTTTTTTTTTTATTCGTTTTTCAATGTGTGAATGGTTACGACTCCGTGTCATCCGGCCTTGCCCGGTCGCGAGGGCGAGGCCTGCCCCCACTCTGCCCTTGAGAAGGGGCCACGCAACGCGTCGCGGCCTAATTGCTGATTCGGCGTTTGGCGCTGCGCTCACACCGCACGCTGGGCCAGAAGACCGGCGCAGGCGGACAAAACCTCAGACGCGTTTTGAGCTCCAGAGTCGCTGAACAGGGTTAAACCGAACGTGTGACCCCACCAATGGATTCCTCGTTCGGAGAGCAATCCTTTTGTAGGGTCACACGTTCGGTTTGAGTCCCATTCAGCGACTCTGGAGCTCAAAAACGCGTCTAGAGTTTCGGCCACCTGCGCCGGTCTTCTGACCCGCTGTGCGCCGCTACCGCCGCGCCCCCGGCGTGTTCCAGAGCACGCCGTCTCACCCCGAGATGGCCCCGACCCGCCAGACGCGGGCCAATCCGGTGCAGCGTGACTTGAATAGGCTATAAATTACAATCAGCGAAGGTGATGACACTGCCAGGCCAGCGGCCGCCTCGCCCCGCCACGCCCCGCCACGCCCCGCCACGCGACTGTGAGATCATTAGCTGAGGGCAACACCGCGAACCGCGTGAACCGCTCCGACCGCACGCACGCAACGCATGGCGAATCTCGTTCAAATACACCGGTACGACGGTTAAAACTAGAGCGCAACGTCTTTAAGTTATACCACCAGTCAGTTTTACGGGACGCGCGAACTCGCCAAACCGTTGTTCGGAGCCAAAGACCTTGCACAGTCCAACGACATGGTCGCCGGAAAATCCCTCCATTATAAATGTCAAAATAGAGCTTCGCCTCGTCTGGCCGCCCCACGCCGCGACCGGTGCCGCGTGTGGGACATGGGAGTCGCTGCGGCGGGCCGCGGCGTCAAGCCGGTCGGCTGCCATCAATCTGGATCAAAGCCTAGAGATGGCGGGGCGTGGTGGGGCGGGGCCGGCCGGCGGCGTGACGCTCTATGAGAGGCTTAGCGAACCATTCACGGATTTCCCACCGACCTAAAGAGCGTGTCCAACGCCCACCGAATGCGAATTGAAGGGAGACAATGCTGTCTGTCGGCTGCCGCCTGCCGCCCCGGGCCGGGCCGGGCCGGGCTGCGACTGCAAGAGCCGAGCCGAGCCGAGCCGAGCCGGGGGAGAGCGCGCGTACCGAGAACGAAAGCCCGGCCGAGCGCTGAGCCGATCCCTGCAGAGCTTTCGGTCCCAAAGCTCTCTGCTCTGGTTCGCCGTGTCATTACCTTGGTAAACCACTTCCTGCCCTGCGCTGCGTCGCGCAGTGTCGCGCGGGGGGGGGGGGGGGGCGCCCGGGCGGCGACTCGGCACGAGCTGGACGGAGTCGTAATAATCCTATTGCCGGCAAGTGGCGTGGCGGTGAGGACGGCGCTCCCGATCACGGTCCTACGCGCATCCTGCTTACCTCTCTCTCTCTCTCTCTCTCTCTCTCTCTCTCTCTCTCTCTCTCTCTCTCTCTCAGTGTTAGCGTAAATACGTTATGCCTCCCACGGGCCGCCCGTCTCCATTTCTGTGTTCTCCTGAGTGTCATGCGTATCGAGCGGGCCGCGGGAAGCAGTCGGCGACAGGCTGACCCGGACCGCCAGCCCGGGCTGCCGTTGCGCTATGCACTGGCCGAGTTCTGCTCCGAGCACTCTGAGACACAGGTCTAGGACTTCATTTTTCAAGGGAGGTGTAAAGCTGGGGCAAAGGGGCATCTTTGCCTACCTTCCGCGCGGCTTTATCCAGTTCAAGAGAGTGAGGGGAGGGGGGGGGAGGGTTGAGCTTCTACCTCCCGCGCGCGCGCGTGTGCGAATGCCCGCGAAGGTTAAAATGTAATAACAGTCGAAAAACGCAGATACGAACGGACGAGGGGGCCACCACCTCGGGAATCTTGTGTACAACTTGACTGGTAATCTCCGGTGCACCATGCCGTAATCACGTAATCCTTGATAAAATTCTGTCATTTTCTAACGTTTTCGAACCAATTTTCCGAAATTTTACGGGGAATCCCAAGTAAAATTCCCGTAATCCCGTAATCTTGTGTACACCTGAGATGCGAGTGGTGGCCCCCTCGCGAACGGAGGTGCATGAACTGCGGCAAGCAGCCCGTAAGAAGCCGTGTATACAGCAGCCGGGCTGCATAAGGGTCCATGGCTCGCTCCAAGTTCGCCCGCCTTTCCTTTCAGGTGCGTTGCTCCACAACGCACAGTGGGCCGACATTATATAGCCATCCGGCTGACGTGGGATCAGGCGAGATAGGCGACAAACAAAGGGCCGGCTGGGCCGCCTTGAGCGCGGCGCCCTGAGTGAGGCGTTTGGCAACGCGGGCGGGGCGGGGCGGGGCGGGGCGGGGCGGGGCGGGGCGGGGCGGGGCGGGGCGGGGCGGGGCGGGGCGGGGCGGGGCGGGGCGGGGCGGGGCGCCCCGCGGGAACCTCTAATGAGTGCGGAGATGCCCATGCGAGGGCCCGCCCCGCCCAGGCACGCCCCAATGAAAGCCAAGTGATGTCCGGACGAAAGCGCTGCACAGTGGGCAAGGAGAAGGGCGCAGGGGGCGAAAAATTCCAGACGCGTTTTGAGCTCCAGATTCGCTAAACAGGACTCGAACCGACCGTGTGACCCCACCAATGGATTGCTGTCCGAACGACCACACGTTTGGTTCGAGTCCTATTGAGCGACTCTGGAGCTCAAAACGCGTCTAGAATTGGCTGCCCCGTCTGCTGGCCCACTGTGCGCTGCATCGCCTCGCGTGAGGCCCGTCTGACGGGGCGTGGCGGGTGTCTCCGGCTGCAGCCTATCGCATTGTCAGTCATCTCTAAAAGGATCTTGTTCCGTGTCCCACATCCAGCTCGCAAAGGCGCCTGGGCGAAATTTGTGGCAAATACAACAGAAATCGTGCACATTCCAGCACATTCCAAAAATTTATTGTAGCGCACAAAATTGTTGAGCGGGTCACCCCTCATTCCTGTTTCCTCCCAGAGTGGCATGACCCCCCCGACGCTCATCGGAGGCCAGTCGAGTCGATATGGCATTGCTTGGCAGCCTTTGCAGCCTTTGGCGTCCGAACCAATAATTCATCAACGCAACACAATAATGTTGCGGCACACGCACCAACAAATGGAGGGGGCCGCGGGGCGCTCTTGGTCCGGCCAGCCTTGCGCGGCACGGCACGCCTCGCCACGCCTCGCCTCGCCACGCCACGGCGAGCTGCTCTGCAAAAGGTCGCTCCAAATGTCGACCTGCCCATACAGCTCGGTGCGCGGCGGTGCGCGGCGGCGCGCGGCGGCGCCCAGCCCAGGCGTCGCCGTGGAGTGCGCGTGGTCGCGTGGCGCGGCACGGCGCGTCGCCACTCTGCAGACGCGCGCAGCGACGCCGCGCAGGGCGTGGAGGAAATTGATGAACGCCGCTCAAGCTGCGCGCTGCAGCCGCCGCACAGTGGGCCAGAAGACCGCGCAGGCAGCCAAAAATTTAGACGCATTTAGAGCTAAATGGGACTCGAATACCGACCGAGTGACCCCGCCGGTGGATTCCTCGTTCGGAGAGCAATCCATTGGTGGGGTCACATGTTCGATTAGAGTCCCATTTAGCTAGTCTCGATCCCCAAACGCGTGTAGAGTTTTGGCCGCCAGCACGGTCCTCTGGCCCACCGTGCGCCGCCGTTGCTCAATGCGTCACATCTTTTGGACGACGCCGGGCTGCGCCGGGCCGGGCCGCCCTCGTAATGATCTAGTGCCCCGCTGCAGCGCGCTGGCCACTGGGCGGGGAGGTTGGAGGGGAGGGGGAAGGTACCTGACCCATAATTCAAAGGGCCTATCCTGCCGCGCGGTCCTGCCGGTGCCAATGAGCCCCAGTAAGTGGGCCAAATAGCCGTGACGGAGTCGTGACGGGACGGAGTGCAGTGCGGCCTTGGCGTCCCTTGTCGCTCTCCGGGCCGCGGCCCTGGGGACCCTGGGGGCCCTGGGGGCCCTGGACTGGGGCCCAACCTGCGCGCGCAGCGCAGTGGGCCAGAAGACCGGACCAGGCAGCCAAAATCCCGCGGACGCGCGTTTTGAGCTCCAGAGTCGCTAAATGGGACTCGAACCGAACGTGTGACCCCACCAATGGAGTGCTCTCCGAACGAGGAATCATCCACTGGTGGGGTTACACGCCCACATGATTTTTTCCAGAGTCTTCACGTTGTGCATCGCGACACACACGCGTGGCCCATCCCCCCCGTCCCTGCTACTTGATTCGGAATAAAAGGTTTGTGGCTTTTTAACGTTTTCTCTCTGTTAACGGGCGGCCGGTTTGCGGGGCTTTCGCTGAGGAGGCCAGGGCAAACAGGGCTGGGCTAATGAGAGCTTCGTCCTCACAGTGGGCACGACACGACGGCGCGGCCAGCCACCGTACAAACGAGCTGCCGGCCGTCCCTTCGGTTTATGCTTTATCGGGCGAAATAAGGCATTGCGCGACCGACGTAACACTCGGCCGCGCTCACACCTGTAGCCACACTGTAGCGCCAGCAGCGGGACTTTCAATGCACACGAAAGCGAAACTCGAAAGGCGGAGTGCGAAATAAATATGCTCATTACCCGTTAGCGCACGTTCCTTGGCGGCGCATTTAAAACGAAACCAACTGACACAGCGTTGCTGTCGTGGCGTTACCGCACAGCGCTGCTCCGCTGCACCCGCCACTGCTCGCGTGTGTTTGACCCGCGGTGCACTGAAGTTTTTAAAATAAAATAAAATAAAAATGGTTTTATTTGTTTCTTGTGCTGCATGACTCAGGATGTCCTGGCGGTCCGCCGTGTCTCCGGCGCGCTCCGTGGCCTTGACATTTCAAGAACCACGTCGCCTCGCCACACACGGAGTGCCGCGGCCGTGGCCGAGGCCGTGGCCGGGGGTGCCTCTGCCGCCATGCGTCTGCTGCAGTGGGATTTACTGCGGTGACGCCGCACAGTGGGCCGGGCGTGGCCACCCGAGCGTTTTGTCTTATCGTACCGAAATTCGGACACCATCACAACGGCTAGTTTTCCGCCATGTAACAACTGCTATTGCTCTCCGAATTAGGAATCTATTGGTGGGGTCTCACGGTTCGAGTCTCATTTAGCGACGACTCAGGAGCTCAAAACGCGTTTGAGTTTCG
>CM060098.1:12410990-12423490 GCA_030522485.1 Stenchaetothrips biformis
CGCTCCTCGCAGTGTTGGGCCGCGGCGGGCGGCTTGCTCTTCGCGCACACGGCGTTGGCCGTGGCGGATGGGCCGCGAGTGTGCCGCGCCCTCTGCCTCCCTCGCACTGCCCGGCCCGCGGCCGCGAGTGGGACAGACCGAGCGTGTTCGGAAGCAGTCCGCGGGCGGCGCGGGCACGCCCGCCTAGTGGGGCTCCGGCAGAGCCGCCGCGGCAGAAGTGGTAGTTCTGCCAATTTAATGGGCCATATTTGGTGGGCTTGTGCTGTCGGACAACGCCAGGCTGACCGCGGCGGACCGCACCGGCAAGCATCCCATCCGTGGCAACCACCGCCCCGCCCCGCCCCGCCCCGCCGTGCGGCCGAGCTACAGTCGGTCGCACAGTGGGCCAGAAAACCAGCGCATGCGGCCGAAGCTCTAGACGCGTTTTGAGCTCCGGAGTCACTGAATGGGACTCAAACCGCACGTATGAACCCACCAATGGGTTGCTCTCCGAACAAGGAATCCATTGAAGAGGTCACACGTTCGATTCGAGTCCTGTTTAGCGACTTTGGAGCTCAAAACGCGTCTAGAATTTCAGCCGCCTGCGCCGGTCTTCTGGCCCACTGCGCCACAGTCGGCCGGTCCAGTTGTTACTGCCGATGATAACTGCGGCGTCCGAAAGAGAAGCAGCTTTTCGTCGCGGCCAGGGGTTCCAGGCGACTTTTTTTTTCTGCCGCAGTTAATGCCAAAGACAATCGCCGATAAATCGGTATCATGGCGCCGATCATCCGGAGTGGAGACACGCTGGAGTAATTAAATTGATGGCGGAGTCACAGCGCGAGGACGAGGGCCGGTCCACGGATTACCATGCTAAGTTATTCGGCCGGCCGCGCTTCCGTTGACTTGCTTCTGGCCCACTGCGGGATGGAGGCCTATAGGCCCTGCCTGTAGGCAGCCGTGCTGGAGCCATGGCTGGAGTCTCGGCTGGAGGTAACAATTATCTCCATTCAACTTTTAACAGGACAGCACTTCCTAGTGCACTCAAAACTAGAATATGCGCAGTGCGACCTGGCTGCAATTGTAATCAATTTCTTCGTTCCGCATCTCCTAGTTTCTCCTCACTTGTTCCTCTTGTCGCTCCAAGCAACAGTCACTGATAATATTTCTGTGGCCTCCCCGGTCTAGTCAGCGGTTTCGCCTGATTAATTCCGAGGGAAGCTTTGAGCCAAGCGCGCGCTCCCCGCCGCGTCCGCAGGCTGGCTCCAAACAGTGCTGTCACCCCTGTCTCTCTCGCACCCTGATCGCTCGGGTGCGAGAGAGACAGAGTGGCGTCGCTCGGCGGACTCGGCCGGCAGGCAGCGCGCAGCCTGGCGAAGCGCCGCGAAGCACCGCGAAGCACGCCCCGCGGTAATCAATAAACGCCTAGGAAGCGATCGCCGGCAAATGGCCGGGCTATCGACAGTCATATGTACTCGTCAGGGGAACGGGCGCAGGCGGACGGGAGGAAAACCAAGAGCCGCGCGACTTTCTGGCGGCGTCAGCTGCCTCAATGCGCACTCAGCCGTGATTCTCTGGCTCTCTCTCTCTCCCTTCTCTCTCTCTTATCTCTCTCTCTCTTCTCTCTCTCTCTCTCCCGCAATTGTTAAACTCCTCCATTAAAAAACTTTGGAGGGAGGTATTGGGGAAGTGGAGTGTGCGGCTCGGGGACCCCGGATTCACCGGGCGGCAGGGCGGTGCCCGTTGGGGTCGCTGGGTCGGCGGCGACGTGCCGGCTGGCCCACTGTGCTGGCCCACGGTGCTAGGGCACGGGCGCGTCCACCACGGGGAGGTGCGCGCTCGTACGTAGCGTTCGCGCCGTGAAAAGTAAGTGCACGCTTTTATTGAGCTCGTGATTCGGTCCGAATTTCTTGCGCGCCGCACCGGCGGCCGCACGCCAGCGGTGCGATTCCGATCGGTCTCTCTCGCAGCCGTGGGGCGTTCCGGTCGGTGCGAGGGGAGACCACAGAGGCGGGGATCGGCCTGGAGGGCGTCGCGGCGCGGCACTTTTTTACAAGGACCGCCGCCACTCGCTGCACTCGCTCTGCTGCTGCTGCACGCTCATGCCGTCTGTCTCTCTCGCACTCGAGGGAAGTGCCGACGGGGCGCGAGGCGCCGTCGCTCCGTGTCGTCGTCGTCGAGACCCTCGTGTCGGACACGCGTGCTGCCCTGTCATTGTGACACGCGCACCGCCACTTTCACAGACGCCATCAACAAGTGCCAGAAGAACTGGGCGCCTTTTGCATGGCCGCGTCGTGGCTGCCGTCGCGCCGCCGCCTCGCTGGGGGGGGGGGGGGGGCAGGGGGGCGGAAAGTAGAGCCTCCCAGAGCTCGGAAGGAAGGTGTCACTTCATGCACGTGTGCCGCGCGAGAAAGAAACGGATTACTTGTGATAGGAGCAGAGGGTGTTGCCATGACGACGAGAGAGCGACGCACCACTATCTGAATCTAATGGGACCCCGTCGGCCGGCACATTGAACCACGCGCAACGAGTTGCACAATGTCCCCAGCGACGGCGGGCCGAGAGACCTCAACGCGTGGCGCGGAGGGCGGCAGCGTTGGTGTCGGTTGGGTTGCCTACCCTCTCCTCCGCGGGCGCACGGCGATCCGCCCGACGCCAAGGCAACTGATTTTTTCAAACTGATTTTTTAAATTTAATGACACGTTTCAACGCCAATTTGAATTTTTTTAGTGTTGAGTCTGTAAACAAAATATCCCTCAACGCCGCAATTGTTAGGGAAGTTGAATGAAGCCTTTTCCTAGGCGTTCCTTTTACGTGCGTAGCCTTGCCCCCGGGGCCCCACCCGCGCCCCCAGCTTCAGAGCGACTTCCGCGGCGACCGGCAGGAGCTGCATCCAGGACATCCAGGAAGCCTTTAATAAGGATTTAATTACCTGCTCAGCGTGAGTGTGGCCGCACATTGCAAGGGCAGGCGGTCCCTTTATGTCGACAACAGTGGAGCGACAGCCTCGAGCACTGGGGAAAAAAAAAGAAAGGTTGTAAGAAGAACTCAAGTGTTGTTGCCACTCGGAGAGCAAATCCTAAGTTGTGAAGAAGATGCCTTGGTCTTAACGTACTCGAAAATAACACTTTGCAAAACCCACTTTTGTTTTTCTTGTCGATGGCGGCTTTTTCATTCCGCATACGAACCGACTGCTACTTTGATGAGGCGCGGCCGCGGCCCCCACAGCACAGTGGGCAGGTGAGGGCCCTGTATTGTTGACGGCAACGGCGTGCTGCTTGCGAGCGCGGCACGGCACGGCCGCGGGGTCGTGGCGGAAGGGAGCAGGCAATGCCGTAAACGCTTGATTAATGAATATGACTTCGCAGGTCGACAGGCTGCATCTAGGCTGCAGCCAGTCGATTCACCACACACACACAACCACACACACACACACACACACACCACGAGGCTGCCGCCATCTGTGCCGAGCCGCGGCTGTGGTAGTGCACCGGGCCCCCGTGGCGTGGCGCGGCGCTGTGGGACGCCCCCCGTGCCAAAGTGTCGTGAGACCGTTTTTTTTTCTCCCCTCCTTAGTGTCACGTATGGATCTCTCTGCTTGGGGTACGCGTTAAGTCCTGTCGGCAAGTATTTACGCTTGCACTGCACCAGCGACCGCCGAAATAAAGTCAATGGGTTAAAAAGTATGGATCAAAAAAAAATTCTTGTAAAATAAAAACAAGAAAAATTATATTTTCTGAACAAATAAGTCATTTTCTTTAATTTTTTTGTGCGGTGCTGCGGCAGTTTGACACAGCCGTTGTTCGAGCCAAAAGTACGTCCTGGCGCGCTGCGGCGTGGCGCAAGCCAGCGGGTGCATCTCGGGGGCCACACTCGTGACGTCACAAAACGTTTAAAACGAAACGAAATGTCAGCGGGCTGTGGGTGCACTGTTATCGCCCTGATTGTCCTCCTCCTCCTCCTCCTCCCATAAGCCGACGACGCGTGACGGTCGCGGTGGCGCAACGAGCGGCGGGTTCGAATCCCGGCGGTGTCGCTGCACGCCGCCGGACAGGGTCGGCTCGGGTCAGGCGGCGCGAGATCGCTGCAGACACACGCCGCCGGGACAGGGCCGCCGGACAGGGCCGCCGGGACACAGTGGGCCTGACGACCGGTGGAGGCGGTGCGGCCCCTGTGCGGTACAGGGCCGCCCTCGGGGCCGCCGCGGCCCAAACATTGGCCGGCGTGTCCGTCATGATAAGCCCCTCACGCCCGCCGCAGCGCGTCGCAACTCCCGCGCACGTTGCACCGCGAGACAAAAAAAAAAAATGGCAACAAAACAGCGAAGACAACTTCTGGCGGCTCTTGCTCGAATTCACACACGTGGATCAAGATGCCTCCCACGCAAAAGTGTTTAAAGAAAAACGTAAAAAAAAAAATCAGTTAAAAGTTAAATACAGCTTTACGTGACGACTTGATTTTGAAAGTTCCACAGCAAACGGCGCTCACACGTTTGCTCCTAAGACCGTACGAAGTCGGGGAAGCGCGGTCGCGGGTGTCTTACTCGGCGATGCATTAAATGCATCAAATCATGCCTTAAATGTTTTAATGAGGTGCTGAACGGAAGGCTGGCGGCGCTGGCCCGCTGTGGGTCTGTGGTGGCGAAGGGAGCGGCCAGCGGCGGCGGGCCCTCGCGGGGTCAGCCCGCTGCAGCGCTGCACGCACGCCGCTACAACACTGTGCGCGCGCCGTCCGCGGCGCCGCGTGGCTCTGGCTCGATGAGGAAGCGTATTGTCCGCCGATGCGATGGCTTCCCGCCTGGTAATTAAAAGCCGGCCTGGAAAATGACTGTGCAAACCACCCCTCTCGCGATCGGCCGCGTGATAGGCTCAGACTCAGCGCTATGCCGCCGCACAGTGGGCCAGAAGACCGGCGCGGGCGGCCAGACGCAGACGCGCTTTGAGCTCCAGAGTCACCTAATGGAACAAGAACGAAACTAGTGACCCCACCAATGGATTCCTCGTTTAGAGAGCAATCCATTGGTGGGGTCACACGTTCGGTTCGAGTCCTATTTAGCGACTCTGCAGCTCTAAACCCGTCCGAGATTAAGACGGCCTCCTCCGGTCTTCTGGCCCACTGTGCGCCTCAGGGCTCGGCTGCACTGCCGCTTCTGACCGCCGCCACGCAGACGATACGCAATGGACGGTGTATATGGGTCCGGCCGGCCAGGACCGCCCCGAGATGTTAATCGGCAGACAAGAAACTCGGCCGGCCGATCCCATCATCACACCAGCGCACTGCATGACCGGTCAGGACGCTGCCAATGACCAACTTCTTTCTCTCCTATTTTTTTTTTTTTTTTTTTTTTTTTTTGCATACGTAGTGGGTGGCGGTCAGTGAGATGGTAAAAGAAACGAAAACACACACACACACACACACACACAAACAAAACAAACAAACAAACAAACAAACACACACACACACACACTCAGAGCAATGCATTAAGAAACTTTTTTTTACCACAGAAGTAAATATGAGGCTCATAGGTCTCTTTGTTGACACTTTGGGCCCGTGCGCATGCGTGTTGGTCCCGAACGGAACCGCCAGCAGCGCCAACGGGCCTGCCTGCCTGCCTGCCTGGCTGCGGGCTGCCTGCCTGCCCGCCATTCAAACAAGACACTCTGATTAGTTAATTAGGAGATTCTTTGGCCGCGCGCGGACAGGCGGGCGAGCTTTGAGCTGCCACGGCGGCGCGTCCCGCGGTGACGCCTCTTGTTCGCGTCGTTTCGAATAATAACACCGGCCGCGCGTGGTGCGCCTGCGTCTCTGTTCCTTTCCGTCTGCTGGGGGTGCGATTACGAGACAAGGGCGCTGGGCTGGCGTTGTTCTCGTCCCAGCCCTCTGCCCTTGCATCTCGCAGGGCACCTCACTTTGTGCAACATCACACACACACAGCTTCAGAAACTGCGTGTGTTAGTGTGCTCTCCTCCGTGTGAGAGCGTTGGTGTGTGTGTGTGTGTGTGTGTGTGTGTGTGTGTGTGTGTGTGTGTGTGTGTGTGTGTGTGTGTGTGTGTGTGTGTGTGTGTGTGTGTGCTCTGGCACGCTTATTGGAAGCCGCAAAAGGTGTTTGTGGCACAGCGGCAGGCCCCGCCTCCTCGTGCCCCGCCAGTGTCCACGCCATTACGCCCCAATGCAGTGCAGCGCCCCGCGGCCTTTTGCGCCGCGCGCACTAATTATATTAATGGTGTGTCGCGTGTGTCGCAACCAGCCGCTTCTCCCCGCCTAAAGGGCAGCCCCGGCCAGGACGAAGGGTCCTCGGGGAAGAGTCGTCGATTTTGCTGTTGAATGCCGTCGGTTTTACGACGGTGTGTGAGTCGCCGTAACACACCTCGTGAACCAAGACAACATTTCAAAGTGTAGGCAAGGTTGGTTTACATGGCAGAATGATCGAGACCGCTACGTCGTCCTGCAGGGTAGAGCCTCGTTGACGGCGGTGCTCCCCGAAGAGCGGCGGAGATGTGCGTCCGGGAACGCGACCGAATCCCGATCTGAATGTGAATAATCTGTGTGGCTAAAGAGGCGACCCTTGAGACGGAACCGCCCCGCCACGCGCGCGCGGGTAGCGGATGCAAGCAGTGGCAGGCGGGGCGCGGACCGCGACGGGGGCAGCACTGACAGCCAGTCCATCTTACTCGCGGCCGGCCGGGACGGGACGCGACGGGACGTTCTAAAAGCACATGCAGTGGAGGACTGTGGGCGCGCGGGCAGGCGGGGGCAGTTTTCTCTCTTGAGAAACCCTCTTTGCCCGCTAAAGTCGTCGTCGGCGCGACGGAGCCATGCGGCCCTGCGCCTTGTCGAGTCACCGCGCGTCTTGTAAATGCATGTATGCCGCGTCAGTCAAAACGCGAACGGCATGGGGCCGCGCGCTGGACGCCGCGGAGTCCGGCTCCGTGTTCCCAGGCAGCGTCCCCACGGCCCGCCACGGCCTGGGCCAGCACGTCCTGCCCCTGGGACTCTATTTCGGTGACTCATCGTCCACGCACGGGAGCAGGAAGATGCACTAAGGACCCGCGGCACGTTCGCGCGGCGCCTGGCAGTAAACACGCGGGCTTCATGTCCAGGCCGGGCGGCCAGAACGGGCGGCCAGACTGGGCAGCCAGGCGGAGCCGCGCAGGCATGCCAATCTGATAAATAAGGTTCGGTAGTGCGCGGCCAACAGTTTATTGTTTTGTTGGCGGCATTGTCTCGCGGCCCGCGCGTTGCGTGTGTTGTTAAGCCCTTAGCGGGGGTGGGTTCTTTAGTTTCTTCGCGGCGGAATAGATTTTCACTGCACCAGTGAACTTACAGGATGACGACAATGTGCTCGAGTCCTTGGGCGCAGCAAGCACCTAGAAGGGTCCGAGGTTGTTCCGACCATGAGTGACCATCTCAATGACCGTCCGTCTGAGGCGGCAGGGCTTGAGTGCGGCTCGACCGCTGCGGTGAAGTCTTCTTCCGCACGCGATCACCGACCCACTTCACACCCGGACGAGTGGCGGCACGCTTTTGTGTTTTTTTTATCAATGGCAATAATTGGGAGGATGAAAGGGAGACTCCGGCAGCAGCGAGAAACGGGCCAGTTTTCCAATTCGGAGAACCCCGCTCATGTCTTCATTACGGATCGAGAGGCGGCCGTGTGACACGCGGAGTGACGAGCTATGCGTGACAAAAGCGTCACGAGGTGCGTGACACGTGTCATGTCACCGCGACCTTTAAACAATGTGACGAATCACGTCGACGTCACGTGAGGTTGGACGATCGGCAAGTCACAGAATTTTGCCCCTGACACACCGCGTGACATCCCTCGTGAGGATCAGTGTGACGTGCTGCGTGACGTGCTGCGAGACGGGCCGAGAGCCGTTGGACGCGTGGTCGTGGTCCCTTGCCAATCACAGCCCACGCTGGAGAATGGAGTCCGGAATACTGATGAAGACGAGAAGAAGACCCTGTCTGATCGCAGCAACACGACACTGCTCGCATTCCAGCCTTCCTCGTCTGCATCAGCGTCCGGCCAGCAGACTGATCTCGCTCGCTCTCTCTCTCTCTCTCTCTCTCTCTCTCTCTCTCTCTCTCTCTCTCTCTCTCTCTCTCTCTCTCTCTCTCGCTCTCTCTCTCTCGCTCTCTCTCTTGCTCGTTCTCTCTCTCTCTTGCTCGTTCTCTCTCTCTCTCTCTCTCTCTCTCTCTCTCTCTCTCTCTCTCTCTCTCTCTCTCTCTCTCTCTCTCTCTCTCTCTCTTTTCCTGCCCAGGGCGGCCCGGGCCAAGGCTCGGGGTCGCGGCCTCGCACTTTGGGGACATCTTTAGTGCCGCGTGTGTGGCTACGTCCGCTGGTTCCCACGTCGGCTGGTAGGGCATCCCGCAGGCAGGCCGCGCGCGGCATTCCGTAGAAAGTCGGCTGGAGCGTACGAGGGCAGGACCACAGGGTCTCTTCTGTTTTGGGGGTTTTCCGCGTAGAAAATTTTATCTCACGTCACCATGCAAACGTCAGCAGTAGATCTCCCTCATCATCGCGGGTTGCATTGCTGATGATTCGGGCTCAGTCACGAGCAAGCTGGCCAGCGAACACGAGAAAGAGGACCAGCAACTTCGGGGACTCAAGATGGTGGCCCAGAGACCATGTCCCTTGTCTGTTCTGTTCCTCTCCTGAATACCGACCGCAAAAAAGGCGGTTCGGTAAACACACACACACACAAGGCGAGGCACAAAAAGCAGTGTTTTGCAATGACGCGCATGTCGCCCTAGTTGGCCTCGGCCCGGCGGTCCCTCGGCCGCCCTGCCATCCCGCATGGCCGGCCTTGCATCACATTCGATGACACGGCAAAGTCAAAGGCTGGAATTGTGCTCCGGATTGTGAGGCCTCGCGGACCTCCTTGCAGGCCGCCTCGCGGCGCCGCGGACCCGCCGAGGACGCGGTTATGAATGGGCGGCGGTCGTGCGCATAGACGCCGCCGCGCCCCGCCGCGCCCCGGAACCCCACAGGCCGCCGCCGCCAGCCGCTAGGCGGCAGCACCGGCCAGCGGCGCCTCGAAAAGCAAGCAGCGGGCGCAGCGAGGTCGGGGCCTCCAGGACCTCGTCCAGGACCTCGTCCAGGACCTCGTCCAGGACCTCGTCCAGGACCTCGTCCAGGACCTCGTCCAGGACCTCGTCCAGGACCTCGTCCAGGACCTCGTCCAGGACCTCGTTCAGGACCTCGTCCAGGACCCCGCCATGGTGGACGACGACCGGGTCCGACGCGGTGGTCCAGGGTCGCGTTGGCGTGGCGGCGCCATGCGCCGATGGTAATGGAGAAATTAAACTTACGCCCACGTCGGCGGACAATTATGATCAAAGCCGATCGATGCAAAGCAGCGGAGTGAATAAATATTCCTATGAAGCCTCCTCAGCGCGGCGCCGCGCGACACTAAATGCCGAGGCTATTATGACGGATGTTGCGTGGCGGACAACACCGCGCGCAAAACGAGGATAAAGTAAAACAAAAAAAACATTGCGTGTTTTTTTTTGTTTTTTTTGTTTTGTTTTTTAAGTTAGTTAGTTTTTAAACAGGTCCCGTTTGGCAGACGTGTGCATCAGAGCTAATCTTCAGGTGAATTATCAATAGTGTAGGACGATTTGTGTACACACAGTAAAAAGTCCGCGAAGCATCGCTCCGCTGGGATACCTCACGCCCTTCGGATCCTTCGGAGCAACACGACACGCACCACTGCAACGAACGGCTGCCCCGGCCACTGCGCTAGTCGGGCCGGCCCACCCCGGATTGCAGCTACCCAAACATAAATTGCGGGGCCGGACAAGCAAGCTGAGGCTGACGGCCGGTTCGGTCCGGCCCGGCATCCTCCTCCCACTCACCGGCGGGAAAACAAATGGCCTCACCGCTGCAGGGCCTGCGCTGCCTGTGCCCTGGGCCGCCGCTCCCAACGGCTCCCTTTACAGTAAATCGATTTCGTGTTACGATTCCCCTTTGCATCGCGTGGCGGTGCGTGACGGCGTGCCACCTGCCGAGGACCGCGTCGTGCCCAGCTGCAAATCGGGGCCGGCCGGGCTGGAGGGTACATAGTGGTTTGGCGGGGCGCTCCGCTCGCGCCGCTTCGCGGGACCGTGTTGTGAGCGTCCACTCGCAGTGCCGCCACGCCTGGCCACGCCCCACTCCACGGTCAGCGGACCGCTCGGCTCGGCCCCGGGTCCCGGCTGGGCTCGGCCGCGCGCCGCCGCTCCGCTCGGATCCGTTCCGACGGGGATTTGTTCCACTCCAACTCCTGCCGCTGTGCTGCCCGGCCCCCGCGCCCTGGTGTCCTCGTGGGGTCCGTCCGGGAGGGTGCAATCCCTCGGGGCAGCGCCCAGTGGGCAGGCCAGCCCACTCTCCTTGCGGTGGTGGCGCCCCCAGTGCCGCCCCCTTCACTCCGCCCTTCCTACACCACCTCACGCTGACCGGCGGCCAGGCCTCACTCTGGAAACCTTACAAACTATTTAAGCCTTACGAAGTAAGGCAGCTTCATAGAACAAAGTATTTTGACCATACGTAAGCTTACAAAGAAGATAGTTCGCAATTTACGAACTTTTTCTTCGTATAACAAAGTAAATTAGTTTGTATTATGCTCATAGTACTTCGTAAGGTTTTAAGCGTGCTCGTAGTCGGACACTGACTTGTGGCATGTCCCGCCCGTGACCCCAGAGACATGTGCCCGTGACTCGACCGTGACGTGTTATTCCTGCGGTCCAACCAATCGAACACTCTTTTGGCACACAGCGGAGAGCGGGCCGGACAAACGGCCGGCCGAGGCTCTCAGTGGTGAGTCAGCGCTGCCCGGCAGGTCTCTGCGCGGCGCGGGCCGGCGATCTGCCATGCATTACAGCCACGGCCATCATCGCCCTGCCGCTCCACAGCCTCGCCGTGTCCTGTCAAATCCGTCCCGTCTCAGATTTCACTTCTTCGGCGTCACTGATCAAATTCACATTCCCGCCAGGGCCCTGCTTCTTCGCATTCCCGACGGAGGAAATTTTGTTGTTGTTGGGCGCGCCTCCAGCGAGAGCACACGGGCTGGCCCTGCCGCCCTGCGTGCCCTGCTTGCACAAGCCCTGGCAGGCCGCTCTCACAGCGGGAGGAGGCGCCACCCAGGGGCGTAGCGCAGGCCGCGTGGCGCAGGCCGCGTGGCGGGCGTGGCGGTGTGACCGATGGCCGGCCGCCCCGTCCGTCTCCCCGTTTTACGTGTCGGCCCGTGCAGGATTCCCATCTGGGACCGTCTCTCGCGGCCTCGCCTGCAGCCGGCCCGGCTTGCAGCACCGCGCAGCACCGCGCAGCACCGCGCTCGATCCGCCGTGATATTCGACACGCGAATATTGTTCCGTGCACGGCGCGGCAGGGCGTGGCAGGGCAGGGCGCGCCGCAGACCTTTCCTCTCCATTCGCTGGGTATCGTGAGCCGCGCCGCACCGTGTGTTGTTGCGACAGCCGTGCCCTGCCCACTGTGCCCTGCCACACCGCGCCGCAAGCTCCGTTTTGGAACGAGCGGAAAACCGGACAGGCAAAACAAACAGATGGCCCCGCCTCGTCACGCCAAGAAGAGGATCCTCGCAGCAGAGGAGTCTGACGGTGCGCCGGTCCTCTGGCCCACTGTGCGGCGTGCACCGCGCCGGGCCGGGCCGGGCCGGGCCGTGTTGCCCGCCAATGAGATGCGCTTCACGCGTGTCGGATTGACAGCGCGTCGTGTCGTGTATGGACTAACGATTCAATTTGGCGAGTCTCGCCGCCACGGCGCAGTCAGACGCAGTCGGACGCAAGTCCTCCGCGCCGGGTCCACGACGCGGTGTCGGGGGTGAAGCGCTGTCAGGTCGTACATCAGGCCACACTGCAGCCAACACAGAGAGAGAGAGAGAGAGAGAAGAGAGAGAGAGAGAGAGAGAGAGAGAGAGAGAGAGAGAGAGAGAGAGAGAGAGAGAGAGAGACAGAGAGAGAGAGCCATCGCCTCCAGCACTGGAGCGCAACATGCCTGCGAGCGAGCCGCATGCAGTCACTGGTCACGCCCTCAGGCTCGCAACCTTACTCACTTCTCCTTATTTTGACCCGACGCGACTTTTGCAATTTAAATATGGCGCGCTCGGTGTCGGCAGTGGGTTGGCAGCGCCGCCTCCCTTTACCCGTTTCACTGCGCTCCGCTGGTGCGCCTGTCAGTGTGGGTACAACCCCGCAGAAACGGGGGACGCTACTTTCGCGGCAAAGTCTATGGTTGTCAAAATTTTATCAAGGAGACCGAAAATGGGACGGACTGAATGGAATGACTACGGTGGAATCTGATCGGCCGAACAACTTTTTATTTTCGGCAGACGAAACGAGATTCTGGTGCCGGTAGGCGCGGTGCGGGAAGAACCGCCCGCGAAGGTAGGCAAAGAGTCTTCCTCCAGCGCGCGGGTGCAATGCATGGCTGCCTGCCCGCCGACTCACAGGCGCCTCGGGACGCCAACTGGAGTTGGAGACACTCTGGGACTCTGACACTGACGTGCGATCCACAACACGAA
>CM060098.1:12425990-12708951 GCA_030522485.1 Stenchaetothrips biformis
ACTGTGCAGCACGAGTGGTGCAGAAAGAGGTGGCAACAGCAGCAAGCAGCGTATTGGAAAGAAAAAAAAAACTTAACGATCCATAATTGTGGCGCCGGACTTCGCGACAAAGTCTAAAGAATGTGACAGAAGTTGACGTTCAGACTTGAGGGATACCTCCCCGCATTAAAGCAGAGCGCTGTCGAACGCGAAAGCTCGAGAACATGCTGGACATTCTCTGAGTTGCACGCGCCTCTCCCAATCCCGGCGCAGCATTCCCCCGCGCGTCCTACGGGGGCTCTGAAGCTGCAAAAAGCCTTAGAGGCATTTAGCTGCTTTGGCGCTTCAAGCATCCATTCTCCTTTTAGTGCGCGCTTCTTGCTGCGCGGTTCGTCCTTAGCTTGTGGGGCGGGGCGGGGCGGGTGCGTCCTAATGGCTTGTTAAAATGAGATGCACTTGACTGCGTGGTCAGCAGGGTCCTTGACTTTTCATTAGACGGTGCGTCCCTAAGGCTGTATACGCACGCAGGGGGACCTCCTGCAGCCTGCGCATAGTGGGCATGTCGATTGGAAGGGTCCCAAAGAAATGAAGCTTGTCAAGTGTTTGGAGCACACAAACACAGAAAGAGGGTCCTGTCAAAAGAACCGACTTTCTAGTGTGGGCTCTCATCGTCGAGGTCCAATCCGTCCGGGACGCCTAGACGAAGACCTAGACGGCTAGACGAAGACCTAGACGGCTAGACGAAGACCTAGACGCGCCTAGACGGCTAGCCGCGCCGGTCGCGCCGACCCCGCGACGTCCATTACACGCACAGCCTCCGTTTTTTTCCTCCCCTTCCTCGGAGCGCGCGCCTCCCGTTGGACGCCATGCTCGCCGTGAAGCACGGGAGGTCGGCGTGCGCCGCCCCGCCTGGCCCTGGCCTGGCTGCACGCTTTGAGCGGATCGCACAGACCGGCCGCAGGGGGTGGTGCTCATTGCTGCCCACTGTGCTGGAACGGGAAGACCATTGCAGGCATCTGGATCAAGGGCTGCATGGCGGCAGCGCGGCAGCAGTACCGCCACCACCACGCTTTTTTTTTTTTTTTGTGCGCAACGTTTGCGTTACTTATTGTCTCTCTGCGAGGAAGCTGAACTGGCGATGCTGTGTTCGCGCCAGAGGGAAAACACCGGACTGGATTGCAACCACCAACCCCTCCGCCCGCCAGTCCCACTCGCAACCAAAAAAAGAGAAACAATCGCAATAACCGGCGGCGCCGGGTGTCGAACCCGGTCCCGGCGATGACACTTTACGGCGGGCTAATGACGAGCGGGGCGCAAGTCACCGCAGGGCACGGCGGCCTGACCGTAAAGCCCAAAGCGCATTACATAATGACCCGACATGAACCGTCTAAGTAATGCCCTTGTTTTTACCGCGCGCATAGACGAGTGGTGCGCGCCTTCACCCGGAGGGGGGGGGAAGGGGGGGGACGGCGGCGCGGCGAGCAGTAGTCGTCGCCGTCCGCGTGATATATGCCTGACAAATTAGCGCCCGGGAGCGGCTCCAACACGACGCGCCCCGCGCCAGCAGCGCCAGCACCGCCTCTTGGGCCTGCGGAGTGCTGCTCTGCTGCGCTGCCGCGCTCTCGGCCGGCCGGCCGGCCCGTGAGTTAGGGGGCCCCGGGACGCGGGCAGAGATGAGCCGGCTGGGGCGCCGAGGTGTAAGCGTCGGCTGCGGCGAACTAGCTTGTACGTCAGAGGTCCCAGAGCACAGTGGGCCAGAAGACCGGCGCAGCCGGCCAAAAGTCGACACGCGGTTTGAGCTCCGGAGTCGCTAAATGGGACTGGAATTAGACTCGTGAGCCGTCCCAGGCGTTTGGAGAGCAATCCATTGGTGGGGTCCTCACGTTCGGTTCGAGTCCCATTTATTAGCGACTCAAAACGAGCTCAAAAGCCGTCCGGTCTTCTGGCCCACTGTGCAGGGCGTGCGACGCACAGTGTAGTGCGTTAGCTGCGCATTGTCCCCGCGCTGCGCCACTGGCACGGCCCCGTGGGGGGGGGGGGAGACGCAGGGTGGCCTGGTCCGGCGGCGCGGGCGGCACAATGATGCTTGACGGAGTGCCTCCGTTGGCAGTGGCCGTCGCTGCATGTTCCTCGGTTCCACGGTGTTCCTCCTTGCAGTCGTCATGAATATCGACCGCCTCCGCCCACGCCCTTCATTAAGGCTGTGTCGCCGCGGCCCTTGGCACACTATGAGGTCGGGGAGACCCTTCGGGGCGGGGCGGGGCGGGGCGGGGCGCGGTGGCCGCGGAGGTCGAGCAGCAGGGCCGAGACAAGGCGGCCCAATCAAGAGGGCGCTTCGCGTGGCAACGCCTCGGCTGCACCTGTAAAGCACTTGGCGAGTGCGTGATCTCTTCATCCATCACACCAGACCGGGCTGGGAAAATCGCGGGGCCCCCTCCTCTCTCTCTCTCTCTCTCTCTCTCTCTCTCTCTCTCTCTCTCTCTCTCTCTCTCTCTCTCTCTCTCTCTCTCTCTCTCTCTCTCTCTCTCTCTCTCGTTGCAGCTGATTGCGGCGGCAGGACCACCCATCGCACTGCATGCAAAGGCCGCACACGCACGCACGCGTAGCTGCTGCAAGTGTGGGGCGGTTAGTTAGCGGGACGAGCTCCTCCTCCTAATACGGCGACCCGTGATGGAAGCCAGAGCAGCAGTCGCCCCGCCTCCCTCGCACTCCACCCCAAGGGTGCGAGAGAGACAGAGAGGCAGTGCGGAAGCAGCCGGGGGGCTTCTCCCGGACCGAGAGACGTCGTCGTTGTTTTGAGTGATTGCTAACAGTGGCCGGCGGCGGCGCGTCCTGAAGAAGGGTCCTGAAAGCGAGGCGCCTCGGCCGCGGCCAGCGCGCTCTTTGACGGCGGCCAGCGCACTGTGTCTCCATCCGTCGCGCCGGCATATTCGACAGTTGCTCGGCTCGGGAGGCGGACGCGGTATGCAGCGACACCGCGGATGACGCCTGACTGAGCGACAATGCGATCGAGGCGAGGCGAGTTCGGGCGGAGACTTGCACGCACGCGGCGGGGGAGTGCCACCCAATGGGGAGACAGAAGCCTCTCAATGCAGCAGAGTTAGTTCAGAAAAAGCGCTGCATGGATCCGAAGCGATTGGTTGATCACTGGCCACTGGCCATCACACGCAGGCTTTTTCTTATCCAATTTTTTTTTTTTTTATTCGTTTTTCAATGTGTGAATGGTTACGACTCCGTGTCATCCGGCCTTGCCCGGTCGCGAGGGCGAGGCCTGCCCCCACTCTGCCCTTGAGAAGGGGCCACGCAACGCGTCGCGGCCTAATTGCTGATTCGGCGTTTGGCGCTGCGCTCACACCGCACGCTGGGCCAGAAGACCGGCGCAGGCGGACAAAACCTCAGACGCGTTTTGAGCTCCAGAGTCGCTGAACAGGGTTAAACCGAACGTGTGACCCCACCAATGGATTCCACGTTCGGAGAGCAATCCATTGGTGGGGTCACACGTTTGGTTCGAGTCCCATTCAGCGACTCTGGAGCTCAAAACGCGTCTAGAGTTTCGGCCACCTGCGCCGGTCTTCTGACCCGCTGTGCGCCGCTACCGCCGCGCCCCCGGCGTGTTCCAGAGCACGCCGTCTCACCCCGAGATGGCCCCGACCCGCCAGACGCGGGCCAATCCGGTGCAGCGTGACTTGAATAGGCTATAAATTACAATCAGCGAAGGTGATGACACTGCCAGGCCAGCGGCCGCCTCGCCCCGCCACGCCCCGCCACGCCCCGCCACGCGACTGTGAGATCATTAGCTGAGGGCAACACCGCGAACCGCGTGAACCGCTCCGACCGCACGCACGCACGCATGGCGAATCTCGTTCAAATACACCGGTACGACGGTAAAAC
Organism: Stenchaetothrips biformis; assembly: GCA_030522485.1. Taxonomy (NCBI): domain Eukaryota; kingdom Metazoa; phylum Arthropoda; class Insecta; order Thysanoptera; family Thripidae; genus Stenchaetothrips; species Stenchaetothrips biformis. The sequence continues at coordinate 12,429,861 of CM060098.1, forward strand.
TAGAGCGCAACGTCTTTAAGTTATACCACCAGTCAGTTTTACGGGACGCGCGAACTCGCCAAACCGTTGTTCGGAGCCAAAGACCTTGCACAGTCCAACGACATGGTCGCCGGAAAATCCCTCCATTATAAATGTCAAAATAGAGCTTCGCCTCGTCTGGCCGCCCCACGCCGCGACCGGTGCCGCGTGTGGGACATGGGAGTCGCTGCGGCGGGCCGCGGCGTCAAGCCGGTCGGCTGCCATCAATCTGGATCAAAGCCTAGAGATGGCGGGGCGTGGTGGGGCGGGGCCGGCCGGCGGCGTGACGCTCTATGAGAGGCTTAGCGAACCATTCACGGATTTCCCACCGACCTAAAGAGCGTGTCCAACGCCCACCGAATGCGAATTGAAGGGAGACAATGCTGTCTGTCGGCTGCCGCCTGCCGCCCCGGGCCGGGCCGGGCCGGGCTGCGACTGCAAGAGCCGAGCCGAGCCGAGCCGAGCCGGGGGAGAGCGCGGTACCGAGAACGAAAGCCCGGCCGAGCGCTGAGCCGATCCCTGCAGAGCTTTCGGTCCCAAAGCTCTCTGCTCTGGTTCGCCGTGTCATTACCTTGGTAACCACTTCCTGCCCTGCGCTGCGTCGCGCAGTGTCGCGCGGGGGGGGGGGGGGGGGGGCCGGGCGGCGACTCGGCACGAGCTGGACGGAGTCGTAATAATCCTATTGCCGGCAAGTGGCGTGGCGGTGAGGACGGCGCTCCCGATCACGGTCCTACGCGCATCCTGCTTACCTCTCTCTCTCTCTCTCTCTCTCTCTCTCTCTCTCTCTCTCTCTCTCTCTCTCTCTCTCTCAGTGTTAGCGTAAATACGTTATGCCTCCCACGGGCCGCCCGTCTCCATTTCTGTGTTCTCCTGAGTGTCATGCGTATCGAGCGGGCCGCGGGAAGCAGTCGGCGACAGGCTGACCCGGACCGCCAGCCCGGGCTGCCGTTGCGCTATGCACTGGCCGAGTTCTGCTCCGAGCACTCTGAGACACAGGTCTAGGACTTCATTTTTCAAGGGAGGTGTAAAGCTGGGGCAAAGGGGCATCTTTGCCTACCTTCCGCGCGGCTTTATCCAGTTCAAGAGAGTGAGGGGAGGGGGGGGGAGGGTTGAGCTTCTACCTCCCGCGCGCGCGCGTGTGCGAATGCCCGCGAAGGTTAAAATGTAATAACAGTCGAAAACGCAGATACGAACGGACGAGGGGGCCACCACCTCGGGAATCTTGTGTACAACTTGACTGGTAATCTCCGGTGCACCATGCCGTAATCACGTAATCCTTGATAAAATTCTGTCATTTTCTAACGTTTTCGAACCAATTTTCCGAAATTTTACGGGGAATCCCAAGTAAAATTCCCGTAATCCCGTAATCTTGTGTACACCTGAGATGCGAGTGGTGGCCCCCTCGCGAACGGAGGTGCATGAACTGCGGCAAGCAGCCCCGTAAGAAGCCGTGTATACAGCAGCCGGGCTGCATAAGGGTCCATGGCTCGCTCCAAGTTCGCCCGCCTTTCCTTTCAGGTGCGTTGCTCCACAACGCACAGTGGGCCGACATTATATAGCCATCCGGCTGACGTGGGATCAGGCGAGATAGGCGACAAACAAAGGGCCGGCTGGGCCGCCTTGAGCGCGGCGCCCTGAGTGAGGCGTTTGGCAACGCGGGCGGGGCGGGGCGGGGCGGGGCGGGGCGGGGCGGGGCGGGGCGGGGCGGGGCGGGGCGGGGCGGGGCGGGGCGGGGCGGGGCGGGGCGGGGCGCCCTGCGGGAACCTCTAATGAGTGCGGAGATGCCCATGCGAGGGCCCGCCCCGCCCAGGCACGCCCCAATGAAAGCCAAGTGATGTCCGGACGAAAGCGCTGCACAGTGGGCAAGGAGATGGGCGCAGGGGGCGAAAATTCCAGACGCGTTTTGAGCTCCAGATTCGCTAAACAGGACTCGAACCGACCGTGTGACCCCACCAATGGATTGCTGTCCGAACGACACACGTTTGGTTCGAGTCCTATTGAGCGACTCTGGAGCTCAAAACGCGTCTAGAATTGGCTGCCCCGTCTGCTGGCCCACTGTGCGCTGCATCGCCTCGCGTGAGGCCCGTCTGACGGGGCGTGGCGGGTGTCTCCGGCTGCAGCCTATCGCATTGTCAGTCATCTCTAAAAGGATCTTGTTCCGTGTCCCACATCCAGCTCGCAAAGGCGCCTGGGCGAAATTTGTGGCAAATACAACAGAAATCGTGCACATTCCAGCACATTCCAAAAATTTATTGTAGCGCACAAAATTGTTGAGCGGGTCACCCCTCATTCCTGTTCCTCCCAGAGTGGCATGACCCCCCCGACGCTCATCGGAGGCCAGTCGAGTCGATATGGCATTGCTTGGCAGCCTTTGCAGCCTTTGGCGTCCGAACCAATAATTCATCAACGCAACACAATAATGTTGCGGCACACGCACCAACAAATGGAGGGGGCCGCGGGGCGCTCTTGGTCCGGCCAGCCTTGCGCGGCACGGCACGCCTCGCCACGCCTCGCCTCGCCACGCCACGGCGAGCTGCTCTGCAAAAGGTCGCTCCAAATGTCGACCTGCCCATACAGCTCGGTGCGCGGCGGTGCGCGGCGGCGCGCGGCGGCGCCCAGCCCAGGCGTCGCCGTGGAGTGCGCGTGGTCGCGTGGCGCGGCACGGCGCGTCGCCACTCTGCAGACGCGCGCAGCGACGCCGCGCAGGGCGTGGAGAAATTGATGAACGCCGCTCAAGCTGCGCGCTGCAGCCGCCGCACAGTGGGCCAGAAGACCGCGCAGGCAGCCAAAAATTTAGACGCATTTAGAGCTAAATGGGACTCGAATACCGACCGAGTGACCCCGCCGGTGGATTCCTCGTTCGGAGAGCAATCCATTGGTGGGGTCACATGTTCGATTAGAGTCCCATTTAGCTAGTCTCGATCCCCAAACGCGTGTAGAGTTTTGGCCGCCAGCACGGTCCTCTGGCCCACCGTGCGCCGCCGTTGCTCAATGCGTCACATCTTTTGGACGACGCCGGGCTGCGCCGGGCCGGGCCGCCCTCGTAATGATCTAGTGCCCCGCTGCAGCGCGCTGGCCACTGGGCGGGGAGGTTGGAGGGGAGGGGGAAGGTACCTGACCCATAATTCAAAGGGCCTATCCTGCCGCGCGGTCCTGCCGGTGCCAATGAGCCCCAGTAAGTGGGCCAAATAGCCGTGACGGAGTCGTGACGGGACGGAGTGCAGTGCGGCCTTGGCGTCCCTTGTCGCTCTCCGGGCCGCGGCCCTGGGGACCCTGGGGGCCCTGGGGGCCCTGGACTGGGGCCCAACCTGCGCGCGCAGCGCAGTGGGCCAGAAGACCGGACCAGGCAGCCAAAATCCCGCGGACGCGCGTTTTGAGCTCCAGAGTCGCTAAATGGGACTCGAACCGAACGTGTGACCCCACCAATGGAGTGCTCTCCGAACGAGGAATCATCCACTGGTGGGGTTACACGCCCACATGATTTTTCCAGAGTCTTCACGTTGTGCATCGCGGACACACACGCGTGGCCCATCCCCCCCGTCCCTGCTACTTGATTCGGAATAAAAGGTTTGTGGCTTTTTAACGTTTTCTCTCTGTTAACGGGCGGCCGGTTTGCGGGGCTTTCGCTGAGGAGGCCAGGGCAAACAGGGCTGGGCTAATGAGAGCTTCGTCCTCACAGTGGGCACGACACGACGGCGCGGCCAGCCACCGTACAAACGAGCTGCCGGCCGTCCCTTCGGTTTATGCTTTATCGGGCGAAATAAGGCATTGCGCGACCGACGTAACACTCGGCCGCGCTCACACCTGTAGCCACACTGTAGCGCCAGCAGCGGGACTTTCAATGCACACGAAAGCGAAACTCGAAAGGCGGAGTGCGAAATAAATATGCTCATTACCCGTTAGCGCACGTTCCTTGGCGGCGCATTTAAAACGAAACCAACTGACACAGCGTTGCTGTCGTGGCGTTACCGCACCGCGCTGCTCCGCTGCACCCGCCACTGCTCGCGTGTGTTTGACCCGCGGTGCACTGAAGTTTTTAAAATAAAATAAAATAAAAATGGTTTTATTTGTTTCTTGGGCTGCATGACTCAGGATGTCCTGGCGGTCCGCCGTGTCTCCGGCGCGCTCCGTGGCCTTGACATTTCAAGAACCACGTCGCCACGCCACACACGGAGTGCCGCGGCCGTGGCCGAGGCCGTGGCCGGGGGTGCCTCTGCCGCCATGCGTCTGCTGCAGTGGGCTTTTACTGCGGTGACGCCGCACAGTGGGCCGGGCGTGGCCACCCGAGCGTTTTGTCTTATCGACCGAAATTCGGACACCAGCCCACGGCTAGTTTTCCGCAAGTAACAACTGCTATTGCTCTCCGAATTAGGAATCTATTGGTGGGGTCTCACGGTTCGAGTCTCATTTAGCGACGACTCAGGAGCTCAAAACGCGTTTAGAGTTTCGGCCGCCTGCGCCGGTCTTCTGGTCCACTGTGCGGCTGGGAGCGAAAAGCCGAACCGAGTTTACGGTCTCGTGTGGGAAAGTCGTGCCATGATGGCACGGCGCCCAGAGAGGACGGCGCCACGCCGCGACAAGCGACGCGAAATTGAAATTTAGCCACACAACACTCGGCTCGGCCGATTATGATGCGACGCGCCAAGTGCGCCGGACGAGCCGGGGCCGCGAGCCAAGCGGCGCGGACACACGCGGCCATCTCGCAGAAAGATTGTCTTCAAATAGTGACCATCACACTTAATCGAAGCCAAAGCGCACGTGCAAAATAGGTTGACTTGCGACCGATGAATTTACTCTGGCTTTCGAAGGAGCCGTTTTCTTTCAAAGCTGCGAGGAACGCCTCTCGTCTTCTCGGAGCCGAGACGCGCGGCCGGCCACTCATATCGCGATTTGTCTGTGCGCGAAGCGGAGCGCCGTGATAGTGTCATCCTGAGCGCACGGCTGTGCGCAACGCCCCGCCCCACCGCGCCCCGCCCCACCGCGCCCCGCCCCACCGCGCCCCGCCGCGCCCTGCCCGGCGTGACTGGGGGCACATTACAGGGGTCGGAGGTGAGGCCTGGCCGGGTCATCCAGCGCTGTGCGCAGAGCCCTCCAGACTGATTCTCTCTCTCTCTCTCTCTCTCTCTCTCTCTCTCTCTCTCTCTCTCTCTCTCTCTCTCTCTCTCTCTCTTTCTCTCTCTCTTTCTCGCACTGAAGAGCGAAGAGAGAGACAGACCGACGGAGCCAGCTGGTCCCTCTCCACCCCCGCTGACTAGGGGAGGGGGGGGGGGGAGCAGCCCGGCAGAGCCACACCACAGGACAATCTGCTGCGCCCCATCTCGCTGTCATGTCGGCTACGCCGCTACGCCCCGCCACCGCGCCCCGCCCCCGCGCCCCGCCACCGGGCAGACGCTCTCGCTATGACTCCCCTCGGACACCGCTCTGCAAAACGTGCCTCAGTTCGTCTGCTTCGTCGCAAACGCGAAGAAAAACATGACACTTTAAGCAGCAATTAGATCAGATGCCCATACAGTAACACAAATCGGTTTCGATACAATTTTCAAAAATAGAAAGCAAAATCGCAAAATGTACGCACGTAGATCAAGAGGAAATCTAACTTCACCCCAAAAGCTAAGAAATAAAAGTTGAGACCTTCGAGGGTGAATGTTTTTTTTTACCCTGGCAGCCCTCTTTTTTTTTTTTTTTTTTTTTTTTTTTCGCAAGATTCATCTTGTGGCAGTCCGCTCCGCCTCGGCCTGCCGCCCAACACGTCTTCCGCCTGCCGCCGCGCGGTGTCGTACTCGGTGGTCACTCAGGCCGGCCAATCCGTCACTCTATGCAAATGCGCGCAGATCAGTCACTGCGTGCCCCCTCTCCCCCTCCTCCAGGCCGTCTCCTCCGCGTTAATTAGCTCGACCACCGCGCCGTGGACAATCGCATAACTCGGCTTTAATGCAAGTTGTTGGCGCGACCCCGGCCGGCCGGCGTACCGCCGCGGCGCCGCGCCTTGTCAAACATGACGGCTTCCTGCTTTTTCGCTCACTTTTATTTTTGCATTTATCATTTAACCTTTCTGCACTTATCGGCGGCCGTCAGCACCGAGCGTGGCGGCCGCCTGAGCGATGGTGTCGAGTCGAGACATGCTCGGAATACACGCCGCGCACCCCGCGCACCGTGTGCCCCACACTAGACGGAACGGCGACGTAGACGGGAAAACAGACCCTGGCGGATGCGTGCAGCATGTCGCTCAAAGGGGTACAAGGTTTCGCAAAATGTGCGCGGAGTGAGTTGCTCCGGCCGCGGCGCCATGGCGCGCCAGCCCGCGCCAGCCAGCCAGTTCGTGCTCCCGCCCTGGCTCGCCCCTCCCGTGTTTGTGTTCGGGTATTTCGCTGTCGTGATGCGCGCGCTCGTGCTTCATACTCCTACCGTCGTCGTTGTCCAATTTGTCGCCGACTTGTAATCGCTATCGGTCGCAGCGGCCACTGCAGGCCGTGCAATCGCCCGGACCGCTTTCGCCTTATGTAAGAAGGGAAGCAAAATCACCAAGAAGAGCACCGACATTTTTATGTATTTTTATTTTAATTTTAATGTCTTACCATACCAAACAATGTCAATGTCAAATAGCTAGCTGGGCAAAAATATTTTTTTTAAGAGATGTTATACTTTTAGCCTTTTATTTTTGCATGGAGCTTGGTTGAGCGAAACGCTCACCATTTCGGCGCCGGGCGTCAAGGGCGGCGGAAAAAACGAGTAACGCAGACTGCGCCGTTAAAGGATTGCCTTGGTAACATGCAAAGTGTTATTGCGAGGAGGAGGGCGCCGGGCTCGGCCGAAAGTTACTCGGCGCAACATTGTTTCGGCACTGGTTTATGGGAGAGGGAGAGAGGGGGAGAGAGAGAGAGAGAGAGAGAGAGAGAGAGAGAGAGAGAGAGAGAGAGAGAGAGAGAGAGAGAGAGAGAGAGAGAGCGCCTGTGAACCGTAAGGTGGGCCGCACCGCCGAGCACGGTGGTTCAACGGGCCTGCCCACCTCCCAGGCGGTGAGTCCCCGCCTCCCAAGTCCACGGGGTCCCTGACCGCCCCCACCGGTCTTCCGGCCCACTGGGAGGCGGACGCATATCGCGTCGCGTCTCGGTGCGAATCAATCACTTCTGCCCCGCGACATGTCCGACGGCATTGTCATTGTCCGAGTGCGCTGCGCCGCATCGTAGTGCAGAGCCGCCCGCGACGTCGTGGGCAGCGACAAGCAGTCCCCTACAAGCAGGCAGGGGCGGCGCGCGCGGCGGGGGACGCCCCAGTCCAGGAGCCACTTGTTGAAAAAAGTGTATTCTAAACTTTCAGCCATTGGTGTCATCGAGTAGTGCACTGGGTGACGCTTACGCGAGGGGGAAACAACTGGAATTTTAGTGTACGTTTCCCTTGAAATGACGTGAAATAACGTAGAAATAACGTGATTAAACGTGAAATAAAATAAAGTAACGTGAAAAACCTTATAATAAAAACAGGAAATAAAGTAAAAATAACGTTTTAGGATCATTAAAAAAAACGTCAAATAACGTGAAAAAAATTAAATTTAAAATAACAGTGTACCAAATTTTACGAAGTTGTTTCCTCCTCGGGGAAACCGATCCGCCGACGATGCGCGGGGCCTCTTGGAAAGCAAAAACCGAGGGGGAAGCAACTTGATTTTTCGTGTTCCTTTTTCTTGAAATGACGTAAAATAACGTGAAATAATTTGAATTTGAAATAACGGTGTGCAAAATTTTTCAAAGTTGTTTTTGCCCCTCGCGCTCACCCCACCCCACCCTGCCGCGCCCTGCTGCCTCCCGCAAGAAAGGGGTCGAGCTGCCCGACCTGACCACAGTGATTACCCCCTGGCCACAAAGTCGCCCGGGAACAGTAAAGTCGCGAGACGGGCGAATGCAGCGAATGCAGCGAATGCAGGCAACGCGGCTCACATCGCGGCCCGCTCCTCCTTCCCCCTCGTCGTTCCCACGGCGTCCACTGCGTCCGCAGACGCCAAGAAGATGAGCACTGGCGGCGGTTTACGAGGGACAAACGGATGCTGTAAAGAAACCGTTCCGCTGGCGCCGCGGCGGGGCCCATTCCCGTCCGGCGGAGGCGTCGTCGCGCTGTCTCTCCGGGTGCGAGTGAGGCAGGGCGACGAGGCGCTGCGCGGAATCGCTCCTCAGCACGCCGGCCCGCCCACAGTGGGTCAGAAGACCGTTGAGGCGGCCGAAATCCGCGACGCGTATTGAGGTCCAGAGTCGCTAAATGGGACCCGAATCGAACGTGTGACCCCACCAATGGATTGCTCTCCGAACGAGGAATCCATTGGTGGGGTCACACGTTCGGTTCAAGTCCCATTTAGCGACTCTGGAGCTCAAAACGCGTCTAGAATCTTGGCTGCCTCACCGGTCTTCTGACCCACTGTGCTTGGCCCCGGCCTGCCTGCCCCTGGCCCACTGGACTGGACTGACTCTTTTGTGGAATCCCAACGATAAGGCAAGTCGGACTGGCCCCTGTTTCGGGAGGGGAGGGGAGGGGTTGCTCTCATTGTAGGGCGATAGCAATCACATCGCGTCAGGTCCGCGCACACAATGGGATGCGGCCGCGCGCTCGCGGTACGCGCGTTCCTCTTTTTCCCCGAGATGAGATAGTGCGGCGAACGCGTCTTAATCTGACTTAAACCGCCACAATGGAGGAAGGTGGCAAATCTTGATGCACCGCTGTTTTTTTTTTTTTTCCTTCCTTTTCTTGTGCGTGATTCTGCCGCGCGCGTCGGGGACGATGATTGTCGCGTTGCGGTGCACCGTTTCGTTCTGTTCCGATTCCGCGCGCAAACTAAGAACGACGCTCAAACTGGAAACAATCAATTCAGCTCTTTTCCTCGATCGAAGGGACAGTTTTCTGATGGATGCCGGCCATGATTGGACTGTTCCGACACGAACCTGACCACCAGCCCTCGGTGTGTCGCAGTGCGGGGGAAGTCCAGGCAGTCCCTTGCTGGCCAGAGTGCGGCCGGCCACGCCACCGTCTGCCCGGCCTGACGCATGTCGCGTACGCATGCAAGCACGCCCATGCTGAGCGGTGCTCCGTCGCCCTGTCCCACTGAGCAGGGTGTGAGTGCGAGAGAGACAGAGTCTGCCTGCCGTAGCCTGCGGGGCGGATCGGCCTAGCAGCGCACGCACGCGCCACGCGCGGACGGCCCGACCTCTGCCCTATGGCCCACTGTGCGGAGGCTGATCTCCCTTTGTGCGGTGCCAAAGCATCCCCGCCGTGTCTGACAAGAGCAGGGGGGGAGGGCCGCGGTCTCGCTTCCCAGGCGTCGTTCTGTCCGACGGGCCGGACACGTTTTCGTCGCACTGCAATCTCTATCGCACATATTGGGGACGGACGGTGCGGAGACACAGCGACTCTCGGAATGAGTCCGCAGCGTGTCGCTTTGGCCGGCTTTGCTTAGCTTTGCTCCGTCGCGGTGCTCGGGCCTTTTATCACACGGAGGCTGCTGCCCCGGGGAAAGTCACGTCGCCTCGTGGCCACGTCCGTGTCAACAGCTGTCCCCGCCCCGCCCCGCCCCGCCCCGCCTGTCGAGACAACGCCACGGTGGACAGCCCGTGGGCTCAGCCAGCCCCCGACAATGCCGGTCCTCGCTGTGACCCCTCCAATCTGCATAGACACGACCCACGCCATGTTCAGCGGACGCCACGCCACGCCACACGGTGGGCCTGAAGACCGGCCCAGGCGGCCATAAAACGCGTCCGAGATTTTGACCGCCTTGACCGGTCTTCTGGCCCACTGTGCGCCACGCCACGCTACGATGCGCCGAGATGCAACCCCAGTAATTGGTCGACTTTCGCGCCGCCGAGCAATAACAAGTCAATCGAGTGCCGGCGGGTGATGGCTTAACTCGGTCCGCGCCGTGCCGCGCCGTGCCGCGCCGCGCCGTGCGTGAGGGAGAGGCGTTAGTGGCGCGGTGCGCGAGGGCCGGCGGTGCCAACGCGCGGCGCGGCCGGCCATCTTGGCCGTCGAGGCACCCCGTTTGTCACACGAAACCAATATCAATAGAAGTCCGCGGCGGAGCGCGCGGCGGACGGTCTCAAAGGCATTCCAGGCGAGTGCTGCGCCGAGTACCGCTCCAACCAGAGGTACTCGAGTCCGCTCACGCCGTTTACATCCCCACCAAATCTCTCCGATTTCACAAAGGAAAATTTTTCAGTCACGTTTGTTTTAAGTTACGTTTACTCCGTTTTTCACGGTTTTTCATACCTGAGTAATTAGTACACCCCCTTCCCCCTTGCAGTTGCCCCCCCGCTCCGGACTGCAGCAGAATTTGCTCCCGGACGTTGGTAGCCGGGCCGCATTTGTATCGCCTATCTCCGGACATGTCCTCGCTGCATCGAGAGCCTCGCTTCGAGACGCGCCTTGTCTATCTGATGGCGGGGGTGGAGGGGGGGGGCGCTCTGACAACGCCGCCGCGCCGTTCCACTGCTCTCAGGGCATGTACTTGGACTTGGCTTGCCGCCTCGCTCCTCCCCGAATTGTCTCTTTACTTGTCTGTAGTCCAGCCAGTACAAGTACAGGACGGCAGCTGCACAGTGGGTCAGACGAACGTTGAGTCGGCCAAAATTATTGACGCGTTTTGAGCTCCAGAGTCGCTAAATGCGACTCAAATCGAACGTCTGACCCCCACCCATGGATTCCTCGTTTGGAGAGCAATCCGCAGGTGGGGTCACACGTTCGATTCGAGTCCCATTTAGCGCCTTCCGGCCCAACTGTGAATGGGTGAAACATTGTCCTGACCCGGACGAGAGCGTGCCGCCGCTTCTTAGGGCTGCGTCACGAGGGGGCGGCGGCCGGCGGCGGCCCGCGCGCAGCAGCGGAGCAGTCCCCCTTGGAGTGGACAAGCGGCGCACTAATCAGAGCCAGTTTGTTTTCAATCAGCGATTTGCATAATTTCCACACAGCGTCCCCGGCGTGGCGTGGCGTGGCGTGGCGTGGCGTGGCCGGCAGTGGAGCCCCTCCCGGACCGCCGCTGCCGCCGCTGCCGCCGCGCCGAGCAGGAAATCTTTGGAAATCGTGTCAACTATCAGCAGCCGAGTCTAAGAACTGAAGTGCTGCTGAACCACCGGCAGTGCCCTGCTGCCCGCCTGCATGACTTTTTGACGCAAGCATGGCGACGACATCCTGTTCGTGTAAGGGGATTGGTTGAGCAAGAGAGAGATAGAGCGACTGCAGCGTGTGCGGCTGCACTTGACACGCACAGCGCTGCAGCGTCGAACCTCCGCGCTGAACTTCGCAGAGGGCTGCGGCATGGAGCAGAGACATTACGGCGGTAAATCTGTGACTTAGCGTGGCAGGAAAAACGATGCTATGTAAATAGGCGGGTGGGGGAGGCACTGTGTCCGCGCGCGCCCTGCTCATGGCTCCTGCAACAGGCGATGCTCGACGGAGATATTGCAGCACTTTCACTGGCTCGCCACGGGGTGGTCGAAAAACTGCCGTCCTCATGCAGGCCGTCCGGGCAGCGCGTCCGGCGTGACAAGGCCCCCCCCCCCCTTCCACACACACACACACACACACACACACACACACACACACACACAGCCGCTCACTCTGGCGCAGGCTGCCTGACATGTGCACATCCTCATGATTAGCAGATGCGTATCGTCGGCGGACGAAAATTGCACTCCATAACGAGGATCATCCCATCGGGCCGCTCTGCCTGCAGACTAATTCTCTCGCACCCATGGATCGTCCCGCGGGGGAGCGAGAGAGACAGAGCGACGAAACGATCCTTCGGAATTGGGTGGCTGTCCATACACTGCGCACGGCTGCGGACTGATTCCGAATGGCGTTCTTCTCTCTCTCTCTCTCTCTCTCTCTCTCTCTCTCTCTCTCTCTCTCTCTCTCTCTCTCTCTCTCTCTCTCTCTCTCTCTCTCTCTGTCTCTCGCCTGCACGGGACGCCCTCCGAGGGTGAGAGAGGCAGCCGATGTGCGGAATCGTCCGGCCGGCTGTCTTATTTCTCTGGTCAGATTGAACACGCAGCGCGCCGCGTGTTCGCGCTAAGTGGGCCGGCCTCTCTACGGGGGCGGAGCAGGAAGGGGGGGGGGCGTAGGGGCGCCCCTTCCCTGTGTGACACGGACGATCAAACGCTGGTCGAATGCAGGGCATGCAAATAACGAAAATAATTTTTACTCTCTCTGCACAATCACTTGGAACAGCAGCAGGCATGGGCAGGAAAGTAAAGTAAAGTACCGCGGTACCAGCACCGCGGTACTTTTTTGGGTAAAGTACCGGCACCGCAGTGCTGATGACGCGAAAGGGACCGGTAAAATACCGCGGTACCGATTTGCGAGTAAAGTAACGAAAAGTACCGTCGGTCCTGTCAGCGGGCGCGCAGCCGCGCACTATTACGGATTGAGCGACACGACTATATTACGCAAGTGCATGCCCCGTCGGGTACCACGGACTCCATGCGCTGCAAACCGCTGTACAGCAGCGCATCCAACAAAAGAACTTGGAGGAAAAAAAAGAAGAAAAAATGGGGGCCCTTCTCCCACCTCCTCACACAGTAGGGAGGACCGCCTGCAACTTCGGTGGATCGGGGGAACCGGTGCATTCCAGGCGGCGACCCCAGGGGTTCTCATCTGATGTGGGCCGGGTGAAGGGCGGGGGTTGAGAGCCTTTGGTTTTCGCGGGGTGGTCAGTGGTACCCACAGTGGTACCCCCGCTGTCCGGCGCTCTCTACCGAACATGCAGTGTGAAGGGCCAGCTTCAAAGGACTTATCAACTCCAAACCGACGAATCAGAATGGACCCACTCGCGACCAATTGCGAGTGGCTGGAACGACCGGGGATCGAACCAGTGCCGAGGCCAATCCGCCGAAGCGGACTGCTTTTTAGACACCCAAGCATAGTGGACGACAAATGATCCAGACCACTACGCTATCACGACTGCACGTCTGCCGAGTGTCGGACGACGGGTTTGAGTCGTATTGGGATGAGGGAGGCAGTCGTAAAATGTATTGAAATGTTGGGATTCGATCCCCGGACCTTACTGTTCAAGTCCGACGCCTTAGCGATCTCAGCCACCACGGCTCATGGTAGATGCGGCGTCAGCCGGGCTCTAGACGCGGCAGGGATGGAGCCGCAGTGAGCGGGTCATTCGAAAAATGTTGAGAAAAAGTGGGACTCGATCCGTCGACCCCAGTACCGGGAACCGACGCCTTTTCCACCTCGACCATCACGACTCATGATTAGGGTCGGGTAGTGTCAACGCCTTTGAACCGCACATCAGATGAGGCAGTGCGGACCGCACTCCCAGTGCGGTTCAAAGGCGTTGACATTACCCGTCCCCAATCATGAGTCGTGGTGGTCGAGGTGGAAAAGGCGTCGGTTCCCGGTACCGGGGTCGACGGATCGAGTCCCACTTTTTCTCAACATTTTTCGAATGACCCGCTCACTGCGGCTCCATCCCTGCCGCGTCTAGAGCCCGGCTGACGCCGCATCTACCATGAGCCGTGGTGGCTGAGATCGCTAAGGCGTCGGACTTGAACAGTAAGGTCCGGGGATCGAATCCCAACATTTCAATACATTTTACGACTGCCTCCCTCATCCCAATACGACTCAAACCCGTCGTCCGACACTCGGCAGACGTGCAGTCGTGATAGCGTAGTGGTCTGGATCATTTGTCGTCCACTATGCTTGGGTGTCCAAAAAGCAGTCCGCTTCGGCGGATTGGCCTCGGCACTGGTTCGATCCCCGGTCGTTCCAGCCACTCGCAATTGGTCGCGAGTGGGTCCATTCTGATTCGTCGGTTTGGAGTTGATAAGTCCTTTGAAGCTGGCCCTTCACACTGCATGTTCGGTAGAGAGCGCCGGACAGCGGGGGTACCACTGTGGGTACCACTGACCACCCCGCGAAAACCAAAGGCTCTCAACCCCCGCCCTTCACCCGGCCCACATCAGATGAGAACCCCTGGGGTCGCCGCCTGGAATGCACCGGTTCCCCCGATCCACCGAAGTTGCAGGCGGTCCTCCCTACTGTGTGGGGAGGTGGGAGAAGGGCCCCCATTTTTTCTTCTTTTTTTTCCTCCAAGTTCTTTTGTTGGATGCGCTGCTGTACAGCGGTTTGCAGCGCATGGAGTCCGTGGTACCCGTGGGTACGTCAAGTACCGTCGGTACTTTCGAAGGTACCTGTAAAGTACCGCGGCACCGAAAATTTCGATAGTACCGGTAAAGTACCGCGGTACCATAGTTTTCGGTAGTACCGGTAAAGTACCGCGGTACCATAGTTTTCGGTAGTACCGGTAAAGTACCGCGGTACCATATTTTTCGGTAGTACCGGTAAAGTACTGCGGTACCGATTGTGGAGTACCGTGCCCATGCCTGAACAGCAGTTCGCTGCTAGACCGTGACTGTGACCTGCCCAAAGCAGAGCGCTGATCTATCCTGCTCTGCGCTCCACATACTTCCAAGCAAATAATAGTCGGTTTTTTTTTGTTTTTTTTTTTTAAGTTTTGCTGCGGGCTGTCGAACGTTGGTCCGCACTGTCTTTGGCAACGAGCCGGGAGGGTTGAAGCGAGGCGGAGATACTCCTTGCGGCAGCGCGGCGGCCGGCGGCGCTACCCCGCGCCGCGCAGTGCGTGCCGCCCGCCGCCGGAGGGCGCCGCTGTCCCCGGGCGGTCAGTCATGCCATGCCGTTCCGGGGGCCTTTCTTTCCCACTCTGCGCCTCCGAGAAGCGAGAGCCACACCGCACCGCTAATGGCCCCTTAGCCCCAAACTAGAGCGGCGGTGGTCATCACAGCAGCGCGTAGCGTAGCGCGTCCGTCCAGTGATTTCCTTGTGTTTTTGTTTTGTTCCAGCGTGCGGCCCCCACACGTCCGAGGCGGCGAAGCCCAGGGCAATCACAGTGGGCCGAGTCCGGGAAGTGCTTTCGTCGAGGTGTCTCCCTCGCACTCGTGGGGCGTGCCGGTGGGGTGTGAGGGAGACGGCGCGACGACAGGCCCGCGGTGGGCGCCCCGCCGCGCCCCGCCCGCCTTCTGATTGGGCGTCGCGACGCCACGCGGCGACAGGCAGACCGACGCCGAATGGCTTCATCAGAGCAGACGGCCCGGCGCGCATCCTCGCGGGGAGCCCCCGCTGCTGCGGCCGGGCTGCGGCCCACAATGGGGCGCCCAAAAAGGCCACGTGTGGCAGGCTGCCTCTCTCGCACTCCTGGGAGTGCGAGAGAGACAGACAAATGCCAAATTGTTCAAACCGACAGGAAGGACAGTACGGTGGGCAGGCTAGCCTCGAGAAATGACTCGCTTTCGTCGACGCTCCGCCACATCCCTTGGTCCAGAGCCAGGGCCGAGCGAAGGGCCGCCCTTCTCTCATTACCGCCTCGAGGAGCCCTACGCGCGCCCTCTCGCCCTTCCCTCCGAACACAATCAGGTCAACAAGACCTGATTTTTTAAAAGTAGAGCGTATGGACGTGTATCTTTCTATAAATGACGGTGCAATGAGATCTGGAGTCCAAATGGTATTGCCTGCCAACCAAGGGTGTCGTGTGTGTGTTAGTGTGTTTGTGTGTGTGCTCGCCCTGGCCTCTGACCCACACTGTGTCACTGTCGTTGGCATCGGGCCCTCGACCTTCCTTTGCAACTTCCCCTCCCCCCCTTCCTTGCCCCCTCCCGCCCCTGGACCATGGATCGGCACACTCACATCCTTGCATAATAATTCCGCTCTGGTTGTGGCTGCGAGTAAAAGTCGTAAAGAAGGACTGCCGCACAGTGGGGCCAGAAGACCGGCGCAGGCGGCCAAAACCCTAGACGCGTATTAAGCTCCAAAGCCACTACCTGAAGCTGCAAAGACGTCCAGAGTTTTGGCCGCCTGCGCCGGTCCGTCCCACAGTGCCGCGACCGGAAAGCACATGCTCCTATCCAGCCGAGACCCGAACGCCGGTCTGGTCCGGCGTCCGCGGGCGGTGTCGCGTTCCATCTTCATCTGCGACGTCCGAGCCGACCCCAGCACCCCAGCCCATCCGTCAGCCGGCCGGGCCGGGCCGGGCAGCCTCATGCCGAACACTGTCTCCCTCGCACTCAAGGGGCGGGTCAAGAGACAGAGCGGCGCACAGTGGGCCAGAGGACCGTATTGAGACGGACAAACGCTTAGGTCGCTAAAACAGTCACTAAATTTAGCGACTCTGGAGCTCGAAACGCGTCTATAATCGCCGTTCTTGAGGCCCACTGTGCGGCGTGCTGCGGGGCTAGTGGGACTCTCTGAGCGGCCTGCCGCCCCGCCCCGCCCCGCCCCGGCCGCCGTCGCATCGCCCGTACAATGCGATCACTTTCTTCGTCCGGCCCGTAAAATGCAGTGTAATTTTCATAACGTGTTTATGTCAATGAAGCTCGTTCGTTATCCATATACCCTACCCCCCAGTTCCGTACTCACTCACTCACTGACTGATTTCCCATCCAATTGTTCGACCCCTTCCCGACGCGCTAGAGCCTTGCGGTTTTTTCCATTCGGCGCGGCGTGCCCACAAACATTCGGAAAAAAATTGCCAAAAAGGCGAAAAAAGGGGCGGATCCGGGGGCAAAATCGAAAAAACAGGGGGGGACGGGGAAGGGGCCCGTTTTCGAAAAAAAGCTTCAGACGAAAGTCGTCCGTCTCGTCGAGGAGGACGAAAGCCACCCACGGGCGGGCTCGTACCTCCAACCGTTTTCGAGATATTTCGGAAAAACCGCGCCGAGGGGGTGGGGGACACCTTCCGGCCCCGAAAAGGGGCACAAGGAGGCGGAAATCGTGGGGGGTCAAAGCGAGGCGATTGTGGGGCTGGGCGAGACCTTTCTTCCGGTGAAACCCGATTTCGAAAATCTCGCACCGTTTTCGAACGAGGGGGGTTTTTCTTTTCGAAAAACTCGGCACTCGCGCCGTGACGTCATCCGCCGTGCGATGTTCTTCATTTTTATTTGTATATTGCGTCTCGACGAGATCTACAACTTTTGCTTGACACTTTTTCTCGTCCGAGGCCCCGTTCGCCCGGGAGTGGCGTTGCAAGCCCTTTTTGAGCGCCGCCCCTGGCTGGCGGCGCGGCGGGGAGGGGAGAGAGAGTGTGAGAGAAGAGAGAGACAGGCTGGCCGCTTCACACGGCACTCATCAGTTAGGCGGCGTGGCGGAGTGGGTTGCGGTTCAGTCGGCGGAGCGGAAGGTCTGCGGGTTCGACACTCGCTCGGGGCTTGAACATTTTTTATTTTATTTTTTTTTAATCCTGCAGTGGGCCGTGCAGAATGGTGTTGGGAGAGATGTAGCGCCTCCGCGCCGCGCCACGCCGCAGCTCGTCGCCGCGGAAGGGGAAAAAAAAAGAGACGGAGAAAAAAATGTCTCGGCCGCTCGGCGCCGGAGCTTCCAGCTTAAGGGTAGGTTAGACCAATAAATAAAGGGAGTGTCTGAAGACCAATTTGGTTTAATAACCTTCCGAATCCCAAGCAGGATTGGTTAGACCAAAAGTGTTACAGGGTAGGTTAGACCAGCGAGATGACCCAGGGGGTGGGTACCAAGGGTGGCAGGGACCAAGGTGGGCCTAACCTAAAACGTGCAGAGGGTAACTAAGGAAAGGTTAGACCAAAAGCCTCACAGGGTAGGTTAGACCAGCCAGACGACCCAGGGGGTGGGTGCCAAGGGTGGGAGGGACCAAGGTGGGCCTAACCTAAAACGTGCAGAGGGTAACTAAGGATAGGTTGGACCAAAAGTGTTACAGGGTAGGTTAGACCAGCCAGACGACCCAGGGGGTGAGTGCCAAGGGCGCTTCAGAGTGTGAAAAAGAACTGGCGTCTCTCACCAGGTTTATTATTTATTTTTATTTTATTTTTATTGGGACAAGACAAGTCGATTGGCTATTCTGTGTAAACGACTTGTGCTAATCCTCTGTAACCGTAAAACCAGTATTTATATATTTCTTGTAGCCTCTTTACAGTTCACACTGTGCGATGTGCGATTCACAGTGTTCTCTGCACTCTAAAAAATTGTTACTGAATGTTGTAATATTTTTGAGGCAGGCTTTTGTATCACCTGCATTGGCTACAAACATTTGTAAAAGTTGTACAGAATTTTGTAACATATGTGGCGGGTTACAGAAAAATGTATCATTTGCCGCTTGTTACAGAAATGTGTAACACGAATGTTACAAAATTATGTTTGTATCATTAATGCTATAAAAAATCGTAACTGGTGACTAAATTTTGTACATCGGAGATCAAACAAAAATTGTTTACATGACAAAAATTGAACAGCAGTGCCTGTAGATAGACAAGTTAAATAGTGACTTTTCATCTACTTAGACTTCACTCGTCTTTAAATCAAAGGTACAGTTTCGCCGGCCCTTCCCGCGCGCGCTTTACGTCACGGCGCCCCTGCGCCGCTGCCTCTGTAAAGTCCGCATGCAGCGTAACCACGTTACAAAATTCTGAATTTTTTTTTTTTTTTTGGGTGTATAGGACCGACAGTGGTCTCCGTGCACCTCAATAGTCTGCAACGAGCATGTGGAGAATTCTCAGAGTTGCACATCAAAAACTGCAGAGAGGCTGCTGGAAATACTGGGTTGACGGATACAGAGAGTCCTGGCACAAGAAGTAACCGACTTTACAGTTTTATTATTTTGCCCATAGTTTTATATATTTTGGGCTTATCAGTGGCCCCTGAGACTCTGGGTGACAAGTGGAGAGGAAAAGAAGGGTTTTATTATATTATTTATTTCGACAAAATCGGTTGTTTGGTGGTAACTAGCTTGACACGTTTTTGTCAAGTTTTGAGTGTGCAGTCAGAGTTCTGAAGGTTTCTTCTTGCAGGCTGCGAAGCCGCCGTTTTCGTTAAATGGCGGGAAGCGTTTCTTGGTGGGCCATCAGGTGTTAGCAGTGAACGAATCGACTCCTTTCATGCAAAGTGAGGGGCAGTTTCAGAGCATTTACAAGAAAAAAACTTCCCTGTTCAGGTTATCGAAACATTATAAGGAAATCGGTGCTTGCTAAAAAAATCGTGTGCAAAACAAAGTTTTTTCATGAATTTGATTGCTCTGCTAACTCTTCAGTGTGGCAAGCACGCACTTCTTACACGGTAAAAACGGTTCCTGGTTTGCGTAGGAGGCCTGTAGAAAAGCCATAAGAAATTTCCAGAGAGTTCCTGGGAAAACCAAAAACCGTTTTTACCGTGTAGTATACATGCTCGCAAGTTTACAATTTCTTGGCTCGTTGCGGTGGGCACGTATCTCTTTCGTGCATCCCCGCAGGCACAAGCGAAGGAGTGGGTCACGGCAGGCATGCAGCAAGCACAAAATTCGTGCTTGTCACAGACCTAAGTTTCTATAGAAGTGAGTGTCATCAGAACGACTAGGCACGTTTGAAGGATTTGTAAAAATTATCTGTGATGGGACAGGCTGCTGTTACGCAGGTTTCACGTTGATTGGCAGCGGGTCACGTCAGAAGAAGCCTTTTAATACCCATTTGCTCACGCGGGCCAAGGTAGGTGTAACGCCAGGCGTGGATTGTCGAAACTGTCGCAGCATCGCAAAGCCTGTTACGACAAGACACGGTCTGGCGTACATTCACCTTGTACTAGATTATTCTTGTCGAGGTAGCCCCGTTCGTGGTTGATTGACATTTTGGTCAGGGGTCTAAATGGATTTCTCTCTCGTCATTCCCTCTCGTCATTAGCATCCTCTGAACCATGCGAACCCATAAGTTTTCGCATTAGGTGGGTTATACAATAAAGGGCTGGTATTGCCAGTGTTGAAGTTCGTCACACCCCCTGCCAACATTTCAGTGGGCCAGGGAAAGAGGCCGGCGGCAGAGGGCCAAGAGTGTGAGGGCGTAATCTAAAAAAAGTAAATTGATGAACATTCATGGTCAAGAAGCCTCTCAAGCGGGGTGGAGCAAAGTCTGTTGCTAGAGTTAAATAAAATTGATTTCAATGTCGTCATCAGCAACTTTGTATTTATAGCAAAGGCAATGAAACAATTTATTTATTAATAGAGTGCGCCTTGGAGCGGCTTCAGACGTTTGAAGGCTTTGATAAAAATTAACTGTGTTTGGACAGGCTGCTGTTACGCAACGTTCGCGCTGATTAGCGGCGGGTCACTTCAAAAGCAGCCTATTTTCGGTAGTTTTCTCTATTTTTCACAAGCAAAGGTACTTGCATACAACAAAGTACTTTGAGCATACGAAAGTTTGTGTACAATGACGGACTTTTGAGTGCGATGCACCAAAGACATTTCTGGGCACTGTGAAAAGTTTTTGCCATCGCGACAAAGCTGTTTATAGTGAGGAGTTTGGACACGCGCGCATTCTGAACGATTCATTTTCACCTGATTGACTGTTGCCGCTTTCGCATAGCTATTTACTTACATCATCATGTTGTTTCAACTCATCGGAGACAGTGTCTTTAAAAGAATGTTAGCATATCGCTCTGACAAATTTCATTCATATTCTCATACAACTTGTGTCAGCGGTATAACGATAGGAGAACTTAAATCTGTCGTTAAGAAGGAAACCTTATGCACCCACGTTTGTGTAATGGTTGGTGTCAATGATCTTCTTGCAGGCCGCTCTGTAGAGGCTATGATTCAAAGTTATAAATCATGGGTCGGTGTTCTGCGACGTCGGTCAGATTTTATTGTGTTGTGTGAAATTTTGCCCATCACTCACTCAACCAAACTGGAATTGAATGAAAAAGTCAACGCTGTCAATAGATTCATAAATTCGTTTTCAGGCGTGACAAATATTTACATCGTCCGTTGGAATCAGGCCTTTACGCCTGCAGTCCCGAATCACCCTCATTTCTGTCACAGATTGAGGGATCGAGAAGATGGAGTTCATCCCAATGAATCGGGACTAGACATTATGTTTGGGTTCCTCGTTGCGTTTATAGACCAGTCTGGATAGTGAGGTGAGGTGAAGTGGGTTCAGGACAGGAAGTCAACGAATTCTTCATAATTTTATATTAGGACATATGCATGAGTCTCTAAATGTTACTCACAATTTGCATTGGCATGAAAGTGACTTACTACGTGGGCCTCTAAAACATGAACCAACGAACTCCCTTACTGCTAAAACATCAAGTTGTCTTGAAATGATTAGCATGAGATTGTTGCCCCCGAGAAAAGGATACAAGCTTGTGAGGCGGCATTAAATTTTACTTACGCTCACCTCCCACTGTATGGACCGTTTTAAAAAGTTTTACTGGTTTTCATCCAGGAAAATCTTTTTGTGCGGCTGTTTCGGTCTGCCACTTGGTATCAATCTTTCTGAATGACTTTGGCGTTACGTACACCCTCCAAAAGTTTACAAAACTCGTTGCAGAAGTCTGATGCGGCGGTTTCGGTCTGCCATTTGGTATCAATTTTTCTGATGACTTTGGCGTTACGCAGGTTGAATGGTTCTTGATAAGGCGCGTAGCGCATTGAGTATATAAATTTCTATTATTGAAGTGTTACGCAGGTTCAAGGGTAGTTGAATACGCGCGTGACGCAATTGGCTAGAATTTCTTGGGTGGTGAAGGCGGTGTTAGGAATAGGAAACAAGTTACTTTCTGTTTTATTTTTAATTACTCTTCCTCTTGATTTCAACATCGTCTCTTCATCCTATCGGCAATGGCGCAATCGTCTGACAACCATTGTTCACCTTCTCTGGATTCTGTTCATGACGTTGTTGATCCTTCTTCCATTGTGATCCCTCCTCTCCCGGAAATTAGTGCCAGTGAAATGGAGTCATTTGGGCCCAAGGTTATGGCACCAAGAGCAAATTCTTCTGAGGAGGATTTGTTTGCAGAAGATATGCTCAGTGATCATTTTCTTCCTAATTCTTTGCCTCCTCCGTCGACCTCCGTTTCGGTGGGTACCGCTCCATCATCTTCTGCACAGACGGATATTCTCGCTGCTGGTTGTTGTCCTGCCACACTGACGGAAGGTCCCGTTGCTGGTTGTTCTTCTGCACTGTTGGAAATTCCTGTTGCCGGTTGTTCTTCCTCAGCAACAACAGTGTCCACCCAAGATTTGTTTGTTAAAATGGAACCAAGTAGTGACGACGAGGGCGAATTTTCTTCAGAGTTAAACTCTCTCTTGTCGGAGACTTTGGACCAATACGAACTAACTTTGAAACAGGTTCCCAATCCGCGCTGTTCCAAGTTTGAAGAAGTTTGCAAACAATTCTGCGTAGTTTTGGGGACTCAGCTAGAAGATCTTGACAAGTTGAGGGAAAATTTGAGTCTTCTGCTGGATTCTTTGCAAAGTGCTTTGCCACATTTTAGAGCTGTGCAACAACGGGCCTCGGTTGTAGTACGTCAAGTGCGCAGCCTGGAGTGGTCTCATAAAAATGTTGTAGAGGCTGCGTCTAAAGTTACTGCCGAAGGCAAAAATTCAGTGTTGACCCAGTTTTATGCAGAATCGGTCAAAAATGCCTCTGGTTTAGTCAGCGTTCGCAGGTTTTGCGGTGACGTGTCTCAGAGCGTTGAATCCGTTAAGGCAGCAATTAAAGGGAAAATTGAAGGTTCGGAGTTAAGTGTAAAGCGGCATTTTATGCGCTGTAAGGAACTGAGGGCATCCACGCTCAAAATGTTGAACCAGTTCCAAAAGATTGGTTCCTAGGTTGTTTTTTTTTATTATTATCATTTTTTCTTTGGTTTTGGTTTAAATATTTAGCAGTGCGTTCCGTAACCGTAGGAAAGCCAGCTCTCCGTTTTTTTCTTTTATTTTTGTGGATTGCTGAACGGTTGGTGCTTTTGTTTGTACGCACGATAAATTTTGATTTACTTATCTGTCGTGGATTGTTGTCATTTCCAAGATGAGAAACAATTATTTCTCACAAAATATTCTTACATTTCGGTTGTAAACCGGCTCTAGGTCAGTGCTCAAGGTATTTTTTTATTTTATTTATCATCATGTCATTCATATAACATTTCATTTTTCGCTCTTTAATGACCTAGTGATTTGATCATTTCAATTTTTATTTCTTTTTCATTCATTTCATTGGCGCATCACGTCCACAACGTCCACGTCGTTTGCGCTGGAGAGCTGAAAAGATTTAGGGTTTATATTTTCAGTGAGCTGAAGGTGGACAGCATAAGCCTATTGCTTTAATTAATAATGACGATGGTGCAGTACGTCCACGACGTCATTGCTCAGGGGACCTGAGTAGCAAACGTTTCTCCTAAATAGTAGCTTAGCTACGTACGTGTGTGTTTGCGTGTGTGTGTGTGTGTGTGTATGTGTGTGTGTGTCTCATCATGTTTCTTTCCACAACGGTGTGAATGTTTCGGCATTCAAGCCTAGTGACTCAGCAGGGTGGTGCCTGTGCGAATGTGATTTAGTACAGCTGGGCCCTGCTTCTAGGCTGCCCCAACAATTTTGTTTTCGTGTGTGTGTGTGTGAGATTCATCGATGTAGCAAATAAGGGTTCTGGCCCCATTTTTTTTATAAGTGTGTGTGTGTGTGTGTGTGTGAGTGCCCGTGTGTGTGATGTTTTTAATTGCGTGAATGATCATTATTTTGTGGTAAATATCGTGGTGTCGGCTTCCACTAATAATAGTCTGTGTGTTTGAAAATCATCCCTCCACAATTTTAAAATCCCTTTCCCCTTAATTTATTGTCCATCTAATTTATTCTTTTATCATGTCATTCATATCCATCACATCCTTTTTTTTTTCATTGGGAAAAGTTTTTAAAATTCAAAATTCAAAAGTGTTTCAACTCCGCACGTAAAGTCGAACAAAAATTAAATTTTCGCTGTTATCCTGGCCCTTTTTTTAGTATTTGGGGCGGTGGTGTAAACTGTGTATGGTCCGCCGGGTGGCATTCGGCCCGGGTAGGACCAGCACTGCTTTTCACCGCCGCCCCATATACTCTTGAAATGCAATTTGTTTGCATTTCATCTACCGGCTGCCGACGGGTAGTGGGGCCAGGATTCCTAACATCGAGATCGTGCCCTCCGACGCGGCGAGGTCACTGCAATTCGATTGGTAAGTTTGCTTGCCACTTCAGCGGCGCTCCGTTTTGAATGTCAAAATTTGGCCTTCTGGTCCGGATTTTTGCCTCTTGGAATGCCAAAATTTGGCATTCCGGTCAACTTGGACGCCAAACCTTGGCATTGTAAAAGGCCACTTCGGCCCAGAATGCCAAAATTTGGAATTCTTAATAGAGCGCCACTGGAGTGGCAAGCAAACTAACCAATCGAATTGCAGTGGTGCGTGGACGCAAGTGCGTTTTTGCCTAGAGGACTCGTGTTTCACTACCTTTGCCGGTGCAAGATGGGGTGAATCCATCTTGGATCGGTGGAGTAGTGAAACGCGGGTTGCTTGAAGGTTCAAACGCATGGCGACACGTCTTCGTCGCTGCCGGAGGGCTGGGTGATCGAAAAATATTGCCCGATCCTGGCGTGACGGGTGGACGCCGGGACATGAAGGCGGTGTGTTTTGGCAGGGGTTTGGCACCACGGCGCTTTCCGGGCGCTCATTGTGCGGTAGCGAGGCCCGGGTTCTCCACCACCGCCCCCAGCCGGCTCCGCAGCATGTTGGGAGCCGAGGTGACCGCCTCGAAAAGAAATTACTTTTTTCAGACGTATTTTGCTGGCCGATGAGTCTCGCTTGGAGTTGGTTTCCCGCACGTTCGGGAGAACAAACTGCATGCGAGACTCTTTGGCCGTCAAAGAACGTCTGAAAAGAGTATTTGAGATTTCGAAGCGGTGAGCTCGGTTCGCAACATGCCGGCACCGGGCTCGGCTGGTGGTATGGAGGGGACCTGGGCATCGCCATCACACGGGGCGCCTAAAAGCGCCGTGTGTTTCCATCCCCTGGTTTCGGTCACTCAGCGATCCGATGTTAGGCAGCGGGTGGGGGCAGCCGGTTGGTGGGGGGACGTCCGGTACCTGGTCGCCGCACGTTTCCCCACCACCCACTTTTCCCAATGTCATTCATGATCATTCGTTTCATCTCATTTTGGAGCAGCATGGTCCAAGACGTTCACGTCGTCTGCTCTGAGTGGTAAATATTAACACAAAAATCGATACCTCCTAGCAATAGGCACGTACTTCGGGCACGCTTCTCAAAACTCACGTACTTTCGGCAGCTTGTGCAACAAACACGCAGTTTCACGATTTCTTGTCAAAAAGCACGCAGTTTTCGCATTTTCCTCCTAGCGGGTATGAAAATGCATTCTGGGTAGGTTTTTTTGGTTGGGCTAGTGAGGTACCTTATCTAAGTCACCATTGATAACCTGGAAACGGTTCCAGGAGTGATCCACCATCAAATATTACTGAAGGTTTGAAGGTCAAGGGTTGACCTATATTTAATGGCAGATCGTTCCTGAAACGGTTTTGAGCTTATCAATGGTTACTTACTGAGTGCATTTTACTTGCCCAACCATAAAACTTACCCAGAATGCATTTTGGTACCCGCTAGGAGGAAAATGCGAAAACTGCGTGCTTTTTGACCAGAAATCGCGAAACTGCGTGTTTGTTGCACAAGCTGCCGAAAGTACGTGAGTTTTGAGAAGCGTGCCCGAAGTACGTGCCTATTGCTAGGAGGTATCGAAATGTGTCCGTATTTTCCAGCTAACGTTGGGCCGAGACAAGGGGAAAAATGGGGGGGGGGGCAAA
Organism: Stenchaetothrips biformis; assembly: GCA_030522485.1. Lineage (NCBI taxonomy): Eukaryota > Metazoa > Arthropoda > Insecta > Thysanoptera > Thripidae > Stenchaetothrips > Stenchaetothrips biformis. Next base: position 12,455,480 of record CM060098.1, read on the forward strand.
AATATAAGTCTTAATGTGTAAAATATTTCAGCACGACTATACGCACGTTTGAAGGATTTGTAAAAATTAACTGTGTTGGGACAGGCTGCTGTTACGCAGGTTTCACGGTGATTGGCAGCAATATGCGCCAACCTCGGCTCATTGGTTTATAGAGACGTCCCGAATTGAAATGAAAATGCTTCGTGACAAGTGGAGAGGAAAAGGAAAATGTATATTTCGACAAAATCAGACGTTGGATTGGAACCTCATTAGAAATGTCCGTTTCTCGTAGCGCGCATTGGCATGAAAGTGACTTACTAGGTAGGCCTCTAAAACATTAACCAACGGATTCCCTTACTGAAAAACATAAGTTGTCTTGAAATGATTAAGAGGTGAGATTGTTGCCCCCGAGAAAGCGATACAAGCTTGTGGAAGCACATTTCTATGGCGCACGCCGAACATCTTGGTTTGGCTTATGTTTTGGTGGGGCGGCATTGAATTTTACTTACGCTCACCTCCCACTGTATGGACCGTTTTCAGAAGTTTTACTGGTTTCCATCCAGGAAAATGTTTTTGTGCGGCGGTTTCGGTCTGCCGCTTCGTATCAATTTTCCTGATGACTTTGGCGTTGTATAAATTTCTATTATTCAAGCGTTACGCAGGTTCAACGGTAGTTTAATACGCACGTGACGCAGTTGGCTAAAATTTCTTGGGTGGTGAAGGTGGTGTTAGGAATAGTCAAAAAACAAGTTATCTTCTGTTTTATTTTTAATTACTCTTCCTGTTGATTTCAACATCGTCTCTTCATCTTATCGGCAATGGCAACTTTGGTTGGTCATAGACGGAAAGTACATGTAGGTTAGGTCATAGACCGGCTCTCTGGGGCCGGCGCCAGCCACACGCCACAGTGGGGCGGGGTAAGGGGCTGGCCGGTCCGCATGGATGTTTCTGTAGCTGGGGCGTGGCGTGGTGGGTTGGGGGCCCAGTTGCCGGCCGGCACGTCCGGGATTCGACTCCCGGCGACGGTCGTCTGTTTTTAGGATGGATATTTTGTTGTACAAGTTGGCACCGAATGTGAAAGGACAAGTGCTGCGTATCGGGACAATACAGGGTCATTATTTCTAGGGTGTCCTTTGCAGCACCTGTGTCGTGAGGAGAACAAGCGTCACGAGACGATGTCTTCAACGTCACAGTGGACATTTTGACCTATGCATCCCAAAGTTTGTGGCTTCGAAAAACACGGAGTAGCGATCATCAATGTCTTCTGATGACCTCCTCTTCGCTTCAGAGTGTGAAGAAGAACTGGCGTCACCAGGTTTATTTTTTATTTTTGTTGGGACAAGACAAGTTGAATTGGCAAAAAGTTTATGTATGCGACAATTCTCTGTAAACGACTTGTGCTAATCCTTTGTAACCGTAAACCCACTAAATATATTTCTTGTAGCCTCTTTACAGTTCACACTGTGCGACTCACAGTGTTCTCTGCACTGTAAAAAAAGGGTACAGAATTTTGTATCATTTTTGAGGCAGGATTTTGTATCACCTGCATTGGCTACAAAAATTTGTAAAAGTTGTACAGAATTTTGTAACATATGTGGATGGTTACAGAAAAATGTATCATTTGCCGCTCGTTACAGAAATGTGTAACACGAATGTTACAAAATTATGTTTGTATCATTTATGTTATAAAAAAAAATCGTAACTGGTGACTCAATTCAAGCGTTACGCAGGTTCAACGGTAGTTAAATACGCGCGTGACGCAGTTGGCTAGAATTTCTTGGGTGGTGAAGGCGGTGTTGGGAATAGTAAAAACGGGTTATCTTCTGTTTTATTTTTAATTACTCTTCCTGTTGATTTCAACGTCGTCTCTTCATCTTATCGGCAATGGCAACTTTGGTTGATCATGGACGGAAAGTACATGTAGGTTAGGTCATAGACCGGCTCTCTGGGGCCGGCGCCAGCCACACGCCACAGTAGGGCGGGGTAACGGGCTGGCAGGTCAGCATGGATGTTTCTGTAGCTGGGGCGTGGCGTGGTTGGTTCAGGGCCCGGTTGCCGGCCGACACGTCTGGGATTCGACTCCCGGCGACGGCCGTCTGTTTTTAGGATGGATATTTTGCTGTACAAGAAAAAATGGCACCGAATGTGAAGGACCAGTGTTCCATATTAAGACAATCCAAAGACATAATCTTCAGGGTGTTATTTGCGGCACCCGTTTCGTGAGGAAAACAAGGGGGGAGGACCAAGGCCCAGGACCTGATCTTGCCAACGGTCGGGGCGGCCGCGGCTGGGGCGGCGAAGGGCTGGTCGTCCTCTGGCGCGGCCTCGTCCAAGACAAGACCCCTCATCACGCTTGTGCGCTTGTGCGCTATAGCACCGTGTCAGCCGCTGGAGGACCTTCACGCTCCACGCGCTGAAGGTGGTTCAGCCACGAATGGGACCTGCAAAAGAGAAAGATAATGAACACAGTGATTCCTTAAGGGACCCCCACCCTCAAAATGCCCCAAAATTGGGTTTGGTGCTAAATTGGGCTTACCCGGAAACAGTGGCCTTGTATACCAATGATTGTGGCTTCTTGCACACCTTTTCCAAGTTGTAGCCCTCATCTATGATGACGATGTTTTGAAGAAGGACAAGTAAGTGACGTGTATTGTAATGGACTACTTCTCCATTCAAATATAACGGGGTTAAATACAATAAAAAATTACAGACAAATTCATGTGGCTCATTCTTTTCTATATTTGAAAAGTGAAGGTGAGGCACACGTTAGGCTAGGTTAGGAATCTGCAGAGGGTGTGTTGGCCACATTGGTGGAGGTACTCCAGTCAGTGCGTTTCGTACTGCGCGGTGTCCTTTGCTCTGACGGCGTCTAAGGCAAGCCGCTTGAGGACTTTCAGGCTCCAGGCACCGAAAGTTGGCCACGAATCGGACATGCAAAAAAGAAAGATTATGTTCACACACTGATTGCTTGTTGACCCACACCCGCAATGCCTCAAAATTGGGTTTGGTGCTAAGTTGGGCTCACTCGGAAGCAGTGGCCTTGTACACCAGCGATTGTGGTTTCTTACACACCTTTTCTAAGTTTTGGCGGCGTGGCGGAGTGGGCAGAGCGTGTGCGGAGCGAAAGGTTAGGGGGGGGGGAACGAATTTCGGTCGGAGCAAACGTTTTTTTAGGCGAAAAAAAAGGGGGGGGGGAAACAGCGGAATGAGGTTTCGGCTGCCCACGCAACGTCCCCGAGGAGGCGTCGTGGCAGAGTGGCCAGAGCGATCGGCTGCGAACACTCAAAGAAGCTTACGGTGAATTTCACTGTAAGCTACGGCGGACCCTGCAGCACTGTAGCTTACGGTGAGTTTCACTGTAAGCTACGGTGAATATCACTGTAAGGTACGTTAAATGTCGCTGTAAGCCACGGCCATGCACCCTGATTCACCGAAGCCAACAGTGACATTTACTGTACCTTACAGTGATATTCACCGTAGCTTACAGTTAAATTCACCGTAAGCTACAGTGCTGCAGGGTCCACCGTAGCTTACAGTGAAATTCACCGTAAGCTTTTATTAGTGAAGTGGGAGGTTCGGGGTTGGACACTCGATGTGGGTCATTGTTCTTCTTTGCGAAAAAAAATAAAATAACGAACGCTTCTGGTTTACTCAGCGTTCGCAGGTTTTGCGGTGACGTATCTCAAAGCGTTGAATCCGTTAAGGGAGCAATTAAAGGGCAAATTGAAGGTTCGGAGTAAAGTGTAGAGCGACATTTTATGCGCTGTAAGGAACTGAGGGCATCCACGCTCAAAATGTTGATTGGTTCCTAGGTTTTTTTTTCTCCGCTACATAAGGTACTACGAGGGAAGTCCTTTGATAACAGATTCATGCCAGTGTTCTTTTAATTGATTAAACATAACATCAGAGCTAAAATAAATTTAAACTTACTTTGAATCAGGTTCCAAATCCGCACTGTTCCAAGTTTGAAGAAGTTTGCAAACAATTCTGCGTAGTTTTGGGGACTCAGCTAGAAGATCTTGACAAGTTGAGGGACAATTTGAGTCTTCTGCTGGTTTCTTTGCAAAGTGCTTTGCCACATTTTAGAGCTGTGCAACAACGGGCCTCGGTTGTGGTACGTCAAGTGCGCAGCCTGGAGTGGTCCCATAAAAATGTTGTTGAGGCTGCGTGTAAAGTTACTGCCGAATGCAAAATCTCAGTGTTGACCCAGTTTTATGCAGAAGACAGACATTTCCTACGTGCTATTCACACCAGGCACTTAAAAGAAAAAAAAACTAAACTAAACGGACTTTTGATGACGGGACGATGGCGCAACAACAGGCATTCTCTTTCGGTTTATGGATTATTGACCGTGGAACGAAACTGCAGCCGGTTTCGTTCAAAGCGGGGCGCAAGGCAAGGCGACAGTCGGTAGAAAGCTGCATTTTGGCGTGTGGCGAGCCAAGGGCATACCAAATAACCCCGCAAAATATGTGCCAGATCGGCCGAGCCGTTCAGGAGTAGTGCGGACACACACACTCAGAGACAGACAGGAAAAGTTTTTCAACCCTAGTGAAGTAACTGGCTTCGCTAATCGCTCAGCCAATTATAGTCAGGATCCTTACTTAAAGACACTTTTTATTGGTTGAGCGATCAGCGAAGCCAGTTACTTCACTGGGGTTGAAAAACTTTTCCCGTCTGTCTCTGTGTGTGTGTCCGCACTACTCCTCCTGAACGGCTCGGCCGATCTGCCTCAGATTCTGTTTGTTTGTTGAAAGTGTACGGTATGGCGCCGGGAAAGACAGATTCTTTTTTTGTCGTTCATCAGCTACCATTTACAACTCTTGCGTCATGAGCAAAGACTACTACTGCAGGCGGCGTTTCTCATAAATGACACACTCTTCGTGTCTTATGAGTTTCGCTCGGGGATTAGCGGCCCCGCGGTTAGCCAGCTACGATGGTGTTGTGTAGGGAGGCACCTTATGTTAAATACATTACATTTCCTACGTGCTATTAACACCAGGCACTTATTAGAAAAAAAAACTAAACTAAACGGCCTTTTGATGACGGTACCATGGCGAAACAACAGGCATTCTCTTTTGGTTTATGGTAGGGATGGGAACTTTTCGCTTTTTGGGGGTGTCACTGGGAGGGGTGGGTGGTTGTGAGTGGGTCCTCTCATACCATTTTTGATTTCTTTTCTTGGCGCCAAATCGAAAATTCTAAATTGTTTTATAAAAGCCTTTTTTATTTTTTTTTAAGAGTTCGCAGGGCTTACCTCAATCGGGCCCTTCTGTTAGTAGGTTGCTCCTTGGCCTCTCCTTTCATCAGTACTTCAACTCGTAATGAGTTGGGGGAAAGGTTGGGGAGAGGCCGTTAAAAGGGTTGATTCCTGCTAACAGAGGGGTAACCATTACAATAGTAGCGAAAAGTTCCCATGTCTATTTATGGATTATTTACCGTGGAACGAAACTGCAGCCGGTTTCGTTCAAATCGGGGCGCAAGGCAAGGCGAGAGTCGGTCGAAGCGGGGGTGACAGACCTGCTGAGATTGCCTCTATAACCCGGCCCTTAGCAATAACGGGGCAGTGTAGTGCTGCATAACCACCCGTTCCAGTTGAGGCTCCATGGTGGGTGTTGCGGGGGCTGGGCAGAATATAACGGACTTTTCTTATGGACAACTACATTACAATATACAAGAACGGACTTTTTGAAGACGGTACCATTGCATGCGTCGCGGCAGGCACTATCCATCAGGGGAATGAATTCTTCCCACAGGGACAAAATGCTTCCTGTGTCCCCACCTCGGCGTGTGCGCTTGCAGCCAAAAATACGGACATTGAGTTTGATCCCGCAACGGTAAATCAGGTCGTTAACGACGGTTTTCACTATTGGGTGCAATGCAAAGAACAGCAATTGACATCTGCTGCCGGGTTTCTCTTCCCCGATCAATTGCCCCAAGAATTTTACTGTTGCGGGAAACTATTTATGATTGTGGAAGCCTTAGAGTGGCCTGGCGGGCTTTACCCACAGTCGGGAAGTCAGGCTGACGCTGATGCAGCCCTAGAACGGCTTGAGGACATATTATCTGAGTGTTTTAGTTCGCCCTCAATCTCACCCTTTACGGGATTTCTTTTTACTGGGCAAAATAACACCATATCATTCTGGGAGGCGGATGGAATCTACTTTATGTTTAATAGCCACGGTGTTAATGCCAGGAATTCTCATGATTATTTTCGTCCTGCCTTGAACGTTGCGCGCCTCTTTAAAGCATCATCTCAACGTGGCCTTGCTCTTCTTCTTTTGTCTAATTCAGCATGTGACGGCGTGGAACGGGGGTATACTATTTATAGTATGTGTCCGTTGGAAAATCCGGACGAGGACCTCATGTATGACAACCCGGTTGTTGAATATGACCAGCGAAATCCGGATGTCGATGAACTGGCTGATTTCTGGGCCATAATCAATGATTTTCAAAGTGATGTGTGTCGTTCACCCGTTCAGAGCTTCGGCGAATCAGTTGCAGGGAATAAGAATCAAGTGAGTACGCCGTCTCAGCAACATCCTAATCTTCCTCCGGTTTCATCAGCTGGTTCCCGTGATGAAGTTTCTTCAGCTTCTTTACTGTCAAAAAAGGCATCAAAGCGTAAGGTAGTTGAACAGAGCGGTGAAAATACTAACAACGTTGTGTCCATGAAGAGACCAGTCGTTGTTTTGGAGCGACTAAGCGATGATGACGTCCCTCTTGGTTTTAGACTTGCTTCCCCGGCATCAATCAATCGTCTTCAGGACGGCTGTTCTGATAGGTCGACACCTGGTTCCCAGTGCGTCATTTCTTTATGCAATGAAGAGACATCTTCATCCAGTGATAGGGATGTACCACTTGCCTCTCGATTGGGTCGAAAGTCGGCACAGATTTCGATTGAGCAGAACAGTGGTCAGAAGCGGGGTCCAGGGCGTCCTAAACGGAAAAAAAGGGGTCGGAAAAAGACATCCACTTCTTCAACCCGAGAAAAGCAAAAAGCGGCTCAGAAAAAATACTATGAGAAAAAGAGAGCTGAAAAGATAGAAGCCGCCAAACGGTACGCTTTAGCACATCCAGAAGTACATCAGGAGGCTGTGCGTAGGTACACAGAGACGCACCCCGAAGTACACCAGGAGGCTGTGCGTAGGTACACAGAGACGCACCCCGAAGTTAATGCTGAAGCCACCGAAAGGTTTAGGGAAAATAATCGGGACGCTCGTAGGGAGAGCCAGCGCAACTTCGCGGACAACAATCCCGGGCATCAAGGCAATTACGATCTGGTGCGGCACTTGCCGCGTGCCATGAGGGAGGGTCCAGTGGTTGGAACTTGGCGGGGTGACGCCCTAAATGCCGTCCCCACATTTACGTTGCAGCAGCCCAACCTAAATTTGGGGCCACAATGCGTGCACTGTCACGCCCGCTTCTTCCAAGAGGAAGTGGGCAGGACGCAGTGGTGCTGCCAATCAGGCCGACTGTGCTTTTTGGCACTCCCTCCCCTTCCCGCCGATGCAGATTTTTATGACCACCCTCATTTTAAAGAACATCCCGGTGCGTACAACAATCTGTTTTCCATGTGTGCCTCTTGTGTGAAGGGAGAGTGGCTCCACACGCGGCATGGGCGTGGCCCCGCTTACGTCAAGCTTCAAGGTCGCACGTACCATTTGGTGTATGATGGGAGGCGTCAGGGCACGCCCGGTCGTCCCAATTATACTCAATTTTATTTTGATGATGGTGCCGAGCGGCTCAGGGAGGCTCAGGGGCAGCACCTAAATCAGGTGGTTATTCGTGCCATCCAGACCATGCTGGAGGCGAATAATCCTTATATTCATTGCTTTAAAAGACTAGCCGACGAGCCTGGGGAAAATGTCTCCCTTTGTTTTCAGCACATAGAGAGACGAAGGGGGACACATAATTTTATCGATGGTGACCCCAATGCAGAGGTGGCCGTCATTTTACCCACCGAAGATGTGCCCTACGAGCGACGAAAGCTTTTTATTTCGAAGTTCGGTGACGGGTCGCATTTCATCGACTACAGAAGTCCCCACGTAGAGCCCATGCAGTATCCACTATTGTTCCCCAGCGGTGATCAGGGGTGGAGTTACGATTTAAAAAGTGAAGATGGGAAAAAGGTCACCCCCCTCGACTACGTGCGATACCGCTTGTTGGCGGAACCACGGTTTTCTGAGTTTTCCCGCCTTTCGGATACGTGGTTGGTCGATTCGTTTTGCAGGGTGGAAGAAGAAAGGTTGCGATACATAGAGTATTGTCAACGAAATCCTGCCGACAATCAACTTCGAATCGGACCACGAGACGAAGTGCAAGCGGTCGTTGACGCTCAAGATGCGGCTTTGGCAAGGGGATCTGATGAAGGTCAGCGGGGCAGGGGCGGCCGGGGGAGAGGCCTTGGTAGGGGCCGGGGGAGGGGCCGGGGCAGAGGCCGGGGGGCGGCGGGGGGTCCTTTTCCAATGGGTGGCGGTGGCGGTGTCATGGAAGACGTGTTGAATGATGAGACCGTCGAAGGTGACGGAAGGCAAGCCGGCCGTGTCTATTTGCCCAGTACGTTTGTGGGGTCCAAACGTTATTATAAGCGGCACTACATGGACGGCATGGCGGTGGTGCAGCGAAAGAATATACCGCACTACTTCCTCACAGTATCTGCCAATGGCTCTTGGCCAGAGTACCGCCAGTCGCGTCGGGGACGTAGCACAGAGGCGCATTTGTCAAACAGGGTGTTCAAGCTAAAGCTGGCTAGGCTTATCAAAAATATTAGGTCTGGCCGCTATTTTGGCAAACTCTGTTACATTATATATGTTATTGAATTCCAGGCCCGTGGACTTAGCCACTCGCACCTTGTGTTTAGAATCGCCGACGAAAATGCCCCAACGCAAGCTGCAGACGTCGACAGGTTTGTAAGGGCGGACATTCCGTCTGCCGATGAGGCCAACGGCAGACTCCGGGAACTTATTTTAAGACACAATATTCACGGCCCCTGCGGCCCTCCGAACAGGACTAATCTGCCATGTTGGGATGCTGAAAAGAATTCATGCAAAAAATACTTTCCTAAGGAGGCCACCCCTGTGACGTATTGTGATGAGCGCGGTTTTTATCATTACAAAAGGGATCCAGAAAACACGGCGATCATACAGATCAATGGCAGGGACGTGACGATATCAGACTGTGATGTCGTTCCGTATTGTGCTGCTGTTTCGCTGGATCTCGATTGTCACGCAAATCTTGAAATTGCTTCAGGGAGGAGAAGTTTGAAATACCTATTCAAATATCTGTGCAAGGGCAATCCTCTGACTCGGGTAAGGTTGGTGGGGGACGCCGAGGCTGACGATGGCCCTATAAATGAGTGCGAAGAGTACAGAACGCACAGAATATTAGGAGCAACGGACTGCGCCTGGAGAGTGCTCGAATTCGACATGGTTGGCAGGAGCCCAAGTGTGACTGTCCTTCCAGTCCATTTGCAGAATAGGCAGACTGTTCGTTTCCGACAAGGTCAGGAGAGGGAAGCACTCACTCACCTCGACGGAAATTTGGAATTTTATTTCAAACGGCCTCTCATCGCGGAACTGGATGACGTCACATATATCGACTTCCATGAACGATATATCGTTCATTCCAGGCGGCCGACGACAACGCGTGTGCCGGTTTGGGAGTGTGTTGGCGATCTAGTGACGCACTACGTCACGAGGCGGCAGATGAAAGAGAGGATTTGCCGTTTGTTTTGGCAGGCACCCAACCGCGGTGAACTCTTTTATCTGAGAATGCTGTTGATGCGGTTTCCCTGTCGTGGCTACCACGATCTTTATCTGTTGGGCGGACCGGAGTGCACCACGTTCCAAGAGGCTGCTCGCATGCAAGGTTTGCTGGATGACGAGCGAGAGTACTCCGACAGCCTGGTTGAGGCCCATTCATTCATGACCGGGTACAGGTAGAGGTCCTTTTTCGTGATGCTGTGTTACATCGGTGCTCCGGCATTCAGCCTGTGGGAACAGCACAAAGACCTTCTGTCTGAAGATTTGTTTGAGGGGGAAGAAAATCGAGAGCGTGCCTACCAGGTCGCTCTCATTCAAATCGACAGAGGGCTTAGGCGGCAGGGAAGCAGCGTCGTCGATCACGGGCTCCCTCAAGTTGAGGACCTCATGACAGAGTTGGGCAGGGAGCAAGTGGCCTACGACCGGACCGCCTCGGCAAATTATGTAGCCGAATGGCTGCCACGTTTGTCAGCTGAACAGCGCGGCGTATTTGACTACGTGTGCGCCCTGGTGGAAGGGTCTGAAGATGCTCCCGAAAACAACGGCATGTTTCTCGATGCACCTGGCGGATCGGGGAAATCGTTGCTGGGATCCGTTTTGGCAGCCCACTTTAGGTCGAAGGGCCTCATTGTCCTCTGTGTCGCTTCGTCCGGTATTGCCGCTAGTGTGTATGTGTGTGGGATTACTGCCCATTCCATGTTCAGGTTCCCTCTCAGTCTCGATGACGACCGTGGTGTTTGGGGCATCACCAACGGATCACAGAGGGCGGAGCTTGTAAGGGCGGCACATCTCATTATATATGATGAAGTGAGCATGGCACACCGGTTCCTCATTGAAATGTTGGATCGAGGGCTCCGTGATCTGTGTGATCAAACGAAGCTGTTTGGAGGAAAACCGGTCCTACTGGCTGGTGATTTTAGGCAGTTGGCACCGGTGGTGCGTGGGGCAGAGACGGCCAACGAGATCTGTGCCGTGTCGCTCAAGTCCTCACACATTTGGCCGGCTCTCCACAAGATGGCCCTCACCGTCGGCCAGAGGTGCACTGACGCAGTGTATTCCAACTTTGTGCTGGAGGTTGGAGATGGAACAGCTGTGGAACATACGCTGCCTGATTTGAGTGCGGGGGAGCGGGTGATTGCTCTGACAGGCATCGAGCATGTTCCCACTGTGTCAGCCTTGATTCAGTCTGTCTTTCCTGACGAATTGCTGGACGATCCCGACGAGTGTGCTGTTCGGGCTGTTTTAGCTCCACACTTGGTCAACGTTCGAAGCGTCAACGAAACAATCCTGGAGTCACTGTCTGGTATTGATCAGCCTCAGTACAGTGCCGACGCTTTGGACGCAGAGGAAAGAGAGCTCGGTAATGAGTTCTTTGATATGGACACACTAAATCAAGCGTGTGAGAGTGGTGTTCCACCGCACGTTCTGCACCTAAAGGTCGGTGCCGTGTGTATGATCATCAGGAATCTCAATTTCGAGGAAGGTCTTCTTAACGGGACAAAGGTCATCATCGTTGAAATTGGCCAGAGACTTATAATAGTGCGGCGCCCTGGAAGTCAGGTTCGCTTTGGAATTCCACGCATTATTTTTAAGTTTCCCGTGTTCCCTCGGAGTGAATTTATGATGTCTCGTCGTGCTTATCCTCTGCAGTTGGCTTACGCAATGTCCATTCACAAGGCACAATCTCAAACCATTAACAAATGCGCAGTAGATTTGCGTTCTCAGTGCTTCACTCACGGCCAATTATGTGTCGCTCTGGGTCGCGTGAGGAGGCGTGAGGATTTGGTTGTGTTAGTGTTGGCTGCGTACGTTCAAGACGGTGTGGCGTACACGAGGAATGTCGTGTATCGCTCACTGCTTGACTAATTCAGTAATTCGTTCAGGGTTTTAACTTAGGCATTTTAAGTGTGTGTGTGTGTGTGTCTCATCATGTTTCTTTCCACAACGGTCTGAATGTTTCGGCATTCAAGCCTAGTGACTCAGCAGGGTGGTGCCTGTGCGAATGTGATTTAGTACAGCTGGGCCCTGCTTCTAAGCTGCCGCAACATTTTTGTTTTCGTGTGTGTGTGAGATTCATCGATGTAGCAAATAAGGGTTCTGGCCCCATTTTTTAATTTGTGTGTGTGTGTGTGTGTGTGTGTGTGTGCGTGTGTGTGATGTTTTTAATTGCGTGAATGATCATTTTTTTGTGGTAAATATCGTGGTGTCGGCTTCCACTAATAATAGTCTGTGTGTTTGAAAATCATCCCTCCACAATTTTAAAATCCCTTTCCCCTTAATTTATTGTCCCTCTAATTTATTCTTTTATCATGTCATTCATATCCATCACATCCTTTTTTTTTTCATTGGGAAAAGTTTTTAAAATTCAAAATTCAAAAAAAGTGTTTCAACTCCGCACGTAAAGTCGAACAAAAATTAAATTTTCGCTGTTATCCTGGCCCTTTTTTTAGTATTTGGGGCGGTGGTGAAAACTGTGTATGGTCCGCCGGGTGGCATTCGGCCCGGGTAGGACCAGCACTGCTTTTCACCGCCGCCCCATATACTCTTGAAATGCATTTTGTTTGCATTTCATCTACCGGCTGCCGACGGGTAGTGGGGCCAGGATTCCTAACATCGAGATCGTGCCCTCCGACGCGGCGAGGTCACTGCAATTCGATTGGTAAGTTTGCTTGCCACTCCAGCGGCGCTCCGTTTTGAATGCCAAAATTTGGCCTTCTTGTCCGGATTTTTGCCTCTTGGAATGCCAAAATTTGGCATTCCGGTCAACTTGGATGCCAAACCTTGGCATTGTAAAAGGCCACTTCGGCCCAGAATGCCAAAATTTGGAATTCTTAACAGAGCGCCACTGGAGTGGCAAGCAAACTAACCAATCGAATTGCAGTGGTGCGTGGACGCAAGTGCGTTTTTGCCTAGAGGACTCGTGTTTCACTACCTTTGCCGGTGCAAGATGGGGTGAATCCATCTTGGATCGGTGGAGTAGTGAAACGCGGGTGGCTTGAAGGTTCAAACGCATGGCGACACGTCCTCGTCGCTGCCGGAGGGCTGGGTGATCGAAAAACATTGCCCGATCCTGGCGTGACGGGTGGACGCCGGGACATGAAGGCGGTGTGTTTTGGCAGGGGTTTGGCACCACGGCGCTTTCCGGGCGCTCCTTGTGCGGTGGCGAGGCCCGGGTTCTCCACCACCGCCCCCAGCCGGCTCCGCAGCATGTTGGGAGCCGAGGTGACCGCCTCGAAAAGAAATTACTTTTTTTCAGACGTATTTTGCTGGCCGATGAGTCTCGCTTGGAGTTGGTTTCCCCCACGTTCGGGAGAACAAACTGCATGCGAGACTCTTTGGCCGTCAAAGAACGTCTGAAAAGAGTATTTGAGATTTCGAAGCGGTGAGCTCGGCACGCAACATGCCGGCACCGGGCTCGGCTGGTGGTATGGAGGGGACCTGGGCATCGCCATCACACGGGGCGCCTAAAAGCGCCGTGTGTTTCCATCCCCTGGTTTCGGTCACTCAGCGATCCGATGTTAGGCAGCGGGTGGGGGCAGCCGGTTGGTGGGGGGACGTCCGGTACCTGGTCGCCGCACGTTTCCCCACCACCCACTTTTCCCAATGTCATTCATGATCATTCGTTTCATCTCATTTTGGAGCAGCATGGTCCAAGACGTTCACGTCGTCTGCTCTGAGTGGTAAATATTAACACAAAAATGTGTCAGTATTTTCCAGCTAACGTTGGACCGAGACAAGGGGGAAAATGAGGGGGGGGGGCAAAAATATAAGTCTTAATGTGAAAAATATTTCAGCACGTGTGCTCGGCGGAAAATGATGGTTTTTTTTTTGTGTGTGAGTGTCTGTGTGTGTCGGTGGCTCGCTTCACTCGCCGGGGGGGGGGGGGGGGGGAGGAGGGGCTCCGTCACACACTCACACACAGACACTCTTTTTATTCCTTATTTAAATAAATGAACTGATTTTCTTTGCGTCTTGGGACCTGAGGTATCTGGAAAAAAAATAATTACATTAATATGTGCTTCAAAGTCAACTTACCTTCATCCTGAATTAGTTTTTTCTTGTCAATCGTCATGAGCACCTGCTGGAACATAGGAAAGGATGTAAAGCTTTTAATTTAATGGAAATGCCCGATCACAGATGATCACACCAACAGAGTACTTTGATTAGTGCAACATTGTGTACTTTCATTCTTCAATTGACATTTTATCAATCTTCATAGACGTCCGCAAATTAATAGCAATTCGCCCAGAAGCTTGACAGATCTGTCAAGCCGAAATTTATAGAATAGTTTGAGAAACAAATAAAAATGTTCGTATGCTCTTTCATGCGCTAAATTGTCTATATGTTATTGAATACAATTTCCGACTGAGTCTGAGAGTGTTAGCTTAATGCAGAGGTGCACTTTCTCACCTTCTTGTCCAGAGAGCACATCGTGGTGACCCGCTTGTGCACGCACTTCAGGCAGAATGAATGGCCGCAGGGCGACGCCGTCGGCCGGTGCTCCGAAGTGTCGAATTATTCTTAGCACACGCTGCAATCCACCTGCAATCCTTTGCAGCAGCCGCCTTCTGGGGAACTATAAGCATCCCATTGTCTTCAACCTTGTCACCCTGGTCATCTTTACCAATAAGTGACAACATGGCCTTTGACTTGACAAGCAATTCTCGAGAAAGCGGCAATGTCCGGTGGTGAATCACACCTTCAATTATCCCAATTTTTTTATAGTTGAAACATATAACAAATAATGGTTCCTTGTTGAGATCGTTTTTAATTGCTTCCACATGGGATGAGCTGCAGAAGCAGGCACGGTCCGGACCACGGATGACCTTTCTCACGAAATCCCAAGGCACCGCACACTCCGCTGCTACCACAGGCTCCCACATGAGATTTTGCATGGACGGTTGGTGAGAGGACACAGCCATTCTGATGTCAAATCGTTCAATCGATACGAAATAACGGTATGATGACGAAAACAAAGTCAAGCAACTTGAAGCACACCACACCACTCGTCAACAACTCAACACAAACACCAACAATAATAACAAGACACTTTGGCAATGTGTGTTTCCATCCCCTGGTTTCGGTCACTCAGCGATCCGAGGTTAGGCAGCGGGTGGGGGCAGCTGGTTGGTGGGGGGACGTCCGGTACCTGGTCGCCGCACGTTTCTCCACCACCCACTTTTCCCAATGTCATTCATGATCATTCGTTTCATCTCATTTTGGAGCAGCATGGTCCAAGACGTTCACGTCGTCTGCTCTGAGTGGTAAATATTAACACAAAAATGTGTCCGTATTTTCCAGCTAACGTTGGACCGAGACAAGGGCAAAAATGGGGGGGGGGGGGCAAAAATATAAGTCTTAATGTGTAAAATATTTCAGCACGTGTGCTCGGCGGAAAATGATGGTTTTTTTTTGTGTGTGAGTGTCTGTGTGTGTCGGTAGCTCGCTTCACTCGCCAAGGGGGGGGGGGGGGGAGGAGGGGAGGAGTGTCTCCGTCAGACACTCACACACAGACACTCTTTTTATTCTTTAATTAAATAAATGAACTGATTTTCTTTGCGTCTTGGGACCTGAGGTATCTGGAAAAAAAATAATTACATTAATATGTGCTTCAAAGTCAACTTACCTTCATCCTGAATTAGTTTTCTCTTGTCAATCGTCATGAGCTCCTGCTGGAACATAGAAAAGGATGTAAAGCTTTTAAATAAATTGAAAGTCACCTTGAACTTGCCCTATTTTTGCCGTCTTTAAGTGTTTTTTCGCTGGTACGATTGAATGGATTAGGATCGAAACCTGAAATTTTGGGGTGCGGCAAGCTAAAGACATATCTAACAGGCGTGCAAAGTGTTAACCCCCCTCCCCCATTAAACCTCGCAGGGGGGGGGGAGGGGTCCGAAAGGGTCGCGGAGGTACGATAGTTTAATAGGTAGCGCCTGCCAGGCATGCTTTCATAAGTGCATACTTGCCATGTACACGCTGACTGGAGCAGACAACTTTAACAGGTGAGATCTGTCACGATAGGGTATTAATATAATAAGATCTGTCGCGATAGAGTAAGATCTGTCGTGACCCCGTTAGGTTAGGTTAGTATGGGTTGGCCCTGGTGCTATACCAGCCGCGCACCTTATCCAGCCCTGATGAGTCCGGTCCGCCGAATGGCCCTGCCAAGCGGGTCCACTACGGCCCGCCTCGCCGCCTCCGCGCCGCGCCATGCCGCACAGCTCGTCGCCGCGGAAGGGGGGGAGAGACGGAGAAAATGTATAGGCCGCTCGGCGCTGGAGTTTTCAGCGTGGCGACGTGGCGAAGTGGACAGAGGGCTCGGGTGCGGAGCGGAGGGTTGGGGGATCGAATCCCGGTCGGAGCAATAATAACGTTCTTCACGGCCTGCCCTATTAAAAGGGGCTCGAAGGACCCACGCACACAGAAGACACTCACACACCAAATAAAACCCCACACACACGGAAGGGGGAAAAAGGCAGGCCGAAGGCCTGCCCCAGCGTGGCCCGAAGGGCCACGCACCGGGGGGTCTGGGGGGGCGGAGCCCCCCCAGCGAGCGAAGCGAGTCCATATACCCTACCCCCCAGTTCCGTACTCACTGATTTCCCATCGGTTCGATGAGGCCCTTCCCGACGTGCTAGAGCCTTGCGGTTTTTTCCATTGGACGCGGCGTGCCCACAAACATTCGGAAAAAAATTGCCAAAAAGGCGAAAAAAGGGGCGGATCCAGGTCAAAAACCGAAAAAAGGGGGGTAAAACGGAGAAGGGGCCCTTTTTCGAAAAAAAGCTTCAGACGAAAGTCGTCCGTCTCGTCGAGGAGGACGAAAGCCGTCCTCGGGCGGGCTCGTACCTCCAACCGTTTTCGAGATATTTCAGAAAAACCGCGCCGAGGGGGTGGGGGACACCTTCCGGCCCCGAAAAGGGGCACAAGGAGGCGGAAATCGTGGGGGGTCAAAGCGAGGCGATTGTGGGGCTGGGCGAGACCTTTCTTCCGGTGAAACCCGATTTCGAATCCATATACCCTACCCCGCAGTTCCCTACTCACTGACTGATTTCCCATCGGTTCGATGAGGCCCTTCCCGACGTGCTAGAGCCTTGCGGTTTTTTCCATTGGACGCGGCGTGCCCACAAACATTCGGAAAAAAATTGCCAAAAAGGCGAAAAAAGGGGCGGATCCAGGTCAAAAACCGAAAAAAGGGGGGTAAAACGGAGAAGGGGCCCTTTTTCGAAAAAAAGCTTCAGACGAAAGTCGTCCGTCTCGTCGAGGAGGACGAAAGCCACCCTCGGGCGCGCTCCTAGCTCCAACCGTTTTCGAGATATATCGGAAAAACCGTGCCGAGGGGGTGGGGGACACCTTTCGGCCCTTAAAAGGGGCACAAGGAGGCGGAAATCGTGGGGGGTCAAAGCGAGGCGATTGTGGGGCTGGGCGAGACCTTTCTTCCGGTGAAACTCGATTTCGAAAATCTCGCACCGTTTTCGAACGAGGGGGGTTTTTCTTTTCGAAAAACTCGGCACTCGCGCCGTGACGTCATCCGCCGTGCGATTTTCTTCATTTTTATTCGTATATTGCGTCTCGACGAGATCTACAACTTTTGCTTGACACTTTTTTTCGTCCGACGCCCCGTTCACCCGGGAGGGGCGTTGCAAGCCCTTTTTGAGCGCCACCCCTGGTTCGCGGCGCGGCGCCGGGGAAAAGGAGAGGGGAGAGAGTGCTCGCCGCTCCACACGGGTCTTCTCAGCGAGGCGGCGTGGCGGAGTGCGTTGAGGGTGAGCGGGCTGAGCGGAAGGTCTGCGGTTCGACTCTCGCTCGGGGCTTGAACAATTTTTTTTTTTTTAATCTCACAAGTGTTGAGAGAGACGTAGCGCCTCCGCGCCGCGCCACGCCGCAGCTCGTCGCCGCGGAAGGGGAGAAAAGAGACGGAGAAAAATGTCTCGGCGCCGGAGCTTCCAGCTTAAGGGTAGGTTAGACCAATAAAGGGAGTGTCTGAAGGCCAATTTGGTTTAATAACCTTCCGAATTCTAAGCAGGATAGGTTAGACCAAAAGTGTTACAGGGTTAGGTTAGACCAGCGAGATGACCCAGGGGGTGGGTGCCAAGGGCGGGAGGGACTAAGGTGGGCCTAACCTAAAACGTGCAGAGGGTAACTAAGAATAGGTTAGACCAAAAGCCTCACAGGGTAGGTTAGACCAGCCAGACGACCCAGGGGGTGAGGGCAAAGGATGGGAGGGACCAAGGTGGGCCTAACCTAAAACGTGCAGAGGGTAACTAAGGATAGGTTAGACCAAAAGCCTCACAGGGTAGGTAAGACCAGCCAGACGACCCAGGGGGTGGGTGCCAAGGGTGGGAGGGACCAAGGTGGGCCTAACCTAAAACGTGCAGAGGGTAACTAAGGATAGGTTAGACCAAAAGCCTCACAAGGTTAGGTTAGACCAGCCAGACGACCCAGGGGGAGGGTGCCAAGGGTGGGAGGGACCAAGGTGGGCCCAACCTAACGTGCAGAGGGTAACTAAGGATAGGTTAGACCAAAAGTGTTACAGGGTAGGTTAGACCAGCGAGAAGACCCAGGGGGTGGGTGCCAAGGGTGGAAGGGACCAAGGTGGGCCTAACCTAACGTGCAGAGGGTAACTACGGATAGGTTAAACCAAAAGCCTCACAGGGTAGGTTAGACCAGCCAGCCAACCTAGGGGGTGGGTGCCAAGGGTAAGGGGGGACCAAGTTGGGCCTTACCTAACCTGCGGAGGGTAACTAAGGATAGGTTAGACCAAAAGCCTCACAGGGTAGGTTAGACCAGCCAGACGACCCACGGGGTGGGTGCCAAGGGTGGGAAGGACCAAGGTGGGCCTAACCTAAAACGTGCAGAGGTTAACTAAGGATAGGTTAGACCAAAAGCCTCACAGGGTAGTTTAGACCAGCCAGACGACCCAGAGGGTGGGTGCCAAGGGTGGGACGGACCAAGGTGGGCCTTTCCTAACGTGCATAGGGTAACTAAAGATAGGTTAGACCAAAAGTGTTACAGGGTAGGTTAGACCAGCGAGATGACCCAGGGGGTGCGTGCCAAGGGTGGGAGGGACCGAGGTGGGCCTAACCTAACGTGCAGAGGGTAACTAAGGATAGGTTAGACCAAAAGCCTCACAGGGTAGGTTACACCAGCCAAGCGACCCAGGGGGTGGGTGCCAAGGGTGGGAGGGACCAAGGTGGGCCCAACCTAACGTGCAGAGGGTAACTAAGGATAGGTTAGACCAAAAGTGTTACAGGGTAGGTTAGACCAGCCAGACGACCCAGGGGGTGGGGGCAAAGGGGAGGGGGGGACCAAGTTGGGCCTAACCTAACGTGCATAGGGTAACTAAGGATAGGTTAGACCAAAAGTGTTACAGGGTAGGTTAGACCAGCCAGACGACCCAGGGGGTGGGTGCCAAGGGTGGGAGGGACCAAGGTGGGCCTAACCTAAAACGTGCAGAGGGTAACTAAGGATAGGTTAGACCAAAAGCCTCACAAGGTTAGGTTAGACCAGCCAGACGACCCAGGGGGAGGGTGCCAAGGGTGGGAGGGACCAAGGTGGGCCTAACCTAAAACGTGCAGAGGGTAACTAAGGATAGGTTAGACCAAAAGTGATACAGGGTAGGTTAGACCAGCCAGACGACCCAGGGGGTGGGTTCCAAGGGTGGGAGGGACCAAGGTGGGCCTAACCTAAAACGTGCAGAGGGAAACTAAGGATAGGTTAGACCAAAAGCCTCACAGGGTAGGTTAGACCAGCCAGACGACCCAGGGGGTGGGGTCAAAGGGTGGGAGGGACCAAGGTGGGTCTTACCTAACGTGCATAGGGTAACTAAGGATAGGTTAGACCAAAAGCCTCACAGGGTAGGTTAGACCAGCCAGACGACCCAGGGGGAGGGGGCAAAGAGTGGGGGGTGACAAAGTTGGGCCTGACCTAACCTGCGGAGAGTAACTAAGGATAGGTCAGACCAAAAGCCTTACAGGGTAGGTTAGACCAGCCAGACGACCCAGGGGGTGGGTGCCAAGGGTGGGAAGGACCAAGGTGGGCCTTACCTAACCTGCGGAGGGTAACTAAGGATAGGTTAGACCAAAAGCCTCACAGGGTAGGTTAAACCAGCCAGACGACCCAGGGGGTGGAGGCAAAGGGTGGAAGGGGGGGGGACAGGCTGGCGGTTCAAGACGACACCCGGTTGGGGCAATGTTTTTTGCTTTGCGAAAAAACTTTGAAACCTCAAGGGTGGTTGGGGTGGGGTGGAGACACACTGCGGAACAAAATATTTTGGACTCGCTAGCGACAGGGCCATCCAGTGATGACGCAGCCCAGCACAGTATTCTATATATATATGGTCATCAGTGCGCTCGGGTGTCATATATAGTTTTTCTTGGCTCTAACGGGTGAGATCTGTCATGATGGGGTATTTATTATGAGATCTGTCGCGATAGAATAAGATCTGTCGCGATAGAGTAAGATCTGTCGCGACCCCGTTAGGTTAGGTTAGTATGGGTTGGCCCTGGTGCTACCAGCCGCGCACCTTATATATCCAGCCCTGAGATGCGTCAGGTCCGCCGAATGGCCCTGCCAAGCGGGTCCACTACTACGGCCCGCCTCCCCGCCTCCGCGCCCCGCCATGCCGCACAGCTCGTCACCGCGGAAGAGGAGAGAGAGAGACGGCGAACGTCTCGGCTGCTCGGCTCCGGAGCTTCCAGCGAGGCAGCGTGGCGGAGTGGGCAGAGGGCCTGGGTGCGGAGCGGAAGGTTGGGGGATCGAATCCCGGTCGGAGCAATAACGTTTTTCACGGCCTGCCCTATTAATGGGCTCGAAGGACCCACGCACCAAGACACACACACACACACACACACACACGGACACTCACACACAAAAAAAAACCCACACACACGGAAGGGGGAAAAAGGCAGGCCGAAGGCCTGCCCCAGCGTGGCCCGAAGGGCCACGCACCGGGGGGGCCTGGGGGGGCGGAGCCCCCCCAGCGAGCGAAGCGAGTCCATATACCCTACCCCCCAGTTCCGTACTCACTGATTTCCCATCGGTTCGATGAGGCCCTTCCCGACGTGCTAGAGCCTTGCGGTTTTTTCCATTGGACGCGGCGTGCCCACAAACATTCGGAAAAAAATTGCCAAAAAGGCGAAAAAAGGGGCGGATCCAGGTCAAAAACCGAAAAAAGGGGGGTAAAACGGAGAAGGGGCCCTTTTTCGAAAAAAAGCTTCAGACGAAAGTCGTCCGTCTCGTCGAGGAGGACGAAAGCCACCCTCGGGCGGGCTCGTACCTCCAACCGTTTTCGAGATATTTCAGAAAAACCGCGCCGAGGGGGTGGGGGACACCTTCCGGCCCCGAAAAGGGGCACAAGGAGGCGGAAATCGTGGGGGGTCAAAGCGAGGCGATTGTGGGGCTGGGCGAGACCTTTCTTCCGGTGAAACCCGATTTCGAAAATCTCGCACCGTTTTCGAACGAGGGGGGTTTTTCTTTTCGAAAAACTCGGCACTCGCGCCGTGACGTCATCCGCCGTGCGACGTTCTTCATTTTTATTCGTATATTGCGTCTCGACGAGATCTACAACTTTTGCTTCACACTTTTTTTCGTCCG
This sequence comes from Stenchaetothrips biformis, assembly GCA_030522485.1. Lineage (NCBI taxonomy): Eukaryota > Metazoa > Arthropoda > Insecta > Thysanoptera > Thripidae > Stenchaetothrips > Stenchaetothrips biformis. Next base: position 12,476,815 of record CM060098.1, read on the forward strand.
AGGCCCCGTTCACCCGGGAGGGGCGTTGCAAGCCCTTTTTGAGCGCCGCCCCTGGCTGGCGGCGCGGCGCCGGGGAAAAGGAGAGGGGAGAGAGTGCTCGCCGCTCCACACGGCTCTGCTCAGCGAGGCGGCGTGGCGGAGTGGGTTGAGGTTCAGTCGGCGGAGCGGAAGGTCTGCGGTTCGACTCTCGCTCGGGGCTTGAACATTTTTTATTTTTTTTTAATCCTGCAGTGGGCCGTGCAGAATGGTGTTGGGAGAGATGAAGCGCCTCCGCGCCGCGCCACGCCGCAGCTCGTCGCCGCGGAAGGGGAAAAAAAAGAGACGGAGAAAAAAATGTCTCGGCCGCTCGGCGCCGGAGCTTCCAGCTTAAGGGTAGGTTATAGACCAATAAAAGGAGTGTCTAAAGGCCAATTAGGTTTAACCTTCCGAATCCCAAGCAGGATTGGTAAGACCAAAAGTGTTACAGGGTAGGTTAGACAAGCGAGATGACCCAGGGGGTGGGTGCCAAGGGTGGGAGGGACCAAGGTGGGCCTAACCTAACGTGCAGAGGGTAACTAAGGATTGGTTAGACCAAAAGCTTCACAAGGTAGGTTAGACCAGCCAGACGACCCAGGGGTCGTGGGCAAAGGGTGGAGGGGCCCTTTGGGCCTTACCTAACCTGCGGAGGGTAACTAAGGAAAGGTTAGACCAAAAGCCTCACAGGGTAGGTTAGACAAGCCAGACGACCCGGGGGCTGGGGGAAAAGGGTGGGGGGGACCAACTTGGGCCTGACCTAACCTGCGGAGGGTAACTAAGGATAGGTTAGACCAAAAGCCTCACAGGGTAGGTTAGACCAGCCAGATGACCTAGGGGGTGCGGGCAAAGGGTGGGGGGTACCAATTTGGACCTTACCTAACCTGCGGAGAGTAACTAAGGATAGGTTAGACCAAAAGCCTCACAGGGTAGGTTAGACCAGCCAGACGACCCAGGGGGTGGGGGCAAAGAGTGGGGGGGGACAAAGTTGGGCCTGATCTAACCTGCGGAGAGTAACTAAGGACAGGTTAGACCAAAAGTGTTACAGGGTAGGTTAGACCAGCCAGACGACCCAGGGGGTGGGTGCCAAGGGTGGGAGGGACCAAGGTGGTCCTAACCTAACGTGCAGAGGGTAACTAGGGAAAGGTAAGACCAAAAGCCCCACAAGGTAGGTTAGACCAGCCAGACGACCCAGGGGGTGGGTGCTAAGGGTGGGAGGGACCAAGGTGGGCCTGACCTAACCTGCGGAGGGTAACTAAGGATAGGTTAGACCAAAAGCCTCATAGGGTAGGTTAGACCAGCCAGATGACCCAGGGGGTGGGGGCAAAGGGTGAAGGGGGGGGGGGACAGGCTGGCGGTTCTAGACATCACCCGGTTGGGGCAATGTTTTTTTCTTTGCGAAAAAACTTTGAAATCTCAAGGGAGGGTGGGGTGGAGACACACTGCGGAACAAAATATTTTGGACTCGCTAGCGACAGGGCCATCCAGTGATGACGCAGCCTAGCACAGTATTTATACATATATGGTTATCAGTGCGCTCGGGTGTCATATTGTTTTTCATGGCAGTAACGGGTGAGATCTGTCACGATAGAGTATTTATAATATAAGATCTGTCGCGATAGAGTAAGATCTGTCGCGACCCCGTTAGGTTAGGTTAGTATGGGTTGGCCCTGGTGCTACCAGCCGCGCACCTTATATATCCAGCCCTGAGATGCGTCAGGTCCGCCGAATGGCCCTGCCAAGCGGGTCCACTACTACGACCCGCCTCGCCGCCTCCGCGCCGCGCCACGCCGCAGCTCGTCGCCGCGGAAGAGGAGAGAGAGAGACGGCGAACGTCTCGGCTACTCGGCTCCGGAGCTTCCAGCGAGGCGGCGTGGCGGAGTGGGCAGAGGGCCTGGGTGCGGAGCGGAATGTTGGGGGATCGAATCCCGGTCGGAGCAATAACGTTTTTCACGGCCTGCCCTATGAAGGGGCTCGAAGGACCCACGCACCAAGACACACACACACACACACACACACAGACACTCACACACAAAAAAAAACCCACACACAGGGAAGGGGGAAAAAGGCAGGCCGAAGGCCTGCCCCAGCGTGGCCCGAAGGGCCACGCACCGGGGGGGCCTGGGGGGGCGGAGCCCCCCCAGCGAGCGAAGCGAGTCGGGTGATCTAGGAACCCGTTCCGTGGGTGACGTCACCTCGGACCGTCCCGCCAATCATGATTAAGGAGCTCTTAGTCTGTTATTAGTCGCGGGCCGCGGCAAGGACGGTGGATTCCGAGGTCCACTCACCCACTTTCGGCGCCTCCGCCACACGATTTATGCGCGCGGAGCGTGGAGGAAGCGGTGGAAGAGAGGCAGCAAATCCACAGAAACGGAGCGGAAAAAAAAAGATAGAGGTGGTGGTGAGTCGTTGAGTCCACTGCATATCCTCCTACCCGAGTCCACTAGGTAAACACGTCGGCTGTCAATGAAACTCGGCCAGGCTGCACATTAGAGCCTGATCGTTATCGACGGCCTCGCCCCGCCCCGCCCCTCAGTGGGCCAGAAGACAGGCGGTCAAAACGCTAGACGCGATTTGAGCCCCAGAGTCGCTAAATGGAACTCGAATCGAACGAGCGACTCCATCAATAGATTTCGATCTCCGAACGAGGAATCCATTGCTAGGGGTCACACGTTCGCTTCGAGTCCTATTTACTCTGGAGCTCAAAACGCGTCCATAATTTTGGGCCGCCTGCGCCGGTCTTCTGGCCCAATGTGCGCTCCGACATGGCCGCTGCACCGCGGCGCGCTTCATGACGCCTCATCAATGCCTTTCCCGGCCCATTAGAGAGCCTATCTGCACCGCCAGGTTGACCCCGGACCGACCACACTAAACGAAGTATTACCGTTGCCGCCGAAGGCCCATTTTTCTTCGGATAAGCGATGTTTTTAGATTGATTGTTTGATTGTATGTACACAGAAAAAATAAAAACGGCGTTGCGTTAGTCAGTGTTTTTAGGATGAACGAGTGTCGAATTCGACACGCGAAGACTTCCTCCAAAATACAAACCACTAGTTCGCAAGTTGCGAACCTCGTGTTCGTAATTTTCAAAGCACGCGCCGTGGTGGGCAGGCCACCCATCTGGCACTCAAGAGGACGCCGTGGTGGGCAGTCCATCCGTCTGGCACCTCCCGGTGGGTAGGCCACCCATCTGGCACCTTAGAGGAGGCCGCGGTGGGCAGTCCATCCGTCTGGCACCTCCCGGTGGGTAGGCCACCCATCTGGCACCTTAGAGGAGGCCGCGGTGGGCAGTCCATCCGTCTGGCACCTCCCGGTGGGTAGGCCACCCATCTGGCACCCTAGACGACGCCGTGGTGGGGAGGCCACCCATCGGACACATCCGTGCGCCACAAGGTACGTACTCTAGCCGAAAATATACACTCCTACCACTTTATATTTAATCCAAACACAGGGACATAAACGAACAGATACACTCGCTCCCGACTGCAATAAACACGTGCACGGGACGCACTGCAGTCAGAGCGGTCCAGATAAATGCAACAGAATCACGACCGTAGCCCGCGCGAAACAGGCCACGGTAAAAATAGTCATTAGATGAACAATAAACGTAACAATAACAACACTCGTTTCACTGGTCATAACAACATATCCCACCCGGAAGGCTCATGTTAACAGTCAGATTTCCAGTTTCAGGAGTCCAAAATCTCGTAAACGATAAGCGTTAATAGACAGGTAGGAGGCCATTTAGGCAGGAGGAATGAACAGCTCCAGCGCTGCGCGCAGGGCGCTACAGCCGGCGGGCCCACACGGTGATGGCGGTGTGCGGCGGCGGTGGCGAGAACACGGGCTTGCCGTCCGGCCCCAGGAACGCGTCGTACGCCATGCCGCCCAGCCGCGTCAGGCCGCTACGCTCCGCCACCCTGGCCGAGAAGGCGCCGCTGCACACGCAGCGCACCAGGGGCAGCCCCCGCGCCCGCGCCAGCTCCCTGCAACAAACAGAGGGGGTAAATGACTTGCCGAAGCGCCTGGCGGGTAGGCACCCCACCTCCTCGTATACACGCCTGTTGAGCAGGTGGGCTATGCTGCAGGCGCTGAGCCGCGCCAAATTTGAAAGGTACCAAAAGATCCGACCGGGTTGTCCCTTTCTTTAAGCGCCAACGCCCCATGGATCGGCGTCGTCCTCCACTTGGTCGCCACTTACAGCGTGCTTGCCATGAGCGCCGTGGCGATGCCGGACCTGGCCCTGCTGGGGTCCGTGGCGAGGATCTTGACGTCCAGCGCGTGGTGCACGTCCGGGTGCGCGGCGAAGACGTCGGCGGCGACCTCGGCCGCGTGGTTCACCGCCAGGATCTTGTCGAACTTGGAGTCGCCCTCGCGCACCCTGGCGTCCTCGGGGCCGGGGCCCTCGCCGCGCCGGATCACCTCGTTCAGGATGACGCCCACCACGGCCTCGGCCTCCTCGGGGCCGGCCCGAGCGCACAGGCTGAGCCCCGAGGGCACCGCCGCGCGGCAGTACGCCTCGAGCTCGGGGCAGCCGCCGTCAGCGCCCACCAGGCCGATCTGCCAAGCGGGGAGACAAACCCGGTAAGTGCGCGGTCAAGACAATGGCGACGGGGCACTACGACTTAACGTTTGTGATTTCGACAGACACGTGGCTTGCGGAGTGCAGAACTGTGTCCAAACCAGGACCTTTTTAGCTTCTTTCGGGCTTCTTCGACGATCGCCGGTTCGTGTTCAGCGGTGGATTGGCTCCCAGGTTTTCAGTGGCGAAGGACCTTCAGTTGCCTCCCCTACCGATTTCCTCCCCCTCCCTCCCCCCCCCCCCAAAAAAAAACACAGAGTAGGCCGCCCTCCCGTCCCTCCCCCTTTCCCCGGCCATGAGGTGCGGATGGGAAGAGTCGTGCTGCGAGGGCGGCGAAACACGCTGCAGTAAGACAATTGAAAGCAAAACAACAAAGTGGAGTACAAATTTAAAAAAAAAATGAAAGAAAAGGACTTTTTGTGCTCCAGAGCAGTGTCGATCCGGCAGGCTCTCATCAGCAGAAGCGCCAGCCAGGACCAACCCGCCAAGTCTGGTCCAGACGTTGTCAACCAACTTCCCTGAGTCGTTGGGGGGGGGGGGGGGGGCTAGCTCCACATCATTTCGACTTCGCTCGGGGAGGGTGCTGGAAATTGCCTCACCGACGCGTTGAGCGGCTCGTTCGGGAAGAAGGACTTCTTGAGCATGGCGATGACGGCCTCCGCGTCGTCCTCCGTCGCCACGTCGACGTGCATGGCTGCAGCACACACGGCTGGGGGATCAATCAAAATTTTAATTTTAGTCGAGGCTTTTGATAAAACCAGGAGCAGGTTAACTATTCGCAAGGAGAAGGATTTTTTTTCATGCCACTAGCCGGCACGTGGAAAACAACAACCACAATCGTCAGAGACGAAATCTCCGACATAGTGAGAAACGCATTAGGCTTTGCCCGTTCACACCAGTGGGCTGCTCACTTCTGGCTCACTGTGCGGCAGGGCGCCTGATTACAGACTGCAGTCACCTTGGCAGTGGTCCAGCCGGTCGCTAGCGGCTGGGGCGGGCCGCCATCAAACTCCCGCGCCAGGCGTCATCTGTACACGCCGCACGTCACGTCGCAACAGGAAAAATGAGTTTCTGTTTCCGCGGCATGGACACGCCGCACAGTGGGTGGACCCCCCCCCCCCCCCTGCAACATTCCTGGATCCGCGGCCGCCCCATCACAGCCGCAGGACAAACGGAACGAACCAAACAAACGTGCATTATAATTTTTTGACGTGCCGGAAAGGGCCAACGAGGCGCGCTCAGCCACTGCTGAGCATGAAGTCCTTTTTTTCCGCGCGGGGCCCTGGGCATGCCCTGCAGGGCTGGACATTAGCAAGGCACTGGGCAGGCAGCGTCACTCGATCCGCCACCCCAAGCCGCGCCCGCCTTCTATGGCTGCCCCTTCGCTGATGGACATTAAAGCGCAAAACACACCCGAAAAAAAAAAGTTGGCACAGTCGAGAGAGGGATCGGGCCGGCAGCGCAAACGAACCTTGGGCCATGTCGATCGGTTTCCTGTCTGCTTGGTGCAAGTGTCTGCCTAACGAGGCTTAATTGGTGCTTCCCTGCCGCGGGGACGGGTGGGAGGGGAAGGAAGCGGAGTTGTCAAAAGGGCGCGGCACTACAACTCAACACTGGCGCGCCGAGCAAGGATTGCTGTCATTCCTGGGACGCAGGCATGGCAGTTCTCTTATTGCCTCCCCTCACCTTGTCTTCCACCCTGCGAGCAGCCTATCCCCCCCCCCTCTCTCTCTTTCTCCCTCCCTTCTCCGGCCCTTCGCCCGGTGCTCTTGTGTTTTCCTTTCATTCCAGCCCCTGGCACTGCTTCCATGGCACGTAAAGTGGGGGTGCTGCAGCGGCAGGCTGACTATCTCTCTCTCTCTCTCGCACTCGTGGGACACCGCGTGCGACAGAGACAGAGCGACAGACCGAGTTTTGGAATCAGACTTGAGGCAGCGCCCCTGCAGCCCCATTCCGGAGTGCAGGCTGTGCACACAGGGCTGTGTCTGCCTGTCTGGTGGCGGCCAGACCGAGCGGCCAGCGCAGAAGCAAGGGCGCAAACGTGGACAGTTGTATACTTTCAACCGCACTCGAACCAACTTGGACACAATAAAAAGTCTTGAGGCTTGCTTTGTTACCGTCAGCGCCTGTGAAGTGGGCCACCGGCCTGGCCCGCAGGACACCAGTAAGGATACGGTGGCTTACCTTGCCCCTGTCGTCTTCTCCGGGAAGGCTGGGAGGGTCGCCCTGGATAAAAGAACAAAGTCCTAAGATACTTCGTAAGGGGTGTGTGTATACGCCCCCTCACCCACTATCCAAAAAAAATACCTTCCTTCCTATCCTTTTCCTTTCTGGTCCCCGCTCTGGATACACGGCGGGTCCCTCCTCCCAGAGTCAACACGTGACGAGAACGGACTGCTCAGATAGGGAGCACCTTTAGTCGCGGACCGCCCGAATGAGATTAGATAATCTCGGTAGGCACAGTCGGAGAAAGGAACACTTTCTCAAAGACATTCTGATGGGATGCGAGAGGGACAGACCCCGCTCGGTATGAGCCAGCAGAGCAGGGCTCTTCCGGTAGCTCGCAGCCTCCGAGCACTCCAAGGCTGCAGGCAACACGCCGTACAGTCACGCAACACCGCCGTCGTCCTGCTCGTCGACCACCCCATGGCTTACCTGCCGCGGACACGCAGGACGCACTGAAGGAGAGCCTCCTCGGTGACGGCGGCCCTCGCGGCGGACCGCGTGTGTTGTCAGGGCGCGGAGCGGGGCGCCTCCTGCCTGGCAGAAACACTAGCCGGCTGGCGGTGGCGGCCCCAGGGCGCCCCGACAGGGCCGCGCTGCCGCGCTGGGCAGGCAATGGGATGACTGATCGGGACCCTACAGCGGCCGCACGCTCTCCATGTCGGTGTAGCGGTCTAGCCGGTGCGGTGCGCGGCTCTGTGGGCTCCGGCGGCGTCCAGTCCGTCCGTCCCACCGCGCGGGGCGTCTCGTCGGCGGCACTCTGCGGAGCTGCTCTCCGCCGCGCCTCCACTGCGCGGGCCTCCCCCCCCCCCTCTCTCTTCCTACTTCCTCCTCCCGGTCCTTCCCTGTTCCTGGCCGGCCACCCCACCCCGCCCCTCCCGAACGTGCGCCCGGTCCTGCTTAGTCCTGGCAGTCCCGACAGAAGAAGAGAGAGAAACTCATTCATTTGCAAGCGCCGCGTAGACAGAGTTGCTCGCCGCTGGACAATCAATTCGGACGCCGCTGTCGGTGTGGAGGCCGCTCCCCGCGCCGCGCCGCGCCGCCCCGCGCACGCACACGAGCTAAACTTAGGCCGCGCCGCGCCAGGCCACCGCATTGTTTTCCTCCCAAGCAGCCGAGTTTTGCTGACTGGTTCCGCTGTCTCTGTCGCACTCATGGGGGGTTTCGCTGAGTTGCGAGAGGAAGAGAGCGGCGAAACGATTTTTCGGAATCGCTATTCAACAAGAAAATAACAACGCAAAAAGTTAAAAATTTTATTTTGTGCAACACTTAAAAAAAATAATTGCAGTCTTTCAGAGTGAAATAATACATGGTACATAATCACATTCACTAACAATAAACAGTGCATTGGAAGAACAATAAAGTCTATCACATCATAGAAAATAAAGTTGTGTGTGAAATACACCTAATATAGATGAAATTATGTTTAAGTATATTCAGTGCCATGAGAAATGCTCCAAACAAATCTTACTTATAATTTAACAAAACCACAAGTGAAGTATAAGCCAAAGATGCATTACTGACATCTATTCAAGTTTCTTGTTCATGTTTCTATCATGTTTACACTTTTCAACAATACGGTTGAAATGTACAAGAAGGCCAGCAGTCACAAGACGAAGAGGACCCATTAAAAGTACCTGCGAAAGACGTTCGTTTGTAGGGATGATGCAAAATAATTAGCTAAACTAGTCCTCACTCTTTAGTCATAACAATGCTCACCTCAATAGCCAGTGAAGCGTATGATGAAGGAGGGGACATGCCTGCAGCCACAGCACAGACAATGGCACCTTCGATCCCAACAGAACTGAAGAATCTCCCTCGCTGAAAAGAGGCATGAAAACATAGTTAAGATAGGACAAGATGAATGCATGTCAAAAGAAGTTTTAAAACATACCAAAGCATCTGACAAGATCTTTTCTGCAACAACTTCCGGCTGAACAAGTCCACCAGATTCTGAAATAAGACGAGTTTCCATTGGTTTGGTTTTTTGCTCATTGGCAAAGCCTGGTGTATCTGTGTCTGGGGGAAATGCAAGTGTCACAGAAACTCCATATGGCTTAGTCTGAAACAAATAACACAAACAATATTAATTTTTTCTTTTAACGACTTAAAAAAAAACAGGTGACAATACAAATAAAAAAATAAAATTACCTCCATGTGCAAAGCCTCAGCAAATCCACGAAGAGCAAACTTTGTGCTACTGTAGATTGAAAACCCATATATACCAAACAGAGAAGCCACAGAGCCCGTAATTACTACAATGCCCTCTCCACGACTTTTCATCCTTGCAATTAACGCTTTGGTGGGGAACACGGTTCCAATAAGATTCATAGACAGCTGATTCTACATTAAAAAAGATGACAATAAATTAGTTTATAACCTGATATCACCAATATTTGCAAAGAATTTCAGTAAAATGCAGAAACAAAGCAACATTCAATTTATTAACTGTACCTGAATGTCATTTGCTGATGTGTCTTCTAGCTTCCCACAAACAGCACCTCCAGCGCAATTGATAAGCGCATAAATAGGAGCAGTTTCTTCTTCGAGTCTCCACAACGCCTTTTCAACAGCAGCATAATCACCAGAGAGATCCACTGTCAAAGATAAGTTTGTGATAAAACACAAATAGTCACCCTACACAAGACAGGAAATATTTGTAACATACGAGACAGATATTGCACTTTCTGCGAACTGTCAACCACTGCTTTAGTAATTTCTTGAGTTGTTTCCTCCAGACGTTTAATGTTGCGAGCAATGATTGTCACATGAGCGCCTTTCTTGGCTGCAGAAATGGCAACACTCTTTCCGATACCACTGGAACCTCCTGTCACCTTCATGAAGAAACAATAAATTTTTAAAGCCAAGATATATTTGTCATGGCTTTTACAAAGAAAAATACACTGACATGGACTTACCACAACATGCTTTCCAGAGATAGAATAGGGTCTTTGCAGCCTCTCATAAATAAACAGACCCAGCATCACAAGCATAGAGACAGAAAAAATCCATGTCGCGACAACTGACAGAAAGTCCAACATTTTGGAATGGCAATTAACAACGCAGGCAACGATGCAGGGGATCACAGCTGAAACACAAGACTCCGTCAGGAAATTGGTACGGCAAAGGTGGAAAAGAAACGAAAACTGACATTTGCCACCGGTAAAAAGTGGGAGGAGAACGAACGGCAATGAATGGATCAAAGGAAGAACAGGTAACGACACAAATATTTCTGAAATGTAGTACATACGTAGAAAAATCTTAAACAGCTACCATCTGAAAAAAATACCGGCAATGCAGTACTCTATGTGCGGATGTTTAAATCAAATTTCAGTCATGACGTTTATGAGATCAGCTGAGAAAGGTTATGTATGAGTGTGACGTCACAGGACCACGACCAACCACGACGCGAAATAATATGCCAGGAGTAGTTTCAAATGAATAAAAGTGTCGAAATAAAGAACCAAACGAGTTTTAATCTTTCAAAACCGTATTTTTAAAAAAATAATCGAGAAAAAATGTGGTGAAAACGAGGAAGTACAGGGGGTTTGAAGGTGGCGTTGAGGCTTCGGAGATTGGCAACAATGGCTTCTCGTAGAGCGCCAACCCTTAAACACGGAAACTATCCAGTGCCACTCGCACTTTTCCAAGACACGCGTAATTTGTTTCCAACCATCCGTCTCCAGCTTTTTCTTGCCAAACTCGTGAGTGACGCAGGCAGATGAAAGTGTTGCTTTATTTAATGTTTTCCGCAAGTGTTGGTTGGGGTGTAAACCACCCCTTGTCCGAGTGCCACCCCTTCCGCGCGCCCCCCACCCCCATCAGTCCGCAGTGTAGGAGTGGGGGTGGGCTAGGGTGGGGTGGCGGCGGAGCGGGACTCGCAGACGACGCAGCGCCAGGCTGTGCCAGTGCCGCCAAGCGCAGTGCGCCGCTCCAGCTGTGCTGAGGCCAAGCCAACCACGCTCGCCAAAATGTCAATACTCAAGATCGCCTTGATCCTCCCGAATATCGTGCTATTTGTGTTAATTTGTCTTGCAGCAGGTAAGTACGCGCAACGATGCCGCTCAAGGCCCACCCACTTCATGCTTCATGTCAAAAATCGCGTCCTGACGTTCCTTACGCGTGGACCCCCGTCACCTGCCTCGGCCTGGGCAAGACGATCCTAACGACTCGGTGCCCGTGTCCCTCCAGGGACTGTGTCCTCGGCGCCCCGGAGCAACGGCCACGGCCTCGTTTTTCAGTGACATCCGCCGCTCGCGCGCTTTTAGCGTTTGCGTTTGTGGCGTGAGAGCGCGGTACGAGGTTAAGTGGCGCGGACACGTCCATATCTCCTCGGCTTCCGCTCCAGACCGCAGCCTCCGGGGCAGGTCCTTCCGGCCCACTGTGCGAGTCACTCTCCAGTGTGGGCTAGCGGGCAGGCGGGCTGGGTGGGCCGGTGCTGTCGGTCCGCGGGGGCCGGCGGAGGCTGCTCTCATGTCGCCGGCGTGGAACTGAGCTGAGCCCTCGCCACCCCACGCGGCGTGGTGGGCGGTGCGGTGCGAACCCCTGCAATGCAGGCGACGCGCGCGCTGATGAGGCTGCGTAACGCACTGGCGCAGTGCATTGACGCGGTGCGGCGGTGCGGCGGCGAGGTGTCACACTGACTTGTCATGACTGGCTAAAGCGATCTCTCTTCTCTTCCTTTCCAGGGAACCCCTTGGGAATCCTTTACGAGCAGCCAGGTATGATATACAACACCCCTACGCCTCCTTCCCGTGGGGTCAAACATTTCTTTCTAAGGCATTGTGATCCCGAATGTTGAGGGCAGACTTTCGGCCTTCTCTTGCATTCCTTTTAACGGTTTCAGAAACGGGAATGATATTAATTTTTGTTTTACTTTTTTTTAAATGCCGTGTGTGTGTGTTTGAATGGCTACTGCCCTTGCTATGGTAATGCTGCTGTCGGTGTTCACTTCCTCGTCCCTTTCCGCGTGTTCTCCGTGATCCCTTTTTTAAAGCTTTTTTTGCTACTTTGCTGTTCCGTTTCTCTCATCTTACACAAATGCCGCTCTGACTTTTTTGAAATTCACTGCATTCGCTGGTGTATAATCAAGATAATTTATTTAAAATGCCAAGCATCAAGAAATTTTGCTAACCACCTGCACGTCTTGCGTTAGTCAGATGGAACTTTTGAACTCTGTAAGATGAGAAGCTGGGACCAAGCTTATCAATGTTGGCTGCAAAATAGTTTTAATTATTTTAAAATTATATGAAAAATAAATAAAAAGTGATTCTCGTTTTTCGCTAAATTAGTTGAAAGCCACACCACATTTCAGATTCGTCTTTACATGTAAACAATAGAATCAAAGCAACAAAATGTAAGGTTATCGGAACGTTTGTTTCGCAGAGAAAGCGTTCCGAGGGTGTCGCATGTTTTCTAAAGGGATGTGGCTCAAAAAAACTGACTCTTGTTACGAGTTACTACACAAACGACACGATGCATAAGCCACTACTGCGCGTTCCTTCTCAGGCACTTCCCCAAACTGAATGGTGACATGTCTCCCGATTTGATTAAAACATCTGTAACCCATTACCTTTTTTTTTTAGCTCCTATTTTTTTTTCCTGGAAACGACATTTCAGCTCATTGAATCATTAATAACTGGGTTTATGGCTCTGTGTGATGCCTTAGAAAACTTCGAAGCGAACTGCACCGACTTCCAAGGCCAAATATTCCAACATGGTCTTCGCTACGTCCCGGGCCCCAACGTCTGTTCATTGTGTGTCTGTTACCATAGTGAGCCAATGTGGTGTCAATCCATCTACTGTGACCCCCCTAATGTGAGATCATTTTTCCATTACTTTCTTCTTAGACATTTTGTTTCAAATATTACATTAGCTCTGGTTTTTCCTCTAGCGCAGGACCTTACGACGTAGATTTTTATTTCACATTTTTCGTAGCTTCACAAAGCCACCGCTACAAGCGGGGAGCAGCTCAGCCCTTGTTTACTGTGGACGATGACGCAACTGTCTGACCTACATGGTACAAAACTCAAACAATACGTGCACTACTCGTTTCTGCGAAACGTTTTCAAAGTATTGTTTTGCATTATAACGTGTGGCCATCTACAACACAAAAGTGTTATGAAAGCATGAGAGGTACACACAATAATTAGAAAAGATGCAAAAGCAAATTTTCAAAAAAAATTATCTAGAAGTGTTAGTGTCATTTCATATAGTAACCATCATCGTAGGCCTTGGGCTTATTCATAATCATCAGCTGGCAGTTGTACGTGCCTTTGAAATTTTTGTAGTGCGAGCATTGGGCAGTTTGAGAGGTGGTGTGACACGTTTTGGGCCTTTTGTCTGCGTGTATGCGTTAAACGTCGTCTAAGTGAAGATGTGAACAAAATCGCCACCACCCAATGGCCAAGGGAGCCTTCCCACCCAGCCTAGTTTTGTTGTCATTATTTTTATAATTTTTATATATTTTTAAATTTTGTTTTCCTCCTTTTTTTCTTCGGGCACGTTGGTAGAAAGTTCCACGATGAAAGCACTACTTTCCATGCAAATCGTAAACGCTTCTTGTCAGTCACAATAATTCGGCTTTCCACACTCTATCGTGCTTAAAATATAAGGGAGTGGTTGGCATCTTAATTTTATTCTTCCTTATTAATATTTATTTGTTGCTATACCCGAAGGATTTTTTGTTTCTTTCAAAGTGCTTTATCTCCATGAACTCAACTTTTTTGCTCACGTTTTATAGAAAGTGTGAAGTCGGGGACATGTTTCCGCTGAAAGTGGCATATGCAGTTTACATTTTCATCTCTTCACATCCATTCTTATTCAGCACACTAACTACATTGAGTCATACAACGGTACGCATGCATACTGTGAATAAAAATCTAGACCGTGCTTCGTAGTCTCTGCGCTTTTCATTCAACTTTGCCATTGTTTTAAGTATTTAATCCTTAAACTATATGTCTCGTGTGTTCCTGTCGTTTTCTGCGGTAGTGGTAAACTCCGTTTTAGTCCTAAGGTAGCAATTTTTAAAATATTGCTCGATTTTTTTCTTTTGAGTTGTCGACTTAACTGTGTCCGTTACGTTAGCGGTATTTTTTTTTTACAAACATACCAGCGAAATACTCTTCATAAGTGAAAGTAATAACGAAGAGTCCTGAAAGCCTCATCAATGCTCCAAATTTGACGGATCAACAATACCTCACCCGAATTCGACCACAACTCACAACCGCAGAAAAGTGCGTCTGTCACTCAATGTCCTGCGGAAGTGAGGCTCTCTGGAACTGACATGTTACTTTCCCTTGTCGAATGATGATGTGCGGGAAATTTTAGTCGAGCGCGCGTCTTGACTGGTGATGCCTCTTCCCGCAGCGGTGCCTCAACATCTCGATTGGTGAGCGCTGCTGCGACTACACGTGTCTGGACGACCCGCCCCTCCCCCGCTGGCATGGGTCCCGGCGGCACAGCGCGGCGGCCCGGGGAGCGCCCCTGAGCGCCGCGCTCACCACCGGACTGGCCGCGCTCACCGCTTCATCCGCACTCCTCGCTTCGTGGACCGGCTCCCCACGTCCGCATCCCACACCGCCACTCAGCTAAGATACGGGAAAAGCAAACAGAAAACTGTCAAAGTGTACGGCTGTGGAGTGGATGAGTCATTTTAAATTCTCGTTTTTCTTGAATCGTTATTGTTTTGAGTTGATTTGTCTGGCTCGCCTCGGTGCTCGAGGATAGTCTGAGTTAAACAGCTGCCTTGGAAGAGAATCGTAGTTCAAAATCGTTATTCAAAGCTTTGCCATTTTTATCAATAGTAGGAACAAATGTTTTTCAAAATGTCTCTTACCTTACATAATTTGTCTCTCTCTCTCTTTTTCCTGTTACGCCTGGCCGAAAAAAAATGCAAGTGACCCATCATGTGTTAGTGAGGTCTGCTAACTGTACATATTGCCGGGGAATGCAATAATATTTTTTACTTTTGTATACAATGTCATCTCTCTAGAGCAGCTTTGGATGAGGAAATGACAAGACCAAAACAAGCATTTTTTGTAGGTACTGCCGCATATTGTCCGTTATCGTCACTGATTCACACTAACGTGATTAGTACGTTTTGAATGAAGCGGTTTGTGAATATTTTTGCACTCAGCCACTTCTCAATTTCAATGTGATGAAATCCTTTGGAAGAAAATGTACTGAGTAGTTTGGTGAATGGTTTCGATCACAATGATTAATTGCAAGATATTACCAGTCAAGTTGCACAACGGTCACAGATTCAGGTGGAACTGGTTGGCGGTCACAACCCTGCCTCTTAACAACCACGAGACCATTGCTATCAGGGTAAGCTAAGAGCTAGTCTGGCTTCGAAGAACAACAGGAAACAAAACACGACAATATTGCCACACGTGCTAGCCCATAGTGGCGAATCAGATACTACTAGGAAAACACGGTTTGGGCTCGATATTTCTATGGTCTTAGTAAATAAAAAAGAGTTTGTGAATTGACTTAGTTTTAGGACGCTTTCCGCTTCTCCGCAATCAACGCAATTGGAAAATCCATTCTGAATCCTGATTTGAGGTTTTTATTATTTTCTTTTTTGTCGATTAGCAGCAGTGCTCAGTCAATTGATAAAGTAACGCCCGTGCACACAGTGGGCACGGATCCACGCAGTAGAAATTTTGATATTGCTCAAAATTCATTAGAATAACCCAACGTGATTCCATTTAGACTGCCTTGCCGAAGCGCTTTCGAATTGTGTTTGAAAGCCCCCATTTTGGCAGCACTGCAGCTTGACTGCAGTTTAGCACAAGCAGCAAACAACGCAACGCACAACTCATGTGGTCACCCTGCTGCCGGCGCGACCTCGCGTATCTCATTGCATAGACGCATAACATGATGTTATTTGTTTAAAGAGTATATTGAAAAAAATATAAATATATATATTTAAGTTTCTTAAATCTTATCTAATAGTGTATCGTGATAAATTCATGTTAGTGACATTCATGAAGTAAATTAATGAATTGGACCAGGGTGAAAGGAATGTGTATTTTTTCGCTACCACATGTTAGCATATCTCTGTGAACAAAAATATGTTGTTAAATTAGCCTTTTATGGCATACTTCCAAGTCCTTTTGATCGCCGTTTCTGACTCATAGGCAATATGTTTATGTTTCGCCTCGTGAATGTGGCAAATTGGCAGTGTTATACATGATCGAAATATACCGTCGCTGGTTTGAAATAGTCTCGTCTTCGATGTAAAATTCTTGAATCCTTTACCGCCTTACAGGGTTGAGTGTCACCTGATGGACTGCTCACTCTGAGAACCATCATCAGAACATGGCAGAGAAACTAAGAATCAATCGTTTGCCTGCAAACATTTATAACTTCAAAAGCCCGGCTCGATCCGCTGACTGCCGTCGTGGAAGCACACGTCGTGGCGCGCGTCCTCCAAGGACTCCTCTAGGGACGCCTCCAGGGCGTCCATGGGGAAGATGACGGAGTAGTCGGGGGAGCCGACCAGTGTCTCGTCCGAGTCGGAGCCGTGGTCGTCCAGGTCGGCCAGGCCGTCGAGGAGGTCGCTGGTGTCCGTCGTGGCCTCGCACATGCCGTCGAACGGCTCCAGCGCGAGGACGCTGGCCACCTGCACCTCCTCGCTGTCGTCGATGTCCGCCATGCTCTGGCCGTGGCGCGGCGGGGTGGTGCGCGCGGCCATCGCCTTGGGCACGGCGCCCTCCTTCTCGAAGTGCCTGGCGCTGGAGGGCAGCGATTATCGGTCTGGCTGCGGCGCCGCGTGGCCACTGGGTCAGGGCTGGCTTTAGTGTACTCACACTGGGGGCTCGAGCAGCTGCTGCAGCGCGGCGTGCCCGCGGGGGAGGCCCCCCTGGTGGCTCTCCGGCCGCTTGGTGAGCGCGCTGCGCAGCTTGGGCTCGGACTGCGCGGCCACGGCCTCGGACCGCGCCGCCGCCGGCTCCTCGGACTGCCAGCTCTGCCAGGGCCGCGTCGAGCCGTCCATCGCCGTCACCGTCAGCAGCGGCCGGTCCGGACAACCCTGACACTCAGTAGAATTTTACAATACACGCCCTTTTTTTACGCGAGCTTTTAGTGCGTAGGCTGCCTCACCGTGGCGCTCCAAGTGGTGCTGGCGGCGTCCTGGTCGCTCCGCGGCGCGCCGAACAAGGCCCCGAGGGAGACGCCCAGCGAGGCGCTGAGCAGCGGCG
Organism: Stenchaetothrips biformis; assembly: GCA_030522485.1. NCBI lineage: Eukaryota > Metazoa > Arthropoda > Insecta > Thysanoptera > Thripidae > Stenchaetothrips > Stenchaetothrips biformis. Next base: position 12,493,837 of record CM060098.1, read on the forward strand.
CGGCCAGTGGGACGGCCAGCGGACCGCAGCCTGGGGCCTCGCACGTGGGGGCGTCCGCTGCAACACACCATGTTGGCCAAACCCGCTCCAGGATCTACGCGAATCCCCGTTGAAGTCCTTTCCCTCGCACAACGACAAGTCTCGCCGCAGCAAAGCTGCCCGAGCGGTAAGGCGGCGATTGCGTGCGGACCAGCAAGTTAAGTCGCGGAAGCGGCGGCGGGAGCGCCTGCCAGGTAGGCCGTCCGTCGGCGGCTCCACGCACGCGCGCTGCACGGGCGGCCTGCCCCGCCGGCGCTCTCCACCCCGCTGGCTTGCCTCGCCTTGGTCACGGTCGCCCCGCACACGGCAAAAACCGTTCCTCCCGGTCTGCTCAGGAATTCCCTGGAAATCGCGTTTGTCTCTAACACGGGCTTCCTGGGAAAACCAGGAACCGTTTTCGGCGGGCACCCTGCATCTCCCTCTTGGCCTTCCTGGCGTACTCACAGGGCGGCGCGGCGGCGGGGGTCTGCTCGGGCCTACGGGGCGGCGGCGGCGGCAGCTCCTGCGGGACGCCAGACACCGGGTGAGCAGCGAGGGGGGTGGCACAGTGGGCCAGAAGACCGGTAGAGCCGGTCAAAATCCCGGACGTGTTCTGAGGACTCGAACAGGACTCCAACCGGACGTGTGACCCCACCAATGGTTTGCTCTCCGAACGTGAAATTCATTGGTAGGATGACACGCTCTGTTCGAGTCCTGGTAATCGACTCTGGAGCTCAAAACCCGTCTGGAGTTCTGGCCGCCTGCGTCGGTCTTCTGGCCCACTGTGCGGGGGGGTTACGGCCGCAGCAGCTGAGAGTCTTCTTCCCCCGCTCCCACCCCCGCTAAGGTCATATGGAGCCCCCTCCCTTCTGCCGCTTGCTGCTGCGGCTCCTTCCTCGCCGCGTCTCGCTCGGCACCCCGGGCCGGCCCGCTCGCTCTCGCTCCCTCGATCGATTGCCCCCCCGCTGCCCCTTCGCTGCCCCTCGCCCCTCATCGCGGCCTGCAACTCCCTCTGGATTATGCAGAGTGCAGCACCGCGGCTCGGCCAACTCAATTTGAGCGGCGAAGTTAAACTCATTGAATAAGTGGCGGATCGGGTACAGCGGCGGCGAGGCGGATTTTTTTTATTATTATTATTTTTTTTTGTCGCTTGGCAAGTTGCCGGGCGCCGAGTGCCTGTTGTATAGCCAGAGACACCGAGAGAGTTCTCGGACAGCGCGTGTGGCGGCAGGGAAGGAAAACGGGAGGCATGAGTGCATAGTGCATAGTCTTTGACAGGAATTTGCGCGTACCGGATGAAGGATGGCCACGCTCGGCCACGCTTGTGTCAAGAGGATTGCGCGCGCGCGTGTATGTGTGTGTGTATGTGTGTTTGTGTGTGTGTGTGTGTGTGTGTGTGTGTGTGTGTGTGTGTAGGTGTGCGTGTGCGCCCTTGCAAATTGTTTTCCCTGACAGGTTGGTGAGGTCGGTGAGCGATTGGTAACCCACCCGCGACCCGCTCTACGCCTCGCGTCCGCGCGTGTCCGCAGTGTAGTATGCACCTCACGCCGCCGAATCAGGTCACACTGCGCCGCGCTGCGTTCCCCTTGTTTTTGTTGTCTTTGTTCTCGTCTTTTTTTTTACCGTCGTTACGCTCTTTTTTTATTATTATTATTATTTTTGTTGTTGTTTCCACCCGCACGGCGGCCGCGCGGCGCCAAAACTCGATTCCTTAATCTCGGCAGCGGCGAGAAGTCGAGAAGTAGAGGGAAGGGACGGGGAGGGAGATGGTATCTCGCGGCCACGCGCTGCGGTCAAGGGCACGCCGGGGAGGGGTTGGGGAGAATGTTAATGCTAATATGTACCTAATAAGTCTTTGGGCCCGGAGTGGCAACTCTCGGCGCACTAAGTTGAGTTTCGTGACCAAAGTTCAAGAGAAAGACCTAAACGGCCTACAGGGTTCGGCCTGTGGGGACCGCGGCGCGGCGCGTGGCATGGCCTAGCCACGCGGCGTGGCGGAGTGTGACGCGGCGGTGGGTTCTCCAGTCACTTATCGCCAGTTTCTTCGTATAACGAACAAATTTCTCTGTGCTTGTGTCGTGGAGTACTGAGAATTAGCTCTTTACTGCCCGGCATTTTTCAGTAGGAAATGGGGAGAGTGGCGAGGCGTGGCGAGGCGCGGCTGGGGGTGGCAGGGGTGCGTTCCAGGACGGCGGCCAGCTCGTCCGGCCGGCGTTGGCCTTTCGGTGCCTACGGCCTCAGTCCTTACTCCGCAGCGCGTGAAGGTAAGCAAAGGGTCAAGGGTCGTCGGAAGCGAAGGGCAAAGGCGTGTCGTAAAAAAACAAATTGGACGCGACCGGAGTTATGGCGAGTGGCGCGGCAGAGCGGGAGGCACCGGAGAAAGACGAGGAAAAATAGCAGTGAGAGAGAGGGGGTGGATGAAGGAGAACTGCTGTCCTCAGAAACACGCCGGCCCTCGTTGCCGGCAAAGGATTAGGGGACCGGGCGAGCCCTTCGCCAGGGGAAACTGCGTACTTTACCCTGGCCCAGTTTAAGGCCCGAAACAAGGCGCCGAGTGGTGGGAGCGTGACCGCAGGGAGTGCCGATTGAAGAGGGAAAATGACTGAGAGGTCCGCGAGACATGCGTGACTGGCCAGGCCAGCGCCGCGCCCCGCGGTCACCACTCACTCGCTGCGGCGTCAGCGGCTGTCGCGGCGATAAGGCGAGCCTAAACGCACCGCACAGTGGGCCGTGCCGCACAGTTGGCCTAATCACAGGGCTGCGGGCGCTCCCCGCGGGGACCCTCGGGTCGTCGCCGCCCACTTCTCGTACCTGTTCACCCTTTCTTTTGTCACCCGCCCCGAAGGGGGGTGGGGACGATTTATCACCCCGAGAATGTCCATTACGTCGGCTGCGACTCAGGGCCGGTCTTGGAATGCGAACCACCGCGAGAAATCCATCGTTATGTGACTGAATTCAAGAAAACTCTCTCTTCTAGGAGGATAAAACAGTTTCCCAGGGGAGGGTTTTTGTCACTTTCAACGGAGACTTCTGAGTAAACCCCAAACGCAACCCCTCTAATCCACTGCACGCAGCGGCTACGAGGACCTGGTCGATGGACGTTATCCGTTCGCAAATAACCTTCTGAGGTCATGCCTCTAGGCGGCGGCAGGTCAATTACTCTTCAGGCGCGCCATTACAAAAAAAAAAAAAAAAAAAAAAAAACAGCGGCAACTCTTGGGCAAGTCACCCTAAGCTTTAAGTTCCCTCGGATGACACGGCCATTGTTACTTCGAGTGACAAAACAGACTTAACACGTAAGCGTGCAACCATCGACGGCAACACAGTCGAATTTCTCAAATATTCATCAAATTCACGATGAAGCTCGTATAATAGTACAATTCAATCAGCCCCCACCTAACGATAACAATTCATCTTCTTTACGACGTGTAATAAAATCCGTCGTGCAAGGAATGTATAGCGCGCTCGCGATACGACGCTACTAAATTCCTGTATACGGGCACAAAAGTCGTTCTCCTCCCCCCCCCTCCCCCTTTTTCCAGTGGGGTCTGGTTACGCCTCTGGGGCGCACGTTGGGAGCGGTGTCCACATTTTCCCCGGAAAGTGACGCGTGGACAGGACAGGCCTCGCCTCGGCAGACACCCCCCTCCCCCTCTCTTCTCCCTTTATCCTTCCTCTGCTGAATAAATCATCCGCCGCGGCTCTTCCAGGGTGACCGATGGCACAGCCTCTGAAAGAAGCTCCCCATATCTCCCTCCGCAATGGGGTTCGAGCGGGGGATTCGTCATCTGTCCGATCAAACATTTGTGAGAGACATTGAAGTCGTGGCGATTTTCTTTTTTTTAAATGTCTGTAGGCACGGAGTTCCCAAAGCTATCAACTGAAATGGGCGAATCAAAACTCAATTGGGTGGAACCCATCAACTGTGGAAAATGAAACACCCCCACGCCGTTCCACTAATGGCGTTGCTCCCACGGAGGAAGCCCTTTCACGGAGCCGCCGCAAAACCCCTCATTACGCTAGGAAACAAAACAACAAAAACATAAAAAAACAGCAACTACAAAATAACAGCGTAACGACCACTAGCCCGCTTTCACAGGCACCTTTCTCTCGCTGCTGTCGTGCGCCCTACACCCCAAGGCTTCGGCGGTCCTTCGCGCACCTGTCACCCAGGGCTAGCCGCCGCGGTCGGTCACGTTCACGCGAATTTCAGCCCCGTGCTCAAGGGCTTCGGAAGGATCTGTCCGCCCTGAAGGGCCCGAACTCGACGGGCCACGAGGTCGCTTTGCTCTGCACCGCCAGAAGACCGCGCAGGCGGCCAAAACTCAAGACGTGTTTTGAGCTCCAGAGTCGCTGATCAGGACTCGAACCGAACGTGTCACCCCATCCCCCGTTCGGAGAGCAATCTGCACCGCGTTGGCCGCACAAGGCCGCTGGTTTCTTCCACCCAGCCCTGCGGCCATGCCGTCCGGGACGCACGTGGCACGGACCAGTGTCACCGCGCCGCCAGACTCCTCCTGAAGGTCGAGCTCGCCGCCGGGCCCGGTGCCTGACGCCGCCGTCTCCCCGCCGCCCAGCTCGGCGAAGAAGTCCGTCATCATGTCCCGCATGGCTGCAAAGGGGAATGGATGACGTCAGCACCGCGGCCAGCAACAAGTCCCAGTCGGGGCTGGAGGCACGGGCAGCACAGTGTGCCAGAAGACCGGCGCAGCGGCGGCCAAAACACTAGACGCATTTTGAGCGATGGAGATCAATCCATTGGTGGGGTCACACGTGCGCTTAGTCCTTTTTAGCGACAGTGGAGCTCGAAACGCGTCCAGAGTTTCGGCCGGCTGCGCCGGTCTTCACTGCGGGCCGCCCTTCTTGGCGTGCGCGCGGGGCCGAAAAGCAAATAAAATGGCGGTGGCGTGGCGCGGGCGGCGAGGGTCATGCTCGCGAGTAAGTGGGCATCGGGCGGGGCGAGCCGTCAGGGGACGCCGCCGTCACGCAGCGCTGCTGTGCAGAGCGACGCCGAGGGCGAGTCCTGGGCTAGCCGGGGCCCGAACCGGCGCGTACCAGTTTTGGAACGAAGCTAAAGGGAGGTGAGGTGCAACCCCCCGCTCTCATACTTTCGCGAATGCACGCGATTTTGAGGACGTTTTGCAATACCCCGCCTACCTCCAGACGCCTCCTGCGTCGACACCAGGGACTCGAGGTACTCGGCGATGAAGGCGTAGATGTTGGCTGGCTGCCTCCGGAGAACCTACATCGATAAAGCCGACGGATGACGTCGTGGTGGAGACGGATGCCAGAAGACGGATGCGTTTTTGAGCTCCAGAGTCACTTCATGGGACTCTGGAGCTGAAAAAACGTTTACAGTTTTGGCCGCCTGCGCCGGTCTTTTGGTCCACCGTGCGGCGTGGCCGAGGCCGCCCTACCTCCCTGCTGATGTCGTACACCAGCTGGGGCAGCTCGTCGGGGACGCGCAGGGCCTGGTGGCCGCCGTGCCGGTGCAGCAACACGTCCATGGTGGGAATGATGGCGGGCTCGCTGGTGGGCAGGGTGCGGCGTGCTGCAGCGACAATATCTCACCGCCCTGTAGTGGCGCGCTGGGCCGGGCCCAGCCAGCCGGGCCGGTCTCAGGCGGCGCATCACTGGCGCATTATTGCAGACAAACAGCATCATTTGTCCGCCGAAAGTGCCGAGCCACGCCGAGCCGAGCGCGTCGGGTGGAGGGTTCATGCCGCCGGTGTTGTACGCTGAACGTTCTGGGCCCTGCGGAAGACAGAGCGAAATACGTATTTCAAAATTACACCTTTACGGAGAGATGAGTCAAACTCCCTAACAAAAAAAACTACCTGTCAGATAAGTGATCAATTTGCTGAAATTTGCCGCACTTCCACCTGTGAGTAGGCAGAAAGCGCGACAAAACAACCCCCTTTGGCAACTCTGGCTTCTGTGAGCATTTTGCATACTTGAAACAACGAAAGTAAAACCAGTAATGAAAAGAAACCTCAAGATTACAGTCATCTCTGCTCCCCACTTAACAGCCCGTCTTTTTATTGCTTTTTTTTTCTCTGAGCTCTCCACGTCGTTTGAGTTGTTGCACCTGCACCCCTGCAAGCCGCAGGGTGCATCGCCGCTGCGCTTTGCGTGCAGCGGGGTGGCGTGCCTGGCGTGCCTGGCGTGCCTGGCGTGCCGCTCCTCCCGGCGTGTTCACGTGCTAAAGCACGGCCGCGACGCCGCGACCTTTATTGGTTCGCTGGTCGAGACTCTGCCCTGCCGGGGCAGTTACCGTAAATTAATAGCAGTGCCGGGCCGGCCGGCGAGGCACAGTGGGCCAGAGGACCGGGGTGGGGGTGGGGGGTGAAAATCCCAGACGGGTTTTAAGCTCCGAGTCGCTGAATGGCACTCGAACCGATCGTGTTACCCCACCAACGGATTGCTCTCCGAACTAGGAATCCATCGGTGGAGTCACACGTTCAGTTCAAGTCCTGTTTGACGAATCTGGAGCTCTTAACGCGTCCACAGTTCTGGCCGTCTGCGCCGGTCTTCTTGCCCACTGTGCGAGGCAGGGGGTGAGGCAGGGGCGAGGCAGGTGAAGCAGTGCCTCTGCCGGGACAGGGTAAGGCACGGCCAGGAAGGACAGGCCTGGAGGATTCTCTGCATGTGCACTATGCATATTCATGCCCCGGAAGTCCTTTGCTCGGATGTATAAGCTTAGGTCCCGTGACACATTTGGGTTCAGGCAAAACCGAGCAGCAGTGAAACGTTCTTGCCTCGGTCTTCATCCGAAGTAAAGATCATTTCATCGTTAGGGATTAAATATTGAATTTAGGGGAGGGGTGAACTTGTCGCTTTTGTATTAAATATGTTTCATTTCTGTGTTTAAATTTTTTTCTTGGTAGGAATATAAAAAGGTATTTATTCGTAGAATGCACATCAAATTAATTTAGAACGCAACGATGAGGGGAACACCTCAAGGTACTTTGATCACTTTGTCTCTTGTTAGCGGCCAACGAAACCATGGTTGTTAGTGATTGTATTACCACCGTTTGGCTTATTGTTGTTTTGATTATTGATGGTGGTAGGCTCGGTCGGTAGGCTCGGTAGGCTTTTTCGGGCCGAGGGAGGAATTGATGTTGATGTTCCTGGCTTTGCGCGACGACAGATTGACAGTTACACATTTGCCTGAAACGCATTGGACTGCACTGGCGGAGCTAGAGAAGACCTCCTTGCCTGCACACAGTCCCAGCATCGCTGCGATGAGCAGGACCAGACAAAACACGGACTGCAACAAATGGAATATTGTCGATTGAAACAAGACGCGAGTGGCACCACACCGAGTGGCATGTCCCTGCTTGAACCCACTCTCGGGCGTGCCCTTATCCCTCTGTATCCAAAAAGACAAGAAAAGTGTCAAATCATTTTTGATCAATTTTTTTTTAAATACTCTTCTGCCGAAACGAAGTGGTTACGTGGCTTCAGATCAATATTGATACCCTGAATTTTACAAAAATCATATACTTACTTTCTGAGATGAGGTAATTAATAACTATAGGCCGACAATGACCCTTTTCGTTTTATAAGCGAAAGCCTCCGAAATATTTTCTTACTTCAAGGGCCCCAGTGAAGCATGAAAATTTTTCTGAGCAGTCTGGCTACAGTCTATTCGTCCATAATACTCCCTCCCCTCAGCTCAATAAGTTACGGGGTACAGAATTCGGGGCAACTGGAAAGAATAAAGAGCATAACGGCACATCCATCTTACCTGGAACTTCATGGCTATGTTAGTGTTGTCCGTTCTGCTGGTATTGGCCATTCTGAACTACCACCATCACTTATATAGTGCCACCGAAATCGAAGACGAGCGGAGACATTACCACCCTTATCTTTAGTTTACGTGGGGCGTAAGATAAAAACGACCGAAAGAAGAGAAAGATGCTGTTCGCCTCTGGCCAAAACGTGAGGAACCTGCCCTCCGGCCAGTGGTGCTCTCCCATGGGAGCTTCCATGTTTTCCAAGGAATCATGTCTCAATATGAAACAATTTTTCTTTCAAAAAGTACATATTCGCGAATTTGTTGTTCACTAGATGTATTGTTGCATCTCTTAGCTGGTCATCGCATGGCGCGTCTGACCGTTTCATTGGCAGAGCAGAGTTGGCGGCTCATTTCCGTCGCATGAGTGCAGAAAACATGTGCTTCTCTATTGCCAAAGGCAAACAGAAGTCACGAAAACAAAAGAAAGTGGCGCGGCACTGTTGTTGGTGTTTGGCACTAATGGCACAATATAAGTTCGGTTCGTCGTTTGCAGTCGGCAGGGGACTATGTCATATGACCTACCTAGGGTAGACCGACAAAAATTAAACCGACCTATTTTTGACCGACCAATAAAAATATTGAATTAAAAAAATTGATTGACCCGGGTCCTACCATTCCCCAGCTGAAGCTCTTAACCACTGAGCCACTGGGACGTCATGCCGCTCGTCGTGCCAGCGGTCATCTTGAAACTTCTCTTGATCTGCCTCTTCGAGAAATAGGTTGCCGAAAAAATTGTGCAGATGGCGGTCCCGAACCCGGGAACTTCCACACTCCACCTAATGTCCTCAACCACTGAGCCACCGGGACACCGTGCTGCTTGTTTTGCCAGCGGTCATCTTCAAACTTCTCTTGATCTGCCTCCTCGAGAAATAGGTTGCCAAAGAGCGACGAGGACGCCTCTCGGAATGGGCGCTCATATGCCCCAAGCAGCCCCAGGGCGGCGGCTTCCTTCGAGCCGCTGGTTAACCTTTCCCGGGGGTTGTTGGCGGCCGCGGCCAGGAAATGACCACTCTGCTGTGAATTATATCGGCGATAGCCATCGTCATCTCCCTCACCTTCCGCGCGGTAATGAGTCGCATGCCAGGGACGCACAGTGGGCCAGAAGACCGCTGAGGCGGCCAAAACCCCGGACACGTTTTGAGCTCTAGGGTCGCTAAATGGGACTCGAATCGAACATGTGACCGCACCAATGGATTCCTCGTTTGAAGAGCAATCCATTGGCGGGGTCACACGTTCGATTCGAGTCCCATTTAGCGACTCTGGAGCTCAAAACGCGTCTATAATTGCGGCCGACTCAACAGTCCTCTGACCCTCTGTAGGACGCGGCCAACGACGCGGTCCACGTGTCGGACACGTGTCGAGGAAAGGGTCGCGTGAGTCATAACAAAGCTAGAATTAGCACTTTTTCTCTCCAGTCTCCCTGCCCCCTCCTCCCCGACTCCCAACCCCCTCGAATCCCCCATCCGTCACTGACGGCATGTTCAGCGGGCATCATTAGGGGCTTCAACTCCCTCCCCCTTCCCCTTCCCCTAAGCCAGCCGTTTCTTTAGTCCGCTGGAGCGAGCGCGGCTCGCGGCTCAGCACGGCACCTCGCCGCTCGCGGCTCAGCCGTGCCGGCCCACTGAGCGGCGGACCGCCATCAAGGAGAAACAACATTTGGCAAATGGCTCGTGGGGCGGCGGGGGCGGCGGGGGCGGCGGGGGCGGCGGGGGCGGCGGGGGCGGCGGGGGCGGCGGAGGCGGCGGGCGGCGGGGGCGGCGGTGTGGCGCGGCGTGGGTCGCTGACTCGGTCAAGCCGCGGTGACATTTCACCCGCCCCCGCGGCTTGCCACGCGGACGCTGCAAATCCAGCGGTGAATTTCCTTGCCGCTTCAGTGGCGCGCTCCGTTTGAATGCCAAACTGTGTCCTTCCGGGACCGGACTGTCCTCAGAGGGTAACAAAATTTGGCACTCCGGGGACCCGGGAGGCCAAAATTTGGCATGCCAAGAGGGCGATCCGGGGCCAGAGAGCCGAACCTTGGCATTCAAAACGGCCGTTTTGAATGCCAAATGCGACTGCAGTGGCAACGAAACAACGTGCCGATGGATTTGCAGTGGAGCACGGGGGCCGCCACCGTGAACGCCCTCGTCATTAGCCTGCCGAACAGTGGCCTCTGTCTCTCTCGCACTCCGTCCCGCATCGGGGCGAGAGAGACAGAGCGACAGTGAGAATCGGTCGGGAGGGCCTGGCAGGGCGTGAGGGATGGGGGTCACGCCGAAAGCACATCGACATCGCGGCCTTGACGGCGTCGTTGAGAAAAAACACATAAGGGGCGCACCCCTTTGAGGTAAATCAGGTTGGCAATCGTGACCGAGAGTATTAATGTCCGGCGGAACTGCGCAGCGATCGGCGGCGAGATACAGGCGTGGTGTGGCGGGGCGGGCCGCACAGTGGGTCAGAAGACCGGCGCAGGCGGCCGAAGCTCTAGACGCGTTTTGAGGTCCAGAGTCGCTAAACAGGACTCGAACCAAATGTGTAACCTCCAAAATAGATTCCTCTTTCGGAGAGCAATCGGTTGGTGGGGTCACACGTTTGGTTCGAGTACCAGTTAGCGACTCCGAAGCTCGAAACCCGTGCGGCATTTTAACCGCCTTTGCCGGTCTTCTGGCCCACTGTGTGGAACAGCCGTCGCAGTGTAGCGTGCTTCAGGGGCTGTGCGACGCTGAATGCAGGAGGGATGTTTCCGTGGGAACTCAGCGGCTGGTGCGCACCAACGCACCGGTGGCAGCGACCTCGCGGTGACCTTGGCAGAGCAAGCTCCTCTCCGTGGGGGTAGGAGGGTCAGGGGAGGGAGGCAACAGAAAAACGATCCCGGAGAAGAAGCAGAGTCAACTTCCAACATTTATTATTTTTCACTGCCTCCCACAGTGCGCTTCGAATCCACAGCAATACGCAATAGCCCGTGCCGTGGTGGCTGGAGGTGTAGACGCGTCGGTTTCCCGGTATGAGGATCGGCAGATCAAATCTTATATTACTTCACAACTTTTTTCTCTGACCGCTGCTCATCGTCACGTCAAGAGCCCGCTTCAATCCGCGGTAGACATGAGCCGTGGTGGCTGAGAGTGGAGAGGCGTCGATCCCCGACCGTATGGTCCGGGGATCGAATCCCGATAACTCATTTCATTTTTCGAGTGGCTTCCTCCCACTGCGACTCAAACCCGTCGTCCAACACTCGGCTGACGTGCAAGTCAGGGTGGTGTAGTGGTCTAGGCTCAATCCAGGCCATTACACCCGGGTGTCTAAAAAGCAGTCCGCTTCGGCGGATTGGCCTCGGCACTGGTTCGATCCCCGATCGAGCCAGCCACTCGAAATTGGTCGCGAGTGGGTCCATTCCGATTCGTCGGATGGAGTTGATAAGTCCTTTGAAGCTGGCCCACTGACTGCATGTTCGGGTCTGGGAGCGCCGGACAGCGGGTGTACCATTTGGGTACCGACCAGCCTGCGCAAACAAAAGCTCCCAAAACTACTCTCTCTCTCTCTTTCTTTCTTTCTCTGTCTCTCTATCGTCTCTGCCTTACTCTACTCTGCCCATGTTGGGCCGTGTCGGCGGCTCGGGTCCTACTGGGTCCCCCGGCGTACGATATCGAAGTCGCTGGATCGGATTAACCCCAGTTACCTGATAGCACCGGTTCCCATCCCGAACACCGAAGTAAAGCAGGAGGCCTCCCCATTAAGACTGGGGAGGGGGTGTAGAGTTCCATTTTTTAAAAATTATTTTTAGTTAAACACGATTGCCAGCGCCTGGGTTCACCTGGGTACGCCTGGGTTCCCATCCGAACACCGAAGTTAAGCGGGCGGCTCGAGCCCCATGGCGGAGGGAGAGGGTCGAGGGTTCCATTTTTTATTTAATGTTTTTACCCCTTGTGTTGTTTTGCTGAGGGCGCAACCACATTGTTCTCGCAGGTCGGTCCTGGAAACGGGCACTCGGTCGCGAGAATAGACCCAGTTACAGGACCGTCCTGGGAATATCACCAAGGTCCAAGGACGGTCCTGGAACCGGGTCCGCTGACCCAAACCGTGACGTTTCAGACCTGGGAAAACCAGGACTCGGTCGTACCGTGTAGTGGGGGGAGCGTTCCGGTGGAACGACCACAGCGCGGCGCGGCCCCTGTCAGGTAGGCAACGAGACACTAATAAATATTCAATTACGTCGCGGAGTTCCTATTTTACGGCGTGCTTCCGGCACTGTGCTCGGACGAGGGCTCGGAGTCCGGCGCGGCGATGGCGGGGCGATAGAGCAGGCAGCAGCGGTGCAACACAACTGGGTGGCGAGCCGCAAGAACTACGTGGAGAGGCCCGAGGAGGGGTGGAAAGAAAAAGCCAGTCTAGATCGAAAGACGCAGCCCTGCGCCGAGGTCGGTCGGCGGGACAAGAAGAAGTGGCAGAGAAACTCCGAGGCCGAAGGCTAGAGTGAGAAATCTTTGGTGGCCAATGTCAAGGCTAATTCTCCTCACAAGAATATCATGAAACCAGCTGATGACGGGCGTGGCGGGCCTGCCTACCGGCAGGGCGCTCCACCCCACCGAGCTCGCAAACGTTTTCTTGACCAACACACAGTGTCTATGAAGTAAATATCAGGGGATTGGCAAATAATAGCCTGGTGCGTGCTGTGCTGGTCTTCGGGGAACCCAGGAAAAACACTTCATGAATGTAAATTTCCTTGGATCAGGGATGATTGACGTCACCCAGTGGCGGGTCAAGAGGCGCGGCTTGAGGGAGCCCTTTTTGCCTACCCACACAGGCTGTTTTGCCCACAATTTTCAGGCGGCTGTCAAGGGGCCAATGAGAGTTAATTGTTTTCATACTCGCCGCCGCGCCAGCGTGGGGCTGCACGTGACCGCGGCGTTGCTCACAGTCGCCGCCGCGCCAGCGTGGGAGTGCACGTGAGCGCGACCGCGATGTGGAAAACCACGCGGCGGTCGCTGGCGGTCGGGAGGCAGGGGCGTGGCGTGGCGCGGCGGGCGGGGCGAAGCCGGGCGTCACGTTTAGAACCACGAGTCGCGGCCGGTAAACACTTGGCAGCCCGGCAGCTCGCCGGACCGCGGCCCGCGGGTCGCAGTCCGGCCGGCCGGCCGAGCTGGCAGCCAGGCAGCGTGGGCGGGCTGCTTGCTGGGTGTTTGGGTACGACGACCCGAAGCCGGTGTAGGGGCGCCGTCCAGTGGCTCCAGCTGGCAGGGCGCGCACTCTGCGAGGCGACGAAATTCTCCCGCGCATTCAGAAGGGAAGCTCTAGGAAGGGCTCTGGTGGAGACATTGGCATTTCCGAACGCAGCCCGTGTGTGTGTGTGTGTGTGTGTGTGTGTGTGTGTGGGGGGGGGGGGGTCGGCATCGCAAGCGGATGCGCGGTCATTCCCCGCCCGGTCTAGTTTCCCCTCACTGGGGCGGCGGGGGCCGACGCGCTCCTGGTCCGCGCGCCACACTGTGTTTCCGAGGCGCGGCGCCCCGTGCGTCCGCGACGTGTCCGCGACGGTCTACGTGACGACGCAAGACACGTGACGCGACCTCGCTGCATAACATGTCGGTCTGGAGGGAGACGCCGAGGCTGCAGCGCTGCACATGTCGGGCCAGGCGTGGCGAGGCGAGGCCAGGCGGTCGCGTCGACCCGTTCTGCGAACGTTGTGACTGTGGTCGAGAGCGTCTGTGTGCCGACTTCATAGTCTGAGAACTTAGGTTCGAATCCTGCCATATCTTTTGTCCATTTTTACACAGACTCTGTGCGGATCCAGTCGTTCATAGACATCGCTTCAACAATAGTGTCGCATGTCTCAGAGCGTCGAGGCGTCGAATTCCGAGTCCGGAGGACCCGGGTTCAATGCCCAGGGCAGTCATCATTTTTGACAGACACAAAATGGGGTTGCGACCCCAAGGTTGGGTGGGAACCGCTGGTCTATTTTGAACTATGAGCCCGGGAAGGAAGTAAACAGGACCAGTAGTGCTGCCTGCCAACCCCTAGCCGCATACTGGGCCGCGATCTTGGGGTCCTTGACCGCGCACGCGGCTCGCGGCACGCGGCGTCCATCCAGGGGCCAGGGGCGTCGACTCCGACAAGTATGTCAGTGGCGCACCCAGTGTTCTTTCTTGTTGACGTGAGGGGAGGAGGATAGGGAGGGGCCGGTCGTGGGCTTCCCTTCCCTCCTCTGCGTCCTCCGCGCCCAGGGCCGGCAGCCTTCCCCCGCGGCGCACAGTGGGATAGAGGACCGTTGAGGCGGCCGGACTCCCGGACATGTTTTGAGCTGCAGAGTCGCTAAATGGGACTCGAATCGAACGTGTGACCCCACCAATGGATTCCTCGTTCGGAGAGCAATCACAGAAGGGCACACGTTCGATTCGAGTCTCATTTAGTGACTCGGGAGCTTAAAACGCGTCTAGAATTTTGGCCGCCTCAACGTTCGTCTGACCCACTGTGTAGCAGCGGGTCGCCGAACGCCGCCCGCGCCCTCGTTCAAATTGCGCGGGTCTTTCTCTGCCCCTTCCCCGTGGCGGTGCTGCTGTGCCGCTGTGCTGCTGCGCTGCGGACTCGCGGCCGGCCGGCCCGGCTCGTCTCGGCTCGGCCGGCCCGTCGCGTTGCCGTCCACGTGAGCCGGGCCGCGGCGGGGCGGAGGGGGCGGCCCCCAGAACACATGCTCGTCGCGTGAGCTGACGTCACGGCCGCGCGGCACGTGTATCGCGGCGTGGGGCTCGGCGGCGGGACGGGGCGGGGCAGGGCGAGGCGTGGCGGGGCGGGGCGGGGCGTGGCGGGGCAGGGCGGAGCGGCGCGGCCGGCCACTCAGTCGACGGAAACCCGTCGTGTTGTGCCGGCCAGCCGAGCGAGCGCTGAGTGTGCTGCGGTCACGTTTCGCGGGTTATATTGTGTGTGACATCGCCGGGATTCGAACCCGGGACCTGCGGTGCGTTTGAGTGTTGTTCCACCCCAACACTCGGCCGGCCTTGGCGCGCTGGCGTGGTGCGGACAGCTGGATCCGCCCCGCCACACCCACCCCGACCCACCCCGCCTGCCGCCCACTCTCGCCGGACCCATGTCCCGACCTACGGCGAGACCATGGAGCAGCCCTCACCGACGTACTGGGACGACACCGCCCGCCCCCGTCACAGCCCCGGACCCGGGCCCCCTGCCCGCCAGCATCCCGAGCACCACGACAGCAGGTACGGTGCTCAACTCGGCCAGCCACGGCAAGTCGTATTTGTTGGCAGCTATGAGGCTTTGGGTCCTCCATGGTGCGTGCGTTGCACTGTCGTTGGGCCCCGCGCCTGGGGGGTACGACTATTTGTGAACGAGGCGGAACTGTCTCCTGATATCACCACTCCAATTCCACGCTGTTGCCGACTTGGTGCGATAGTGGTCATGACGTCGAGCCAAGCAGCGTTGCCACCATCACCACTGCCAAATGGGCTGCCTTCCCGCTTCCCGGCCTGCCTGCTGGAACTCGGCCACAAGGCACCCTGTGAAAGGCTAGGGCATCACAGTGGGACCGTTCGCCTCCTCATGCCTGGTGTTCTTGTTGGCGGTCCCGTGTCGGCTCGCCCACCGCGAACGGCGTGGCTTTGGCAGTGCATTCCATGTCGAGCCAGGGGGGCCGGGTTCGACGCGAGCGACCCACGGCACGGCACTGCATGGTTCCAGACGCGAGGAGGCGCGGCCGTGGAGTCACGTTCACTCCAATGTGACTCTCCCTACCCCTCTCTCTCCCTCTCTGCTCCTCCCCTCCTGGGCTTTCCCCTCCCCCCACCCCTCCTCCCACCCCTCCCCCCACCCCTCCCCTCCTCTCTCGGTCGTCGTCCAGCAGCGCGGCGATCGAGAGATCGCCTCTAGTTCTGGACCATTGCACGATTCTTATGAGACATTGACCGAATCCGACGTCAGATTTTTGTCCCAACATTTATTAGGGTCAGTTAGGGACTGGGTGGGACAGGAGGTAAAGGTTGGGCACTGTTTTTTTTTTTTTTATTATTATTTTTTTTTTTTTTAAACATTCTAAACAAGAATTGGACTACCTTCTAGGATATTTCCCCGTACTCTTCAAGGTTCAATTAGCGGACCCTCAGGTGACTTGCTCATAATATTCTACATGTGACCCCTTATCATTCCGATCCTCCGCCCAAGGCTGCGAGTTAGAACCTCCACCTTAAACTTGAACTTGACATAGGATGGCTCTCGCTAGCAAACCGTTCGTCATTCCCTGACCGAGCAGACGTCACGGCGGACGTCAGCGCAGCGGGTGGGCCGGGCCGCCGGGCTGCATCCGAACCTTGGCACCGACAGCCGCGGCAGTGTCACACCCAGAAATGGCGTGAAAAGCGAGATTCGGGGTTCGATTCCCGCCGCCGGCGCTCTCTTTTCGGGCAGCGCTGTCACCCACCTCGACAGACGAGTAGCTGGAGCGGCCGGGTCACGTGTTCGGGGTCAACGTGTACCAAGGAAGGGAGCGTGGCGCGCCGTCCCACCGAGCTGTCCCGCCGCGCCGCCAAAATCAATCAAAACACTCCCCGAGCCACGTGCGCGCGCCCGCCGGCATGCCGCGGCACCCGCGTGGTGTGGGCTGCTGGCCCCAAGGTTGGGCATCACCAATTCAAAAACGGATATTTTTGTTTATCGGTCTACTTTTGTAAGCTGGCCAGCTTATAGACGTAGCAAGTGCGCATTGAAAAAGAAAAAACAACTAAGAGCGAATTGAAAAGAAATACTACGTGCGAATTGAAAAAAAAAATACTAAGTGCGAATTGAAGAGAAATACCAAGTGCGTGTGCCGCGTTGCCCGACACCAGCAGCAGAGCGAAGCGAGAAGGCGGAGTCACGCCGCTGGAAGGGGGCCAAAGTTGGCCGAAAATTGATATGGCCTGTGCACCGCACCACTCCGAGGCCCGCCCCCCACCCCCGCACGCGCTCCACCCAGATTAGGGGGGCGGAGGGGGGGGGGGGTGGACCGGAAGGGGTCGGGGCGGGAAGGGAACGTGAGCGCCGGTAACAATGGGCATTGGAACGTCAACCCTGACCCAGCCAAATCCCGCTGAAAGCATGACCCGGCGGGGGTGGGGTGGGTGGGCCCGCTCACGATGCGGCCCGCAAGCAGCCGACGACTGATTCCGCACAGCGTTGCGTCGCTCCGTCTCTCTCGCGCCCATGCGAGACGCCCCATGAGTGCGAGAGAGACGGAAAGCCTGTTCGATGTAAGTCGGCTCCAGAGCGCCAGCCATTTAGCGATATTGGTGTGAGTGTGCTGCTGCTCGATTCTCGATTTCGGCCCCCGTATCACATGCCATCGGGCCGCGGCCGTGCCAGGTCCAGAGCCGCAGCCGCGCAGCCGGAAATGGGTTCGCGGGATGGATGAAAATGGACCGGCGTGCGTGTGGGCCTGATAAGGTTCGGATTTGGATTTGGTTTGGGAATAGAGGTAGGAAGGGGGGGGGGCACGGGGGACGCAGGGGTCGGGAAGGAAGCAGGGCTGCATCCAGCTGGTCCAAACACACAGGTCGCGTTTCACGGCACGTGCTGTTGCCACCAAGTGGGCACCCCATGGGGCACCCCATGGGGCACCCCCAACGTTCCGAAGCCCCACCGAACCGCGGAAGTCGTTTCCACTATCATGACTATAACTGCGGCTATGTTTTGTGTATGGCAGGCTAACTCCGCCGCATGTCCCCGTGGGGCCCTGCTCCGAGACCGCCGGCCGCCTGCCCGAGGACCAGAGCATCTTCCACTACTGCGAGGGGTGAGTTGTCCGGAAGCGAACCAGGGCGCGCGCGTGCCTCTCTGTCTCTCTCGCGCCCCTGCTGCCTCGGGACGAGTGCGAGAGGGACAGAGCGACTACTCAGCGACGCTTAACGCCCTCCTGTCCTTTGCAGGAACCTCAACTTCTCCACGGCGCACAGCGAGGACGATGAGTACTTCCACAAGCGGAAGTTATCACGGGTAAGCACGGGGTTGATAAAGTTTGTGTGTGTGTGTGTGTGTGTGTGTGTGTGTGTGTGTGTGTGTGTGACCCCGTTGAGGACACGGCACGTGTCGTCTGCCAAGGACCAGAAATAGCTCCTTCCCCCCCCCCCCCCCACGGTGGCCAAGCGCCCAAGCAGTGGACAGCGTCCCCTGCTCCCCTCCCCTTCGCTTTGGCGCTGCCTCCGCGGCGGTCCTGCCTTCATCTGCGGCGCGGCGGCGCGGCCCGTCAAAGCGGTCGAGCTGTCTGCGGTCCGAAAGGGGAAGCAAACTGTTATCCTTGTGGAGGATGGGCGAGAGGGGCAGAGCAGCTCGGCACACGGCAACACGTGAAGTAGTGCCGGCTCCGCGATGGGGCTGCTGCTCGGGCCGCTGGCTCTGCAGGGTTGCGACACATCCGGCTGCCGCCGGGGCCTTGATAACAACACTGTCTATACGGACGGGGGGGCGTGGCGCGGCTGACGCTTGTTGTGGCGACCTCGCTATCGACGGAATAGCCATCAAAGAGCAACATGCGTATCATGTTTCGAATTCATGGGGATGAGTGCTGAAGTGCTGTTCAGACCACTGTTCACACGCCTGCTTGCCTGCCTAGGAGCTCGCTTTCGTGTCCTTCGCCAAAGCTCTGCATCAAGCGGACCAACAAAAATGACAGTGGTAAATGTAATATTATTGCAGTATGCCGTTTTGTTTCGCGCCCATTATTTTGTTCGTGTTAGGTTTGTGTGCAATATCGTCAGGCAACGGGATCTAGAACGACGAAATCCTTTGCATTCGCCCCACTTTCTATGGGGAATCGCGGGTGCGGGGGCGTTGCCCCGCGGTGCCCCGCGTTGCCCCGCGGTGCGTCGTTCGGCCGCTGCCTCGCTCGCGTGCCGTCGGTGTGTCGGGGTGCGAGAGAGACAGCGCGACGAAGCACCGTTCGGCACGGGCCCACTGTGCGGCACGCCCCCACGCCCCCGTCCGGCACGAGATAGATAGGTGTCGGTGGGCGGCGTGCGCGCGGCGCGGCGCGGCGTAGACATGTGACAGACCGACCGGCACCGACATGTGACCGCGTGGAAAACGCCCCGGGGTTGACTATGCTCGCCCGCCCGCCTTTGCCTACACGTGACCGCGGCGACGGCTGGCCCGCTTCACCCCACAGTTCACCGACTTCGCGCCCCCGCATTGCACCGCTTCCACTTCAAAGCACTTCACCCCACTTCCCACTTCCCACTTCCCCACTCCCCACTTCCCCACTTCCCACTTCCCACTTCCCAATGCCCCACTCCCCACTTCCCACTTCCCCACTTCCCACTTCCCACTTCCCCACTTCCCACTTCCCCACTTCCCACTTTTCACTTCCCCACTTCCAACTTCACCCCTCTTCACCGACCTCACCCCGCGTTGCCCCGAATCACCCCCTAGTAGCCTACAGCAGACATCTCGACAGGGATTTCTTCACAACCCTAGGCAAAAAGTGCTACTTCCTCCATCCCCCCCCCTCAGGCCGGCTCTGGATCCGCCCCTGGCGTGCAGAGCGCGATGCACGCCCACTGTGCTTCCGGACAAGGGCCGCGGCACGCCGGCAATAGTGACACCGAGATGACGGCCCCGTTAGCGTCACCCATTGGCGCGCAACGCGTCGCGCGAGACACGTGTGGCGGTCGGCGGGCGGGTCACGTGGTCGCGGCCGTCGCCTCGCCACTGCAGCGACGGCGGGGCGGCGGCCCGTCATAAATCAGCACCGCGGACCGCCGGCCGACCGATAGCAGCGCGTCGTGCGCAACGGCGCATCCAGCCGGCCAGGTTCTCCCCCGCCGCCCCGCGCCGCCCGCCCCTTGGGCTGTTTTGTACAGTCGAGCCATGCCGCTGTCTCTGTCTTCAGAGAGGCGCCCGAGTAGTGCAGGTCAGGAGCACAGTGGGTGGTCGTGGTGGATGAGTCTGACGAGCAGCACACACACCCGCCTCCAGCCCACTCCACACACGCAAACAAAATTATTAGCCGAGCCCTTTAGCAGTGACATTTAGCACCGGCGCTAGAAAGTTGTTTGTGCGTCTAAGAGATTAGCTGATATTTGGCAATGTGCCTAACAAGTATGCACCAAAAATCTTCTAAAAGTTTTTCAGAAATATTTTTTTTTGGGCTATATTTTAGCAATATGTGATTTTCCAAAGAACGGAAACATCTGATCTCCCAACAAACTCTCCGGGAAGTTCCACTGATTTTTTGACTGAGTAGTATTTACGTGCACACCTTGCGTTGTTGTCACTCGGGCGGCCCACGGCGAGAACACGTGCCGGACGCCCTCGTCCCGCCGAGGCACGCCAAGGCACGCCATGCCAAGGTGCCGGCGCCGCCCAGGCCAGGCCGGACGGAAGCTGTGACCCCTCCAGCGCCAGGCACAGTGGGCCAGAAGACGGGCGGAGGCGGCCAACATTCTAGACGCGTTTTGGCCGACTGCTGGTGGTCTTCTGGCCCACCGTGCCACGCCACGTCGAAGTCCACGTGAGGAGCCGCGGAGGAACGTGACCCCATCCCCCACCCCGGCCGACCCCCAGCCCGCCCACCGCACCGGCGCGGCATCTTTCCGTCGCGCTTCGTCACCATCCCCCCCCCCCGGAGGCCCCCAAGTGCGACAGGCGGTCACGCAGCCGCCCCGGACGGACGGACGGCCCCTTTTCCGCTGGCCGGCCTGTCCCGTCCCGCCGCCGCTCCCGCCCCAGGCCCGCCCTGGCCCGCTCGGCCGACTTTATAAAAGGGGCTCCCTATCGCCGGGCCACAACATTCGAACTCGAACGCCGCGCCGGCACTGTGCGTACTGTCTGCCGCGGACGCGCTCGCGTCGTCTGCTCGCCGCCATGGTGACGGAGGGCTCGCCGCTGCAGGAGCGCCACCCCATCCTGGGCGCGCCGCCGGGCGTCCCCGTCGCCTTCCCGTACCGCCACCGTGACAGCGGCTTCCACCGCCACGACGCCGAGCTCGGCGTCCACGCCGCCCTGGCGCCCATCCCGCTGCTCAGCGCGCGCCGGGAGCCCCGCGAGGTGTGTTGCTGTGTGTGCGTCCGGTCACGTTGGCCCGCGCGTGAGTGCGAGTGAGGCACAGTGGGCCCCCTCCCGTCCCCTCCCCCTTGTGGACTACACACCCCGCCTTCCCCTGCCACCGGCATGTGCCTCAAGTGTTGCCTAATATTTCTCAATTTTGCGGGTTCCGTGAGCCACCCGGTTTCTGCCGTTGTACCGACCACCCGGCGAGAAAAATTTTCTCCCAATTTTCAGTATTTTATGCGAAACTTGGGTATATGAGGATCGCCGCTCGAGCTGATAGTGCGCGGGCCGCGAGGAGGAGCACGACAAGTGCAGGGCGAAAGTCGTGGCGCATCACGTGACATGCGGCTTGCGTTCCGTGTGAGTCAGCGCAGGCCGCGAGTCGCGCCGCGGGGTGGCGGAGGAGGGGAAGGGCGTGGGCATGGCCGGCAGACACGTGCAGGCACACGTGTGCTGTCTGGCGGCGGCCGCGACAAGATTCCGTTGTTTCGGCGGCCGGGCTGGCCGGGCAGCACGGAGCGTAACCGCGGATCAGCCGAGCGTTTTGTTGTTGCTGTGAAATCGGATAGAACGTCTTTCCTTAAAAAAATATGTTAAAAAAAAAATTGATTTTTTTTTTAATTGACAGAAATACTATGCTGTTTTCAGTATCAACACTTTTTAATGAAGTCGATAAAAGCGCTTTCTGGCTGCGCCGTCGTAGAGCTCAAATCACGTGAACACAGAGGGGCATTCCCTTGTCTCGGTCTTTCCCTCGCCATTCGCCTGGATTACAAAAAGGACTTTCCTCTATTCATTTTTTGACTGTGCGGTCAAAAAACCTGGCATGATAATGTGTGGGGGCAGACTGACCGGGAGCCCTCCTGCCCGCCCTTCCCTCCCCGGGGTCCATGCAAAGGCCAAACTGGTGCTACTATCGCATTTTCCCAGCTGGAGTTGTTTCTGTTTGTATGCGATACTCCGCGACGGCTATTTTCGGCTTTGCATGCGCCTCTCTTCTGGTCCACTGTGCGGAACGGGGCGTGGCGGAACGCCTGCATCCTCGCGGCGACTGCGTCGGCACGTGCGGCCTTCCCGCGGCCCCTCCTGCCTCTCAATGTCCAGCCGAGTGTTTGTTTATTTTTCATACCGGCCGCGCGCCGCATCAATCACGGCAGCGATGCGCGTGCTGGTCGGTGAGCCTGCACCCTGTCTCAGAGCTACACTGTAAAATGTAAATCTGGTGGCTTTTCAGGTGGCGGTAGAGAGTAGTACAGAGCCGAGGTAAGTGGATTTCCGTAAACTCAGTAAGGTAACCCGGCGTCCATTCATCACGCAACGGCAGGCACTCACCCCGTTACGTGGTAAATGCACGCGGTGAGCAGAGGAACTTTTTTCAACGCACGAAAATCGGCCGCCGCTAAAGCATGACCACGTCGGCTCGGCTTTAGCTTCACTTGTCTGGAAGTCCACCCGCCCACCAGTGTTACACTTTGCAGTGTGGCTGAGGATGTCCTTGCAACACGAAATCAAATCGTCGGTCGCGCCTCGCCGAACATGATGACTGGTATCGGGACAGCAATGCCTTTTGACGGCAAATCACTGCACTGAATTGAGCTCCGACTTGACTCATTTTGTTTTTTGTAAACGTGACGAAAACTGCTGAGGGTCCCGGCCAAAATCCGTTCCTTTGCGTCCAAATACCAGTCGCTGTGTTCGCCAGGTGCGCTGCCGCCTGATGCCGAAGGCTGTCCGTCTCTCTTGCACCCCTAGGGACGCCCCGTGCGTGCGAGAGAGACGGAGCGGTCAGGCGGCTGGCGTCTGCAGGCCGCCGAGACTCTAGACCGTGCCGGACGCGCTGTGCTTGCAGGACCCCATGTCCCACCGCATCATCGAGAAGCGGCGGCGCGACCGGATGAACAACTGCCTGGCCGACCTGTCGCGCCTCATCCCCGCCGAGTACCTGAAGAAGGGCCGCGGCCGCGTCGAGAAGACGGAGATCATCGAGATGGCCATCAAGCACATGCAGTACCTGCAGAGCAGAGCCAACCTCGCCGCCGGCATCGGTGAGGACCACACCAGCAGTGATATCACGGCGAAACGACATGTGACGTTCCGTTGAGCCAAAAATCAGCCGAATGTGCACTAACGTGCTCAAAGTCTTGCGACCTTGCGACATTTTGTCGCAGTCGGTTCGAAGAGTGATGTCACGTTCTTGGATTCCGAGTCAAAAAGTCGGAAAAAGTTTGGGTGTATACGTGTCTTTCGAGGAGCTGTTGAGCTAACCTGGTTGGTTGTTCCAGACTGCTCCGCGACCCCGCACCTCCCCGGCGACCTCCGGGTCACCAAGTGCGAGCAGTCCCCCGGGTCGGACCGCGACGTGGCCCCGCTGTCCGAGGCCCCCGCCACCCCGCCGCCCCACGGCCACGACCCCACGGGGGCCATCCGTCCCGTGGTCAGGCCCATCGTCACAGAGCACTACCGCCTCGGCTACCAGGAGTGCCTGTCCGAGGCCATGCACTTCCTGGTCGAGGTGGAGGGCTACTTCGCGGGCGACTCGCTTTGCGTCAAGCTCATCAGCCACCTGCAGAAGCACTGCGATAAGATTGTGAAAGGTAGGCCGAAGTGCAGTGATTGGCGGAACACTCTCGTTCCGCGGAGCGTTCCCCCTCGTGGATCCTTATTCACATTCGGCAACACCTCAACCCGATGTCCTCGAAATCGCGACAACTGACTGGACAAAAATGTCGTTTGTCGGGTCAACGTCTCTGTCACTCGCCCGGGGGCGGGGGAAGTGATGCCTCTCTCGATGCGGCAGACAATTTTAAAGTAAACGCAGTTTTTTTCATCAGAAGCAGGATTACAAAATGATTTTTGACTTTGACTTTTTGCAGGCGACCGTCTCAACTTCCCGCGGACGCGGCCGCCGGGCGAGACGACCTCGTCGTCGGGGAGCTCGAGCAGCTACGGGCCGGCGGGCGGCAGCGCCAGCGCCTCCAAGCAGGGCCAGAGCTCGGGCACCGAGGAGTCTTCCGCCAGCCACGCGGGCGCGCCGGCCAGCCACCCCCACCGCACGCCGGGCCCCAGCCAGCTCAGGGAGATGCTGTGCGCGTCGCCGCCCTCGCCGTCGCAGCCGCCGTACCACGTGGACGCCCTGCGGCACCACGGCCACCACGGCCTGCCGCAGCACTACGAGTCCTGCGCGGAGCGGTGCGCCGAGCGCTGCGGCGACGAGGAGCTTCCCGACGGCGCCGACGCGCCGCACCGCGACGCCCACAGCCCGCACCACCCGTACGCCGACGCCATGTCGCACCACCACAGCTACAAGTTCAAGAACAACATCAAGCAGCGCTTCTGCGAGGAGCACAGCATCGGCGGCGGCCACAAACGGCGGCGCACCGTGACACGCAGCCCGTCGCCGTCCGCCACGCCGACGCCCTCGCAGCCCTCGCAGCACGCGGCGTCCTCGCAGCAGACGCAGGCCAGCGTGCCCATCTTCGTGCTGCACACCAAGGGCTCCTTCTACATCCCGCTCACCGTGTCCTGCGAGGCGCTGGCGCCCTACCTGGACGTGGACCTCCTGTCCGACACGGCCAGCTCCAACTCGGGGCCCATGGCGCTGGGGCTCGTGTCCTCGGCGTCCGGCCTGGTGCTGCACCCCGTCACCATCTCCGTCAACTTCCAGCAGTACTGGAAGCCGTCCCCGCCGGCGCCGCATTGCCATCCGCATGCCGGCGTCGCCCCCGTGGCCGCCCTGCCGCCGCCGCCGCCGCAGGCCAGCCACATCCCCAGCCCGGCGCACGCCTGGTCGCGGCACGCGCACGCGGACCCCGCCGCCTACCACCCCTCGTCCTCGTCGCCGTGGGAGATGTGCGCCGGACGCACGTGATCTCCCCGTTATCTCCACTCACCGTCGTTTTAGACAAAAACTCTAATACTCGGACATGAATCGTGGGAGTGCAGTGGGGAAAAAAACATTTGCTTGTTGAATATTTGGATATTCTGTGCCAAGCGAGGTGTCATGCCCCAAGCTAGAATTGGGATTTCCAGTTGGATTTCTGTTTAAAAGTTATGCTGATTCACTCGATGTAAAGCTTGAAAATTAATATCAACTTCCAGATTCGAATTCTAGTTCAACGAGGAGGCTGAATAAGGCAATGAGGTCACTACTAGTTTATATGCGCCACTTTAAGACTGAAAGGTAGACATTTATTTCTTAAAAGTAAATCTATTCTTGGAAGGGGGGAATTTACTTTTAAGTTAATTTCTTTTTAAGATTGAAACCAATTTAGTTGCTCTCCAAGGTTCCTTCGGAGAAATACTCAAACTACAACTATACTTTAGCTGGAGTTTTTTTTTTTTTAAATTGACCGATATCACAGGATGCCCTATTTTGAGCTCCAGTAGACTTTGAACAAGAAAAAGACTCATCTTAAGTGTTACTATATGTAATGTGTGCACCCAAGTCTTGTCAGTCTCACTCGCGACAATAATATTATGCCAACATACTCTGGTACTGACCTCAAAACATTGGCTAAAGAGAAAGACAACTCAATTCCTACATCCACAAAAATGATATTATTATTTTTCTCCTGAGGGAAGCTACGCCTTACAGCTTCCAAATCATTCCATTTTTAGAATGCATCACTGAGTTGTGAATGTGGTATATTTTTAAAGGCTGTAACTTAATGTTACGAAATTGTGGCTGTGATAACAGTGACTTACTACAGTAAAACTTGTTTAAAGCATGGTCCACTTAAGTCTGGAAAGATGGAGCAGCTTGTGACTGTACAGTATCAACAGAGGTGATTCAATTAGTACATTGTATTTAATGTGGAAGTATATTATTAATTAAAACTTAGATGATATATAGATGGTTAGTATCTTTTTTGTCCTCCTCTCCTTTCCTGAGAGAGTCCTAGTGTGAATATTAAAGCTCTTTGTGAAAATACACCCACTGTAATGAAGCATTCTTGAATTCTTCACAAAGTGAACACAGGAGGAGAGCAAGCAGCTTACTTTGATGGTCCTAAAGCAGCAGAGGCTCTCAACCATAAAAGATTTCTGTAGTCATCTGACATAACAGCGTATGTTCTATGGGTTTCCCATATGACGTACGTTGTTATTTCAGATGAACACAGATTTCATACTATAGCTAATGATATCCATGTATCGCTCGATCCTTTGCTCTATGGAAACGAGAACACTAAAAAAATGACGAATAAATTGCTTGGAAAAATAAACAGAGGAGTAATATTGACAACAATGTTTCAAATATTACGTAAAAACTTCATAATTAAGAAAAAGGGGTGCAGGGAAAGTGAAGTCAGAGGCAATATGAGACAAAATATAATATTTTCCTTCAGAAAACCTTTGCATCAACAGTCTGGTGTTGAACATAATATGGGGAGATATCTTCTTCACAATAAATTACACAACAGAGCAACAGTTGCTATAAAATTCTTCACATTACACTATATGCAAGTTTGTTGTGTATTCCTGCACGGTAGGCAAGAAGAACATTGGAAGTTCACTAATTCTAATTCTAAGTCGAGGATCCAATGCACATACCCATTTAACAGCAGAAACAATACAACAATCTCACTGATCACATATCTGCGTTCATTCGTTCATTCATTTAATCATGCACACGTACGTACAGACATACATACACACGCAACACTATTGGTGCACACTAGGACACCTGTGCGCTTCCCTACATTTGAACCTTATTGTATCACATATGCACTTCTTATACTTTTCTCAAGATTAAAACAAATTCAAAAAGAAATTGTGGAAGCCGCTTATGTTATAGATCATTCTGATATGTAGGCCACACAAATGTGTTCCTATTACAAGGACTTTTGTACTATCACACCTCAATAGCATGGACAAATCATTGACTACAGTAACACTCTTTAAGTAGTAGGAACACATCTGTCACAAAATATCACAAATAAAGGTAAAATGTGATGATGCATGAAAAAACAAAAAAAGGTCTGCATGGAAAGAATGTGTCATTTCAATGATGAAAATATTCAAAAGAAATATTAGGCATGATAGACACCAATTTTACAATGTTATATTGCAAAGAACACTGTGCATGATTTTTTTAATGACCTCAACAAAAAGTAACTGGTGGGCTTAATAAGAAGCAGAGGCTATAGCTCAGAAAAGAAAGGAAAACATTTACCCAAAAGGTCATTTCAATACATCTAACTCTAATTAAGAGCAGTAAGATATTGCAGTACAGAAAAATATTTTGACCATTAATGTCAAATGTTGCTCATCTCCATTTCTTATTAGACAAATAAAAAGAACACTTCATTGAAGTCAAGGCAAATGAGGGGGAAACAAATTAAATATTTAGAACTGTTGAAGGAAGGGTAGTAGGGGAGGGGGGGAGAAGGATCTAAACCCTGTGAGACCCGTAAGATCTATTGCACATTATTGGGACATAAGACAGTGTTCGGTTTGAATGTGTTAGAGGACACTGAGGTAATTAAACCAAATCCAGAGACCACACAAAAGTCTAACAGAAGTGGCACACCACTCATTAATTTCCTAGATCACTAAGCCCTCAAACGAAGCATTGTAATCGACTGGTAATACTGACATTCAGATCATATGAGATGTGTTTACATAGCAAGGAGCGGAATAGATATATAAACATCACAGAATGTGACATTTGCACTACTCTCAATAAGGTTCAGATACAGCAATAAATACTGAATCAAAGTCACCGGTAGGCTTTTCAAGACCAATTGTTCTATGTATAGTAGCAGGACCTAGCTATCACAAGTATGTAAGTGTACCTAGAGAGCACGCTTGCAGCTTGCCACATTGATGATCCATAAAATTCTGTTAGATAAATCAAAGTCAATAACAATTGACTTGCTGGTTGGTACTGCAGGTTCTTGGAGAACCAGACAGTATACATAATTAATTGTGGCAGCTGGTACCTGCCAGCTCTTGCTGAGAAGCATATTGTAGATGACAGAAAAATGGTCAACATGTATCACACATCTACTGCATTGAAAAACCATTAAAAAAATTAATCTAAAACTCCACAAGAGACTTTTGGCTACAAAATGGATACCATTTCAAAAGGACAAGGAAATTTATTTACAGCGTATCCTTAGTCAAAAATTTAAGGTCACATAAGTAAAAACCTTAGAAGGAACACAAAATGCATTCCATAATCACACAATTTAAGTAAAACAACAGCTCACACAAATTGTCCTTACAACTACACTACTTGACTAATTTACTGTACATCAAGATAGAAATTCTTCCTAGCTTTTTAAGTCAAGGTGAATAATACATAACTCTAAAAAAAAACCAACAGCATAATTCAAGTGAGAAAGAAAGTCTTAGTTTTTACCACACACTTTAACACTTCTTCCACACCACCAGATGCACAGGCTTGATGTGATTAGTGTCTATCTGGATGGATGATGATTAAAGATGATTGAAGTCCAAGGGTGCTGGTCCAGTCCACAAGTTCAAGTTCCACCACTTTCTAGATGCAACAGCATTGGATCGCATGCTTCCATTGTAGAGAAGCCACTTTAGTACATGACTTCATACACTGTAGCCTTTTTGTCTCCAGACCCCGTCACTATGTACTTATCGTCACCAGAAATGTCACAGCTGAGTACTGATGATGACTCTTTTGACTAGAGGACAAAGAGAACAAATTTTTGAAAATAACGATGCAGATGCAAAACAGTACATTCTCACAAAAAAAAAAAAAAAAAAAAAAAAAAACCTTGCGTCTAAGCATGAAATGAAAGGGGTCTGAAAATTTGTTGCTATTAGGAGGAAAAAAAGACCCGCAAGCTAGCAATTTATTGTTTATTACCTGGAATATTGAAGCACCATATGGTGTTCTCCATGCATTGAGGAGGTTGTCTTTGCCAGTTGACACAAACCACTTCCCACATGCAGCAAACTTCAGTGATAGGACACACGATTCGTGGAGATGCAATTGGTATTTGTCAGCCTTAACAGCATGCAAAACTTCTACATTAGAATTCTCCATTCCAACAGCTAACCAATCACTCGTAGGACAGTAGCCAAGGGAAAATATCTGAAAAAATATGTTCTGTGTAGAAGTCACAATTGAACACCGTGTGTCCTGCAGAAAAAATATTATGGAAGAACAAAATGCATTACTTGTGAGTTAAAGTCGTGCTGCTGTAATTGTCGCCCTTCGCGCAAATCCCATGAACGGACTGTGTTATCCAAACCACCCGTCCATAATTTTGTGCCCTCTGATGAAATATCAATACAGGATGCACCATCTGTGTGTCCCTGGAATTGCCTGATTAAACTCTGATTGTGAAGGTCCCAGACTGCTATGTTGCCATCAGAACAACAACTGAAGCACACCTGAAATAATGAAAAATTGTGGCATTAGAAGGCTAAATTTACTGTAGCAGATCAATAAACACAAAAGAAGGACCATTACCTTGGAATCAGGACTGATGGCGAGGGCATAACAAGCAGGTGCGGATGAAGTGAGTTCAGCCTTTATTCTTGGAGTGGGTGATGCAAGGTCCCAAATGCTTAAGTTGCTTGCCTCTCCTCCCACAATCAGTGTGCGGGCGTCCGGGAGGAGCTTCACGGATCTAATGTAGTTATCCCTTTGCTGGTTACGATGGGATAAAGGGAAAAAAGGGAGATATTTGTGAAATATACAGAAATTGGTTAAAGCAATGAATTTACTCGTGACCAACACTGTTGTACTCACTAGGCAATCCAGCTGGCTGACAGGAGTATTGTTGCCTGGCTGACTTATGTCCCAAACTTTCACACATCCTTTACCGCCAGTGTAGACATATTTGGTTGGATTACTGATGGTGACTGCACAAACCACCTCACCATGGGCTAAGGTATTAATTTGTCGGGCATGGCGTGGGATTCCAGGTCCAGTTAAAGCATCGTTGGGGAAGGGCACTGGTTGAAGTTGGCCGTCCCCATTCATGTGAAATGAGTATGCTCTGAAAACAAGAAAGGTCGCTGTAACAACTGCATCACACAAAATCAAATAGAGAATGGCATCATTTGAAAAGTAACACTCACGGTTTACCACCAGGGATGCCCAAGCCGTTTGGTCCCAAGGGAGGGCCTCGAACACCAGGATGTGCATCAAACCCGAGCTGAAAGACCACAAGTCCGTTCAATACAACAAATAAAAAATATTAAGATGATCTTCAGAGTACAAACATTAATATGACAGATTTATTACTTTATCTTTAAACGCACACACACAAGTTTAAATGTAGCTAACAGGATAACTAAGAGCTTGACTTGTGGTGTTGGACATGCACACACTGCAGTTACCATTATGTATGCATAATTTAGGCACACAATTGAAATCAAACACAAAACAAATACAGAAACTAAAGACACCTAAATTTTGCTAATTAAGTAGTAGTCAAACGTATGAAAAATGAGGAGAGGTTGAAGCAAGTTTTCAAAAGCGAAGAAACAAGCAAAATTTGAAACCTTTCACAAAATAGATCTGTGATAAAATGAGTTGCAAAACATGTCAATCTGATAATAAACTCTTGAAGGAAGTCCCACAACACGGCAAATTTCATAACAAAGGAACAGCACTGAATGATTGACAAACCATTAACAATACTGTAAAAGATAAAATATGAATCAGAGTATAAGAAATAAGGCTATTTTGCAAATGCATGCAAGTTTCCAAAAAAAAGCTATCTATTCTCAATGGACTGCAGACTTGCAACAGAAGGAGTTTAAGAGAGCACAACTATGCTTGATAATATTCGCAATGAACACAAGATTAGACAAGAAGTGCAAGTGACTACCATACATGCGTCCGTTTCTATGGAACCTGAGTCAGGTCCTTCAAACTAAACTTCATGCCAGGCAACAGGTGGAAGCGTACCAGGCCTGGAGCGCCCGGCCGGGCAGCATATGGGGATGGCGATGGGGTACTGTACGGACTGGGAGCACCTGCTGCTAGGGCCGGCGCTGGGGAGAAGGGAGGGTGCAGGCCCTTGGATCCCACACCGCTAGGAGTGGGGTGTGGGGTAGGGGGCTTGTCCGCCTGAAAATGTCATTAGCGTCTCTAGCAAGCAACTCAACAAGTTTTCAAAATACACAATGTTTGCCTCAGTCCTCTTAGCAGGGACGTTGGGCCAGTCGTGAAAAACAACTCTCTTGAAGCTCAAAACAAATGGGGAGGTAAAAAAGCAACCGATGAAAGGAATCTGGTCAATTAGCAACTCAGTGATGAAAGGATATGGGGATTATAGTGATATGGAAACCAGAAAATAAAATGAAGACGGTAAATGCTCAAGAGACAGAGGTCCATCCTATGCTGTTGCATATGACTGACCAGCATCGGTTTATCAAATACAACCAGTAAATAATGCAGAAAAATAAGGTGAGGTTGGTAAAATAAGCATGTTAATACCAGCACCAAGGCTGCTGGCAATGCAAGAAAAAGCAAATATAAAAAATTACTTCATTAAAAGAATTATTGTATTCTCTCTCTCTCTCTCTCTTTTTTTTTTTTTTTTGGGAAACAAAAAGTAGCGAAGAAAATAATACAACCACAGACACTTGATAAACAACATAAAAAGTGCCAAAAGCAAAAATAAATGAGCAACAGAAGACAAACACAGGGTGGCGCCTTACATCTTTACTTTTGAGAGAGGGTGTGCTGCGGCTCGAGCTGGAACCACTCCTGCTCGGCGGCCGATCCCTTTCTCTCTCTCGTTCTCGATCTCTACTACTCGCGGAGCTTTTGTCTCCGTTTTCTCGGACATCTGAAGCATGAGCTCCATTTGCGTGGGGTGAAGTTGGGTCCTGGAACAATTTTTTTAATACATTGAAAATCTGGAACCTTGAAGGAACCAATCTTCTCTTTTGTTTCCATAGACCAACAGATACGTATGTACAATCTAGGATTTCCATCTAATTTATTTTTTTTCAATTTGGGAAGAGAAGTTGTTCTAGTAAGATAAAAATGTGTGTTGAGAGTTTCCTTGATTATTTCACAAAACAACTGATTGCTTGTAGGATGGTATGACTTGTTGGGAATATTCATGACATAAAAAGACTAAAATGAAGTGTTCTATGCATTTCTAAAAATTAACGGGATTTTAAGAGAAGCAGGTATCATTACCTCATTTGCCACATCAACTACCAAGTCTGGGTCAGCATCAGCGTCACTTTTCTCTCCTTCACTTCCCTTCAGAACAGAAATCATCAAACATTATTGCACAGGTGAAAGCAAAGAAAAGAAACGATCAAGAAAAACAAGCAATACTTACATGGTGACTTAATTTGTCCTCTCTCCTTCGCTTGGTGTCACTAGCTTCTGGAGTCCGAGTCCGATATTTGTCCCTTTGGCCAGGAGACACAGATGTCCTCTGATAGAACAAACAAACCAGCGATAAATAACAAAACAGTTACATTGGAGTCCAAAACACGGGACACAGAAGACAATAAATTGCTTTCAATTTCAAAGACATGAAAAGCGAGAAAAAAAAGGTTCCTTACATTACGTACCAGTCTGTCATCTGGTAAAGAGCTAGGACCCTTAGTGGCAAGGTCTGTCGGTTCTCTTCCATGGAGATCCGGCTTGAGGAGGGAGTGGGGAGGAGCGCCTGCACCCAGTGCACCGCCGAACAGAAGGCCGCCAGGTCCAAGGCCGGGGTGCGGCCCCAGGGGCAGGCCCGGAGCTGGGCCCCCGTGGGCGCCGTGGGCCCCGTGCGGCAGCTGCTGGGCGTGAATCTGTTGCTAGAGAGAAGCAAAAATTCACACTGAAAAATTTGGTCATAGTCAACAGAGTTTGACATTTTTCTAACTTGTTATTTTGAGTACATCATGAAAAGAAGAGCAGATGAAAGAGGGTCATTTAAATTACATTGCTGTACAGATCCAAGTCACTGACATGGCCACATGCAAAGATCCCAATTTGAGTTGCCACTTCATTGCCGTTCCCATTAAAATATTGTGAGTGCATGCACCAGTAAAATTGCTACTTACCAAAAGTTGCTGAAGTCCCTGCTGCTGTTGTTGCTAATGGGGCAAACAATACCAGCATCAGCAAACCATCACCTCTACCACACACTACTTCAGAAGTGGAACAGTGGAATAGAAGAACACAACCATTTCCTCAGGTACAAGAGTGACAGAAAATTTTAAGGGAATGCCACTAAGGCACAACAAAGGCCCCCACAAACACTGTGGAGAAGTAGGAGCATCTTATATAAAAAATAATTTACATTTTGATACATATCATTCCCTCAAAACTTTTCTGCAGCAAGTGTTTTTATGCTTAGTAGCCTGTTCTTTAATGCTACACAAGTCAAATTCTAATTTAGGACAGGTTTATGCTCCACATTAAGATAAAATTTGCTCATGCCATGAAAGTATACTACCATGCGGGTTGAAATTTTTTAAGATATTATAACTCATGCATATTCCTTCAATTTTCCATTAAATAAGGAGAAAAGGGGAGCACGAAGACCATCATAAGTGGGTAAACGCAAAGAAAATACAAGAAAAAAAAAATCCTCCCTTAATGTGACCAGTAAATATTCCAGATTAATTCCAACATAATTGAGTGGTAAAGCACAGAAGCGTTTCAATATTATCACTATATACTTCATTCGTGACATTTTAACTTATTAGCAAATAAGATTGTAGACCGATTTACAGTATGTAGAAGAAAGAGTTTTCAAATTGGATAGGTTTGCATCAGAAACTATCTACTTATGCAACCACAAACATTTACTATGGACGATATATGAAATTTAAAAATGGAAAAATAATCTCACCCCTATGATAGCGTTTAGCTCCGAAATAGTAACTTGTTTGGCTCGCTCCACAGCTGTAGCAACTTGCTGCTGGTGCTGCAATCAGAAATGAAATTGTACTTTTTACATAAAATCCAACTAACTGTAACAAACAAGAGAACTAATACAAACCTCTTGAGCTAGGAATGGGAGGACTTGTGCAATTATAGCATTTAATCGTTTGGCAATCTCAGTCTGAAAATCACAAAATACAAAGAACCATGATTAATTCCACATTTTGGACACGACTACAGCTGCCGGTAAACTCATTGAAAACGGACGGGGCGTGAGAATCGGCCGCGAGTGGAGAAGATGCGCAAACAGGGACCTCAGATGAACAAGGGAGCAAACAAGCGCTGCGTACGGAGTGACGTGGTGGCGCACTGCCCTGCAGGATTCCGACTGAGGTAGTGTACTGTACTACCTCCATTCGGGGGAAGGGGGTGGGCACCCCAAAAAAAGACTTTCGGAAAAGGTGAAGAGGGAGCATTTACAGGTACTAACGATCTATGAATTTACTTTTGATAAGTATTAATCAAAGGCCAGTGAGGAATTGTTTAGGCGATGGGTAACCTTATCGCAATATCGCACCCCCTCCATATCTTCGACAGTCCTGAGCACAGGCACCAACACAGGGGCGGGTTACGGGCAGGCAGCCCGCCTGACAGGGACTGGGTTCCAAGTTAATGGAAAGGCCAGATACTGCAGAAGGGAGAGGGGTTGTTACAGGAATATAAAAGGTGTGAGTGAGTGTTTGTGCGTGTAGGGGGAAAAAAGGAGGGGGGGGGGTGTAAGTGTATGCGTGTGTCGAATGGGTGAGGGGTGGCGGCCGGGAAAAATACGATTGGGAAGAGCAAAAGGGAGTGGGAAACGATTCCGCGACACGGAGGGCTGGAGCAGACGAGCGGGGGTGAGGCAGGGGGCAGGGGGTGAGGCAGGGGGGGGGCGCAGAAAACCGAGAGATGTGGCTGGGGAAGTAAAATGAGGTCAGCAGCAGCAGCCAGTGTCTCCGCAGGGCAGTGCGCGGAAGGCGGGGCGGAAGAGGGATGGGGAGGACGACCAACTGCTCACCTGTTTGTGCATCTCCACGTTAAGGCCGTAGGACATCTCGTAGTACTGTAAACAAACAGAGAATAAAATTAGACAACAGGTTACAACGAGATTGCCCGGAAGTTGTAACTCTTTTTCTATTTCCCGCGCTGTCTGTTTCTTTGATCGAACTATTTCAATCCCAGGCCAAACTTTTTGGTCCTTTCAGGCTTGGGGTGATTCGTTCGTGCCCAATTTTCAGCCTCTTGTCTCTCTCGCTCGTTCTCTCTCTCTCTCCCCCATGTGCGATTTAATTTTTCAAGGAAGTCCCTTCAAGTGGGCAATTGCTTCCACAATCGCCAACACCGCCAGATACGCGAGCTTCTCGAACCGAACTCGCGGCCGATAAGCCTTCAGCGGATTATGCCGGGACAAGGAAAGGAAGAGAGAGAGAGAGATAGTCGTGCAGGAGTGTTTGGTCAAGCAAGGCTCTCCACATCAAGAGGGGCTACGCAGCCGCGAGCGCCGCCAAAAACCTCAATAGACTTAAAGGCCGTATTGCATTGTGCGAATGAATGAGGCGCCTTCAGTTCAAAACTCAGCTTGAAATTTTGGAAACAAATAAATAAAACAGAAACGCGCGCACCAACAAAAACAACATGAGTATGCTGGTGAACAGGATGATCAGAAATCGACATTTTGTAATAAATCGAGTGACCACGTGACTGGGTACTAGACCAATGTTTTGGCTCGTGTACAGCGCATGGCACCGCGCGTGTGCGGATCGGGCCCAGCGCCTCACGCCGCGCGCGCACCGTGCGCCGATAGGAGTCCAAGACCGCCAATCTCACTCACCATGACGTAGTGCCGCTGTACTTCAGTCTTCTCTCCCGCCAGCTTCTCGCACTCCATCTTGAGCCTGCAAGCAACAACAGTGCAATCAGTCCTGTCGTCCCATCCCACTTTCTGCCAATTCGATAGGCAAGTCACTTTAGCGCAACGTGCACGTACTTGACAAGACTCGCCCCAAGTCTGAATCAGTTCACTATCGCCACAGGGAGAGCCCCCCACACGGGCACACGCCCTGGCCGTCTCCCACACCCCCACACGCCCTGGCTGTCTCCCACACCCCCACACGCGGCGCCGAGTGGCTGCTGGAGCGACAAGACCCAGTAGGCGCGGTCCTCCGGCCCCAGCAGCACATCGCCTCGCGCCGCGCCTCGCCGATATTCGCGCCAATGCCGCCTCGTTTCATCATCCGCCGACGGAGTTTTCATTTGCCGAATGATCCCATCCCGTTCGCGCCCCTTTTCGGGAGTTTGACACTTGAGACGCGAGTGAGGGAGAGACGGGCGGGGACATCGCACCCGACGAGGGCTCTCGAACCGAGTGGACGCCGCCGCGCTCCACGCCGCACATTTTATCGAGCCGGGTAGGAAGGAAAAGGAACTCGTCACGAACGCATTGGCCGGCCGGCCGGCCAGACAGACAGACGGACGGCCAGTAGGCAGGCAGGCAGTCAGAGCCGCAGCAAGCCGGGCCATGACGTGACGGCCAATTATTATCATTACAGCAA
Source organism: Stenchaetothrips biformis (assembly GCA_030522485.1). Classification (NCBI taxonomy): domain Eukaryota; kingdom Metazoa; phylum Arthropoda; class Insecta; order Thysanoptera; family Thripidae; genus Stenchaetothrips; species Stenchaetothrips biformis. The sequence goes on from CM060098.1 coordinate 12,530,081, forward strand.
AGCGCGCTCCGCCCCGCCACGCCCCGCCACGCCCCGCCCTCGCACCCACGACGCGAGGAGGCTGCCCAGAGCCCGGCCCCGCCACGCCTCACTACGCGGCCAGCTCAGCCGAGGGCGCTGGTCCCAGACGGACGGGCCCCGCAGCCTCCAGCAACGCGGCGGCATCGCCGGCAGAGCCATTCCGAACACTTCTTCTTGGCTCTCTGTCCGTCTGTCTGTCTGCGACTGTACTCACTGGTGGTACTGCTGCTGCAGGAAGTTGAACTCCTCTTTGATCCGCTCGCACGTGTCCGCCACCGTGAACTTGAGCTGCCCCGGCTGCGGGCCCTGCAACAAACCACACACAGTTAGTTAGACCACAAAGCAAACAGAGGCAACCGCACATTGAGCCATAGAAAGGGCATCACACTGCGGGGAGGCAGTAAGGTGTGGGCGGGGGTTGGACATGGAGTGGAGCGAGCTAGGAGGCGACCCACTAATTAATTTCGGGATGTCGCGAGCGGCGTCGCACTGGGCGCGCGGCGCGCATGCCTTGATGGGTCAATGACAGACACGCGATGGACAGGGAGCTGGCCGAGCGAGCACGGGCTAAGCCCCCCCCCCCCCACAAACACAAACACACACACACACACACACACACACACACACACACACACACGCACGCACGCACGCGCGGTCGCAAAGAGCGTCCATAAATCGTGGAGCCGCCAGGACGCGGACAGGCGGACGGCAGCAGGCCGGCCAGGGGCAGCAAGAGGCGCCTCTCCAACGCCCCACCCCCCTCAATCCGCACGCACCAACAACAGAAAGTCCCAAATTCCTCCTTCTTTTCCCCCTCCGAGATGAAAATAACAAAATCAACGCGAGCGGCCCGTTTGCGCCGATAGTATACCGCACAGTGGGCTCGCACCGCGTCCTTCCCACCAGAAACACTCCGAGGAAATAATAATTCACGCCGCCCGGCCACTGCGCCCGCCTGGCCCACCTCAATCATAAATCCCAAACGAAACGGCGATATAATAACAACGACAAAATAAAAATAATAAGGGAAGATTGAAAAAAATAAAAAATCCTCAGCCCAGAATTAAAAGAGTACAATAATGGAATGCGTTCGCCTCTCCGCATCGTCCGTATCAAACGACACGGGCAGAGCGACGGCAATCATACCACCTGGAGCCCTGGAGAAGGGGCGGGGGGGTGGGAGCAATATACACGAGTGCGAGGTGTGAGCAACGCGGGCGAGTAAAGAAAACATGAACAATAAAAGTAAAGGGCTCAAGGCGCAGAAAGGGGGGAGGGGGGAGGGAGAAGCGACGCGTACTTTGACTCCCCACCCACCCCGCCCCTCTCGGTACACAAAACTGATTCCCTCGCCGCTCGGAGCGCTCCGCTCGCGCGCTTCCCGTACACCGTCAGGAGGACGCGTGTCACAAAAATCCGATACAAAATTTATCGTCACGGAGCCAGCAGCCAGGGCAGCACAGCGCCAAACAAAACGTGAAAGCATGAAACAAAAAAAAAAAGCTACAAAATACGAGTAGGCGAGCTGAGTTTGATCCGGGGATCTAGAGCAGTGGAAAAGAAGGGGAGGGGGGAGAGGGGAAGAGGGGCAGAGGGGAGGTGCAGCGCGGCAAGGCGACCTGGCCGCGAATAATGAAGTGCGCTCCGTGATTGTGCACGTGCGCTCCGTGGTGGCGGAGGGGAGGTCCCTTCAGAGCACCTCACTCTCACAGACATACCCAATGGTTGACGGCCATACACACACGCACACGATAAAAGCAAGCGCACGCCCCTTTTTTTTGTTTTCATTTTGCCGTTTCCTATTTTCCATGTCTCTTCCATGCCTCCTCTCTTTTTTTCTATTTTTTTTTTACTTTTCTAATTTTTTTTTTTTTTTGTTTTGCGTTGGCTATTGATTTGACACATGCAGGCGTGTCGTGGCGGTGGTCCGACGCCCCGGCCGAGGCCCTGGACACGCAGGGTGGCGCGGCGGTGATGCGCGGTTACGTACTGGGCTGGCCGGCTCCCTCCCGGCCACGCGACCCCCACGCCACGGCGAAAGCAAATCCAAACAAATTGTCGAGCGGCCCGGAGCGGCCGTGGCGCGGCGGGTTGAGCTTCGGGGGAGGGAGGGGCTGTTGCAGGTGAGGGTGGCGCCGTGGCTCCCGATGAACGCGGCGCCGCGCGGCCGTCTGTTGACTCACTGGCTACACACGCAGGCGAACGGGGCGACGAGAGAACAAACAGAAAAACAGACGAATGCAGGGGGCGGAGGAGGAACACAGGGGAGGGGGGGAGGGAGGGAGAAGGAGAGGGAGAGAGAGAGAGAGGGAGGGAGAGGGAGAGGGAGAGGGAGAGGGAGAGGGAGAGGGAGAGGGAGAGGGAGAGGGAGAGAGGGAGGGAGAGGGAGAGGGGGAGAGAGAGAGAGAGAGAGAGAGAGAGAGAGAGAGAGAGAGAGAGAGAGAGAGAGAGAGAGAGAGAGAGAGAGAAGTAACTCGGGGTTCTTAAAGGGCCACGACGTGTCGCGACGCCCCCGCGCCTTGCTGGCTGGGGCGGGGCCGCCGTGTTTACACAGACTCCCTCCCGCCCCCTCCTCCGTGGACAAAGCAGCCCCCCCCCCTCCCTTGCTTGTCCGCGAAAGGAAGGATGAGGCGAACCAGGCGAGGGGAAGGGACACAGATGAGAAAGGGACGGATGGCTCTCTCTCTCTCTCTCTCTCTCTCTCTCTCTCTCTCTCTCTCTCTCTCTCTCTCTCTCTCTCTCTCTCTCTCTCTCTCTCTCTCTCTCTCTCTCTCTCTCTCTGCCCGCCTGTCGTGTCCCTTCTCCCAGCCCAGCCCTCGCTTGGGAATCGATCACGGGCTGAGCAGGGCAGAGCGGCAAGCTGAGCCGAGCACTGAGCAGCTAGGACTGACAGGGCGCCGAAGGGACCACTGCACCGGCGGCGAGGCGTCGCGGCGCGTCGCGGCGGCCGGCCCGATAACCGATCAATAGCTCAGCCCTTGGGCCCTCGGCGCCCCGCTGCTTGCTCTCACCACCGCGGCACGCACAGGTGAGGTGCATCATCGCCGAGTTCCGGCTTCCGGTCCCCACCCCCCTTTTTCCCTCACCACGCCGCGCTAGCCAAACAGTCTCGCAAACAGTGCACCGTCCCGCCCGACGGGCAAACGACAGCCAGTCCTACTGGTCCTCTGCGCTGGTCCGTGGAAAGGGCTTGGCGTCTACCCTCTCCTACAGCACCGCTTGGTCGCGGCGCCTAGTGCCTGCGAGGTAGGCCGCCGACCCGGCCCCCAAGACACCGGCGTGCAGACGGCGGCCTGCCTTGCCCTTGTCGTCGACACGGGGTGAGGCATGCCGCCGTCTGCACAGCGGCGGGTTGCGGCGCCAGGTGGCGGCCCGTAGACCGCTGGACCGCAAATGATCGTACATCGTAAGCCTTTCCGGCCGGGCGACTGCTGAAGCCTCCACGGCGAAACCGAGGTTGTGCAGATCTAGACGCTGATAAGCGCTCCGGCTTCTAGGGCCACCCTGGGACCCGAAAAAAAGTCTCAAAAATGCGAGAGGCAGAACGACGAGGTGCTGTTCGGAGTCCGTCACACTGCAGAGGCATCATCAGCCGCTCACGCAAAAAACGCCGACAGCCGCGCGTCTCCACGAATAGCACGGGGAAGCCGGGCGGGCCGGGCCGGCCCCGCGATGAACCGGCGCCGATAAGACGCGTGTGGCCATCGGTCAGCTGTCAGGACGCGGGGGCAGGGCGGGGCGGGGCGGGGCGGGGCAGGGCGGCGGGATTGGCGGCGATAAGCACGCGCACGCGGCCGCCACTACAACGAGGCCGCCAAAGCGCTACGCCGCGCTACGCCGTGCCGTGCCGCGAGTCTCACCCGGTGCGGCGCGGAGGGCGCCGGCATGCTGGCGGCACCACGGGCAGCGCGGCGCACCGGCCGCTAACTCGCGCACCCACTGACTGACTGGCCGAAGAGAGAGACAGGGCCTGGCCCCGCAGGCCGCACCAGCCAACAGCGAGCCGCGGTGCAGGACCCAATCAAGAGCACGCCTACGACGGCCGACGCGCGCAACGCGAGCGGACGCAGGCCGCGGCGGCAATCTACCGGCACCATCGTCACCGGCCGCCCCGCATGCACTGCACTGTCAGCGTCACCGCCGCCAGCGGCTCGCTCTGTCTCTCTCGCACCCCTGCGGCACGCCCCACGAGTGAGACAGAGACAGAGCGACGATCCGACGGAATGACAGGCCGAGTCAGTCCACGGTCAGGGGGTTTCCGACCCAACAGGGCTCTCGTCTCTCTCCCACCTGTAAGCGACGCCCCCTGAGTGCGAGAGGGACAGAGCGTTGTTCGGCACCAGCCTGCAGGCGACAAAGCCGCTCCCACACTTTCCCGCGTCAGGGCCTTTGAGACTGGGCGGCCGGGCTCAGGCAGGACGCCGCCTTCCTGCGGACCCCTTACTTATCTCCGCACGCGCTGCCCTCCCCGCGGCCCCCGCGGCTAGACCCTGGGCCTGGCCAGGCCGGCCGGCCGCGAGATGGACGTATGAATGGGATGGCATCGTGCTCCCCTTCCACCGCCAGGCTGGACAAGCCCACGCCCCGCCCCGCCCCGCCCCGCCGAGGAGGACGGACGCAGTCGGACGCGGTGGTAAAGCACGGGACAGAAGTGCTCTCCGCTTCCCCCTCCCCGGCGCCCCGCCAGAGGATCGATCCACGTCTGGCCGCGCCGTGCCGTACCGCCGTGTGTATGCCACAGTGTTTCATCAAAGACAACTCTTTCCCAGCTGCAGCCACGCCGCGAGGGGCGGGGCAGGGTAGGACGAAGCGGGCGGGGCGGGGCGGGGCGGGGCAGATCGACGCCGGGGGACCCACCGTCTCACCGTCCGCGCGTCCCGCCTCCATTCCCTCCCTGTCACTGTTCAACTGCTTCCCAACTCAACCTTTCCCCTCGCCATCCCTCCGGAGGGCGTATGAGAGTGCTTGGCGCGGGGCGTAGCGTCCCCCCCCCCTCTCTCTTCACTGGAGTCCCCTGGAGCTGCCCGCCCCGGAGAGCGGCGGAGCTGGAGCGGCGGAGAGCTCTCACAGGACGGCATTGTTGCATGCCACCGCCGCCGCCCCGCCAGACTGACTCCGAACAGGCGCTCTGTCTCTCTCGCACCCCCACGGGGCGCTCCGTGAGTGCGAGAGAGACAGAGCCGCAACGAAACGACTGTTGGGAAACGCTCGCAAGCCAGCAATCTGAATGCCGCGGCGCGCAAAATAACCAAGGGATGGAACGCGAGATGGAACGCCTAATCCAGCAGCCAGCCAGCCAGACCCCGCCCAGCCCCACGCCAGCCAGCTCAGGCCCGCCAGCCACAAGGCGGCCGTGTTGCATCGCCGACACGGGGACCCGGGGGCTGTTGAAGCTTACAGAGTCTTGTTTTCCACAACAGGGAAGAGCAGTTAAAATTTGCCGTATTACGAAGGCAATAGTACAAGCTCAATACGAACGTAGCTTCTCCTCGTGTATCACGATAGCTTTTCTTTCAATCCTACAATGAAGGGAGGCGCCTCGGATCCCGAGCGGCCGGAGAGGACGTCCGTTCGGCGACGGACGGCCGCCGCGACCGCGACGCCTCCCGCGGCGGCGTCCAACCGCAGCGCCAGCAGGCCGACGCTCTGTCTCTCTCGCACTCATGGGGCGCCTGCTCGGGTGCGAGGGAGACAGCGACGCGGCGTGGGAGAGGCAGTGCAAGTCGGAGGCGCTGGGGCGTGATTGGCGGGGCTGCTGCAACCAGTCCGGAAGGCCACTTAATTCGTGTCTCCGTCTCTGTCGCACTCGAGGGGCGTCCCGTCACAGTGCCAGAGAGAGAGAAGAGTCGGTCGCTGGCCGGCAGCCTGCAGGGCGCGGCGGCACCGCGAGTCGCCCGCGCGGTGGGCACAGTGGGCACGGCACAGTGGGCACGCCGAGGCGCGAAGGGGCCTCCATCAATCACCGACTTCCCCACGCCACGTCAGGAGCTCGGCGACGCTCAGCCCCGGCCGGCGGCGAGGCGCAGCGCGGCTACAAGTCCACGTGGATCATCATTCTGGAAGACAATACTCCTTGGTGCGGCTCGGCCGCGCCGGCCGCCTGGTCCCCGCCGCCAGTCCAGGCCAGGCCGGGCCATGCGGGAGGGGCCGGCCGCGGCGTGGCGTGGAGGGGCGCAGCGAGGAGCGAGGTGTGGGGGGTCAGGCGGGAACAATCGGTACCCCGGCCAACCGCCCCGCCCCGCATCGCTTCGTGCTTGAGCCCCGCCGCCCCGCGCCGCCCCGCGCCGCCCCGCCGGGCAGTCATGCTCACCCTTTTAGGGTCCAGGGAGTTCCCCCTCCCTTCCCCTCTCAGGTCCGGCCGGCGTCCTCGCGATCCTCTCTATCGCACTCCGAGCCGCGCCGCGCTACGCCTGTCCAATCAACATTTTCTTTCCTTTGCCGCGTTCGTGCCAAGCGTGCGGAGCGAGCGAGACAGAGCGGCACCAGTTGAAGCGGGCCCAGCCTCCAGGAGGAAGAGAGAGAAAGAGAGAGAGAGAGGGGGGGGAGGCGAGGGCCCAAGGCACGAGACGAGCGAGCACTGAGCACCGAGTGGGTCTTGATGGGCAGCTCGTACGGCCGCGTCTCTCTGGGTGCATCAAGATCACCCTTTCCAGCCTTCAGGAGCGTGGTGCGCAAAAAAACCTCAGCACAAAAGTTACAATGACGGCAAATTGCATTTAGTCATTACTTTAAGCTTAAATTTGCAAAAGCAGGAGAGGCTACGAAACTTCACAACAAATCATTCATTCATTACTTTCAGTCACAACAAGTTTATCATCGGAAAGCTTCATGAAGGTTCAGTGCAGTCGAAAAGGTCAACAAATACACAGGTACAATTTTTAGGTTATAGAATTGAACTGCGATGAAAGCAGCATGAAGCGCAACAAGCATGGCACACAAAATCGACAAGAGATAAATGAAACATCAACAACCATATGAACCCCATGACACGTAATTGAATCATTCGATGAACGTCTTATTGTGGCAGAGTCTTTCACCAACAATTCTAAAACATCGCAAAGATTAAAAAGACCTACAAATGAAAGTTTAAAAACTAAAATATCAGAGCATCAACTAAAGTTAACATCTTATAAAACTGGGGATCAATGAATGCAAAAGTAAGCTACAGTTTCCACACACAAATAAAATAGTTAGGTTAGGTTCCCGCTTGATCCCAAGCAAAAGGTTACTAGAAACACCAGCCAAACCAACAAAACTAGCATCCGCATTTAATAATACGTTCCCAAGCTGGGCGAAAAGAAAGCTATTTCGGTCGTAGCAAGGAAACAATCGCGCGGGTTGCAAACAAGCTTCCAAGTCGCGCTGCGCTGCCTGGGATGGTCGCGCCAGACGCCAGGGCGACAATCGATGCGCACCTCACCCAAATTACGGACACTGAGTGAAGCGGAAATATATTTGTTAATGTGCGTTACTGCGATCACTAACCTAGATACCCCCATCCTTTGAAAAAATATATTTACATATTTCCTTGAGAAAATTTAGGTTACTTACCGCCGCAGTCGGGTGCCTGGCGGGCGCAGGATACATGTTGGCTGTCACAAATCAACTAGCTCATCAACTACACATGTTTCGCTCTCGCTGGGCCGCAGGAGGCTTCTGGCTTCTCTTCCTTCACATCCAGTCGCACCAAAGCCGATCTTCTGTTTATCCCTATCCGACCTGGGGACGCTTCATGGCACTGGCGACGATATCCTCGAGCTGGTATTTTCACAACACTGTTTCATGATTCACCATCACCATTCACCACAACAACCGCCTTTGACACTAACACTCCTCCGCCCGACCCGAACCCGAGTCCGCTCCGCCCGTCCGCTTCCTCGGCCTGGCCTGGCCTTCCGTTCAATCGTGAACCGGATCACTCGGATGTCGGGTTTCACAAAAACGCCACCTTTCGGCACTAGCAGCGCCAGCCGTCCATTGTCCCGAGCGAGGCGATCTTGGCGCCAGAAACTCGTCCTCGTCCGCACTGACGCATTGCGGTGCACGTGCCGTTCCAAAATAGGCCGCCACTATTTTAAAACTGATCGTTACGTTCCTCGAAATGCTGCTTCGTTCCCTCTCTGTTCGTTCCGTTTTCCGAAAATGACAGATTCCCTTCCCATCAAGCCAAGCAGCCCGACTCGGAACTCGCACGTCGCCACTCGGCTCGGCTTCGGCTCGGCTCGGCGGCGGCACCTTCGGCTTCGGCTCGGCTCGGCGCTCGGGAAGGCGAAGACGAAGGTGTTGTCGCTCGTGCCCACAACCGCAACAACAACCGAAGTCGCGTCGCGTCGCGTCCGTCACGCCGCCCAACGCCGCCTGTGGGCGCGCTCTAGCGGACAGTCGTGGAACTCGGTCCGCACCGCGGCGCTCGGCTTCGGCGCTTCGGCTGCCGTCGGCTGCTCGCTCGGCGAGCCGAAGTGCGGACCCGAAGTCGAGGCCCGATGGCCGAGGGCCGAGCTCGGAGCTCCGAGCTTGTGTTGTTGTCAGTTCACAGCTGCTGCGAAGAGAGCTGTGCAGAACCCATGCGCGTTGTGTGATCCTCCGAGTTGCCGTGAGTGCGAGAATTATGCGAAAATGGATAACCTGGACCTAGACGATCCAAGCGATCTGAATGTCGTGTTCAACTCCGCACGAGACGGCAACCTGCGACGCTTGAAGGTGAGACCAGTTTTCTCTTCTTGATCTTGGTCGAGCAGGAAAGAAAGTAGGCTCTGGAGGTGCGCCACCATTGTGTCAGTCTCGAGGAAAGGCAGCTAAAACGGTCCTGAGTCCCGGTCATCACAGTAACCCTGCCCCTGCACTGTCCACAGCACTTGTGGCACCTTTGCATCCGCTCCCTGGGGACTGTCGTCTGCAAGGTGTTGCTGGATTGGGACCTTTGTCAGTTTGGAAAAGATTCCTGCTCGAAGTAGGGTTAGGTAGTGAGGCACTTGCTCAGAGTTATTGTTATTGTGCTACTTGTTCTCGTAGTGAGGGTTTATGCAGGAACTGGAGTGGTGAGGCTTTGGATCCCGTTGCCAGTGTTCCCCACATAGACTCTGTTTTCACTGTCACATCCATAATCATTTTGATGTTCAATCTTGATGGGACTTTCTTTTTTTGTTGAGAGAAATGATAGAACAATTTTACCTAAAATCCTTTTGCTTTGACTCCATAAGTCAAGGTACTGTGTACTTTGATTTTCATTGTCTTTGATGACAAGTTCATAAGTCTTTATCATCATTTTGTGAAGAAGTCACCTGTTGAACTTGAAATTTTAAGTACGTAAATTCCTTTTGGTATTTTGTTTTCTATATATAATATGAACAGACTTAGAAGGCATTTACAAGTTGTTATTTCTTACCAATGTGAAACAGCACTATAGCCATAGACTAGTCTACTGGAATGGTACAAGCCCACTATTTAACACAGCAAACACGTGCCATCATAAAGCCTTGCCCCTCTCTAAAATATTCTCCTCAACTTTGGCAGTTATCAGCTGGGCACAATGTTGCCTCTGCTCTTATGAGAGTTATTATCACGACTGTACAATCTTGCCCACCAACTCTTTTATTTGTCTCTGTTTCTGGACCAATTTGTGACTCATTTCTAATTTATTTTTATTTTTTTTGAGAGTAATTACTCAAGCATGGCAGCAAGACATGGTGTAGGCATGCTGCAGGCATGGTGCCAGTCGGGACCGGCAGAGAGGGAGGGGGGTGGCGGTTTTATTCTGTCCCATTGTAACAGTGTACTTGTGGCGCAGGACAGCCAGGGCTGGGTGGGAGTCGGGGTGGCCCGAGGAGCAGAGCACCCCTCGTTCAGACAGAGACAGGAGTGTGGAATCGCCCGACAGTACGCGCCTCGTGCCTGGGGCTCACAGCCACCCGGGTAACCCTACCTCGTGAAGCCGAGCCCCGGCCGCAGGACGCCGATGCGTCGCTCTGTCTCTCTCGCGCCCCCGTGCAACGCCCCGTGAGTGCGAGAGAGACGCAGCGACACCGTTTGGCGTCCTGCCTCTCTGTATATGGAGCCTGGGCGTGCACGCCCCAAGGCCGGTCTTTGACCCGCCCCGCCCGTACCGGCGCCGGCCCGGGTAGGGTAGGGTACCGTCTGGCGTGCTCCGGTTCCGGTGTCGCCCGTGCCGGCCCGCGGTCTGCCTTGAGGTCTGGACGGCACCCCCTGCGGTGCCCGGTCTTCTGGCCCTCTGTGCCCCGGGCGTCGAACCTCTATCCCGAGGCGGCTGCGTGATGACGGCGAATCTGCCGCAAAGATACTGGGCCTTCCGCGAGACAGAGCGACGACTTAGCGATCCTTCGGAATTTGTGGCGTTCGCCGTGGGACGTTCTAGGCCAGCCCCAGCGAGCGCGGCGGCGGCGAAGCGGCGGCCCGAGTTATCGGACACCGTGTGAGATGGATAGGTAGATGGCTAGATAGTGCATAGGCGTGGCGGACACGGATCGCGCACCGGCCCGGCGGCCCGCGACCCTCAGCACGCCCAAGGCAGCTGGTCGTCTCTCTCGCACTCGTCCCTGGTCGGTGCGAGAGAGACAGAGCGACGACACGCTGTCCGGACCCTGTCTGCTTAGGGAACGTGGGGCGCCGGGCTGGGCCCCGCCCGCCAGGTGTCGGACTGCACGCGCCGGGTCGTTTTGGTCGCCCTGTCTCTCTCGCACTCGCGTGCAGGTGCGCGAGACACAGGCCCTGCCAAGGCCGGGCCGCCGGGTCCGTGACCTTCCCCAACGCAGCGCGGCACCGGCCCGACGCCGGCCCGACACCGTCCCGACACCGTCCCGGCGGCGGCTACGCGGAGGGCCCTCGGTGCCCACTGTGCGGTCGTTGACGCGGACGCCGCGACGCCGCCCTCCACGCGGCTATACGTTCTTGACGACCATTGTCTGCGGCGCACAGTGGGCCAGAAGACCGGCGGAGGCGTTTAAAACTCTAGACGCGTTTCGAGCTCCAGGGTCGCTAAATGCGGGACTCGAACCGAACATGTGACCCCACCAGTGGATTCCTCGTTCGGAGAGCAATCCATTGGTGGGGTCATGCGTTCGGTTCGAGTCCTATTTAGCGACTCTGGAGCTCAGAACGCGTCTAGAGTTTTAGCCGCCTGTGCCGGTCTTCTAGCCCACTGTGCGGCTTGGCGTAGCGTGCGCAGCGTCATGGGCACGGTGCTGGCGCCACTCGTGCAGCTGGCGCATCTGCAACTGATGCACGCGCGCCGCGCGCAACAGCGCAACAGTTGGTCGCTCCCCCGGCGTGCGTGCCGCGTGCGTGGGTCGCACGGGTGCCGCCTTGCTGCGAGCGCCACCACCCAGACATTCCAATTCCAAACCCGCTGATTACCTCTGACCCCTGCAGACTGATTCGCCGAGAGTCGTTTTCGTTAAGGTCTCATGTTTTTGCCGCTCTGTCTCTCTCGCTCTCATGAGGCATCCCGTGCAAAGATATGCATGGGGGCCAGGTAACAAAGATTAAACAGACATATTTAACAAATATATTTAAAAAAATAAAAAAATTTAGACCATAGAAGGTTTAAACACTGGAATATCCTAATTTCTTTAAATGGTCATTGTCCGAAGCGACTGCGTGTATCAAATTTGAGGCATTTTTGAGGCACCTAAGCCTTTCAAAATGGGGAGGGGTGAATTTGTGTCTGAGCCACTACATACCGTTTTGGCGCACACGCGCGGCCGGCCGGATCGTGGTTGAGGTCAGACCTTGCCGCCGTCGGAAGGTTAAGCGGGGTTGAGCGGTTTGCCGTGCCTGCCGACTGAGAGACAGCCCCCTCACCCTCTCTCTCGCACTCCGTCCAGTATGGGTGCGAGAGAGACAGGGTGACGCGGGCTGTCGTCCCGTGTGGCTCGCGCGAGGCGCAATGTGGGTCGAAACTAGCGGAAGGCCTTGTGCTGCACTCTCGCCCTTCGTGATGACGTCATTGTCTGTCCCTGCGTGCTTTGGGTTTGGGACGCCACTTCGCTGACGTTGAACACCAGCCGATTCTTCGACAAGTCGAGGCGGGAGCACGTCACAATCATTGACCGCGTTGTTTACCACGAAGGCGTCATACTGTTGAATGCGCTTGGCACGGTTAGCGGCTTCTTGAAAGTCAAAGGGAGGTGGTTTGGTCAAAACAAGCAAGTTAGTTCAAGGAAGCTCCTTGGAAAGGCACTCTTAGAAGTAAGTTGGGGGAGGAAAGTACAGTACAAGGGGAAGGATAGTCCACCTTCATGGAGCTGATTTGACTTTGAGCCCATCTCTCGACCAGTTATTTCAACCGACTTCAACTAAAAATGAAATTCTGAGAGTTAATCCTTTGTCAAATGGATCTCGAGATACCTGCAGCATGCTGTGGGCCCCAACTTCGGCTCCTGTTTCAAGCCAGTCGCAAACACCCTAAATGGATTTTGTACAACCTTTGCGCGAGACCTCCACTTTGAGGCGTGGATGTCTGTGAGGAAGGAGCGCAATCCGAGTGAGATGGGAACCTTCGACCGAAGAGCCACCCCGTTGCCCTACTCACGCATTTCAAATGGAGTTGCCTTGGAACGCATCGGGTGGCAAGGCCAGGCCGGGACACGCGCGGGGTCGGGCCCTCTCTGGCCAACTTGGTACGAATTTCAATTTTGGGTGCAAATGAGTCGTGTTACAGTGACAAGCGACAGGCGTGGAATGACTTCTGTACACACCCGCAAGTCAACGCCTGACGGGCACGTGAGGTTGGATTGACGCCGGCGCCTTGTACTGTTTGTCGGATCAGCTTGTTGGAACAGCTTCACAAGTCACTCAATGGCCTTGACTTATTTCGGACGCTGACTGTCTGTCACTTCACAGAGATGTATGACACCACGGCTTCTCTCGGTGGTCCATTGCTTCGACCGGCTTCCACGTCACATTTCTTGGCTCAAGCTGTATCTTACACTCTGATGACAGTCCGGCTCCCTTCCGGTTCCGGTCATTCCTGCACTAGGACGAAGTCATTCACGATGATAGCTGAAATTTTGGTCACCGCCGACCTGCTAAAATTTCCGTTGCTCACAATGAGGTTAATGGATTGTGAAAGTGTTAGTGGGAAGGGTCCAAGTAAGGGTGTTGGGTTTTAGGGTGGTGGATACTCTTGAACTGAGGGTACTGGATTCAAGGAGTGTGGACGAGGTGTGACTGTGAGTCCATGAGTGAAGCAGTGCTGCCGTGTGCCGTGAGTGCTAGCTACTCCACACAGCGCGGCTGCACGTGCACCTCCTTTTACAGACTGCAAGTGGGAAGCGGCCGGTCCGGCGCGCAGTGGGCCCGGTCTATGCCATCCTCGTATCAAGTGGCGACGAAGGCCGTGTCGTGATTCCGGCGCGGTGATGTCTGCGTCGCCTGCGTCTATTTCGGGAGGAAACACTGACAAAAATGTGAATTGGTGGTCCAAAACGACCGAGCTCCGCCCTGCTCCGCGCGCACTCAGAGGCGATGTTGACGTTTTCGACGGCGCGGCAGCCGCGGCAGCTCGATACGAACTCGGATGCTGAGGCGTGGCTGTTGGTTGGCACGACGGAGCGCGACGGAGCGGCGACGCGAGGCCTTTACTCTGTTTCCGTCGTTTTGTAATCAAGGATGGACAACAGATATGGAAGAAGTCCTGTGTCAGCAGCCGTGGCTGCGCAGGGGGTTGTCTAGTTGCACGCAGACTAGTCCGTCCGTCCGCCCGCCTGTCTGTCTGTCTGTCTGTCTGCGTGTGTGACCGTTTGTCTGCCAGCGAGCGCGCCGAGGCGAGTAAACGAGATCTCGTTTTACGGCGTGTGCCCTGCAGCCCCGCACTTCCTGCTCGCGCGGACGTGCTAAAGACCACCGTGACGCAAGGCGGCGGTGCCTGGTCCTGGTCCCGCCCCTCTCAATGTCAGTGACCCAGGACCGTCGCGGCACAGCCAGCGTCACAATAGAGGTGTGTGTGCGTGAGTGTGAGTGTGTGTGTGTGTGTGTGTCTGTCTGTCTGTCTGTCTGTCTGTCTCTCTGTCTGTGGACGAGCCCGCTTCCACATCTTCCATGCCACTAGGCTTAGGCTGCAAGCTGATTCTGAACCGCGCTTTCGTCGCTCTGTCTTGCACGCAAAAATAATAATAATAATAATAATAATAATAATAATAATAATAATAATAATAATAATAATAATAATTATTATTATTATTATTATTATTATTATTATTATTATTATTTTGTTGTTGTTGTTGTTATTTGAGAAGTCAGTTTTTTTTGGGTGTGACGCCTCCGTGCGGGTGCGAGAGAGACGGAGGAACGAAGATGAAGCGCTGCTCTCAGTCTCGCCGCCCTGCTCGGCTCGTCGCCCCACATGGCGGCGGCCCACTGTGGGTGGCCAGCGCAGGGCGCCGCGAGGGCGAGGAAGGGTAGGGGCCTCGGCCGGGGCCTCGGCCGGGGCGGCGGAAAAGTCTGCCAATACTCTGGCCGGCGGCCAAGGCCTTCCCGACGAGACCCGCGGGCCGGGCGGCCGCGCCGTGCCGAGGCGGACGGGGAAGGCCCTGCGCTGCCCGTGGCGGTGCCTTGGCGGTGCCTTGGCGATGGCCCGGTCCGGAGCGCGGCCGCCGTCCTGTACACTATTTTGAATGGCTTCAGCGTAGGGCCTCTCTTGGCGGCGCGGCGCCGATTGCGCAAGGTAACTGCGCCGTGATAAGTTGAGCGTTACCCAACGCGGTGGTGTGGCGGCCCTGCGGTCGGACCGCGCGGCTACTCTGCTAGGGCCTCGGATATAACAGCGTCGACACGGTGCACAGTGGGTCAGAAGGCCGTCGCGGCTCGCTGTCGCCAGAAGCCGCGCGCAGTACTGCTGTGTTGGAGGCTCCGTTTGTGAACTCACCAGAAATCCTCAAATGACCCCTTCTAGCGGCGTTTTGCGCCTCCTATATACCCGCTGCAGCATGAAGTAACCGAGTGCGTGTTTCTGTTGCAGGTACGGCGGGGCGCTGCGGCGGCAAGGTCGCTGGGCCCTCGGCGGCAGTCGGCAATGGGGGGCTCCTAATTGGGGGAGAAAGGCTAAGGCGCCAGCTTGGGTATAGCGGTAGCTATGTCGCCGTCAAGGCGGAAGCCTGCGCTTGACAACTGTCAGTCTGTCTGTCCGTCCTTCCGGGACCTGCTGCTGCATAATCAGGGGTCCCGGCTACCTCTGCTAGCGCAGAACCTGATAAGGACTTTAGCAGGACGATAATTTAGCCACCAGTTTTGAATGATCGATGGAAACCCCTCAAAAAGCCGCCGCACACACGCAAAATCGGGTCACTTAAGGTCACTGCGCTTTGAGGGCGCTTTAAGGTGCCCTCGCCTCCGGGCCCAGCAGCGCGCCCCACGCAGCGGGGGCTCCTAGTGATCCAGCCTCTCATCCCCCTGACCCCGTGCCCCGGAAAGAGAGTCAACCCCCGGCCCTTTGAGCCTTTCATGCACGACCCCTCCTCGTCCAGCGTCTAACCCCTCCCTCTCTCTCTCTCTCTCTCTCTGTGCGTGTGTGTGTGAGCGCGCGCCGCGCTTTGTGGGCGTATAGTCGTGCGCGGTCGTGGCAGCGACCTCATCAACAGAGAGCGCCCCATCATGACGCATGTCTCGCGGCGCTGCTTGTCGCGCGGACCTTATCGCCAAGACGATTGGACGCACACGCGGCGTGGCGTGCCGCGTGCCGTGCCGCGTGCCGTGCCGGCCAGGGCGGCAGCCGGACCGGCCCAACGCGTTGTCTGCGTCCATTGTTTGCGCGCGGCTACTGGCTGCCAGTGCGTAATATGGAGGCAAAACATGGACACCCCCCCCTCATCTTCTCTCCTTCTCTCTCTCTCTCTCGTAGCGAAGCACAGCGAGGCGCAGGGGTTGTTGGTTCGCGGACCGCTGGTCGGCCCCGCCGCGACTTTTATTGGCGGGAATGGCAGTCTGCCCGACGGCAACGTGACGCAGTAAACATAAAACGCACAAGGCGCCGCAACGCGGGGACGGCGATTCAAAACCCGGATGGACACTCTTCGTCCCCGTCCGCGCGTGGCACTGCCCCGCACTGCCCGCCCGGCGCCGCGCGTCGTTGGATGCGAAATTGCTTTCACCCACCAGGGGCCGGGCGGCCGTCTCGTGGAGTGTCAGCGTCACTCCGCTGGGATTAGTGCATTGTTTTGCTCGTCTGCCCACCACGCCCACCCTCTGCATGCACTCGGTGGGTATGCGCTCCACGGCCGGCGGCGCGGTGCGGCAGACGCCGTCGGAAGTGCAGCAATTCACAGCCAAGCAAATTATTTAAAAAAAAAAAAAAAAAAAAAAAAAAAAAAAATTGCACAGGGCACATTATACGCCGCAGCGTCCGTGTCCGTTTGTTTCAGGTTATATTGCGTGCCGTTCGGTCCCTGGTTCAAAATTAAACACTAATCAGGGAAACGATTATGTTTTTCGCCGTTTTCCCTGCATGCCCGATTAAGCGTTTAGTTGGTTCGTTTTCCCAGAATGGCGAAAACGTTGTGAGCGATATGTTGTCGTTGGAAGGTGGCTTCCCGATTCTCCGGTTGAGTTGTCGGTCCGGGCCGCGGCGAGGCGCGGAAGGGGAGAGGGGGGGGGGGGCTGCCTTTCGGGGCCCAGCGGCGACTCAGCCAGGGGTCAGACCGCCGGCCGGAACCTCAGACACGTGGCAAGGACGCGCCTACCGCAACGCGTCGCCCAGTCGCTCCGAATAATCTTGAATGAATGAATCTTTCCTAGTTTTCTGCGGTGTCTGTAAGCCGCGCCGCCGCGCCGCCGTTTGCGCGGGACGGCTTGAATGCTGTGTGTCGCGGCTTCCTTACGACTGTCGGGCGGGGCGGGGCAGAAAAAAAGGCGCTGTGAGAGCGAACGGGTGGACGCGGAGTTCTACTAGTGTGCCTTAACGAGACACTCTTAGCGTATACTTAACGCAGACCCCGCCGCGCGAGTAGTACCCCTTTTAGTCGACCTTGGGCCGTCCGTGCCGTGTCGTGCCCACTGTGTAAGGTAATGGTTTTGTCGATGTGTCGGAAAATCCTACTACTCCCGATGCGGGTCCAATAATGGGTGGAGGAAGTCGGAAGTAATGCAGATTTTGCGCTCAAATCCCAGGTCCGGTTCAGAGGCCCCGCTGAAGTCGTCCTTTCGCCCATCTGTCAGTGTCACCTTCGCAAACGTAGGATTTTCTACAACTTGTCTGTTGAAAGCCTGCTCCCATTTGCACCTTGGCTGGGTGGCGGCTCTCTGTCTATCGGAGCCGCTCTGGCTTCTGGCGCGCTCGATAGACGCAACCGTCGCCGACTATGTCGCGATCACAGTGAATTCCGCGTCGCGAGAGAGGGGGGTGGGGCACCCTCCCCTCGCGATACTACACCGTGCAGGACCGGTGCCAAACGCTGACGACAGCGCCCCGTGTGTTTATTTGTGTTGAACCGAGGAACAAGAAGAACGGCCAAGAGAGGGGGTGCTGACCAATATCGGTCAAACCTGCGAGTTGCGTGAAATTTTCAACGCAACATTTGAGGCATGGGAAAAAGCGGGGACCGTTTGCCTTGGGGAGGGTGGGGGGTAGCAGTGGGGGCGTGCATGCGAGGACGCGCTCTATCGAGTCCGACAGCGCGCGGTCGCGTGACCTTGTCCGCCAGAGCCCGGCCGCCCCGTGCCTCCCCATGGTTGTGTTGTGCTGTGACAGGCCCAAGGTTATTTTCGGGGTGGTTCCTGGGAGGGGGGAGGGTTTCAGCTGTCAGGGTCTGGCGCTCCTCTTCTTGACTGCGACGCGCGATCCTGCCATTGGGTTCCTTGGAGGAGGGGGAGGGGGCGGTGGCACTGTCCCCTCAAGACGACGAAAGCTTGGTTCGGAATCAGCCTGCCGGCGGGACTAGCAGAAAGGGAAGGGGTACGGCACGGCGACGCGATCGCGGCGTTGTGAACTTTCGCTTTCACGCGAGCTGCGCGCGCGCGCGTTTTTGTGTGTGGGGGGGGGGGGGGCGCACGTTCTCGTCGATGTGAATGTGTGGCAAGGTTTGGGTCAGGTCAGGGTACTCTGAAAACCAACCAATGTGACGTCACATGCGTTAATTTAAAGTAGGGAGGGGGGGGGGGGCAGATCAAAAAAATGTGAGAGTAGGAGAGCGCGTAAAATCCTAGTCGTGAATGCGCTGAGAGCGTTGCACCGTTCTCGTCTTCCCAGCAGGGTGCATGCCCCACACGACTGGGAAACTTTGCGAATAAACAGTCGTGTCTGCGTAGAAGAAGTGCAGGTGGTGGCTCAGCTAGGATGGAAAGGTCTCGACGTTTTTCGTGGGCGCTGTGATCACTCTCGTCCGGCGCTGAACGACTGAGCGTTGCACAGTGGGCCAGAAGACCGGCGCAGGCGGCGCAAAATTCTAGAAAAGACGTCTAGAATTTTTTTGGCCGCCTTCACAGGTCTTCTAGCCCACTGTGCGTTGTTTCTGTTTGGGCATCGTTCCTGCCCTGCAGCGGAGTGTCCTGGAAGAGGAAGCGACGCGCCGCCCCAAGGCCGCCCGGCCCGGCGCAGCCCGGCGCGGCCAGACACAACACGTACTGGACGGGCCGATGCGAGCCGAGCCGGGCCAAGAAGCCGGCCAAGCCGGGCGCTGAGAGGGACCGAGCCCAGCCGCGCCGCGCCCGCCCGATGCGAGCCGAGCGGAGCCGAGCCGAGCCGAGCGGAGCCGAGCCGAGCCGAGCCGGGTCGACATGTGCGCCAGGCGGCGGCAGGCGGCGGCAGGTGCGCGGAGTAGGGGTTTCTTGGCGACCGTCTCCGCGCGTCCCGGCGTGGCGTTCCGGCGTGGCGTCCCGGCGTGCGTGCGGAGAAGCGCTGCGCTGGCCGTGTGCCGCGGGCGGCGGCGGTCAGAGAAAAAGAGGGGGGAAACCAGTCGTGGCGTGAGCAGAAATATTGGACAAGAAGGGGGTTAGTGTTAAACCACTCTTTTACCCACCTTCAGACGCTTGGAGGAGACAGTCTCACAATCTTTCGTCAGAAACGCCCGTAAGGCAAAAAGCGCGACAAAATTCCAAACAATCCGACACAATCAAAAAATTAGTGTACAGCAAAATTCTGAGTGAGGGACTCCTCGGGCGTAATGTATCGCGATTTCAGGCGCCTGTCTAAAGCTAAAGTGAGAGGGGGGGGGGGGTCATGACTCCCTTGCTTTTGATTCATAATACGGAGTGGGTGTACGTCATGAGCGAGGAGCCGAAGTCGCTCGCGCCTTTGTTTGCTCGATGGCCAAGACATTCAAACAGATGGCGCGTGTCCAGGCCGTCCGGCTAGGCGTGGCGTGCGGCGCGTCTGAAGAGCCTCACGGCGGGCTGCCGGCTCCAACCGAAATGACCCGGACCGCCACAACACGCCACGCCACGCCGCGCAGTGCGGCCTCGGCGCGGTGTGTTGTGCGCGTTTGCGTGCGTGTGTTGTGATTCGATAGGTCGGCGTTGCCAAGCGTCCGACAGGACCGCCAGGACGAGCAAGCGCACGCCGTGCATGCCACTGTCGGCTGCACGGCACGTGGTGTGTGCCGAATCTCAGTGGACGACACATGAGTGATGCGGATGTGGAGAGCAGAAAAAAATAACTGTCAAAACGTCGACGTTTCTGTGCAAAGCTCAAAAATTAATGTTAATGTTATGTCTTTCAGTGATTGGTTGGAAATTTTCGCCCCCTTTCCGTGACAGATAATGAGCGTAAAGTGAAGACCTTGGTGCGGGAAGTCTGGCGTGCCGGAGCAGCTGGGAGACTCTAATGTGGCCATTTAAATAAATCTCTGCTCCACCACTGTTATTCAATGAATGTGACGTCATTTTCGTCAGAATGCGAATTTAGTCACGTTCGTTGGACTACGATGTCGCTTTCGTTAGAACGTGACACGGCAGTTGAGTGAGGATGTGACGTTCGTTTGAACGTGCATCAACATTGAAACAAATGTGACATCATATTGTAACGAATATTATGACGTCACATTCGTTGAATAACAATGCCTGAGGCGTCTCCCCTGCTCTGCTCTCGATGGGGCATCGACTTGAGGAGCCGTGCCCAGCCAACATCCGACTGAAATGGCACTTGTGTAGGTTCAGTGCACGCGTTGCGTTGACGCCTAGCTGATACTGTGGTCTCGCCGTCAGCGGGCTGCCATCTCGAGAATACAAACAACGCCGCTGGCGCCTCTTACAACGGGGCGCTGCACGCTGCAACCAGCGCCGTGTTCAACGACCACGCGGTGCGTGACGCGCGCCAAGCAGCGACCCCAGCCTGGCGGGGCAGGCAATGTGAAGGACGACGCGCACCCCTGTCGGCCGGGTTGCCTACCCGACGTTGGTTAGGCGCTCCAGCAGGGCGCGGTAGGCAACATGAAGGACGACGCGCACCCCTGTCGGTCGGGTTGCCTACCCGACGTTGGTTAGGCGCTCCAGCAGGGCGCGGTAGGCAACATGAAGGACGACGCGCACCCCTGTCGGCCGGGTTGCCTACCCGACGTTGGTTAGGCGTGTTTTTCTTTTTTGTTTTTTTTTTTTGTTTTTTTTTCACGGTGCATTCTGTTATCGGCAGTCAATCAGACTCGCGTTGTGGTCGTCCTGAATTTGCGAGCCGCGCGCACCGGCGGTATAATGGCGGAAGTTCGCAAGCAAGGCAAGAAGGTCTCCTGTCCTTATACAGCAAGCCGAGTCCCGGGCCGGGCGGGGCGGCCGGGGCGGCGCCGGGGCTCTCAAGCCGGCGCGGGTACCCGCCGCCCACCGGCGTGCACTGCTCGACGCACTGCCAAGAGGGAAGGAGCTCTGCGACTTGCAGCCAAAGACAATGAGTCGCTGCCGCCGACCCAGCCGCGGTCTTGGTTTCCGTCGCAAGGTTTTCTGCGAAGCACAACTATGCGACGTTATAACTATAGCGCTGTCGGGTCAGCGTGACAGCGCCTCTTGAAATGTCACGGCCGTGCCGGGCTGGCCGCGGAATTCCCGCCCGCCCCCGCGCAATACAGCCGAACTCATATCGCGACCACGTGGAGGCGGCAGCGTAGACGACATTTGTTTTGTTTGTTTTTTTCGGGGTGCGTGTTTGTGTTGCCGCACCTTTATGGCGAGCAGCGAGGGTTGTGTCGCAGGCTGGTTGAAAAGATGGAGGAACGCAGGGAGCGACCGTAAAAATTTCGCGTCGCTCTGACAAAATCATGGAAATGACGGACGACAGTGTCATCACAAATGGATGACATTGTCATCGCCGCCGCCACGCCGCGCCGACGGCAGCATGGCGAGCATGGCATAGCAGAGTGATTCCAAGAGTCGCTTCTCGTCTCTCTCGCACCGATACGGGACACCCCATGAGTGCGAGAGAGACGACAACGACTCCGGGCGTGCAGGCCGTGCTCCGTGTATGGAGCTGGCCCGACGTGTTGTCATGCTCGCTGGCTGGACCCCTGCCTGCCCCGCGGTATGGGCGGGCCTTGAACTTGCCCGCGGTGTGCCCGGCGCGGTGCGGCAGCGGCCGGCAGGCCGGGCTGGGAGGGGACCGGCGGGGGACCCCGGCGGGGATCCCGGAGGGGACGGTACTTGGACGTACATGGCCTGCGCCGGCTCTTCGCCTCTTCCGCGTGCAAGTGCCCCTCCCTCCCTCCCCACCCCTCTCCTCGATCTCGGTGCGACCTGCGTATGGCTTTTCCACTGCCCCTTCGCTAAGCGTTCAGACGCCACGTCACTGAACTCGGGAACCACCAGACATTATTAAGACAAGTTCCTTCCGAAAGAAAATGATTGGTTGGATTGATCCTACCGATTAATCGTCGGATCCGTGAAAACATTGCGGAGGCATTTGTCTGTTTTACAGTGTAGAGGAGCTTGGAGTGCTCTGGGCGCTGAATCGTGCATAAGTTTGCTTGCCGCTCTTGATGCGCCCCACTGTGCTCGGCTGCTCAGTCGAAATAGACCGCGCGTGGGCGGCGGTTTGGCGCTTTGGAAACGACTCTGGCGGAACCGCAGCCACGCCGCGAGTGTGGGCTTCTTGATTGGCAAGTAACGCGGCGGCGGCCCCGTGCGCGATGTGCATACTGCGGTCTGATTGCCAACCTGCGTTCCGTCGGCGTTGCTCCCTCGCACCCCCTGCGGAACGCCCCATGAGTGGGAGAGAGACAGAGCGCCGAAAGCCCCGTTCTGAATGAGCCTGGGGCAGCGCGTACTCAACGCGCCCCTCGACGCCGGCGCGGCGTCTCGGCGATGCCACAGGTGAAGCAGCGCCCCTCGTGTTTCGGCCGCATTCTTGGTGGCGGACGGAACGCCCCCCGAGGGGCGGGGCGGGCGGGGGCACGGCGGGTTTCTGGGGCCATGACACTGTGACCCACATGGGGCGGCGGCCGCCACAGCGCGCGGGGTGCCAGCCGTGCCAGCGGGGCAGTGGCGCCCCTCGACGACGCCGACGCCGACGCTCCTCAGCCTTGAGGCCCGGCCACGGCTGGCCGGGGGTTCCCGTCCCCCACCCCCTCTTTCCCCCGTTGAGTGAAAGGGTTGCATTGCACTGTGTCGGGCTCGGCTGGCCGCGGCGCGCGGCGCTATAGTTAGCACTACTTGCTGCACGTGTGTGTTTTGGGGTTCTCAGGATAGGCCAATGGCTCTAAGGGGTGGGCCTCGGGCCTCCTCTTCTTGCCCCCTCCTTTGTCCGTTTGTGGTATAGCCTGTGGCCGAGAACACACTTTCACCCCTTCTAGCTGTTGTTGTTGTTGTTGGTTTTTCCTCTTTCCTAACGTGAGTGTTGCGTGTTGCAGGGATACATCGGCGACCGCAAGCAAGATGAAATCCCCATGCTGGTGTCGGCCAGAAACAACGGTGCCACTCCTCTCCTCATGGCTTGCAGGAATGGGCATTTTGATGTGGCCGAATACCTCATCGAGCATTGTCACGCGGACATCGAGCAGCGAGGATCAGGTAAGCCAAAGAAAATAGTTTCTGTGATGTGTTTTGTGTTTCTCTAACTCTGTAGACCTCTGAGCCATGACAGTTTTGTCACGACTGATTGTCGCAGTGAATGCCCTGCACTTTTTTTTTTCTCTGACATGGCTTTGTTTTCCCTCCAGTGGTGTTTGACGGGGAGACCATCGAGGGTGCCCCACCCCTGTGGTGCGCGGCGGCGGCCGGTCACTTCCGGCTGGTGATGCTGCTGCTGAACCACGGGGCGCGAGTCAACAGCACAACGCGCAGCAACTCGACGCCCCTCAGGGCCGCGTGCTACGACGGCCACTACTCTATAGTGCACACACTCATTGAACATGGAGCAGGTGAGTCCGATGGTTGTTTGCAAATTAATGTGAATTTACCTGCGTTATTGTCGGGTTGACTTCTTCACCAACCTTAAGTTTTGGCAACTAAGTGATTCATGTTTTGCTAAAGCTGTTTTTATTTTTGTAATTCTTGTACCTTTTCTAAAGTAAAAGTTGTGGGTTTTTCCAGAACTTACGTCTTTTAAATATGTTTTATCACATTGCAGATTTCGAGATTGCGAATCGACATGGCCACACATGCTTAATGATTGCGTGTTACAAGGGCCACAAATCAATTGCCAATTTTTTGGTTTCCCTGGGAGCTGATGTGAACAGACGGAGTGTTAAAGGGAATACAGCTTTGCACGATTGTGCTGAATCTGGATCATTGGATATCTTAATACTACTTTTGAGTCATAATGCTAAAATGGATGTTGATTCATATGGTAATTTGCTGAATGTACTGTAATCATGTGTCTTCTCTTTTTTTTTTTTGCCATTCTAAAGTGGTTTTTTTTCCTCTTTTTGTTTTTTGTTATGCAGGTATGACTCCTTTGTTAACTGCAAGTGTGACAGGGCATGCACATGTAGTACAGTACCTGATAGAGCAAGAAAATCTAGTGTCACAGAAAGAAAAGGTAGATGCCTTGGAACTACTTGGAGCCACGTATGTTGATAAAAAACGCGACATGGTGGGAGCATTAAACTACTGGAAAGCAGCAATGAATGAAAGGTTAGTACTTCAGAGTTTCAACCATTTTGTTTTCTGCAACCTTTGTCAGTATCCTGTCTCATCCATGTAACATTACTCATCAGGTACAATGGTAGGAATGAACTTCCCAAACCTTTCCAAAAGTCAACTGTTGAAGCCTATGATCATGTGAAGGAAATAACGGATCCTCACCAATTAGATGACTTACTCTCTGACCCTGATGAAATGAGAATGCAAGTAAGTTTCTTTAGATGTTTTGTATGTTACTTGGTCTTATACACTGGAGGCAAAGTTGAAGAACTACTTTTTCTTTTGCAGGCTCTTGTAATACGAGAGCGTATCCTTGGTCCAGCACATCCAGACACATCTTATTATGTGCGGTTTCGAGGGGCATTTTATGCAGATACAGGCCAATTTGGCAGGTGTGTGTCATTGTGGGGCTATGCATTAGACATGCAGCAAAGGATGTTGGAGCCTCTTAATCCAATGACCCAGAGCTCTTTCTTTTCATTCACGGAACTTTTCTCATATATGATGGGGGAGGAGGGGAGGGAAACTCGTCTGCCATCAAGAGGCAGACGAGTTCCTCCAGTTTCCTTTAACGATGTTGTAAGTTAGATTGTGACTTACCTCGTTTTATGATGCAAAATCCTCATTCTGCAATGTTTTATTTTTATTGATAAATTCTTCTTATTTTTATTTACTCTAATTTAATTTTTTCAGATAACTGTCTTTGACAAGGCTGTCAAGGAAGTAGAGATGGGTAACGCTTTAGTGGAAAAACTGCCTGCTGCTGAAAGAGACTTAACTTATTTACACAGAGTCATAGTGATCTGCTTACACCTTGCCTGCTTATTGACAAGATTATTACCAACATTAAGTGAAGCAGAATCCTTTCATTTGCATAAATCTACCTATAGACTAGTCCACTTGGGAGTGCGCGGGCGCCGCGGGCGCTCCGTTCTGCACTTGGTCTGTTCACGGGACTCGGCCCTTGTTGGGAGGTATCCAGCCTGCCAATTTCCAAGCCCTGCCTTAGCAGATCTCTTATTAACTGTTGGTGCTGATGTTAATGTAAGTACTTTGTTTTCTGCGACTGCACTTTCTGGTACTTTAAAATGTCTAAGTCTAATCTTTTTCTTGTTTTCTTTCCAGGCTAAGGATGAAGATGGCAACACAGCCTTACATGCTTCAGGGTCATTCCATGATTTTTCTCAACACCTTCCTCGAATACTTTTGGCGCATGGCGCCCATCTTGATTATGTTAATAATTATGGTAATACTCTTGAAGACTTATTAGCAAAGAGAGGGCAGCCCCTCAATAGAATAGTTAATCCCATGCAATACACCCGTCTGACTTGCTTAGCTGCTCGTGTGATTCAAAAGCACAAACTGCCGTATGTAGGTATTGTACCTAAATCTTTAGAATCGTTTGTACAAAACCATTGATACAACATCTTCAACCCACTCTTTACTCGTTTATATTTGTATCAGAAGATCACGGTATGTGTGTATGTGAAAAGTATGTCTTTGTCGGTCTTTGTGGTGGTTTGTCCATTTTTCTCACGTGTATCACATATCAGATATTTAGTCCACATTTAGTAGACCAGCTTCATTGTTTTAACATGAATTATCTTCACATATTTTTCACTTTGCCACAGTGGTACTTAGTTTTTGATGAGAGAAACAGTAACAGAGGGGTGCACCTTGGCTGATTCTGAGTTGTGTTCCAGCAAACACTTTTCCAACTGTTAAGTTACTGCAGCTGTTGCAGACAGCAGGCGCGTATCCGGGGGGGGGGGGGGGTCACGTGCGACATGACCCCCTCCTTTTCTCGAGTCTAGATACGCCACTGGCAGACAGCCAAGGTATTCCCTTTTCTTCCAATTATGTGTCTTGTTGCACACAGCTTTGGAGGAAGTTAAAAAAACGTCAAGTTATCATCTCTTCTTTCAAGATAAATTTTATTTAAACGTTTTGCATTGAAATTGTTAGTTATTATGGTTGCATTGCCACTACATGGATTGTTTTTATAGTATTATCAAGGAGCTAATTTTGATAATACCTTACAAAGCTGTCACTATTTGAGGGCAATAACCTTGGATATAAATTGTAATGTGTCAGAGAAGGGTTGATTAAACCTATAGTGTGGTACGTCATTGCTGGGTCTTGGTCATAGTGCTGAATTTGGAACAAGTTAAACCTATGTGCTCAAGATAAGGAAACCATGTTATTGAAAAATTCCCCTCCACTTTTCCTTTGTTCAATCTTTTCAAGCGTTCTAACTACAAGTCTGCTTCACTGTGAGCTATGTTAACTAGCTGATTGGTTTATGTTTGGTGCTTTGAATTTAGACTTAAAATAGTTTTGCCCAAATTTTTCTTTTTCTGAGTTCTGCATTATTCTACCAGTATAGTGACACCAAAACTATACCACCTGCCAGTGATTAATGTGATATTTGTGACCCCAACATGTGATGTTAATAGTCGTTTTGTTTCGAATGTGCAGTATTTTTTATTAAATCATAAGTTTACATTGGTATTGTAAACTTTGCTTCATTTCAAGCATACTCTTAAATTAATGTTGATTTAGTTCAAGGTTTCTCTTCTTGTCTGATTTTAAGCTGAATGTAACAATTCCAGTTAACACTAGAGGGCTCGACTTTTTCATATAGCTAAAAGACCTTCTAGTGATAAGAAGTTTAAGTCTTCAAGCAGATGCAATTCAAATGCCATACATTTCTTTTCTTATTGTTTATTTTGGAACTAATGAGGCTGTTTGTTTATGTGCTGTGAGTATTTTTTGTCTTGTAAACTTATTCCTTACCTTCATACCTCTGGTAGGGTATACATCAAGTACTGATAACAACTACATACAGGATGTAGATTTTAAAAAGAAATTGTATTTAATATACCACATTTTAAGAAAGTCTTGTCTGGACATTTTGGTGGCATGCGCTATGCAGCATTCTGAAGTGGAAATTAAGTTCTTTAAATGTGTCGACTTTTTTAGTAAGGCCACTCTACTGCACCATGTCAGCTAAAGTATGGTGGTATCCAAGTTCTGTGAACTAGGCTATGAGTGAAGAATTGCAGGTTCGTTTTTGGTCCCCTAATCTAGCTATCAATGCAATTAATTTAGATTTTCTTGTATAGCTCTCATTTTAGAAGTCATTCACTATACAAGATCTTTGTTGTTTGTTTTCAAAATAAAACTCAAATGTTTATTTTTGGAAAAGCATCTAAAGTATTTATGTCAGTGTGCACATAACAGTCTGTAGAAATGTGAGAACATTGTGTAACTTGAGCATAGAAAACATGCTCTTAAATAAGATTTTTTAGAAAAGGAACATTTCTTTATTTACCTAGTGCAGCCTTCCATTTTGTGACATTAGTATAGCAATCAATGAGATGACACACCAGGACAATTCACAATTACATATTTAACACTAGCATTTTTGCTTGTCTTATATTTAAGTTAAAAGTTTCTTTCAGGACATGATCATTAAATTGACCAAGTCAACACAAAGATATTTGGTGAATAAATACTGATCAATACTAAACAATGATAAAATCTAACATCAAAATCTAACACTAAAGAGTCTGCTTATATCTTTTTAGAAATAAAAAAAAGACAACATAAAACACTGTCAGTCATGCCTCACATGAAATAAGCAAAAAAAAAGTCTGTGCGCAAATGAGAGGCGTTTTAAAAGTACTTGACTGTATGCAATCAAAGCTCTTCAAGCAATATCACAGTGGGAATCAGCTGTTGTCTTAAACCTGAAACAAAATAAAATATGAAAGAAGATAAGACATGGAAAGATAATAATATGGTATTATCATCACAAGTTTTAGCAGGAATTATGAGTGGGATCAAAAAGCAACCTCTACTATGGTTGACGAACTTATGGAATGGCTGAGTGCTCAAAACTACCAGAGAAACTTACATTAAAAGGGAGTCACATCAATCCAAAGGAAAAGTAGAGGACGAAACAGCAGCAGGCATCAACACACCACGAACAAAGTTGGAAGGCAACCAACGGAGGGCAGACTTGACAACCCAAATTCATCAAACCAATTACACACCCTAACACACAAGAGCAACACCAACTGCTTCCAAAAAAAAAAAAAAAAAAAAAAAAAAAAACACAATCGTCCAGTTGCTTGTTCCTTTTGTAAAAATTGAAAAGGTTGTAGGAAGTAGAAAAACTTGAGTGTGGATTGATAAAAATTACTCACAACACAATCTTTAAACATGTGTTCATTGCAAGACCAAAGCCATGGAAGATTTCCCACAAACCTACACCAGAAATGGATGGCAACAAAATAGGAGGTGGTGACAGAGTGGAACCACCTGTCATATCAAAAGTTAAGGAAGCTCCATCAAGTCCATTCAGGTGCTGTTTCTTCTTAGCATCAAATGAGGATTGATTTCTCTGAAGAGAGGATGACCTCGCTTCTGTGCAGTGAAACCTCTGTCAGATCGGACGTTCCAGTTCCAAGCTTCGTAGCACCATCAAAGTTAAAATAAACTTCTCATAAAAAAAATAGAGAAAGGAAAGGGGAAAACAAGCACAAAATGCAACATTAATGATAAGAATTAAGAAGTAAGCATTGCAAATCAAATGCAAGGGAATCAATTAAAATGCAGCTTTGGTTGTCAAGTATTTATTTGATTGATCTCAAAAACCGCAATCCACTTACAAAAGCAAATCCTGTGATAGTGTCTACAACAGCTTCAATAATATAGGTACCATGCATCTTTTCAATAACTTTTTGTAACCTTCTATAGTCATTGACTTCACTCAAGAACTGAATTGCAAGTGAAATAAACAATAACAAATATATGATCTGTGAAGAACAGCAAACAAAAAAATAATTATGACAGGCAAAAAGATTGATAACACAACTAATAGGCCTCCCATTAGCCATGGAGGTCAGTTTAATAAAAAATAATACCAAGCAAATTAATAAAAGATATTTATTCAAGGAGGAAAAGCCTATCCAATAGGGGTATGCATTAATTCATCTTCGTGCAACTGCACCGGAAAAAAAAAAAAAAAGGAAAAACAGTGCAACGTTGTAAAAAGCAATGGAATCTTCCACGCAACAGTAACTCCTCCTGAAAAACAACAACTCCTCGGACAGTAACTCAAGAACGCCAATATTTCAAACTCTATTGACAATGATTTTTGAAGAATAAAGTAAACATTAAAAGTGTTGAATTTAATAGTATCGAAGTTGATGGCAAAGAGTTAATCAAATGTGCTTAAGACGACCCTTATAGCGAGGCATTGTCATTTAGAACTATGTAACTATGAATCCACTGAGTCAGATCTCATCACAATACAATTTCACTACCGGCGTAATCCTCTCACAATGAAGTAAGTTCAGAGAGCAGAATTTCATTCTCTGAGTTCATTCGAAATCCTAAAATTAAAAACAGAATAATAGAAGCAGGCTGAAAAGTTCTTCTCGAAACCAATAACAATATGAACCAAGAAGAGGCACTAAGAAGAAGCTCCTACAGCAGAAATTACCTATGCAGTCATAAGTTCTTCACACAAGACATGTGCACAGACTTTCATATTTACAAGTCAAAATCTAAAGTAAACAAACGAGCCTAAGAAGGCAACATAAAGGAGGAAGTGGAGTTCCAAGCCAAATCCAGAGAGGAAGAGACAATCAATGTTGAAACCACCAAAAGAAGAAAGTGTGATGACTGCAGATGATGTATGCTGGACACTGGGTAGACTCATCACCAACACCAAACTTAAAAACACCAATAGTAACGATAAATGTGTGTGGGTGCAGCATTTTTGTTACCTTAGTTGTTAAAAAACAGGACATCGATAGTCCGTCCATCAAGTCGAGTACGATCGAGATCTCCTGAAAAGGGAGTTAAGGGCAATACCTGTTGGAAAAAAAAGCTACAAGCAAGAAAATTGATTAGGAAAAAAAAACAAAAAAACAGCCATCAATATGATGGCTGAGAGGAAAAATTATGCAGAAAGACACACTTGCACAGTTTCAGTAACTATACAAATATGCGGCAACAACAGGGGCAGAACGGAATCGAGGAGTAAGTAAGTAAGTGAGAGTAGTCACTGAACAACCAGGAAAAGACAAGACTGACAAATCTCTTATGGGATAGCCTTTCTCCTAGGTGAAGCTCGACAAGAGAAAATTTCCTGATAATGTGGTTCAAGGTGGAATAAAACATACAAGAGCCCAATTTGAATGCGAAACCTATCAGAATGAGTGTTGCACCGGACGTGTGCAGCCTACCACGTGACGAAATTGAAGGCCGCTGCACTGAGCTCACACTGCTACCGATACCCCCGCGACCAGTTGGGCAGTGCAATTAACTCAGCTTGCTTGTGACGTCAAGCAGTCCTACTGCAACTGTCCGATGTAATCCTCTGCTGATGAAACCAGATATCGATGCAAGGCTGCTTATAACGATACAAAATTGGAAAAAGAAGGGAACTGATAAGCTATATAACTTGCCTTGCAGGTTAATCCTCCACCACTTCTTGTTTGATACCGGGCTCTATTTTGACGTTCTTTAGATAAAAATCTTTGGGATAATCTAAATGCTGAGGATCTGGATCTGCTTTGACATTGAAAGCTAAACTGGCAGAGTTACTTAGATATGAAAAGTCTGACAATTCCACATTCCAATTTCTCTCCTGTCCAAGCCGCACCTGAAGTTCAAAAAGAAAAAAAAAAAAGAAAAAAAATATTGTTATTGTTTTATTCTTTTCCTCACAGAAAATGGTTATCTATCTAGAGACTTCATTCAACATAAAACAAGACAAGTTGTGGAGCAAAGACAGACTTTCAATTGAAAAAAAATGAAGATAAGAACAGTAATAAAATTAAACTAAAATATTATGATAGATGAAACTCAACAGTAAAATTTGGTAATAGCAGCTTGAGAAACCTGGTGGTTGTCATGCATAAGAAAGAGAAGATAGAGGTTCACGATTTAAAAGGATACTGACTGCACGCTCTGCTTCCCACTCAGAGGAGAATTTGATCAACCCGGCATCCTTTCCTTGCATGTCAATGTTCAGTATTTCACCAACATCTCGGAAAGCTTCCATCAGATGCTGCCATGATGTGTTAGGAGGAAGCTACACAAGTGAAAAAAAAAAGAATGTAAGAGGAAGTGATAAAACGGAGACTGATATTGTCTAATCAAAAGTTGCATCATTTGACTTACATTCTTAACAATAACAGTATCATTTGGTCGTCGCATGCTACTGCTGCCGGGCATACTGTTCCCGACGTTGTTTCCAATACTTCCTCCTCGTCCATTACCCATTTGTCTTGAAGAACCATTGTAGTTCCACTCCAACTTTGATGATGAAGTTCCACTTCCACCCCTGAAATTGTCTCGGTCCCTATGGCCACCAGACCCAGATTGAACAAATCAAGATAAATGATGCAATTGCTTCCTTCTGAATTCAGAGAAATATACCAAGGCACACTTACCTATTATAACCACTTTGGCCACTCAGTGCAGCACTCATTGAATCAAAATCGCGGGACTGGTTGAAACTTGGTCCTGGGCTACGCATTCCACTGCCCGAATTATTAAAAGAATTATTGCTACCCCCCAAAATAGCATTTTGGCTATTGAGGGGATTAAATGACCCAATACCTTGGAGAGAAAAAGAAAACAAAAAAAAGTGAGACCAGTTTTGACCGAGCCATTTCGAAGTTGTCAGAAACACTTCATTGTTAACTCACCACTACTGCCAACTCCCAACCCAGATGCTAGGCTAGCATTGAGCCCTACCAGGCTGGCGCCCAAAGCAGGGTTCAGGGTCTGACTTGTATTTAAAGTGGGTCCACTGAACGACTGGTTCGCATTCAGGTTAGCCAGTTCAGGCACATTTAAAGAGCCAAGAAGGCCACCCACATTAGTCAGATTAGGAGCTATGCTGTTGGAGCCTGTCAGATGTGCTGAGGACAGAACAGAGGAACAAGAAATTATTGTGATAAATTAATCTATCAACCCAATTATAAAAAGAATAACTGCAGAAGGTTAGAAAAGCGTCAGAAATTGACTAAATTTACCAAAGCTATGAACTGTAGTGTAAATGACTGGGGAGAGGGACTACGTACCAAGCTGCGCTCCCTGAAATTGCACCTGCGCTTGTGCTGCGGCAGCTGCTGCTGCTACTTGTTGTAACTGCTGGACACTAGAAATGCTTGGTGGCTGCGGACTCGTCATATGAGGTAAATTCCCTGTAAAAAAACGGGCCTCAATGAAGAATTTTGTTAAATAAACTTACAGCAAACCAAAGAGGAATCTGGAAGAACTCACTAGCAACATCATTTAAAACAGAGCCATTTGTACCCAAGCCCATGCCAATGCCTTTTAATCCTTCTGGCAACTTTGGAGGGCCATCGGTCTTCTCAACCCTGTCCATTCGTACGGTCAATCTTCTATCAAAGAGAGTTTGATTATGCAACATAGCTGCGAATTTATGGTTAAAGAAACTACAGCAATGGTATTATAATGGTATAAAGAGAATTTGAGTAAAATTTGTAGGGGTTGAAAGGATACAAATAGCCTGGACAGCTTCGACAGGGTGGTCATATTCCACTACACCAAAGCCTCTGCTTTTTCCTTCCTTGTCTACATTTATTTCAGCATGAACTACTTTTCCAGCCAGTTTGAATACTTCTCTCAGCTTTTTCTCATCTACCTTGTAGTCCAACTAAAATGGAGATAATACAAGCTTAAAGATCATACATTCAAAACAAACAAACACCAAAAAAAAAGCTAGGGTAAAAAAATTGTTATGTACTTACATTTGCTACAAAGACCTTGCTAACCAAAGGCCCATTTATCCAAAGGCTCTCGAGGAAAGATGTAGACAGTCCATAAGTGTTGCCAAACTTTGAGGTGTTTGAACTGCCACCAGAGGAACTTACAGGTGCAGAGTTGTTGACATTAATAGAGGACGGTTGACAATTACTGTTCCCTCCATCCCACGTCCCAGATCTAGGATTGTCATCACGCCGATTGGTCATCACAGAATTTGAAGGTATGTCCCTCTCACTTGTAGACCGATTGCGACCGCTACCAAGGGGTCTTCCAAATTTATCCCTCTCAGTGTCGGAATCCTACATTGAACAGCACAGTGGTAGTTCAAAAGAAAAAGTAAAATAACAGTAAGGGAACCAGACACTTACTTCCTTAACAACAAGTTTCCTTCCTTTGAGATCAAACCGATGCATTTTTTCGACAGCCTTTGCTGCAAGTTCAGCTGTTGCAAATGCGACAACACCGCAGCCACGAGGCTTATCATTTTCATCAGTGAACAACTGAACGTGTGACACTTCACCAACTGCAAGTATCATATCATAAAAACAGACTTAGATAACTAAACAGAAAAGAATCCAAATAACTTATCTATTTGAATGCATGCAAATCCAACAGGGATGTCATAACCAATAAACCGTCATTTTTCTTTCCAGAAGGGGTACGCCTTAAATTCAGGTAAATACAGGAGAATTTGGGTGAAAAGATTAATGTACAAACACACCTTCAGTCCTGAACAGATCCTTAATATCTTGCCATTTGGACTCATAAGCAACGTTGCTTACGTAGACTGTATGATTCCCTGCCTTCCTCCGCTCTCGGACTGGACTGCGATCTCGAGTATTACTGGAAAAACGGCTTGGCCGGTCACCTCTTCTAGATCTTTCTCTTTCTCTTCCTCGATCGCGATCCGGACTCCCTCTACTGCAACGACAGCAACAGTTAATAATTAGAAGGTGTTCCCACAGGTCTAGTAACCTTACTATGATAATGCAGATAAAGAAAGACAAAGCATAGATCAGTTGCATTTGTGCTGTAAAATCAATTCACATTTAATTTTTACACAGGTCAGTAAATTGACCAAGAAGGACAAATTTAAACTCAAGATAAACAGGTAGGTAAACAATAATGTCTGCATGAATCAGATAAAATTGATAATTTATGGTCCTGCGCAACAAAAAAAAAAAAAAAACTATGGGCGAGGGTGGCAAAAGAGCTAAAATGGTCATGGAAACGGACGAATCGTAACTTGCCCTTCAAAATATGTTGCCTATTTCATCTGATAATTTTGCGCCGAACGTGACAAGCTTCACAAGCCGGCAATGGAGTGCTAGGCCAGGCGATATCATTTCGAGCGGCGGTACTTACTCTTCTTTTTTCATCATTAGGCTGTCCATAGTGTCCTGGGAATTCGTATGGACGATTCCGATGTTAGAAGCCGGTTCACTCCACAGGAAAACAAACCACTAGCCTATCAAGCACAACACACAACACAAGCGCAAAGCCCAAGCACCCAACAACCTCACCCTCACCCCACCCACAACCCCTCACAAATTGTGGCCTAGAGCATGGAGAAGGACGAATTACATGGAGTCGCTACGGGGGCCATGGGCGGCACCATCTGTGGAGAAGATGTTAGAGAGAGAAAGAGGTTCGGTAGTTGGTTTATATGTCCACCCGTCTCGTTTTAGTGCGAAAAAATGTCGCCTGGCATTTCCTTGACACCACTCGAGATACATTATGCCGTTTGTTTGGTCAAAATCGCTTTATCGTTGGCGTTTGGTGGTCAAGAAGATGGGGAACTATGTCCGTCTCTCTCTAGCATTTTCTCGACACATCGTGTCATCGCTATTCAGGCCCATTGTAGGTGTTTTGGGGGTTTGAAGGTATATATAAACCTAGCGTTGCAATTCTGTGGACTCTTAGGAGTCAATTGATGAGTGAGTCAGGTCTGTACTGCCAATACAGCCGGAGTTAAGTGGTCAAAACCAAAGCTCTGCGCGGTCCCGTAGCTACTCCATGTAATTCGTCCTTCTCCAAGCCTAGAGGCTCGAAGTTTCTCTGGCCAGTGGCCACGTTGCGTTAATACGTTGATCTGGTCTTGTGCACGAATTTAAATAGGTCTTGATTGCATGGATAGTTAAAATAAATACAAATTTTATTTATTTATTTATTTAAATTGAGTGGCAAGAACAGCCGGCAGGTCTACGAATGTTGTTGGTTGTCTATGGAGGACCAGAGGTTCTTCTTTTCTTCCTCTCTCCTTTTCTTTAATCGGCTGCTCGCCCAGCACATGTGTCACTCAAGCAATCATGAGGATTGATCCTTGTTATTTTTGTTCCACAAAGATATTTCCCGGACACGGGATTCAATTCGTTCGAAATGACAGCAAGGTAATGGGATTCTGCTTATTTGAATTAGTGTTCAAATTGACTTTTGTCGACAGCTCCAAAGCATGCCTCTTGGGGAGGTTATGTACTTCTCTCTGTGTGTAATTGTGTTCAAATTGTTGGGCCTCCTACTTTGCATTTTCGTGAAAATGCGACCACTCGTACACATTTATATTATAACTAAAGAAATGTTTGGTTCTGTGTGACACCCTCTTGAATTCTAACCTTGACTGTCCGTACAGATTTTCAAATTCTGCCGATCCAAATGCAAGCGAGCATTCAAAAAGAAGAAGAATCCCAGGAAGGTAGCATGGACTATGGCCTACCGCAAGACAAATGGAAAGGAGCTCACTGTGGATCCTTCCTTCGAATTCGAAAAGAAGAGGAACATTCCTGTCAAATATGATAGAGAATTCTGGAGGAAGTCATGTAAGTCCTTGTACATCAATGGTGCAATTTGCTATTATTTCTACTCCGCGTCATTTTAAACTTACTTTTGATATTCTAGTGGAAGCAATTAGGAAGATTGACATCATCCGCAGTAGGCGAGCCAACCACTTTGTGATGCAAAGATTAAGACGAGCCCGAGAGATTGAGATGCAACAAGAAGTGAGAGAAGTACAGCGAGACATGTCTTTGGTTCGATTACCTGTGGCTGGTCTGAGGGCGAGACTTGCTGAAAAAGTGAAGGAGAGCCAAGTGGAAGAAATCCATGACTCAGATGAAGAAATGGAGGTTTCCAACCCGGAAGTAATTGAAGTACCCGAAGCAGAAGAAAGTGACATTGAAGAAGAAATGAATGATTCTGACGAAGCCCCAGAACTTGTTGAAGTGTTATAAAATCCGTCTCTTAAACCTATCTTGTACTCGGGCCAGTGGCCTCTGTTAAAAATATAAAGTTAATTTTTTTTTCTCAAGCAGATAAATACTAAAATCTCATATTGATGTATTCAACCAAACTTGTATTAAAGTCGTCATTATATGCAAGTTTCTGCATTTATTTTGAATCCATTTGAAATTAACTTAGTCCAGCTCCACCGATTGTGGATTGGAGGACAAAACGCGCGAACGCACCGGGCCAGGCGCCGGCGCGATAGGCAACCAATCGTGCACGCGCGTTCCTTGGTTGCCTCCGCTTACTCCGGCGGGCCCCATAATTGCTTTTTTCTTGGCGTTATCTCTGTAAGGGAAGGGTTTGCATGACAATGCACAAGTGTTTCTTTTTTTCGTTTTTTGTTTTTTTTTTAATTTTTGAGGGGGCATTGTCACACCAGATTTAAGCCGTGTCATGCCGTTCTGTAGCGGGCCTTTTTTGTTTTAAAGCCTACATTTTTGTCATGCTATGAGGGGAAAATGATCGTAAACCGGCTGGACTCAAAGAATCGGCCCGCTGAGTCTGTTGCACTTCGTACGTCGACAAAGGTGCCACAAAGGAGTGTGTTTGGAGTTTATTACTGAATGAAACTCATGATACAATTTCGGTTACACAAAAAATAGGTCACTGTTTTCTTGTTTTTTGTTTAAAAAAAAAACCAAAAAAAAAAAACCGTAAAACTGTCAGACATATTTGATTTTCATAATTTTGTGGTAACTAATACAGTAAGTGAACTTTGTGGCAAATATATGACAGACATAAGCCGATTTGAATATTCTTAACTGTGACACAGAAATGTGATATCGCACACATGCTCGCATTTACCGCGGATTTTTTACATAAAAGTTACTGAACACTTAATCACACGGGCTTCGTAAAAACATACAAGAAATGTAACGAACAAGAATGATGTGTTGATGGACAACGTGATGACACTAACTTATTAACACCAGCTTAATCAAAAAAGTTACAATCAACAAAACAGATTTGCTTTCCACTGAAACAATCATGCTGAAGTTCAGGAAGTCTTAAAAGTACAGGTCAATTCTAATAATGTCTCATTCCGATCACTATTTATCACGTTTCCAGCTTGGACAAAGATGTATTACGTCTTGGAACTGTCGTTCAATATAGGTGTTTTACGAACGCACGAACAGCCTCGCAGGGAGCAGGCTACAGACCGTCGCGTATCATTGAAGTGAGGAAGAGCTACGGACAATAAATAAAGCATATATCGTAGAGCCCGCACTCGCGAACCAGTTCAGGTAATACAAGAGTGCGTTACAAACAAAGACTTAAAAACTACTTCACATTTGTGTAAAAAAAAAAGTCACTTTAACAAACGATTTGTTCAGGCTGTAAATAACAAAGAAGAAAAATAACTTGAGCGCGCGCACTTCTAGGTAGGCCAGTGAAAAGTAGTGACAATTTGAGGATCAAAAAAGGCTGTGAAAGGGAAGACCACATGACTCACATGACATCCTACCTTTCGCATTTTTTTTTTTTCTCTGAATATTTACCTATTTTATCTGAGCCTTGACGAAGTTTTGGCTCCTTCAAGAAATTATTCATGCTAAGTAGAGTCTGAACATTATTCTGTTTTGTCTTCCTCGTGACACAAGACCGCAAGTATACTTGCGCAGGTAACATAACACACTGACTTCTCTTATAATTCTAATCAAGGGATCTAAGGTAACACGAAACGCACAAATGTCCTAATACATAATGGTGATGGCATATTTTACCCTAAAAACATTATCTTACGCATTAAGCGTCGCTCGGTTGGCAACGTCCTTCCTGCTGCATCTCCAAGAAACAAACTGCGTACGTCAGAATAAATGTCTTTCTTGCACGAGTTTCTTGCACCGTTGTAACAGATCCGCGGCCCTCGCGGCCCCCTTGGTCTCTGCAGGTCACTTGGCCTGGCTGGCCACCCCGTGGGGCTGTGGGTGCAGCATGGCTGCAGCATGGCTGCAGCGCGACCCCGCCATGGCTCTCCCGGCCCGCGCTGCGCGTGGCACTCGACGTGGCCCTCCATGACCCTCCAGGCCCATGTCACGGTGTCACAGGGCAGTCGTTATCAGGTACAGTAACGGCTGTTAAGGCTTCTGCTCACATTTTTGTTTCGTCAGCCTTCTCTAAATCGAAAATCAGGGAGAAGAGAGGGGGGAAAGTGGATGGGGAGGCGTCGAATGTTCGGTCGTCGCGGTGTCCGATTCGTCATCATGCCGACTCATATCGGCCGAAAACGGAGGGACGGAGAGCGTGTCCGAGAGGCGTGTCCGACACGCGCACGGCCGGCACGGCTCGGCCGGACTCAGCGGCACGACGCCCTACGGATTGCAGCGGCACACGCAGCACGACGGGAAGAGGAACCAGTCCATGAAGATGCCCTTGCAGTCGTTGTCCGGGTCGTAGGCCAGCAGACGGTGCCACTTGTACTTCTGCTCGCAGCCGCAGTCCCCAGTGCACCGCTTCGTCTGAGATTTCCTGCCAAAAGAAGAAAATTTATGCACATGTGATACCAGCATGACAGTCTGCCCATTTCCGAGTGAGATACTTACGCGCACACTTCTTGGTGGATGGCTTGCTCGAAGTGTTGCGTGTTGACTATGGCACGTATTTTGCCCGCGGAGTTAGACGCCCAGTAAGGCGTCACTATTTCCACCTTGCTCTCACAGGCATCGACCCTAAGGGAGAAATGGAAAAGGTAATGAGTCAAACGATTGGTTCGCAAGGGCGGAAGGTAGGCAGGAAACGCCGACCCCAAGTTTGTTTCTCACTGGTAATCAAAATTATGCAGAGTACACGTGCGGTATGTACTGCGGAACTCCTCCGAAACGCCTGACGGGTAGGCAACCCGCCTGGAGTGTAGGCCGCCAAGCGACAAGCGTGTGTCAATGCTGCCTACCTACCAGGCGCCTATCATTGACTTGACTTGAGAGGCTGGACCGCGTTGTTAACATGCCGTTTCCTCGCTGCTCCACTCACCTCCCAGTCTCGCTCTGCGATTGGTTGTTCCGGAAGGACTGCCGCGCCGAGCGGACCTTGCCGAAGAAGGACTCGGCGGCGTTGCCCGCCCGCTCCGCGTCCTGCACGGGGTCGGGCGGCGGCGGCGGCGGCGGCGGGGTGTCCGCCACCGTGCCGTTGTTGTCCTCGGCGTCCCGCTTGGCCAGCGACCGTCTCCTGGCCGTCGCGCCGCCGCCGCCGGGGGGCCCCGTCGCCGTGGTCGACGCGGGCGTCTCAAACACCTCCCGCGCGGGTGGGCCGTACTCCGTTGTCATTTGGAACTCGCCGTACATGCGCCGCATCAGGGACTTGTTGTCGTCGATGAACCGCTCTATCCTGTCACTGCAACCAGACAAGCTCGTTTAAAGAACAAGGCCGCGCACAGTGGCCCAGACGCAGAGCATAGTAGTGCCCAGATTCTCGTGAAACCCGATTCTGGCAGAGAAAAGGTTTGCCGATGCCAGGTTTGGTTTGACACAAAACCCTGTGGGACACCCGTAGTGTAAGCCAACCGTGCAGGTTGCTCCCGCCTGGCCGTGGAAATGTGGAAACGTACCCGAAGAAGCCCCGTTTTGGGGTGTTTTTCTGGCGGTCCGTGCCGTCGAGTTCCTATCGGCACCGCATCGCGCAACTCCAAACAACGACCACAAAACAACCCGGGGGCGCATCGAGCCAGACCGCCTGACGGGCCGGCCTTTTTCAAATCCATTTCCCCTTCGTGGACCGGTACGGCCATATGGCTCACCGAACACGAATAAATGGCTAACCCTTAGAGCCGAGCCGTGTCAATAAATTTTGACCCAAACTAACCCGAATGCATCTCTTCACAAGCAGCTCTCAACTTTCCACAACAGCTGTTGAAATTTGTCAAGTTTGACTTACATGGGGTAGCTGTTGCCGGCGGTGGGGCAGAAGAGCTGGTGGAAGCGCTTGATGCAAGGCACCCCTCTAATGACCTCGCCTCGGATCTCGAGGCCCAAGGCTAGTGACAACGCCGTCCATAGGATCTGAAACACAATCACAGGCCAATCCGTCAGAGTACTGTACCACACAGAACAAAGCGCACAACGACAAAGTCTGCTCTCATGGTGAAGGTGCACTCGAAATGTCTTACGAAGAAATTGCCCACAAGACGAAGGAGGTGGCGCAAGCGTGATACGAATGTCGTTTTTTCTGCGTATTACGTCCAGGACTTTGAGCATGAAATAGGATACTCGGTCTTTTGCCGTCCGAAACAGCGAATACCATGTAACGTTTTTCACGCTTCTGCCGAATCGAAATCGGCTGGACAGCGGGTCATTTCCGACTTGCAGGCCTCGACTGTGCGGCAGTACCCGATACACAATTTTCGCTAGATCTCCACCTTTCGTCTGTAGCTACAAACACTGGGAAAACGAAAATGCCCACATTTTTGGCAACAGTGGATCGGGCCGCGCAGCTGCGCACAGAGTACGTTCGTCTGTCCGAGTGTGGCGCCAGCGGCGTAAAAAAACAACAACAATCAAAAACCTGAAAAGTGGCGGCGGCGGCAACGATGCCGTGAGAAAAGCGAGTCGCAAATCGGAGCGAGCGAGCCGGGCCGGAGGCGAGGAGGGGAAGGGGGAGGGGCAAAAAGTGTTTAGTATTTCTCGGATGGCTGGTGAGCCTCAGCCACGGTGCCATGGTCCGCGGAGCATCGGCGTTGTCAATCCTCTCCACCCACGAGGTCGCCGAAGAGAGCACCGCGGCCGAAATGGAGGCCCGTCCGCAAACCAGTGGGTTCGTCCAAACTCGAGGCAGGAAGTGTGGCAAATAGTACCGACGAGGTTTGCATGAGTTTTCATCGCCAGCGGTTGTGACAACTGCTGACTCTTTGCAGAATCATCCTCACTTTTAGAACAAAACAATGACATCTCAATGCCATTTTCGGTACATCCCTTTGGATATCAGGGTCAAAGGCCTGGGATGAAAGAAACAGCATCTCCGCACTACGCATAAATTTGCACTGCGATGACCATGAGAGACTTTCGTGGCACGGACAAGGCTGCGTGGTAACCCACGCTATTTCTAGCTGGTCCTAGAATTATTTTGCTGCTTGCACTTACTCTGAAACACCACAACAGACACAAACATAGTATCGCATACACGCGGTCTCTCGTTCGTTCTAGGAACACCGAGCGTTCACGTTCGAGGAACGTATCCCCCCCCCCTTTCCCTTCTATCTCTCTCATTGACTCCCTCACACAGACAGTTTCAGGAAGGTCATCTTACACACAACTTTGGCCTTTTTTTGCTGCTTGTAAACGCCTCTCCAACCGACCACCTCCGTGTTTACATTCAAAGATTGGTTTGCGCGGAGGTTCTGGCGCGTTCTCACCACTCACCGTCGTCCTGGTGATCGTCTCGGCGGCAGCCATGGCTTCCTACGCGCTGCTTAGCGCTGCTTGCACCGGGCGCTGCAGGCGGTCAGAGCGGCGTGGCGGCGTGGCGAGGGCGTTGCGTGCTGCCTCCGTCCGGCTCGCTGCCCGTCAGGCCCGTCAGATGTCTGAGAGCGGATCGGCGCGCCGCCGCTGCACGAGGCACAGGCCCACCGGAGGCACTAGACGTGGTCTGGCCACAGCCATGCCGCGTCTGTCTGGTCCGGGCTAGTCCGGGCCGCCCGAACCCATGCACGTCTGTCCCTGCCCCGCTCCGCTCCGCCACGTCGGCCGCGACCGCACGCCGCCGCGCACGCCGCCTCTGCTTCGCCCAGACTCCCCAACCAACACAAGGCATCGGCACAAGGCGACTTCGTGCCGTTAAAGGGTCATGAGTAAACTGTCAAGCGAAAAGACGGCATGACAAAAAAAAAGTCATGCCAAAAATCGGAATGACTTCTCTGTCATGCCAAGTGTTGGCATGACTTTTCCCACTGAACGCATGGTAAGAACCGATCAACATTGCCAATGAACGCCAGAAAACGGCGGCAAAAGGAGTGTCCCAAGCACACTTCGAATCTTGCAGTGAGCAGAGAACATATGTGTTAGTTGGTTAAGACGCAAAAGCGGCGTTAGTGAACTCAATGAATGATTAGCAAGTACATGGGTGATGACGTGCCCCGACTGTACGATTCGCATTGACCGAAGCAGATTCTCTTTCGGACGTTGAGGTTAAAACCCTTGCAAGGAGGAGACACAACACGTAGATTCAGTAATAACGCGGAGAATAGGCATGACGCAGTCGCCGGTGACTTCACTTGTGTGGCGTGCCGTGCCAGTCTGATACTGTGACGACTCCGACCCACCTGCACGCCGCCAGAACGAGTCAACATCTCCCGATAACTACATTTCCCTGAGCTGGGTATTGTTTCCCTTGCATGTTCAGCCAGCTTGTGAGGCCCGGCACGTACAAGCATCTGATATTTTCGACCACATAATACTCTTGGGAAAGGGGTGGGCAGATTGACACTCTCGTACGCATCGCCACACACACGCACACACATAAACGCGTACGTGCACGCAGTCACATGAGCACAACCCTATCGGGCAGACTGGTCTTTGGGTTGTCTTCTGTTTGTGCGTGTCTGTGTGTTTGGTGTGTCTGTGTGTGGCCCGCCCGGGCGCCCCCGTGCATGGGTTGTGAGTAGAGGGAGAACCTACCCAGTTGGGACCCCACCTCACCCAAACCTGCACCTGACCTTGGCAGTACTCGCCACGGGGCGGTTCCAAGTACACTGTTTCGAACCTGCTGATTAGCCACGCTAATGGGGTACTCACCGTCAACAACAGGGTGAGCATGGCGGCGGGGTCGCGCATGGCGCGGGACGAGGCCCCTTGGGGGCGCGGAGGGGCGGGGAGGGAACTAGCACAGCCTGGCCTTCAGGAGGCAGCCAACCCCCTCGCGCGACGCCGGGACACAAGGCATGGCCGTCGTCGACGCCACCGGACGCCACCGGACACCACCTCCCGTCACCTGTCACGTCCTCGGCGTCACCACGTCACTGTCACGTCGGCGCCGCCAAACTCGAGCACGTCACACGGTCACGTCACACTGTCACGTCTCCGCGTCACGAGAGAAGCGGACGAGACACCGCGGTGCAGCAAAGTCGACTGGCCGGAGTGAAGAGCGCACGGGATTGCACAGCGTGCAGACGGTCGCGGGGTATACCGGACCAGCTGTGGCACGGCACGGCGCGGCTCTAGGCGCGGCCCGCAGAGCGCCGCAGAGAGGCAAGGGGAGGGGGTGTGGGTGCTTCCCCCTCCAAACCGAACCCTATGTTTAGAAGGCCCGGTATTTGGACAGGTTGCATGTTGAGCCACAAACTGAGCTGTGTACCCAGCACGCATCTACCGATGCATACTGCTAGAAATACTGAAACAAAGCCACCAATATTCTCAACACAGAGTTCAACACTTGGGTTTGGAGAGCAAGATGAAGCCAGAGTTGATCTTTCAGTCGAGCCCTAACCAAAATCCGCTCCACCCAAGGGTCGCATACGACATTTCCCGCGCCCTTCCTTCCTCTCACTGTTCCAGCTCCAGCGCTGAGTCCATCAATGAAATACTCATATTCTCCAAGGAAGGAACTGTTGCTATGTTCGCATTTCATCTCATCCGGGGACGTTATCTGTCTGTTGGTGATTTTCTTTGAGTGTAGGCGGGCGGGACGTCC
The DNA here is from genome assembly GCA_030522485.1 of Stenchaetothrips biformis. Taxonomy (NCBI): domain Eukaryota; kingdom Metazoa; phylum Arthropoda; class Insecta; order Thysanoptera; family Thripidae; genus Stenchaetothrips; species Stenchaetothrips biformis. The sequence continues at coordinate 12,573,824 of CM060098.1, forward strand.
GCTGGGCTGCCCAGAGCGGCTGGGGTCGCCGAGGCTGCCCGGCTTTGGCCGCGGGCGCGGGCTTTGGTGTGACGCAGTGCCGCGCACCCCACGACACTCAGTGGGTTAGAAGATCGTTGAGGCGGCCAAAATTCTAGACGCGTTTTGAGCTCCAGAGTCGCTAAATAGGACTCGAATCGAACCTGTGATCCCACGAGGGGATTCCTCGTTTGGAGAGGAATCCATTGGTGGGGTCACACGTTCCATTCGAGTCCCATTGAGCGACTCTGGAGCTCAAAACGCGTATATAATTTTGGCCGCCTCAACGATCTTCTGACCCACTGTGCGACACCCACTAGCGCAACCGCGGACGGCGCTTCCGCCTGCAAGTCCGTTTCAGGGATGAATACCTGGCGCCGCAAGCATTACCCAAAGCCTAACGAGGCGGCCGGGCATGTCGCCCCGCACTTCCGGCGTGTGTGTGTGTGTGTGTGTGTGTGTGTGTGTGTGTGTGTGTGTGTGTGTGTGTGTGTGTGTGTGTGTGTGTGTGGACTGGACTGACCGCCGCGGATAAAAGAAGAACAGGTCAGAAAAGCCCCGACATAGGTCCGCGTTAAAACCGTCGTGTGTGCGCACTCATGAACTTGTTTTAGGCGCGTGCGGCGAGCCAACTCTGCAAACTCATGTTCGTTGCCGTGATGTTCGTATACTCTGATTCTCGATAGAATAGGGTCAATTCAAGCGTGACATTTAAATGTTGCGAATGCTGGTGCATGCGATTTTTTCCTCCGGCCCCAAAAATTTGAAAGCGAACGCTAGGCGTCGCAGCCCCAGCCTGAGACTGCGTCAAGGGGACGGCCGGGGCAGGTGCGGCCATTCCGACTTGACCACTTGACCACACCGACCTGAGTCCCGTTGTGCAAGTGACCGCAGCTGCTCAAAGCGTGCCCCACACATCACACTGCACATCCGGTGGCAAGTGTTTGTTTGCTATCGGCAAGCCGTTTTGAATGCCACAAAAATTGGCAAGCATTGACCTGAAATCTTCATCAGCTTGCCTATATTTGGAGCCTCGGCCGCCTCCAATGCCGAATTCCAGCAAGCTGCGGTTTATTTCAGGGCCAGGCTTGCCAATTTTCGTCATTCAAACCGGCTTGCGACAAGCAGACTTGCCACCGGGTTTGCAGTGCACGTAGGTAAAACTAACTGAAAAGCTTATTTTTGGCTCCAGATCACAACAGAAAACTTGTGGGGCTCGTGCCTCTGAGAAGCATGGCAACGTCCAGGGGGTCGTTGTTCTGTGTTTCGCTGTCTGATTGCAGCACGTCTATCATCCCCTGCCGCGGCAGGCCGGCCCGCAGACGAGTCAGACACACTGTGTCAAAACGATGATCGCACGCCGCCTGTTTTCGAGGAAGAAGAGAGAAAGCGTGTGGCGCTGTGGAGCTACATACGCGATTGATAAGCCGCTCTGCGAATCCAATAATAATTAGCCGCGCCCAGACGCCGAGGAACGAGATACATACTTAGTACGTGCAGGCAGCGCACAGTGGGCCAGAAGACAGATGAAGGCGGCCAAAATTCTAGACGCGGTTTGAGCTCCAGAGCTCCAATGACACTCGATCCGAACGTGTGACCCCACCAATGGATTGGATTGCTCTCCGAACGAGGCCCTTCACACTTCTGGGCCACTGTGCAGAGCCCCCAGAGAGCACAGCCAAAGACCAAGTATCTCTGTTCGGTTTTTGGCGCCGCAGCGCTGATTCCTCTGCCTCCGATGGCCTCAGTCGGAATCGCTGTGATTCACACCTGACCCGTTTACCTGTACAGATGCAGCCTCGTTGATTCCCTATCGGCCCGTCGCTTGACTCATTTTCAACGATACGGCGCGACACAATCTAGCTGGGATATGCGTCACCATTCCAGTTAAACGTCTAGCACCTATCTTCTCATGATCTTTGCTGTACCTGAAAGATGGACAAATTGCGATGCATTCCAGCTGAAAGATGGCAGCCAGTCCCCCTCGCAAAAAATTTCCGCGCACTCCGCTGCGATGCACAAGTGCGAAGTACGACACGCTGCAAGCAATGGGTCTCCCCCCCCCCCCCACAGGTTTGCCCACACGCTTCCCGCCATTGCCTACCGCGCCACACGCCTGTCGGGCCGCGTCCCAGGCCGCGCGGACGCGCGATGGGCTGCCTACCCACCAGGCCGCGCTCCGACCGCGCCAGCCACGCCTGTCGGGCCGCGTCCCAGGCCGCACGGACGCGCGATGGGCTGCCTACCCACCGGGCCGTGCTCCGAGCCGCGCATCTCACGGGCCATGAGTCGTGTGCTCTCTTCACCCACACCTTAAAAAATTGTTTTCTCAATCCAAGGTAATTCACTTGGAACGAGTGAATTTGCACAAATGTTTCAAGTCGACTCATTTGTTCCAAACAAATGAAATGCCTCGCTTCCAGAAACCCCTCTCTTTTGGCGCACCACCGTGGTTTAACGTGCGGCTTTCCGAGCAGCTGCTGCCTAGACTTGCTCAACGCCAAGCTGTTGCAGAAAAGTAAAAATGAATTACGTCGCCACTATAATGGTAGCCTGCAATCCGCGCTGCGCTGAGAATGTGGATTGCTAGTCCCGTGTGAGGCGAAAGTGCTACCCGTTGGGCTGCCCGTTGGGTACCCGCTCCGGCCAGCTCCACGCCGCCGTTTTGCACTGCGTCTATTCGTAGGTGGCGAACAAGGTTGGAGCGATTTAGGTCCGGCCGGGTCACACTCCCGAAAGACAAGGTTCCGCGGACCGGTGGGGCCTCCGGGGGAATCCGCGAGCCCCCTCCGCCTCGCCACCGCCTCGCCACCTCCCCGCCGGGACACAAACCAGATGGCCTCATGACGGAGAAAAGAGACGGAGGAATGAAAACAAAAGGCAGAAGGGAAGGAGAATCGGGCCGAGTCATGCCGTGGCGTGGCGTCGTCCCGATTACGGCTTCTCAATCACGGAATTTGAGCAACGCTCACTCACTCACTCACGCGTTGCAAAACGTGGCGGCGAGGAGAGGAGGCGGGGTTGGTCAACTGGAGCGAACGTAGTACAGTACTGCGTTCATTGATAATCAAACCGCCATTCATTTCGAGTACACGCATCTCGTGTGTGGTAGTGTCATTGTGTGTGTGTGGGTGGTGTGTTTTGGTGTGTGTGTGTGTGTGTGTGTGTGTGTGTGTGTGTGTGTGTGTGTGTGTGAAGCAGCTTGTGTAACGCGTGAGGCGCAGGCTTGGCCACGTTGATGACCACGCGTCAAAGAGGCACGCCAGGACCCACACACAAACAAACACACACACACACACACACACACACACACACACACGCACAGACACACCTGTCCCATTTGTTCATCGCTAGCCGCCGCCAGCCGCCGTACAAGAGCCCCTGGGCTGACGGCCTCACGAGTCCTGGAGTTCAGCAGGCGCGGTGCTACGCGGTGCTGGGCGCGGCGCAGGCCTTTACGCGGCAGGTCCGCCTCAGTTACCTGCGTTTTTTCTACGGCATTTGCAAGAGGACGCTTCATTGAGATGTTTTTGAGGATAAAATTAACCTGTCCCTTTTTACGTGTCTGTAACGGTTGGTTTGAGAATGAGAGGGCACCAACCACGCTCTCTAAGGTACTTGAAAAATAACTCTTTTTCGGGTCGTTATAACGTTTTAAAGGTGCCCGATTCCTCCAGTCTTCTCTGCTTTTCTTAATGGACAGGCGCACGTGTTGGTGAGGCTTTTGCTTAGAGAAATTCTCTGAGGGCTTTTGACGCCTCGAAAAGCAAAGAGAGGCAAAGCCGGGGTCGCTGACCCCTGCAGCTTGATGAGCAACACACGGGGTGACGCGATGCGGCACGCGCGCACAAGGACACGGCCGCACAGTGGGCCAGAAGAGCGGCGCAGGCAGCCAAAACTCTAGACGCGCTCCATAGGCTCTAAGCAGGACTCGAACCGAACGTGCGTGTCCCTTCCAATGGACTCCTCGTTCGGAGAGCGATTCATAGATGGGGTCGCACGTTCGGTTCGAGTCCCATTTAGCGATTCTATAGCCCAAAACGCGTCTGTTCTTTTGCCCGTTTCCACCCGTCTCCTGGCCCTCTGTGCACCGCTGTCTTCGTCGCGCTCAGATGGTGTCCCGTGCGGGTGCGAGAGAGACAGCGCGACGGTGTTGACGCGGCACGCGTGCGCTCGGACACGCCGGTGGCCAAAACGTGACGAGCAGGGCGGAGCAACACGACCGACCTTGATCTTTTCCGTAACGGCACCAAACGGCCAGCAATAAAGAAATAAAAGTTGGAGGGGGGCGGGGATAAAAAACAATGAATATGGAGCTCTTCTAAATCTGCAGCCTTGTGGATGACAAATGTAGCGCAGACTGAAAGACTCCTGACATGACGCGAGCGCGTTGCACCGCACTTTTCATGTCTTTTCGAACGCGACCACTTCGCGTCATAAACAACAACAAGAGCGTCAGTAATAATTGAACGGAAACAGACTAAAGAGAAAGGAGCAGGGCAGGGCAGGGCGCTTGCAGCGAGTCGATGCCTGACCTTCAGGTCTACACTCTGGTCCGCTCCAGTTGTCTGAGCCACGCGCTTGGCTACGCGCGAGTATGGCACCCTGTGAACAGTGTGAGTCGGAAGTGGTGCAATCATCGACGGAACTACGTCGCCCGTTTAAAATTGGAAATGAAAAACAGTTGCTTTGAAAAACTGCAACCAGACACATTTGTGTCAAAACATTTTTTTTTCTTTTTCAAAGTGGCGTGAGACGGGCGTGGCCTGACCGCCTGACCCGAACCTGATCATCCTCCTGACCCGTTTCCTTCCGCCGGTCAGCACATCGCGTCATGATAGCAAAAAAAAGGCCGAAAAATCATGGACTTGGCCAAAATATTAAGCAGTCATTCCGCGAACAGCGAAAGCAGGTAGACGCGAGGCGAAAGGACGGCACTCATTACGGCGTCCTTGCCTTGCTCCGCGCGTGAGCGATGTCAAGCAGACCGATATCCTGATGGCGCGGCGGGGCGCGAGGCGCATTGGCCACGGACGCAGGCAGAACTAAACGGGAGCAGCAATGGGAGCAGACGCGATTGGATCGAGATGGCTTCCTGTCGTCGTCGTGCGCACAGCGTTGCCAGTCACACGCCGATGTCGCCACCATCGCCGTGCCAACCGAAACCCGACAGGCTAGGCATCAACTTCGGCCGGCCGGCCGGTCGTCCACCCAAAGGTCCTACTTTGTTGTTCAGAGCAATAAAAAAAAAGGACAAAATTTCAAACGACGGTATGTTCTAGCCTCTGAAGGTACTGTAAGGTTTTGGGAAAATCACTACAATCGCCAACTCAAAAGTGTGTGGTACAGGTGAATGCAAGTGCTGTAACGAGATGAATTCATCAAGTTAGACAAGTTAGAAATTGCATGTTTTCTTAGGGAGCATTTTTTAAAAGAAGATTCCCAGCGCAAACTATCATCTATGCGAGTTCCCCACACCAGTAGGAGATGCGTTTGATCCTACCCAAGGACTGATATTTCAGTTCTAGAGCACCTGCGTGCCACTCCGATCGGCAGAAAGGAACACAAGTATCCCAAGTACTACCAGTAGCAATAGAATCCGACCCCTCTGTATTTTTTTTTCGGTCACAGCGTCTAAACTTTCAATTCAGTGGGGTAAAGTAAGCGGACCGGTTCTATTCTAGGTCTCTGTTAAAGTATGCACATTCGGCTCGCTTACTATAGGGTTGGATTCTTTAGCGACTGGCAAATCGTTCGTCAGCAAGCTTCTTCTTCTTCTTCTTCTTCTTCTTCTTCTTCTTCTTGCATTGGGGTCAAGTGCAACGCCGTCCGCGTGTCACATAGTCGACAACCCCCGGCCGCGTTGCCTCCTTATGCTTGTGGAATGCCCCATGACGCGTCGCCGCGTCGCTGGTCGTTGACATAACGCGTGTAAACGTCCCAGCCGCCTGGCCGGCCTGACCAGCCTACCCGCCCTACCCGCCCTGCCCAGCTGCTTCTTGCGAGACGATGCGGTAACGGCCCGCGCGGCAGGACACAGGACGCCGGTAGCAGGGAAGAGCCAAAGGCTGTGCCAAAACGGGAGAGGAATCCGTATCACGAGTCCGGCCCAGCCTAGAGCGCCAGGCAAACACCCAGAAGTCACGTTGCTCTTTTTCTAGAACATTTTCCAGCTGTTTTTGAACCTATGCGTCTCACGCGAGAGCAAAACGAGTCAACATATAGTCGAAATTAAGACCAAATTGGTCTGGATTCCGACTGTCAAGACGAGTCCATCCACAAAAAAGGTAGAAATGATTTTGGTTTCATTTTATCTTGTCCATTCTCCCTTTGGTTGCTAGTCATCGCGCGGCTCCGTGCGCCGTGCCGTTGCGTGCCGTTGCGTGCCGTTGCATGTCAGAGCGTGGCGTGGCCGGGCGTGGCCGCGCGTGGCCGGGCGTGCGCAGCTGTAGACCAAGGTTGGCGGTCGTGGCAGGGCATGGCGTGGTCGGCGAACAGTGTAGGCTAATGCTAATCGTGGCGTAAATCTAGCTCGGCGGCAACCACGCGGCCACCGAGCTAGGACACGAGGAGTATACAGGCAGCCATGACAGACTGTGCCCTGCGCCTCTAGTGATTTGAAACGCGTTAACGCCTTGCTTGGGCGGGACACACTCCAAGCTCGCGCCTTGCCAGTGGCTGTGTGCAGGCGCAAGCCTTGATGGACAAGCCGCAATGACTCATCATCAGAGGGCGTCCTCCCCGCGTCGCCCTACAAATCGGAAAGCGCTCATTGTCACGCACTTAGCATGCCTGCAAGCACGCTCTGGCAAGCCACGCACTGGTACTCCGCATGCTGGTCCCACGCCTGAACTTGCAGTGTAATCTTCGTGCGACGCGTCGCGCAATTGAATTAAAGAGGTGAGAAATGGTGCAGCAGTGCAGTGGCGGCTGCGGGCCTGTGGTGCCGGTGGAGAGAGCTAAGGGAATGGTCAGCCCTCGTCCACACCACGCAGTGACCACATGCATCCGCCTCACACACACAAACACACACATTTACAACGGCTACCGCATCATTTTGTTTCACTTTCGCAATGCAGTATATTATTGTATATTATTATGCCCTGCTTTACGAAATTCGGCACCGCAAGTGACCAATTAAACGGAGCAATGTGGGCGCGCGCTCTGGCTCTGCCTTTGTGGTGCGCGTGAGTGTGTGTGTGTGTGTGCACGAAGAAGAAGAAGAAGAAGAAGAAGAAGAAGAAGAAGAAGAAGAAGAAGAAGAAGAAGACGGCCAAAAGCTGCGAGGAAAGTAAGAGGCGGCTCGGTCGTCCTTAATGGACTTGTCTCCATCAAGACGACCAGCAGCCCAGCAGCATCAGGTTCACGGCAGCCTGTCCCGCCGCACGGTAGCGGCCGGTAGCGGACCCCGAAAAAGTTATACTGCTCTATTGGCATTTCCCGGCTGATTATACGGTGTGCCGTGGCTGTGCCAATATGCCTGCGTGGCACCATTCAGGTCAGGGTGTTCAAGGCCGTAAGCGTGATAAACGTTTCGCCCGGCAATGTCGCTGCCCCCCCGACCCATTACACTTTTTGCCTTCCAATTACCCAGGGAGCCTAATAAATGGCCGACAAACATTTTACTTCCTGCGCCCTGTTCTGACGTCACGTCGACGGGGACGCGTCACGTTACAGATGAAACCGATTCATTACCTAGAAAAGTATTGAGCCGTTTTGAACCATGTAAGGTCACAGCTGGGGTGAACATGAGTGATGAATCGCCAGTATTAAGCAAAGTCAACAACAGTGTACTACTCAGTACACTCTCTTGGGTGTGTACTAATGAGTACACTCTTAGAGTGTGCACTCAGTTGAGTACATTTGCATGAGCTTTTACTCATTTGAGTATACTACCAGGAGTACCCCCTTCTAACAACACGAGGTTAACTCTCCGGGTTCCCCAGAGCCACCTTGGAATAAGAGATCATTTTTCCTCGGAAACTTTTTTTTGCCGTCAGTATGCTGCAAACAGTAAATAGTTTGGAGCTATCCTTAAGGCTAAGCACAGACAGTCTAGGAAAAACACATCCTTTGAAATACGCTTTACTCTGAGGATAAGCTTGACAAGCAGAACGGTTGTTTTTTCAGGGTTTCATGGTTTTTCTAGGACGCTTAAGTACACGAGAGCAAAGAGACAACGTCCATAGCTTGATTATTTTTCTAAAATCCTCCGTGATTGGATGGTGTCACAAACCAAACTTAGCTTATAATACTTCCTGTCCGACCCGTTCCATGGTGGCCACAGCGACACACTTACAGCAAAACACGAAACTCGATGTTTAGGTTTCTTCCACACCAAAACAACAGAAAAAGACTGGTTGCGCAATTCAGGCCATTTTGATGATTATACTGCAAAGCCCAGTCCCAGTGTGGGACAGGTACCGCGCATATACTAAATGTATGACGATGACAAACATTGTCATCAAAATGTAAGAACAATTAGCCTTGAGACTGTCCTGAATGCCATGAATTCCGTAGGTTTACAACACCTGCTTTTGCAAAACTCAATTTCCGTTTCTTTAAATCCTTATTGGCCTAGGCAATCAAGCAGTTCCACGACGCCAGGTTCGCGGCTGCAGTGATCTACGGCTGCAGTTATCGCCTGCGGAGTGCTCCGTGCAACCTGACCCGACCGTCGCTGTGCGTCGCTGGGTCGTGGTACCCTGCGGTCTGCGGCGGCGCTGTCGTTCACAGCGTCCACTCGCGTGCCCGCCCAGCCCGGCCGGCCCGACCCGGCCCAGCCCGGCCTGTCACAAGGCCACCCCACGCCGCCTGGCCGGGCGGGCGGCTGCTGGCTGCTGGGCCGGGCGGCTGGGCCGGGGCAGCCAGCCGGGGGCCGGGCCGCGGCTTGACTCAGGATGCCGGCACGCCACGGCCCGCCGTGCCCACGTGGAAACAAGCCGTCATTGTCAAGCAAACACACACACGCACGTCGCGCGCATCAGTCAGAATCGGACAGCATCCGAACAACCAGTCGGATGAAATGTTACCTCGGCGCTGTTTCGGACATGGAACACTCCCGCACGCGCACTCACTCACTCACTCGCACCGTGAAAGTATATTCTCCACAGCAGCAGGGAGCTTCCACGGGAGCGAGTCTGGGAGTGTCGTTGGCGTCACCTCGGCCAGCGTGGCGAATAGACAAGAAAACGAAAAGAAACGAGGCCAAATGTGTCAACGCTTTTAAATCTTATTTTAGAGGCGAGGGCCACCACCGCCACGCTTTTTGTCGCGTTTCCTTGTGTAGACGAGCGCTGGCAGAAAGACGGTCAAAAAACACGTGGAAAACGCGGCGGAAGGACGGACAGAGACAGACACTGGGCGAACGGACGGACGGACGGACGGGCGGCCCGGCCTCGACCTTGACCAACAGAACAGGGCGATAACTTCATTCATTTCGGTGGCTCGGCTGTGAGAGTGCTGGGTGCTGGCGGTTCGGCTACACTCCCACCAGCTTCTCTGCTCCCCCAGCTCGCGATCCAGTCGGCACTACCAGCTCACAATGTCCCACCCTCCAGGTGGCTTCACAGGGCGACACCCCGTCCCTTCCCCCTTCCCTGGACCCGCGCCTGGAAGCATGGCACAGTGGTTCAGAAGACCGGCGCCGGAGGCAAAAATTCGGGACGCGTTTAGAGCTCCAGAGTCGCTAAATGGGACTCGAACCGAACGTGAGACCCCACCAATAGATTCCTCGTTCAAAGAGCATCTGCGCCGGCCTTTTGGCCCACTGTTCAAGGGCTCCCGTTCGATTCCCCGCCCTTTCCTGAATGGCACTCACAGGGATCTGCACGTAGGAACCGTTGTTGCGGACGGGGTAGGAGAAGAGGGGCACGACGGGCACGCTGCCGTTCTTGGCGTAGATGGGGCCCTGGATGGGCGTCACGGCGGGCTGAGGCTGCTCCAGGGGCTGCTGCTGCGCGGAGCCCTTCCTGCTGCCGGCGGTCCGCTGGAAGGCGGCGCCCTGCTGCTGCGGGTAGCTCGGCCCGGCGGCCCGGCCGGCCTCCTCGTCGTCGTAGTACTCGTCCTCGGCGAAGTCATCGTCGTAGTCGATGACGGCGTGGAGGGTCGTCTTGGCGCGCGGGGACGCCTGCCCCGCGCCGGTGTCGATCCGCGTGTACCGGGTGGCGGCCACGGGCTGCCGCTGGGCCTGCTGCTGCACCTGCTGCACTTGCTGGGTGGGCTGGGCTTGCTGCACGGGCTGCGCTTGCCGCTGGTAGTACCTCGCCTGCTGCTGCTGCTGCGGCGGCACCTGGTTGCGGTACGGGTCCCGGGGGTCGCGGGCGGCGGCGCCGCGCCGGCTCGGCGAGGACGTGGGCGCGTAGACGACGTCCGCGGCGTGCTGGCGCGCGGCCGGGGCGGCGGGCTGGCGTTGCAGCGGCTGCTGGCGCGGCTGGCGCTGCGCGTGGTACGGGTCGTTGGTGTAGAGGAAGTTGTTAACGGCGGCCGCCGTGGCCAGGCCGTCCAGGCCGTGCTGCTGGGGGTAGAAGGCCTGCGGCAGCACGTGGTGGGCGGGCGCGGACGGCGCGGCCGCGAACGGCACGCTGTAGTTGAGCAGGGCCATGGCGAGGGGCGGTCCGTCACCGCAGGGCCGTCATCGCGCACTCGTCGCACAAACACTCACTGCTCACACACCATACAACACGGGCGTCGCGGCGTCGCGGGCGTCGCTAAGGCGTTGAGTGGGCTGGCGTCGCGTCGCGTCGCGTTGCGTCGCGTTCGGCGGCGGATCAGCACGGGCGGCGGCTGCGCGCCAACGGCCGGGTCGGATCGGACTGACTGCGAGGCTGCCACCATGCTCCGCAGGCATCACGCACTGGCGGCCGGGGCGGGGCGGGGCGGGGCGGGGCGGGGCGGCCGAGACACTCGCCACCGCCAGGCGTCCGAGGGCCAGGGGGCTCCCCCCCTCGCTGGCGGCTTCGCGGGGGGAAGGAAGGGGGGGGGGCAGTGATCTCCAGATCGCGCCCAGTGGTTCCGCCCGCGCGTTGATCCCGCGGACTCGTGACTCGCACCCAATTAAAGGGAATTACACTGGCGGGCGGCGAGCCAATGAGGTGCGGCGAGGAGCGAGGCATACGGAACCGGAGAAGCGTGGCACCGATCAGCCAAGTACACCAACACACAAAGCGTCGTGCGCCGCGCCATGCGCGAAGGAAAAAGAAAGAGTTGGAAATGTGTTCAAGGTTCCCAGGGGGTCCGTAAGCTTTATCGAAATGTTACCTATGACACGTTGTTGAATTTAGTTACCTTTTAACGCTTGACTTTTTTTTGAGACGATAAGTCATTTTTGAAAATTGCAAAACTGGTTTACTTGAACCAAAATGGAACGCTTGGTGTCTCAGCTTTGAGTTCATCAAACTCTGTTACCTTGGCTCCGAAGTACACCCATAGGAGAATTCCGCTTTCAACAACTTGAATGTCATTAACCCAAATAATGCGAAAAAATATCAAAAATACAATTTTGCAAAACAGAAGTTTTTTAAGTGTATGAGTTCTGTCTCTGCGGCCTACAGTGTGTGTGAGTATGTATCTGCGTTGGGGGCGTACCTTTGGTGTGAAAGGGGTTCCAAGGCCGATACTCAGCGCTGATAAACACGTCCAATTCGCTCCCACTAGATCGACACTGGCCATGACGACGTGTATGCTTATGGCTTGTTCTGTTTTCTGTAGACACGAGCACCAATCCTAAGCTATTCTATGGATACAAAGATTATTCAGGGTTCAAATCGCCAAAATTTGGAAGTTTTGGGTTAATGAAATTTTGGCGATTGTCATTTCTGTGCATTTAGTGTTCACGGTCCATGGTCTCATAAAAAAGCCTCATAAAAATGAAATGAAATTCGCACTTTGAAAAGCCTATAGCCAGACCCCACGCACTCTCAATGCACACCCGCGTTTAGATCTCCAAGATTGCTTTTTTCTGTCCGACTCAGTTTAGTTTTGGGGATTTCTTCAGATGATCGCGCTGTTCTATGAACTTCTCTCTGGCGGCGGCTGGCCGGGCTCCGGATTGACGCAGATTAGCCGACTAAAGTCGGCTTAGCAAAACACGACATCCGCCGGCTGCGTGTCCGTCGGTGGTTGGGACAATGCGTACGGGTTTCAGCGCAAGGGTTTTGGTTTCACAGTAACTGACAGTGTCTGCATTCCCTGCATTGCTTGGAGGTCGGCGTGCATTTACTCCGCAAACGGAACGCGTTGTTCCGCGCGCTGGCCGGCACCTTGTAGGGCCATTAACGGCCTCATTCGCCCTCATTGATTCAGACGCCACCCGCACCGCGCACCACCAGTCCCTTATGCGGCACTGTCCGCTCAGCTCTGCAGTCGCCGCGCCACGCCGCGCCACGCCGCGCGACCAGACTGGTGAACGCCACCAAATGGGAACTCAAGTGCTCTGTTTCCGCCATAGTGACCTTGCGACACTAAGCACCACAACGATACGGCGCGTGCCCGGCCACTGCGCCCCGCCACGCCCCACCCTGCCACGCCCCGCCACGCCCCGCCCCGCCGGTCCTTTTATCGCACCCGTAACATCTACGACTGGGCGGCGGGACGTAAACGCGCGCGGTCTGCGCCATTTACCGGCTAAAACCAGCAATAACATCTCTTTTGCCTTCGAGCGCGCGCGTGCCAGTTGGTGTTGCATGTTGTTGTTGTTGTTGTTGTTGTTGTTGGTTTGTTTTTCAGAAGTCGATCCAAACGTGGAAGATAGTGGTGGGCAGTCGCCAGAGGCGGTGCCAGAGGCCATCCCGGGGAGCTGGAATGGCAGCAGAAGATGCTTTCTCGCACGGCAGCAGACTACAGGCTCGGTGGCTCGGTCCCCTCGAGCGCTCGCACACACACACTCACACACTCGCGAGAACACTCACACACCTGATGGCGACACGCACGCACACACAATACGGAGCCACACCCGGATGCGACAACGCGTGGAATTTCTTGCTGCTTATCAGAGCGAGCACCTGTCAGTCGCTGATCCATTATTGATTCCGACACATGATCTGCAACCGCTTTCCGGCCAGACTAAGCCTTCCTCAAAACACAGCATAGCCAGACAGACGCTACCGCGTTGCGGGGGAGCCAAAATCGGTGTGTGTGTGTGTGTGTGTGTGTGTGTGTGTGTGTGTGTGTGTGTGTGTGTGTAAGAGAGAGAGAATGAGTGTGTGTGTGGACTGTAAGACAAGACACGCAATAATCTTGTCTGTCTGTCTGTCTGTCTGTGTTCGCATGTGTGCGCACGAGTATTTAATTTGGTGGGGCTGAACGAAATAAACTGGCGGACCGAGAAGACATAAAACCTTTTGTATAACGACCTCCTGTTGATTGGTGTTTGATTGTTGTTTTTGAGATAGCAAAATCTCTGGTTCGAAACGGTAAGGGGCAGGAAACTAAAGCATAGCATGTACGGCACCTCACCAAATAGCTCTTCCAGAGGGCCAGCATAAAAAATGTCCCGAATAAAATGCTATTGAAACACAACCTTTTTCTTGAGGACACTCGACTAATTTGATTGACTTTATCTTATTTTATTTGCGAACGAAATCCCACGCAGCTAAATTTCCTGGAAGCAGAAGCTCCGAAGCAACCAATAAGTTAACTGTGATGAATTCGCACTATACTGTTCCCTTTCCGTCATTATTTTCTCGCACAAACGGCCCTTCTGGCGTCCAGACGACGGAGCCAATGCCTCGCGAGCTCGTTGGGTCGACGCGCGGCCGCCACTGCACACAATGGGAAATTGGAATCATCGGCGCGAGAAACCCGAGAGCGCAGCTAAGCTTCCCGCCCCACGCCGACAAACACTTTTTCGACGCCATTATTTTTTATGGTATCGCCTCAAGCAGCGAGAACCAAACGCAATATTGGCGGTCGTGTGGCGCGGTAGCGCGGTGGGGTGGGGCGGGGCATTGGGCGTGGCTGGTCCGGGCATGCGTCTCACGGGGGTCAAGGGGGTGCATCCCTCCCCCTTCCTGATCCCCCCTCCCACCGCCCTGCACCCGCCCTGTCTGACTCAGCGAATGTCCATATCAAGGGCGACATGAAGAGGCGATCATGGAACTTTAAAGTAATACTCACGATGACGGCGCGCGGGCAAAATACAAATCAACCATGATTCCGATGCTATCAAAATATGGAATCGGCGCACAAAACGAGAAGGGCGGTAATGGCCGTAATGGGCGACGGCCGGAGTGACGTTCCCGGAACCCAGGCGTCGCCCTTCGCAGACAGACAGGTGCCGATGCAGTCTCGGTCGTGGAAAGGTACGGCCTGGTGGCGCACAGTGGGCCAGAAGACGTCGCATGCAGCCAAAATTCTAGACGCGTTTTCGAGCTCCCGAGTCGCTGAACAGGACCCGAACCGAACGTGTGACCCAACCAATGGATTGCTCTCCGACAGAGGAATCCATTGGTGGTGTCACACCGCCCTTCCGAGTGAGTCCGAGGCGAGGTTCAAACGGTCCCAGCGGTGGCAGCCCCGCCCCGCCCGCCCGGCACCGCCCCGCCCGCATCGCACCGCAGAGATACTCTCGGATATGTCTGATTGATCGAGCAGCCGGGCCGGTCTGACACGTTGCGACGCGAGGCAAGTGCCGTTCATCCGGCCTGACGTGGCGGCCCGCCCCAACCACTCCCAACTTTGTTGCAAGGGGGCTGGTGTTTTTTTTGTTGTTTTTTTTTTGTTTGAAAAAAAAGTGGAGTGTGGGGAAATTTTAGACAGCCATACACTCTTAATAAAATCGGAAACAATTTTCAGTTATTCTAATTGAGGATTGCTTGGAGTTCAACTTTGAAATTCGCGTAATCGATAGAATCCTTGGCGGAAATGAGTGGGCGCGGGAAACGCCCCCAGACACTGCCATTCATATTTGGCTGCAAGTTCAGTTCCAATTTTTTAGCTGAGATTTGGGGTAGAAAACGCGTTGCAAACAGAGCAGCATCACCGTCAAAACGACTCAAGTGCCACCGCACCCACCACACTGGGCCAGAAGACCAGGCATGGGCACGGTACTCCACAATCGGTACCGCAGTACTTTACCGGTACTACCGAAAACTATGGTACCGCGGTACTTTACCGGTACTACCGAAAACTATGGTACCGCGGTACTTTACCGGTACTATCGAAATTTTCGGTGCCGCGGTACTTTACAGGTACCTTCGAAAGTACCGACGGTACTTGACGTACCCACGGGTACCACGGACTCCATGCGCTGCAAACCGCTGTACAGCGGCGCATCCAACAAAAGAACTTGGAGGAAAAAAAAAGAAGAAAAAATGGGGGCCCTTCTCCCACCTCCCCACACAGTAGGGAGGACCGCCTGCAACTTCGGTGGATCGGGGGAACCGGTGCATTCCAGGCGGCGACCCCAGGGGTTCTCATCTGATGTGGGCCGGGTGAAGGGCGGGGGTTGAGAGCCTTTGGTTTTCGCGGGGTGGTCAGTGGTACCCACAGTGGTACCCCCGCTGTCCGGCGCTCTCTACCGAACATGCAGTGTGAAGGGCCAGCTTCAAAGGACTTATCAACTCCAAACCGACGAATCAGAATGGACCCACTCGCGACCAATTGCGAGTGGCTGGAACGACCGGGGATCGAACCAGTGCCGAGGCCAATCCGCCGAAGCGGACTGCTTTTTAGACACCCAAGCATAGTGGACGACAAATGATCCAGACCACTACGCTATCACGACTGCACGTCTGCCGAGTGTCGGACGACGGGTTTGAGTCGCATTGGGATGAGGGAGGCAGTCGTAAAATGTATTGAAATGTTGGGATTCGATCCCCGGACCTTACTGTTCAAGTCCGACGCCTTAGCGATCTCAGCCACCACGGCTCATGGTAGATGCGGCGTCAGCCGGGCTCTAGACGCGGCAGGGATGGAGCCGCAGTGAGCGGGTCATTCGAAAAATGTTGAGAAAAAGTGGGACTCGATCCGTCGACCCCGGTACCGGGAACCGACGCCTATACCACCTCGACCACCACGGCCTATGATAAGGCCGGCGCAGGCGGCCCAAACTCTATATACGCGTTTTGAGCTCCAGAGTCACTAAATGGGACTCGGACCAGACGTGTGACCCCACCAATGGATTCCTCCCCCATGGGAACACCCACGTTCAATCCACGTAGAATCCACGTGGATCCAGGTGGATTAGGTGGATGAACTTTTTCGACCTAAAATCCACGTGGAGTCATCGCCGATTTTGCGGCGACACAGAGCGTCAAGAGTTCGACATCGATTCCACGTCGATTTTGCAGCGAAAAAATGCTGCTCTAATTCTAGGTTGATGCCACGTTGATTTTGCAGCGAAGTAAGTGCTGACACAGATCGACGTTGACTCTACGTCGACTCTTTGCGGATTGAATATTCAATGTTTTTGAGCTACGAAAACGAATCAGATAGGTAGAATCTGTGTACATGCCATACACCACTGCCAAGTCAGAAATATACCCCAGCTTGAGAAATGAAAACATTTTGAAAGTTGTACAAATGTCGCGTCAACTGAGGTGCGCGGGCAGCACTAGGCACATCGCCCATCGTGGTGTCCCCCCTCAGTTGTCTCCGTGGCGCACATGGAAGCGTTGCGGTGCCGTAAGGAAGATGTCCCGGGTTCAAATCCCGTGAGTGACCTACAATCCCACCACAATAAGCAATATGAGGCAATACGATAAGAAGTAATACCATCAAATAGACAGGGACAAGGACATTTTTTTGGAAAAAAGTAAAAGTAACATAAAAATAACGTTTGGTGTACTAGCTTCCTACATCCACGTCTCATCCCCGTCGCCTCGAGCGTCACTTAAGGCTCGATGTCGACTCGATGATGCACGTCGATTCCACGTTGGTTGTCAACGTTCCCTCAACGTTGCATCCACGCTCATGTTCCCATCGTTCGGAAAGCAATCTATTCATGGGGTCATAAATTCGCTTTTAGCGACTCGGAGCCGCCTGGTCCACTGTGCACCGGCCACCACCGGTCACCACATCTGCAGCGGCAGCCGCGGCAGTAGTGCCGTAACAATGCCGTGTGTGCGGTGCGGCCGAGCGGCCGAGCCAAGGACGGCCACGCCCGGACCAAGGTCTGGGGCGCTGGGGCGGGGCGCGGTGCGCGGGGCGCGGGGCGCGGGGCGCGGCGGGGCGGGGCGCGGCGGGGCGGGGCGCGGCGGGGCGGGGCGCGGCGGGGCGGGGCGCGGCGGGGCGGGGCGCGGCGGGGCGGGGCGCGGCGGGGCGGGGCGGGGAGCCGGCAGGAGCGGGACAGGACATACCAGAGCAGATCAGCCCCACCCCACACCCCACCTCGCACGGCGGTCGCAATGTGGCGGCGATGTGGCGTCGATGTGGTTCACAGGAAGTTGCTGCGAAGTGACTTGGTCCTGGCACCTTTCTACGGTCAAGTTAAAAGGTGAAAACTTCGTTCAAGTGCGGGACGTCGTCTTTGAGGAAGACTTTCCCTCTCAAAGTGTGAGGTTGTGGTGTTTCAAGCGCGTGGCGCAATCGTGTCGCAAGCGGTGGCAGGAGCGGATGGAGGGACGGCACCAGCCTCACAAGGTCTTAACCTGCAATTTATTCGATTGCGTTCGATTCATTCTAAAATATTTGCTTCAGTTCGAATCGGACTTAAAAAAAAAAAAAAAAGAACATTTAATTTTATTTTTTGGGGAAAAAAACAACTTGAAATTCGATTTGACTTTGAAAAAAGCCTTTTTGTACATCTCTCCTAAGCTAACCTGGCAAGGGTCGATGCACTGTGGGGCTTCCCTTGCTTCCCTTCCGTCTCCGCCCGGCTCCGACCCCGCAGCCTCACCGATCTGCCCCACCCCTAACCTTGATATTGGCGTGAGTATCGATTGTTCGCTCCCTCAAAATGCCCAGGTACTGCCTGCTGGGTGTATCACATGTCCAGTGGCACTCAGAAGCGGGCAATCACCGGCGGGGCAAGGACGAGATGTTAGTTGCAGGGCTGCCTCCCTCAAGGCGACGATTTAGATCCCATTTTCACGCCCGCATTGTAGCATTGCCTCAGTCGGAACTGAGTATTCAACGTTTCTCGGTATTTCGCCGTTATTTCGACGTTGTTTCGACGTTATTTCAAGAGAAAACGCCGTACCTAACCTAACCCAACCTAATCTAAACTAACCTAACCTAACATAACCTAACATAACCTCGTCGTTTCGCGGCGCGAGGGGCAGAGTGCGGGTGGCGCGTGGCGGCCGTGCCGGACGGCAGCAGTCCAGGATGCCATTCCTCTTTATCGGCGCCGCCTAGCCTCGCGACGGTTTCTCCGAAGCGCGGCCCCGCGGAGACCCGCGACTGTTGCGGGAATTGAATCAACAGGGCTCCGCGACGCCACGGGGCTCCGCGACGCTGACGGCGGCCGAAGGCGCATTACGGCGCTCTAAATATGGTATCGGTGGCAGCGGCGCCGCTTCACACCTTTCGCCTTCCTGTTTCCGGTTATGAGCCACACCCAAACCAAATAAACCGGACCCCGGAGCCACGCCCTGGGCGCCCAGGACCGGCGAGGCCCGGCACTGCTGGAGCTCAAAGTTTCGAATAATAGCGCAGTCGGATGGCATTGTTTCAACACCCCCATTATAAGATTGTCTGAATGACGCCATTGTTGGTGACTGATAGTGTTAAAATGAATCGCGGATAATCGGTCCGTCAGGAATGCTGGACCACCACCAATGTTGGACAGACATTTTGATAAAAATGTGGGCAAGGTGTTTTCTTTAATCAATGTTTCCAGTTGCGATGTGGACTGAAACTTTTATAAAAGCCCGCAAACCAAACTGCAATACAAGTTCTTACAATAGAACCGAGCTTGCTTATTCTCACGATTCATTGCTCCCTGGGTTGCAACAATTTAGTTATTGCAAAATTTCAGACGACCATCCCTTCATTTCTTAGATAAGTAGTTCTGTAAGCAGCCATAATAGTACTAAGTATTTTTTTCCCCCTAAATATTATTCCGCAATTGATACATACTACTAATGGTTTCGCTTTCATCTGATGATCCCCGCGGTCGGCGGGTAGGGATGCCGTGAGCTGCGCCGTTTGGGTCGGCAGCCCAACGCACTGGACTTGCTTCTGCTGCGCGCGATGGGCTGCCGGCCCACTCGGCGCAGCTCGATCTCACTGCCTCGGCCTGCCCCTGGCGGTTCGGCAGCCCAACGTACACACCCTGCTCCCGGAGACGGCGATGTCTCAACTACTCTTGAGTGTGTGGGTCACTGTGGTCGAGACAGTCTGCACGTCGACTACAAATTCCGAGAGGCGATGTTCGAATCCCGCCATATCGTTTGCTGATTTCGAATCGCACGGGATCCGACACTGTGATCCAGCCCTTCAAATGCACCGCTTCACCGGCGCAGACTCATGTGTCACGGCGGCCGAGATTGTAGAGGCGCCCTAACCTTTTTCTGGGAGACTTGGCCTAACTCAGCGGTTCGCAACCTTCCTCGGCTCGCGACCCGAAAATGGCTGCCAAACATTTTCGCGACCCCACAGCCAAAAATTCGCGACCCCACACAACAACCTTGATTCATAACAAAAAGAAATCTCTTTATTTTATTTTATTTTTTCAATTTTTTAAAATGAAATTTTAGGGCGGCTTTGTGCAGTTGGGCGCAACTTCCTTGTTTTGTCCTGCAAGTGACTTCGGACGTCAGCCTAAACTTAAACGGGCACGTAGAGTTGATTCTGTGACGGTCACCCATCCAAATCGCTGTTGCTTAACTTGCACCAAATAGCCTTTCTCTTGCAAAAATTTACGTCATTATTTTTGAATTGAAGTAATCTTATGATCTTGTCTCAGGATGAGGTTTTCATTTTTTATTAGTCTAGCAGCCAGACTCGGGTAGCACTTCGCGACCCCAGGCGACCCCAAGGACCAAGCCGCGACTCCAAAATATATTTCCGTGACCCGAAATGTGGTCGCGACCCCAAGGTTGGGAACCGCTGGCCTATGGTTTTGTCTCGAGACATGAGCACCAAAGCAAAGCATCGGCGTCGATGTCTGTCGTCAGGATGTCTTCACTCGCCCCGGTCGACGGCGACCCCGGGGCGTCCAAGTCAAGCCGCCTGGATTTGCAACGCCGACGCCGCGCCGGCCGTGCAGGTCCGACTCGCAAACGTGTTCGCCGAACCAGGAAACCTTTCGAGGCAACATCTGCTGAGTGGTGAGGAAACATGCCGTCGGTCGCCCCTCTCCCTCGAAGTGACCCTCTGACTTTTGACCCACGAGGATGTAGGTGGTGACTCTGCATAAGCCCCGAGACGGCCGATGCAAGCTTGTGCCAGGTCGGCGATGCCCCTCCGCCGCCACTCCGCCGCCCCTCCCCGTGGCGTGTTTCCAAATAAGCCTCGTTTCGTCACTGGCCGCGCTGCTCGCGGCGCAGTGTGTCCGAGGACCTCTCGGCTCGACTGGCCGTCATCTGGCCCGCGTTGGCGGCAGTGCCAGGGCGGCCAGGGCTGCCAGCGCTGCCAGGGCGGCCAGGCGCCCCTGCCAACGGGTTAGCACAGAGAGGCGCCCCGCGTCGCGCCTCCCCAGTAAGTAGCGCTAGGCCGCCGAAGTGGGAGTGCTGTTTTTTTTTTGTTTTTTGTTTTTTGCCGTTTTGAGGCAACGCTCGGCGTGTCAAGGGTGCGTAGCAAGTGCTTCATTTTCCAGTAGACAGAGGTTTAACGGTGGCTCATGTATTTTTTATTTTATATAAAAAAGATGGTTGTACTATTTACACGTACGAAAACTCTCGACACATCGATGATGGGTGATGACATGAAGTGGTTGCTCCTCGCGGTCGCGGTGGTCGTGGTCGCGGTGAGTGTCTCGGCGCCGCGCGCGAGTCAGGGAGGGTGGCGCGGCGCCGACCAGCGAGGGCGGTCGGGATGTGATGAGATGAGGTGAGGTGACTATGTACAATCCTTCCTGGTCCTCCCCTGGACCGCTTGACTTGCGAGCGTGCTGCTGCGTTGGTGATGGTGGGGATCACCGTGGTGGTGAGGGTGGTGATGGGGTGCCCGCCCCCGGACTGCGCTCGAGACGCGCGCCGCCGCCCCGCGCTCGCTGCTGCCGTACCCGTGGCGAGTGCGTGAGCGCCGGCGGCGTCTTCGAGGGGGTCGGTGGGTGGAATTGGGGGCGGTGGGGGGCGGGCGGGGGGGCGTGCGGCTGGCTCCTTAGAAGGGGGCGCCGTACGATGAGCTGGGGGAGCGGGCGGGGGCGCCGTAGCTGGAGGAGGGGCCGGACGAGTAGCCGCCGCCGCCGCCGGAGGACTGCTCGTACTGGGCGACCTGGATGGCGGGCTGCACTCCCTCGAGGTCAACGCCGACCACGCGGCTGGAGTAGCCGCCGCCGGGGGCGCCGTAGCTGCTGGAGGGAACGCCGTAGCTGGAGGACGGGCCGGAGGAGTAGCCGCCGCTGCCGCCGCTGGAGTAGCCACCGCCGCCGCCGCCGGAGGACTGGCTCTCGTGCTGCAGGATGATCTGGCGGATCTGGCCCAGCAGCTGCTGGTCTACGTTCTGGCCCTCGTTGGTAGAGGGTCCGACGGGGACGGGCACGTAACCGCCGCCGCCACCGCCACCGCCAGAGTAGCCGCCGCCACCGGAGTAGCCGCCGCCGCCGCCGGAGTAGCCGCCGCTGGGCCTGCTGTAGCTGTAGCCGCCGGGGGCCTCAGCCTGCACCGCCACCACCACGGCCAGCAAGCACTGCAACAACAACAACAAGGAGGTGGTTAGGACGCGCCAGCGACGGCCGAACGAGATGGCATCGTTACTGTGTCGTCACGGAGTCACGGCCTGCTTGACGCGTTGCTCCAACGGGCAGGGCCGGGCCGTGGACGCGGCGTCCTGCATCAGCTGGCCGCCGACCGGCCGGCCGGACGCGGTCATCCCGCGTTACGCAAGGCCAGGCAGGCCGGGCAGGCCGGGCAGGCCAGGGGTCACGCACGCGGGGGGGCGGGTGCTTTCCTTTGGAAAGGCAGCAATAAAGGACCGTGCATTGCTTCGCCTGCTTCGCCTGCTTCGCCTCGCCCAGCGCTGCCAAGTTGGCGGACCGAACAGCACCGCCGCGTCGCCACTGGTCAGCGCCCTTCCCGCACCCGGCGCCCCGGCGCCCCGGCGAGTCGTGGGAACGAAGCGAAGCAGCAGTGATCGCGGAAGTTGCGTCACGGGTATCCCAGCCCGGGCCGGCCGTACCCAGTGGGCACTACCCAGTGGGCACTACCCAGTGGGCACTACCCAGTGGGCACTACCCAGTGGGCACTACCCAGTGGGCACTACCCAGTGGGCACTACCCAGTGGGCACTACCCAGTGGGCACTACCCACCCGCACTATCCGGGGAAACAATCATGTCGATAAACAGCGAGTGGTAAGTGGCGCTGGGCGCTGCAAGGCACTGGAACTGCAAGGCGCTGCAACTGCATTTACGTAAGCCTGGGCCGCGGCGCGCGGGCCAGCGGGCCGGCAGTCGATCGCCCGACAGCGGGCCGCGATTCGATCACTCGATAAGATCGGAAACACATGTCCGGCCGCCTCTCTTCCGCCGAACGCCTCTCTATCTCGCTCTAGCGCTGGAGAGCCGGAGGGCATCTCTCCAAGTCCGCGCGCCTTGCCGCGTCTCTCTGTCGTCTCTCGACCGCTCTTCGTGCGACTGAAGTCTCGTTGGACGCTTGGCAGGCGAATTGCCAATGAGAGGTCATACCGCGTTGTCGGCCGATTTGAACCGAATACAAGGAACTCCAGGCAAACCATGGCACTGCAATATACGAACTGTCGGCAAATTTAACAGTAGTTAAGCGACGGCTTAGAGGTCAATCGATGACGCCTCTTCACACTCGCGGGATTCCCGTCTCATCTAGCTGGTACAGCTGATGATCGTCTTTTCAAGCAGACAATTTCAGACAAATTTGTTCGAAATTCACACAAATGAAGATTTGAGTCCTTCCAGCGATCACATTTAGAGCCCCGAGGCTCCACGGCCTGTAGTTGTAATGGTCACGGAAAAGACCGGTGGGTCGCAGGTCGCGGGCGCGGGTCACGGGTCGCAGGTCGTAGGTCGCAGGTCGCAGGTCGTAGGTCGCAGGTCGCAGGTCGCAGGTCGCGGGTCGCGGGCGCAGGTCGAGGGCGCGGGTCACGGGTCGCGGGTCTCGGGTCGCACAAACATAATCACAGTCACAGTTCGGAGCCGAGTATCCCAGGCAGCACAATGGTATCCAAGAGGCTGTGGACGTAAATCCAGTGGCGGCGAGGGCGGCGACTTGCTGGCTTGCTCGCTGTCTTGCAGCACTCACAGACTTACCACTGTGAAAGTCTTCATGGCGAGTGTTTGGAGTAGGAAGGACGGGAGCCCGACGGACACTGGCTTCTTCCCCGCTAACATCAGTATATATACCGCCGGCGCGGGCTGGCCGCGGGTCCACGGCCCGGCCGTCGGGGAGGCGCTGACGTCACGCGGTCCTGGGGGTGGGGGCGGAGTGGGGGCGGGGTGGGGGCCGGCGTGCGGTACAAGCTGCTTACATCCTGGAGAGAGCGCTCCCGCGCCGCCGGCCCGTCCGAGGACTCCGAGGACCCGGAGGGGGGTACGCAGCATCAGCAGCACCGCTGCCCGGCTGGTGGAGGACCTGGAGGAGGAGTCGTAGGAGGAGGCGACCGCGGTGACATTAACCAGCCGTGCGCTGGCGAGGGGGAGTGTCCACGCGGGGCGCGGGGCGTCTGCGACAAGGGCAGGTCTGGCGCCCCGCCGGCATGGTGCCTCTGGAAGTGTGGCAGTCGGGGTAGGCCACGCTGCGCCGCGCGCCGGCCTGGCTGGTGGTCTGCCTGAGGGCCGCCTAGGGCCCCCGACGGCCGCGGGGTAGGCCTCACAGCGCGGCAGGGCTGCGCGGCGGGCCCGGCTTGCGGCCCCCTGAAGCCCGCCGCCGCCGCCGCCACGCACAAAAACAGCGCCTTCCGGCATGGCGGGCGAAGCGCCTCCGTCACCGCGTGTGGGAACGACGGCCGGGAAAGCAGCAGTGGCGTTGCGCGGTCTTCCTGGTGCCCGGCGCCATCACCCAGGGCAGCGCGGCGCAGCGCGGCGCAGCGCGGCGGAGTGGATGACATTTGAGCGCGCGGTCGCGTTCGAGACTTGCCGCACCGTCGCCGTCCGACCGAACCCTTCGGCGAAGTAACGCAAAAAAAAAGAGAGATACCGGTCGGTTGTTCTTTATCAATGTGAAGTCTGCGGGGGAGTACGGAAGGCCGCTAGTACACGGCTCGTTACCGTGAGCGGAAGGCTTCGACCAATCAGAGCCGCGCCTCCCACACCCTCGCCACTAGTGTGTCAAGAGGTCGTTGGTGTGTCCGCGCTGCGTGAGCAACGCGTTGGTTTCGTTTAACTTGTGTTCACCTCCTCGACTAACTGTTTCGCTTTAATCACTCCGTTTGCTTGTTGCGGCAGTGCCTCATCGTTGACGGGCCATTGCGCGTGCGTGTCGTCTGCCAACAGCGCGTAGCGTCACCCAGTTCGAGTCGATTGGCACTCGGGTGCGAAGCGCGAGGCAGCGGCAAGGCATGGTACAGCGCCTTGCCCGGGGCTTTCCTTCCGTCTTCGGTTTCGTTGACGGCGAGAGGCAACCCCGCGCGGCTGCGGCATCGCTCGCTGGGGCCCCGTACAAGGCCCTGTGCCTCCTCTTCGCCCCCCCCCCCCCTCTTTTCCCCTCCCTTCCTCCCTGCCGGATCGGGTACCACTTACACATTCACATTAACGGGCTGACTTTCTCGAGGTGTGGACGAGGATGGGTGGATGAGTCGAGGTGGTTTGGCCGAGGGGCCGAGGCGGCCCGGGGGACTTTGGGCGGGCCAGGCCAGGTGCTTCGGGGGGCGAGGGGCTTTGGGAGGCACGGCCGGGCACGGCGATGGCGTGACATGCTCACTGCTCGTCCGGGACCAGTCCCGGACAACAAAAGCCCAGCCAAACCTCTTCCTTGCCTCCTCTCTCTGGCGCTCTGTGGCTGTCCGGATGCCAGTTTCCTCACCGCGCGCGGCCGCGAGAAACTCCGGTCAGAACATTACACCCTCTTCGTCTGCACCCTGCCACTGGTTCCCGTCCCGGAGGCACCACGCTGGAGGCGCCGCTCGGGCTGCCGGCCCGTGTGGTAATCAACGGGTTCCCCATAAATCGGAAGCTTCGACGCTTTTGGTCTCGGTTTTTGTTCCCCCATTGGCCGCGGCTTTCGCATGGTGACGCGCAGCGTTGGCAGCGTGCGCCGCCGTGATCTTCCCGACACGCACGCACCAATAGCACGACGGAAACCACGTGATGGCGGCTAGACCAGTTAGGACTCCCCACCCTCCGGTGACCCCTCCTTGGCCCTCGTGCGCCTCGTGCACCCCAGAGGCGAGGCCAGGCGGCGCCCGAACCACGCGCAGAGACCAATTGGAACGTATTGCGAGGCCTGGACGAGACGAGCGCCCCCTCCCCCCTGGACCCCCTACTGTGCCGCCATGGTGCCGCGCGGCACGTCCACCAGTAGCAATCAATTTGATGGCCACTATTCGAGTCGCCGTCGTCTCGCCATGGCGGCTGTGTGCGGCGCGGCGCCACGCGAGACACTCCACGCCGTCTCTCTCTCTCTCTCTCTCTCTCTCTCTCTCTCTCTCTCTCTCTCTCTCTCGCTCTCCTTCTTGTGGGGGGTCACGCAGGCGCCCGGCCCGCGGGGCTGCGGCAGGCCGGGGCAGGCTGTGGGGTCGGGACGGGTTGCCTCAGTTCGTCCCAAATACAGACCGTCAACGCCCCTCCGTGTCTGCCTGGATGCGACGGCCTGGACGCGACTAGAGTCCTTAAGCTTAAGGACTCTAGACGCGACGCGACGGGCCCCGGCCTGCCTAGAGGCCTGCCTCCAGCGTTGCAGTCTCCCAGAGTCGCCTCGTTCGTTCCGAATCGCTCTCTCTCTCTCTCTTGCATTCGCGGGGCGTCGAGGGGCGGCCCGCACGGGAGAGAGAGAGACAGAGCGCGGTGCAGCTGTAGGAAATGAGTCGGCCGGGAGCGTGCGGCCCACTGCCCATAGGCCGACCGGATCGCCTGGCTTCGGCCCGCTTTGTATCGCGATCGGCGGGGAAGGGCGGACGCATCGGTGCAGGCGTGCGTGGGCGCAGCGCGCAGCGTGGCGGCGGTCAAGCGGCCTTATGCAACCTCCCCCTCCCCCTCCCCACCCTCAGCACCAGGCCACGCCGCGCACGACCATCCCGACTCTGCTTTATCGTAAATCGGAGACAGAATCAGTTTGGAAACGGTGATTGGTTACGCCCGCGAAGGGCCGAGCCGGCAGCCTGCAGTAGACTAATTCAGAACACCGTCTCGTCGTTCTGTCTCTCTCGCACCCCTACGGAGCGAGCCGGGAGTGAAAGAGAGACAGAGCGCCGCCTTTCTGCTTTGTTGGCCGGTCAAGCACTGGGCGTCGTAAAGCATGGCGTCGTCCAGCAGGCTGCCTCGCTCGCACTCACGGGGCGTCGTCCTGTGTGAGGGAGGCAGAGCGACGAAGCTCGGTTCGGAAGCAGCCTGAAGCCGCCCGGGCCGGCCAGTCCGCTACATCAGCGGGCCAGTGTGCACCGCAGACCGGCGCGGCGCGGCCTGGTCGCGAAAACGGCCGAAACGGCGAAGCCATGCCGTCATGTGTGCCAACGCGCCGACCGACGCGGAGGGCGGGGGTCACGACGACGGCCTACAGCATCCTGGAGCCTCCAGCCGCCGGCGTGGCAGCAGCCTCCAGCGGCTCGAACCCATGGAACCCGTTTCGTTTCGTTTCTGAATTACCGAATGCTGGAGAAAGGACTGCGGGGGCTCCGGGCTGTAAACAAGTCAGCGCGTTTTGTCGGACCGCAGGCTCCTGGGCGCCACGCCGCCCCGCCTCGCCTCGCCACGCCACGCCACGCCAGGAAACAAAGGGGGCGCTGCGAAGAGTGTGCTGCGAATAACGACGTGTGCACTGCGAATAACGATGTGCCGGAAAACGGGCGGGAATCGGCAGAAAAACAATAATTGTGTGAGACAAGCACGCAACGCAGTGGCGGCAGCGGGTCGTAGAGAAAGACGATGGCTTCTTCTCCTCTTCCTCCTCCTTCTTCTTCTTCCTCCATGCAGCTTCCATGCGGGGAGAAAGGAGTCGTTGTTCCGTCTGGGAGGACTCGTCCGTTTTCATTCCGATTGTCGATTTATTTGCTGCCGCACCTACCCTAGTTGGTCTCGACTTAAAAATCAGAACGAGTTCGAAATACGGAATACTGAAGTGGAGTGGAACAGCGAGGTAGCATGCCAACCGCAGCCGCCACCTCCTGTAATACAAATATTGGCGGCTAGCACACACTCTGCGAAGCTGTAAACCCTGTGTGCGTTAGTCAAACGATACCAGGGGCTTGCTTATTCGCCAAACACGCGAGTGCACACACACACACACACACACGCGCGCGCGCACGTGAGGTGGTAGAGAGGCACTGCTTCACAGTGTCCCTGCCGCGGGACCTTTTGATTTGAGATGCGGCGAAGGAAAGTGAAACCAGTTGGGTCGCGGCGCGCGGCGAGGCAGTGTGGTGTGGCGTCAAGACGAGTCTCAGTTACGATCAGGCCTGCTTGTCTTCTGATTGAAGCCAGCAGCAGCCGGCGCCGAGGAGGTGGTTGTGCGCGTGTTCAGTCGGGGTCTATCGGCAGAGACGCGTCGCCGCACTCCGCGGGGGGAGAGCCTCTCTGCGCGCAATGGGCCAGAGGACAGCGCAGGCGGTCAAAACTGTAGACGCGTTTTGAGTCGATAAATGGGACTCGAAACGAACGTGTGACCCCATCAATGGATTGCTCTCTCAACGAGGAATCCACTGGTGGGATCACACGTTCAACGCGAGTCCCATTTAGCTACTCTAGAGCTCAAAACACGTCTAGTATTTTGGCCGCCTCAACGGTCTTCTGACCCACTGTGCAGCGGCAGACTGGTCGCCGCCGCTCTGTATGTCTCGCAACCCAGCTAGACGCCCCTTGAGTGAGAGAGACACGGAGCACTGTTCGGCGTCAGCCTGCCAGCCAGCCCAGTTGAAGCGACCAACTCCCGCTTGCGCGAGGAATATTGATGGCAGCAGGGTCGTTTGGTTCGCCACCTCGTCGAGACGGTTACGAACCATCTCGTCAGCAAGTGGTGCGACACCCGACACCTCCCCCTTGGCGTGGGCTGACTGCCGCCTGATTTCGAAGGATCGTTTCGCCGCCCTGTCTCCGTCGCACTCACGGGGCGTCTCGGAGGGGGGCGAGACGGAGCGGCGAAACGAGCGGCTGAACCGACCGACTGACCGACCGACCGAACGCCGGGTGACCCAACTGGGTCCCATCTCGATGGCCCCTCAGCCCGAACGACGACTCCAAGACGGCCTGCTGCCTGCTCGTTCGGCCTCCACAGAGAAAGTATAAAGAGGATGAGAGACGAGCGTCGAGCGGCCGTATTTGTCGTATGTGTGCGATGGCGGCGTGTGGCAACAGCCTCTCCCCCCCCTCCCCCTCGGTCCCTTTCCGTTATCCAATCACCAACACCGTCATCATCAAGGGCGAGTTTAACCAGCGCAGCGACGAAGACGAGGGGAAAACACGCCGGCCGGTCACATTGGCGTTTACCTCACGGTCCGGTTAATTAGCAATACCCAGTGCAGCGTGAGCAGCAGGGCGGCATCAGCGGGATGAGAGGCGGTTGTGCAACGCGTCCGCCCCGGTGGCGTCGGTGCCGTCCCGCCAGCGTCCCGCCAGCGTCCCGGCCGTCCCGGCTCACAGGATGAGTCCGCCGTGACGGGCCGCAATGCGCCGCTTGCAAATGTCACTGCGCGACCAGCCGGCCGACAAGCCGACCAGCCGACGCCGGATTTTCGCCTCGCCGCCCTTTTTCTGCGCCGAGGGGGCGGCGGCCGTCCTGCTTCACCCACTTCTTCATGCTGCCGAGGACGGGGACGGCAATCAATTTGCCGGCCATCGCCGACGGGGAGGCTGCTGGCCGCACTGCTGGCTGCTGGAGCGTGGGTGCCTCTTCCTCCCAACCTTGTTCCGTATCATTTTATCATCGTTCGGCGCGCCGCTTTGAATATCAATTTGCGGCTGCCTGCCGCTTCGCCGCCGCTTGTCCGGGCTTGGTGCCGGGCAGTGGGTCAGGGAGCCGGTCAGGGAGCCGGTCAGGGGCGGCAACAACACCCCGCCGGTGGTCGCGCTTGTCGCCGCGCGGCTTCGCGCAGTGCCCTGCCTGCCAGCCCTAGGCCAGCCCAAGCCCTGCCAGTGCTTGCAAGACGATGATGCTCGCCGAAGGACACCCCTTCTTTACCGTAGTCGTTTCGAAGTGGCCGCTGGCCGTTGCACTGCATTGCGTGGCGCGGGCCGCCAGCGGCCACCAACGTCACGTGATACTTCTTCTTCTTCTTCTTCTTCTCTAGCAGCAGTGGGTGGTAGCTTCGTTCGCGCGGCAGGCGGGGCCGCCGCCGTCCCCTCCACGGAGGGCACAAAGGGCCACGAGTGAAGCATCTCCGCCACCCGTGCCCACTGTTGACTCGGAGCCGTGGCGCTCCGACTTCCACGAGCACTTCCTGCCGGCCGTGGGGATTACGGACGGACAGGCCGAGGCGCCTCCTCTCAGATCCGAGGCGGAACCTCCTGAAAGACGCGGTGCACGCGGAGGAGGTCATGGTCGCCTGGAGCGGTCTGCCCGCGGCACGCCTGCGGCCTAGGGCGTCCCGCTGGAGTGTCCCGGAGCAGCACATGCAGTGGGCGTAGCGCGGCGAGGCGCGGCGTGGCGGCGCCGCCGCCAAGAGGTTCTCGCCGAGTCAAGGGCGCCGAGCCGAGTCGCCCTGATTATTTTGCTCACCGCACTGCGACGCGACCCCAAGCGCTACCCCCTCCAAGCGTTCATCGTTCTCGCGCAAAGGGCTTCTCTGGGTCACTAAGTTCATTCCAACCTTTTCAACTCACCGAGCTCAGAGCTTTCTCAGGGCAGCTTGGTGGCTTCCTTAACGGCTACCTAGACGGCCTCCTTGACGGTCACCTTGACAGCTACCTTGACTTGACGACTACCTCGGCAGCTCTCCCGGACCGTGCAGGTGCTAAGAGCATGGCTAAGAGCAACCGGAGCGCGTTTTCGAATCAGCAACACGGACAACACTCCAAGTGGCCGCCGTGCTCCTTATTCGGCCTCCGCGCGCGCATCCGGCCTCGAGTCCAGCCTTCAACTACGCGGAATCCATTTTTTGTTACACTCGCTTCCTTATCTAAAGTAGCAAAAACTAACTCCTTGATGTATTTTCTTTTTTTTTCTTTTTTTTTGGGGGGGGGCGGGGGTGTTGCTCGGTGAAATCATGCTGCTGCATGGGGCACGATAAGCAGTAAAGCCCACGGGCCACGAAGCCCGAAGGCCGGCCGCTTTCTTCAGCCACCCCTCAATCCTCATCATTCTCATCACCTGCTCCATCACCCGCCTCGCTGCCGGCCGGCCGACTCCGAACAGGGCTTCGTCGCTCTGTCTCTCTCGCACCCCTGCGGGACGGCGCCCGACGAGTGCGGGAGAGACAGAGCGACGAGAGCACTGCTCGGCCCGCTGCGGTGCCCCCTGCCCACCCGTCACCGCGTCCGACGCGTCCTTGGGACTCACTGCGGGGACCCCCTTCGCTCCCCTCGGCCGTGGCCACGCCGTCGTCGTCGTCCCGCGGTCGACGGATCCTACTCGGCATGTTTCGAGGATCGGAGAGGATGAATGTCTTGGAGTATCAGGTTGGGTCCCGGTGTGTGTGTGTGTGTGTGTGTGTGTGTGTGTGTGTGTGTGTGTGTGTGTGCGCGCGCGCGCGCATCGGCCCACTCTCACGTCTTCGCCTCTGTGTGTATGTATGTCCAGTGTTATACTGCCGGCACTGTTCTCGGACATTGTTTCACCCTGCAGCAACGCGTCTGACCCAATTACGACACTGGAAATAACAAGAAACGTCAGTCTAATCAAGGCGGCGGCGAGTCAATACCTCCACAATGGCTGATTGGCGCATTGGTCCGCCTGGATTGACACCCCCCGCGCCGCGCCGCGCCGCGCCGCGCCTTGCAGCGCAGTGCACCTTGCGAGAGGAGCGGCCTGCGCGCGCCCCTCCACCGTGTGGCAGGTGCTGGCAGAGACGGCCATGCGGCGCGTCCAGCAGTCGCTCTGTCTCCCCCATGAGTGCAAGAGAGAGAGAGAGGGAGAGAGAGAGAGAGAGAGAGAGAGAGAGAGAGAGAGAGAGAGAGAGAGAGAGAGAGAGAGAGAGAGAGAGAGAGAGAGAGAGAGAGAGAGAGAGAGAGAGAGAGAGAGAGAGAGGAGGCACAGCGACGAAAGCACTGTGTTGAATAAACCTGCAGGCTGACCTATTCAAATCAGAAACAAACAAAAAAACTTAGTCAACCCTCTTTTTTTAAAATCTCGTTTCTTCCAAATTAGAATTTTGTAAATAATAAGGGGGGGGGGAAATCAATCGTCAAATTAACGGATCTATTCGTAGTTTCTCTCGCAGTGCCACGGGATGTTCGGCAGGGGTGCGAGGAAGACAGAGCGACGAGAGCGCTGTTCGGATTGAGCCCGCCGGCAGCGCGGCAGCGCCGGCGCACGGGTCTGGCGTAGTACAGCGCGCCGGTCGGCCAGATCGGCTTGACCTATTCGACTGGGAGGAAAAGTGGCCCGAGGTCCGAGGAAGGGGAGGCAAAGGCAATACAAGCCAGGGGGAAGGGGGCCAAGCGAACACAGCCATGTAATATACATACTCGTGGCCTCCGAGAGTTGTTTTCGTCCCTCTGTCTCTCTCGCACCCAAACGGCACGCCCCATGAGTGCAAGAGAGACAGAGGCGACAGGCGACCGCGGGCCGCGCCAAGGCGGGGGTCGCCCGGCTGCCTATCAGCCAGGGGGCTGCCGCGGCTGCCGCGGTGTCCATGGTAACCGCGTTACCGCGCAGGGCCCGGCCTGCATGTGTGAGGGCCGCCGGCGGGACGGGCGCGCCGAAAACGCGCGACGCTTTTTGCTCGTTGTCGGCCGAGACTACTCAGGAGTTTCCTCGTTTTGTGTAGTGAGGCAACCCGTGTGCCACACCGCGCCCCTCCCCTCCCCTCCCGGGCCGCCGCGGCGCAGGGTTCTGATGCGGCTCTTTCGCAAGGCGAGAGGTGAGTTGACTGCTCCGCGGCGCGGCGAGGCTCGCTCGGCCCTACCGTGAGGCAACCGGTCAACCCGCCGCCAACGGCCGCCGAGTCCTCGACCACCGCGAGGACGAGCACGACCTCTGCACCGAGCTCCGCACCCGGCCGGCGCCACCGGCTTTCGGGGCTTTCGCCGCTCTGTCTCTCGCACCCCCGCGGGGCGCTCCATGAGTGCGAGAGAGACAGTGACGAAAGCCCCGTTCGAAATCAGCAGGACGACACACTCCACCAGGACGCGCCCGCCGAGGCGCTGGGCCCGGCCTGTCTCGGCGAAGGCAAGGCACGCTTGGTCGGTCGCAGCTACCTGGTTCCGTGTTCGAAGTTTGCCCACTGTGACATCAGCCTGGCAGGTGTGCATGTTCAGAAGGGAGCACAGTCCGCCAGGGTCTGTCCTTGGCCAAGATAATGAGGTGCATGGTCCCGCCCTCTATCCGCCCCTGGCCCCACCCCTGGCCCCGCCCCTGGGCCCGCCCCTGGTCGGCCGGCGTTCGTTGCGCGCTGATCGGTAGTGCGAATAGGGACACAGCGGGGCCGCCTCCCCCGTCCAGCAGCCGTCCCGTCCCACTGTCCTGACGGTCCTGACCTCTTGCACATCTTCGTCGTCCTCGTCCACGCCGCGGTAGTGCTTCCACCGTACGCCACGTAACACCGAGTTAAATAGTTTACTGCCTTTTTTACGGCGGGGCTCTCCAAGAACTCACACTTAAGGGCGGCGACGGGGACGACGCCCGCCGAGGCATGCCCAGAGGCGTGCCGTGCCGCAACGCCGTGGGAAGTATATCATTTTTATTTTACGCCGCCCGCCAATAAGCCACCCGGCTGGACACCGCAGTCTGGACAACGCTACCGTCGCCCTGTCTCTCTCGCTCCGCGGCGGAGTGCCCTAGAGAGAGCAGGGCGACGACGCCCCATCCGGCCGGAATCCACTCCTCACTGGGAGGGGCCCGGACCAGGCATGGGCACGGTACTCCACAATCGGTACCGCAGTACTTTACCGGTACTACCGAAAAATATGGTACCGCGGTACTTTACCGGTACTACCGAAAACTATGGTACCGCGGTACTTTACCGGTACTATCGAAATTTTCGGTGCCGCGGTACTTTACAGGTACCCTCGAAAGTACCGACGGTACTTGACGTACCCACGGGTACCACGGACTCCATGCGCTGCAAACCGCTGTACAGCGGCGCATCCAACAAAAGAACTTGGAGGAAAAAAAAAAAGAAGAAAAAATGGGGGCCCTTCTCCCACCTCCCCACACAGTAGGGAGGACCGCCTGCAACTTCGGTGGATCGGGGGAACCGGTGCATTCCAGGCGGCGACCCCAGGGGTTCTCATCTGATGTGGGCCGGGTGAAGGGCGGGGGTTGAGAGCCTTTGGTTTTCGCGGGGTGGTCAGTGGTACCCACAGTGGTACCCCCGCTGTCCGGCGCTCTCTACCGAACATGCAGTGTGAAGGGCCAGCTTCAAAGGACTTATCAACTCCAAACCGACGAATCAGAATGGACCCACTCGCGACCAATTGCGAGTGGCTGGAACGACCGGGGATCGAACCAGTGCCGAGGCCAATCCGCCGAAGCGGACTGCTTTTTAGACACCCAAGCATAGTGGACGACAAATGATCCAGACCACTACGCTATCACGACTGCACGTCTGCCGAGTGTCGGACGACGGGTTTGAGTCGCATTGGGATGAGGGAGGCAGTCGTAAAATGTATTGAAATGTTGGGATTCGATCCCCGGACCCTACTGTTCAAGTCCGACGCCTTAGCGATCTCAGCCACCACGGCTCATGGTAGATGCGGCGTCAGCCGGGCTCTAGACGCGGCAGGGATGGAGCCGCAGTGAGCGGGTCATTCGAAAAATGTTGAGAAAAAGTGGGACTCGATCCGTCGACCCCGGTACCGGGAACCGACGCCTATACCACCTCGACCACCACGGCCTATGATTAGGCCAAGTGATGTCATGTCTTTTGAGCCGCACTCGGAGTGCGGTACCGCGGTACTTTACTTTACTTTCCTGCCCATGCCTGGCCCGGACCTCCCTCTCCGTGAACCAAACAGCGCCGCTGCGAAGGATGCAGCCTTGATTCTGCCTTTCCGCGCGGTGCGGCGCGGCGCCGGCCGGGCCCCAGCTACACATGGCCAGCTATGGCTCGGTTATTCAATATTCAACTCGAATTACGTAAAGCACCGAGCGGCACGGCGATGTGGCACGGCATGGCGGCCCGAGGAGCAAGCGCACGACGACCCGAACCGAGCGACCGGCCGGCCGGCCAAGGCAGAGCCAGACAGAGCCTCTCAGCCGAGCGGCATGGCAGGCCGGCCGGCCGAGCCTGTGTGCGCCATGCCGTGCCGTGCCGCACTGTGCGGTGAGTCCTGATGAGCGCCGCTCTCGTCACTGCAGACTCACTCCGAGCGGGAGTCTCTCCCTCTCTCCCTCGCACTCACGGGGCACGGGGTGCGAGAGAGACAGAGAGGCCTGCTGCTCGTCGCCACTCCGCCGCGTCGTTGCACAAATGCGCCTTCTGCAGGAGTCTCTCCTTGTCACACCTGCACACTGATTCCGAGAGTCGGTTTCGTCGGAGTGCGAGAGAGACAGCCTGCTGCTCCGCGCTGCGCTGCGCGTTGCCGCCCGGCGGGTAGGCACCAGGCAGGCCCAGCGCACAGCTGCGTGGCGGCGGCCTACCCTCGTCCGCCAGGCGCTCACGCTCGTGTCGCAGCGCGCGCGGCTGACTGATTCCGACAGTCGCTTTCGTCGCTTCGCCTCTCTCGCACTCATAGGGCGTCCCGTATAGGTGCGAGAGAGACACAGCCGGGCTAGATCAAGCCCCCGCGAGGTAAAGTGCCTGCAGCGACACGGCAGGACGTCCAGCTGCGCCGCTTGTTGCTCAATACATCTAAACCGGTACCAGCCGTTATGTGGATCGGACTTTGTAGTGACGCGCCGTCACGAGCTACACTCGGCTACACTCGGCGCCGCCCCGAAATGCCCCGCCTGCCGCGCTGCCCGACCCGGCGGTGGCGAGACATGCGCTGATGCGGGCGACCCAGAAGTCACTGTTCGGAATCAGCCTCAGCCTTCAGGCAGAGATCCGGCGGAGATCGCTCCTGGAACCCAGGGGCGCGCCATATACTGCTTTACTGCAGGACGCTCTCGTCCACGCACGCACTCTCTCACACACACGCACGCACGGCACGCGCGTGGTCGCCGCACGACTATAATTTGTGTACCGAAGCGAGTTACATCATGGCGTGAAATACGGCCTGGCCCCTGGCCCTAATGGATGGGTCCAGAGGCTGGAAGGCCAGAGGGCCCCGAGCCCCGAGCCACTACACTACAATCCTGACTTACTGACCTATGACCGCCTTACCGCGCGGTTTGTGTGCCACCGCCCCGGACCCACCGAAAAGCTACCTTGTAAACTTTCAGTCATCATCGCCAACACGCCGGGCGAGGTTTTTAATGTGGCAACGGATGCCTTGGATTGGATAGTAACGCGCGTTTTTTTCTTGTTTTTTTTTAAATTTTTTTTATTTTTTTTTTAATTTAATTTAATTAATTTTTTAATTTTTAGTTTGTGCATGCTTAATTGCTGCCCACCTGCCTTTGCCCCGAGACGCAAGGAAAGAGGACCTGCAGCCCGCGACGGGCGAGCACGTGGCCGAAGGGTTGCCTGCACGGGAGGCGCGGACTCCACGCAGAACTTCGGCAGTGTCTGGTGGCGTTGGCGCTGGCTGGCACCCCAGCTGCGCATTCCCGCGTATGGACTTCTCATTTTCAATTTGTTCCTGAAACCCTCTCGATGCTTTTCTCCTCTCTTTGATAACCGCGCACCTGAAGGGCCGGAGCGCGCCACAATTCAAAGAATCGCGCCATTGGCGCCCTTTTTGGCTACTTATCTCTATGGTGTATGGTTGATGCAATTCTTTGGCGGAAACGGTGAGGTTCCGTTATGAAAAATATGAAAATAGAAAAAATGTGTTTACTCAGTTAAAATTAGTAAGAATTCACGGGTTAATTCTACTTGGTAATACAGTGCCAACGTTGGAAGATCTTGAATTTGAGATACCAATGATGTTTTGAAAACATCAACAAATTTTTGTAACAAAAATTTGATATTTCGAACTCTTTTTCAGTTTTCTTTCGATTCACTCGAATGATTGCTTTTGTTAGTCACTGAATTGTACCTTTTTAAGTTTGTCATGTTGGTAGACCTTGCTCCTCTCCAATGTTTTGTACTGTTATTCTTTTTTTCTTCTGCTGAAGTCCGCCAAAAAATGAAAGGAGAGTGTGACATGAAATATTCAGAAATGATGGAAAATGTGTCAAATCGTGATGAACTGTTGATGGAACCGGAGTGGTAAGCTAACCTTCGATATGTTTTATCTTCGTGTTTCGGAGTTTAATGTGAAATTACTCAAAGATTAAGTTCAAAGTTTTATCTTCTACCGGCATGTGAGGACGTGGTGTTCGCGGCAAAATAATTTCCTGCGAGAGTTATTGTAGATTTAATCTCGGTTTTATTGTCTTTCTGGGGTTTTGCTTATTGCCTGACAAACCAAATAAAGAGTAATGTGTTTTTATGTCAATATTGTGGAGTCTGGCCCCGTTTGAGTTCAATTTCAACCCTTTACTGCACTCACCCAACCTACCTGTTTTCACTTCGTGAAGTTGACATTTTATTTTTATTTTGTAATGCATAACCCGTTATGGACAGTGTGTACCTCTGACTCTTAATTTTGATCTCTTTCTATGGTACATGCGTATTGTACTCCCTAGCATTGGTTTATTTCAGTTTTATCCAATTCCATCTAACCCTATTGTCTCTGTGGCCACCTGTTGGTTTTGTAAACCCTTTACAACTGCAGGTGTTTTTGGAGGAACAGAATTCATGTCTCATTTTCAATTATTGATATTTGTTTGAATGTTTATAGTAAGCGTATGAAACCAGACGTACTCATGGAGATGGGTTTAGCTATGCTGGAAGATGAGGATGAGCCTTTATCTGCAGGCGATACTCAGGTAAGTGAAGATTTTTTATGATCCTCTTTTCAAGGCTTTGTATCTCTCTATCAATGAGTTGGTTGGTTTTCTATGGTTCTGTTTGTGATTGATGGTTTATGGCGATTACAGACAACGGTTTCAGTGCGCAGTCCTTACGACAGTGCAGAGACTAAACTGCTGAGCAGGGTCAATGAAGACATCAACACTTTCAACGATCCGTTTGGAGATAATTTCATGATGTATAGGAGACAGAAATCAAATGGTCGCACAGGGGAAGGTACTTTCTTTTTAGGCATCAGAATTACTTTCATATTTAATACTGCAATAATCCTTAATCTATAATGTTTTGTGTATTTTACTACAGATCATTTCAGAACATTGTCAGATGAAATGGTGCTGAGTGTCTTCAGATGGCTCCCTAAAAAGACTTTGAAGCAATGTGCTTTAGTTTGTCGACGATGGCGTAACATTGCTCGTGATGAGGAGTTGTGGACCCGTTTGGACCTTGGCTTCAGAACACTTTGTCCAGGGAACTTAGGAGACATCATAAAAAGTGGTGTTAGGATTTTACGCCTAGCACAAGCTGATGTCAGTGTTCTTTGTCCTCCTTCTTCTCGTGTTACAGTTTGTCTCTGATCCTCTTTAATTCATAGTTTCCTATTGTAGATTCCAGAACCTGCTTTTGAACCTAACACTTTCCAAGATGATTATATCAGCAGACTACAATTCTTGGACCTTAGTATGGCTGTCATATCACATGAAGGCAAGTCATTATCGTTGGATGGAGATCAGTAAATCTAGGCATAATGGGCTTATATTCTTACAAAAATGCTATCTTTTGTTTCCAAAGGGCTTGGAGCTCTGTTAAAGCGAACAAAGCATCTCATTAAACTCAGCCTGGAACATTGTGTTGTGAGTGATGAAGTATGTGATGCAATTGCACAAAATACCCAATTGGAAGTCTTGAATATGACCATGGTATATGCCTTGTCACCAAATGGTTTGAGAACTATCATAACAAATTGCAGGCGGTATGTGTCCTTGTCCGTGCATGCTTATTTAGTAAGATTCAAGTTGATAACTTTTGGATTTTTCAGGCTGATTGCTTTAAACTTGGGCTGGAGTGGATTGACTGTGGAGGCACTTGATGTCCTTATGTCTTGTTTACCTCCAAATCTGAGTCAGTTAAATTTGAGTGGTTGCCGTCAACAGTTTTTAGATAGGCGTAAGTATATTTTTTTAAAATATTTTATTTTACATGACTTATTGAATTTGGACAAGGTGTAAAATGAAGCTTTTCCCTCAGATGTGCTTCAGCTTGTAAGAGGTTGCCCTAAGCTCATGGAGCTTGATATTAGTGATGCTAATGATATATCACCATCAACCATTGATATACTCTGTCAGTTTAAGAACTTGGAACATCTCTCCATTAGTCGCTGCTATCACATATTCAATCCCATTTGCCCTCAGAATGTACTGTAAGTATTGTCAGATCTTGAATTTACACTTTGTACCACCCCAAAACGAATTTTAAGTTAATGCATTCTATATTCTTCAGAAAACTTGGCACAATACCATCCCTAAGATTTCTGGATCTGTTTGGGCTGGAGAAGTACATACCAAACCTAATTCTCGGCCTACCAAGTATAGAGATCAACAAATTTGAATTTTCCAGCATTGCAAGACCCACTGTTGGCATCAGGCGAACAAGCATTTGGGGTTTAAGGGTTCGAGACTAATGGCTCTTCTTTCCATTTCTTTGTAAACATTTTCATCTTATTTCAGATGCTTTTATTTTTAAAAGACCAACTTTTTTCATGTACTAGTTTAGTGTAGCATTTGGGTTTGTTTTTGCTTTAATGGTGGCTGACTTAGAGAATTAGTTAAGGGGCTGACAATTTTGGGGAATTGATAGTGTGTTGAATGTAACCTCTTCATCTTATCAAACTAGAAAGTATTTTTATCTTATCAGTTTGCAGGTATGATAAAATACCTCTGGAGTGGTACTTTTTTGTTGTTGGACTGTAACTTTCCTTGTTGTCTGCTCCTCTGATTCCTTTTTGAACCTAGTTCAAAGCTTTCATGTTGTGCACAAATCAAGTTCTCAAATCATTTTCTACATCAATTTAGCATTTTTCTTAGATGGGAAATTATTGTTTTCATTTTTAAAAATTGTATGTCATTTTTGTTGCTGTTTGTATGGCAACTCAGTACTCTAAACAATGAGTATAAACTCTTTTTCACTGTTTTTTTCTTCTTCTCATTGACTGATATTAGTTTTTAATTAGTCATTACTCTGCACAATGTGCATCTGGTCCTCCTAGAGGAAATCTCAATGTGCCTTATTGATGGAGAGTACACAATTACTTTCCAGTCTTTTGTGATTTCAAGAACAGATCTCATTCCATAGGGATGCACTTAGGAGCATGATGATGAGGTGCTAGCAGGAGCATGATAATGAAGTGCTAGCAAGCTTCGTTAATGAAGAATATCTAGTGATAGTGGGGATGCTGTTTCTGAGCAATCTTTGAAATGTGACATGAACTGTACATAGATATGGTGCTCTTTGCCAGCTTATTTTTGTGTTTGTTGTCATTTTAAGGATATTGTTCATAGCTGCAGTTCCTGCATTTTACTGTCATCACTCTCATGGACTGATTTGTTTGTTAGTCAGTTTCCAACATGCATCCAACTGTTGTTCAATAGATTCAAGTGAGATAGTTTTAAGGATGGTGCTGCATTTGCATGTGCTGCTATGAATTTTTTCTAAAAGTATTGTTTCTGTTCATGTGTAAACACCACTACAGTGATCATGATGTCTTCCCAGAGAAGCAGATTGATCACTGTGGTGGGGTTTATTGCAAATTACTATCTCCAATACATTGTGATATGTAAGCCTCAATGGAGGTATTTTCACTGCCATGTACAATAAAATGTTTAAGTGTTAATTAATATTTCATTTTTCCCTGCAACTGGCTGTGTTGTTACTCAAGGTAGCTATTCCCAAGTAATATTCAAGTTGTCATACAACGATTTATTGGTTGGCAGGTTGAAAATGGAGAAAATTTATGCAAAATTTATAAGGATGGGGAGTAGTTTATAATTTACACATTAATTACATTGAATGGTACAAGCAGTGTTCATGCACACCAACAATCAATGAAATAGAAAACAAATTGAATCGACTTTTGTAGGAAAACAAAGCACAAAAATCAAAGGAGCTGATGGTTTAATTGTTAATGGGTTGAGATTTGGACCAATCTACGTTGAGGATTAAATGATCATAACCATGGCCATTGAGTCCAACAATCGCAGCACTGGCATCCTGTCTATATCTGAAGTGGACATAGGCAAAGCCCTTGCAGTTTCCAGTGACTTTATCTTTAGCCAAAAATATTTTGCTGATTGGACCGAAGGTCTTCACCAATTCCTCAAGATCACTTTCAACGACACTTTCTGATAAATTAGAAATCCTGATGGCCAGTGTGTCATCTCGTTTCATGTTCATGGACTCTCCCCGTTTGTTGGCACCCTCCCTCAAGCTGGGCGGGATGTACTTTGATTGAGGAGCCGCAGCTTTATCACCCATAGCACCAGGAGTGCCAATGGGTTTCTTCTCCATGTTTACCTTGGCTAAAGCATCAGAGCCCTTGTAAGGGCACTTGGAGGTCCAATGCTCTCCATTGCACGTTCGGCACTTAACAGCACCCTTCTCAGGATTAGCTTTTA
Organism: Stenchaetothrips biformis; assembly: GCA_030522485.1. NCBI lineage: Eukaryota > Metazoa > Arthropoda > Insecta > Thysanoptera > Thripidae > Stenchaetothrips > Stenchaetothrips biformis. The sequence continues at coordinate 12,614,792 of CM060098.1, forward strand.
ACTTCTCCAGCGCATCTTCTTCCATTTTCATATTTTCCTCCTCTTTAGCAGACAGGAAGTGCATATACACATCTTCTGAAACAATGGTTGTTGCGGGGTCTGGTCCAGGTTTGTCATCCTTGGAGGCTCCAAATTTAGGCCAAGTCTTGCGTGCAGCAATAGACTTTGAGACTGTCCTCTTCTCAATTTTGTAAGTGCGAACAATTTTTACCTTCTTGTCATCATCATTAAATTTATAATCAGTGACAATTTTAAATCCGTTCTCAAAGACTTCTGTACTTGGGGGAAGGGGTCCTTTGTTGGATTCATCTTCAACTTCATCAGCCCAACTGGACTTCACTGTCTCTGCGGGCATGGTTCTGTCAGGACAAAAAAAAAAAAAAGGTAAACAAACTTAATAATGTACTGACAAGGAGAACAACAGGGGAAACCAAACCCAGTTGATCTGTTTGAAGGGGAACGAAGGAATGAAAGATGAGTCTTTCTTCCACAGAATCCTTCAATAATTGTTATCTTTGAAGAGCTAAATTTCCTCACTTGTTCAAAACTTATTAGTGAGGTGCCAAGGTGTCACAGGAACATATGCTCCAAGACTGGCGCTCTTCAATGTAGAACAAAACGGAAATGGATTGCACAGTGACAGGCCAAGGCTGGTCCTGATCTGATCCTGACTGGTTCTGCCTCCAAAACTCTGTCATTACCCAACAATATTGTTACTATCGATTAGGTTAGGATATTACGATCATGAAAAAGAGTTATATCGAAAGCTTATAATGCAAATATCATTCACTAATTAATTTAATAAGTTACAGAAATTAAAGTAGTAATTGAATCTAACGTATGCCGACAAGAGGATGATTGAGGTTAGGAGCTTGGGTGTCTGACTAATATCACAAAGAACTTCGACAAACTCTGTACAACATGCAAATTTTTTAAAAAAATGAAATTGCACCGAAAGACACTGATGGGTTTATAGGGTGCTGCCATAAAGAAGTAGATACCCGCAAGCGAGAGCTTGGGGCAACGTGTGAGAAGTGACCTGCAGTGGCATGTCATTAGGGGAAAGGTTCACAACAACCCCCTTCCATGCTGACATACTGACACTATAGGGAAAAGAAACCCTTCGTCTCGTGTTGTTTACATTTTAACAACTCACCAAAACTTATAACCTGCAGGAAACAACGAAATATGTTGCAACTTCACGCACGTCACAATTCACCGACCGTCACCGCCTTCGTTAACAAGCAAGCAGCCAGTAAGAAGTTGGAGTTGTTTACCAAATTGGGCAATGGCGGTGCCATGGGCGGTGCTAGTTTGTTGTTGTTGTTATAGTTGCTGTTGTTGTTTGTTTACATCAAGTCTTGGTCAGACAGTGTTCATTTTTAATATATTTTATAATGCCGAAAAATCATAGCTTTAGGTGTTGGGTTCCACATTGTATCAACAGCAGGAAAAGGACGCGAAAACCGAATTCACATTTCCATGCATTCCCTGTGAAAAATCCTGAGCGGTAAGTGTATGTCACAGGCAGCCTTTCGCTTAGTTTCTTGTTTCAAAATTTCTTTGCTCTTTACCAAACCCTTGTTCATATGTTCTCAAACATATTATACAAATATTCCATATAGGAATTTTCAAGCTTTAAGGGGCTTTTTATGAACCATTGCTGTCACAATCATCGCAACTTCTGTCAAATCTAATCAGGATGCTTTTTTTTTTTTTATTATTTAGGTGCAGACTGTGGCTTCAGGCTGTTGGCTATGAAGATCTAGTTTACTTGCCATTACACTCACTTAGGATACGATATGTCTGCTCAGAACATTTTACAGACAGAGATTATGGGAAGCATTCTGCCAATGCCAACCTTTTCTGTACTGCAATCCCATCCAAATTTCCCTCTGGGACAACTCCTCTCTCAGATGAAATACTCGCAGAATGGCCTCCAAAGTTGGCATCCGACCGAAATAACTCGACTGAGATCTTAGTGAAGACAGAGGACATCTCGCCAGCTTCACCGACTTCATCGAGCTCCTCTGACAAACTGCTGGCGTCAGTTGTCTCAGCAGGAATTTTAGAGTCCAAAATGGATTCTACAAGTCATCCCAATTCAATAGAAATTTCAAGCACTCCTTCTAAAACACAAGAACCTGTTAAATCTATCGAAGTGAATATGGATTCAGAGAATGGGGGTGCCACATTAGATGTGCCAGTTTTAACTGACCCCCCAGAAGGAAGACTGCCTCCTCTTCCTCAAGAACTTCTAATGAGTTACATTAAAGATAGTTCAGGTAAAATAAAGGTTATATTGCAAAAGCTTTTGTTAACAGCTTTTGATTTGTTGTAATAATGATGGGTATATTCTATCTTTTTAACTTTTTATTGAAAAAATAAATTTCTCTTATAGGAAAAGGGCTTCACGATGGTGATGTTTTGCTAGGCTTTGTCGTTAAACGAGGCTCTACCTTAGACATTGTTCCGGTCGGCCCTGACCACTCAGTAAGTCGAAATGGACAAAATATTGTACAAATACTCTGGGTATTACATCGTCATACCACACTGTGTTCTGTTATCCCAATTTTAAAATGAAGGCATTGAAATTCTTGGCATCAAATGTGAAACACTGTTTAATAGCATACTAAATTTGTCTCTTCATATTTGTTTTCAGATGGTGGTATCCTCTAGTCATGAAGAAGTAACAAAATGTCCAGTTTCTTCTTCAGATAGTGTTAAAAATGTGACGTGATCCAAGTGCAAGCACTCCATCATATCTGTGCCAAGAGAAACTGTAAAGTATGAAATCACAGTTTCAGGGTTTTCAAAAGTTTCAATTTATTTATGTCTTGTTTTAGAGGAAACAACCTATTTTGTGACACTTCTTGTTGTTTCTGTTCAGCCAACAGAATTGTCTTTTTACTATCATATTGCTTTCTGGCCACCTTCATAAAAAATAAATCACTTTCAAACCTGGGCTTGTTACCTAACATCAATTTTGCCCAAGTGGGAGGGGATGTCCACGTCGATGGCATCCTGTCGGCAGCACTTTTACCCGCGTTTCCTGATACTCGTGATACTCGCCCACAAGGCAGGCACCACGACCCACTCAAGTGCAGTGAGTGTTGCCTACTGCCGGGGTGATCCAAGTCTCCGGCTAACCCGCACCCGCAGTCAGTTCCCCCCTGCCCTGGGTGCGCGGGTTTATCCGCATACTCAGTTCTGCCCGCTGTCTGGGTTTTGGATAGCCCTCATGCGGCAGTACCATGTCTTGTAATTTTCATCAATTGTTCCTTTGGTAAACTGGAAAAAGGAATTAACAGACCCAAGTCCGGGGCGACAACTATATTTCATATTTACATATGTAAAATACTATAAGTTTGCAAGCACAATGAAGAAATTTTTGAGTGAAACACACAGCATTAAATATGACATATCTACTATAACAAATGAACATCCGTAATAAAATATATGTACATTCGGAAAAAAAATGCTGGTTTTAGAGTCATTTGACAATACAAATATTTCTCAGGCAGTGAAACTTTTCAGAGGTTAAGAGTCAGTGCAAATAGTTAAGAAATCCCAGAAGTTTCTTTCAATCATCTGTGAATTACTCACTTGTGGCAAATTTAAAGACATGGGGCAGCAGTTTTACACACATTTTTTTACACGCAACCATTCGTGCAAACTAATTAAACTAAGTGAGTGCCCAACTTGCACTGAAACTAATAGAGCAGAAACGCAAGCAACTTCTATTCATTTGCGGTCCTGAAAGCTTATACAGTCTGATTACATGTGGAGTTGCTTTGGCTTTCACACCCTAACATATTAAAAAATGAATTACCGTCATTATTCCTATCATCACAGATCTTGGAACTATTCACAGTACCTTTCACTTGAGGCTTACCAAATTTCCTCAGTTGGAAAGTAGTCACACTTTCACTGTGCTTGAACATTATTTCACCGCAATATTGTAAGTTGACACAGGAAAAACAAGCATGGACCTTACAAAAAGTAATAGACAACAGTTTTCTAACTCTGCTTCATTGTCAATGTTTGAGGGAGAAAATTAAAAAATAGATTGTACTTCAGTAGTGCAAAGTCGATGTCAATTTGTGTACCAAACTCTAAATAAAAACAACATCAAATGCATCATGAATGGCACAAATGTCTTCCAAAAATAAGCACAGCAATTCCAATAAGTACTAAAAAAAATTGGTTTCATATGCATTTTCTTATTCTAACTTTGCAAAACATGTGCCATTAAAAATTAAAAAGAAATTGTGAAAGTAATTTTGAAACAACAAAACATAAGTATTTCTAAGATAATATTAACAATAATGGAACAGTACACATTACCAAAATGGAAGTTGGGGCTACTAACTAAAGATGTCTTGTCCAACTACATAATTTCAATAATGAACATAAAAAGTTAACATTCAAGAAGGCTAAACCCTGTTCCAACTAACTTCTTGACGGGAGTATTCTGCTCCACAGAAGTCCTTTGAGTTACGCAATTTTAAACATGCAGTTGACAGGTCCTCCATTGTGATGGGACGAAGTGCATCATGGAATTCATCTTCTGATTCATTAGACGTATTTCTGCAACAAGAATGCAATTATATTCTATAAGCCCAATTTTGCTCTTTTAATTACCATTTCCCAGTGTACTTAAACTAAGAACCAATGAATGATAAAAATAAATGGACAAGAACAATTTAAAACTTTAAGACACATTTACTTACGCTTTTTCTTTGTGACTGTTGTTCATGAAATCTTTCAACCTGTAGACTGATGCCGAGCGGCACAATTCCCTTAAATCTGATCCTGAGAACCCGTCGGTGCTTTCAGCCAGTCTGTGTAGATTAACATCATTAGCAATTGGTTCAGTCTTCAGTATAATGTCAAGAATTTGTTGGCGCTGAACAGCATTCTGAAATCATGTTAAAAATCTTCAGTGTGAAATACAATAAAGTAGTAGACAGTTATTGTAAAAGTAAAAGTGATCACCCTTACAGGCATCTCAATGTGAAAGGAAGCTGGCATGCGACGTAAAATAGCTCGATCCAAGTCTTGTGGTCTGTTTGTGGTGCCCATCACAATAACTGTGCATGAGGGATCAGTAGTTAGACCATCCCACAGAGACATGAATTGTGCTTTAATCATGGCAGTAGCTTCATGATCAAATGAAGACCGATTACGCAGGAAAGAATCTACAAGCAGAGAAAGAGTTCAAGATGAGGAAAGTTCCATGGCTATAACCATCAACAGTTGCATGGAATGGAATTTGAGATATTAGCTTTTACCTATTTCATCAATGAAGACAATACATGGTTGAAGTTTCACAGCCAGGGTAAACACTGCACAGGCGAGCTTCTGACTTTCTCCATACCACTTGTCCGTTAAACATGACATATCCAAATTAATGAAATTACAGCCAGCTTCCCGAGCAATGGCTTTAGCTATCATAGTTTTACCACATCCTGGGGGCCCATACAGCAGTACACCTGCAAGGAAAAAATCAGGAAGACAATTTAAAAAATGTATTGCAGCAGGTATATACTGCAACAGTTGAGGTGACACTGCTTAAAATATGAAAGGAAAACTTGCTCACCCTTTGGAGCCCGAGTAAGGTGTGAATCAGCAAACAATTCCTTTTTCTGAATTGGCAGGATAACGGTTTCACGCAACTCTTGCAGAACATTATCCAAGCCAGCAATATGATCCCAAGAGGTGGTAATATCACGAGGGTCAATCAGACCCTTAGCAATCATCAACTCATGTTGATTAAGCTGAAACAAAGCAAATGATAAATAATTTAAATAAATGAAAATGTCCACAAGGAAACTCTAGACAGAGGGGAATATGTCATGCACCGACCGATTTTAGATGTTTCTCGTTTGATAAACCAAGACGTTCCAAAATGGCTTTAGCCTGCAATCAACACACATTAGTAAAATCAAAATTAACGGGGAACAAATGTAGACGATGAGTTCCATCAATTTACTAAACTTTTCATTCTTATTAAACATGGTTATGTTACCTTTTTGCGTGCATTCTTATATGAAGATTCTGATTCAGAGTCAGGATCTAGTTGCCCTAGAATAAATTTGAGGGTGACGTATGTGAATGCAGCAAGCACTGACAGCTTCACAGTAGCTGCCAATATTTCTGTTCTCGAAAAGCTGTCACTCATGGTCGTTGAAAGATTTGGGATGGTTTCGGCTGAAGAAAATGGCTTTGCAAAAATCCAATCGCTAGGCTTTCAGAAGACAGTAGACAGCGACTGCAGGCAGGAGGGAGATGGATGGAGAGAGAGGAAGGTGAGGAAGGGGGAGTGGATAAAGGGAAAGGGGGCGGGGAGGAGGCAGGTATAGGGCAGAGAATCGGCCTCGGCCTTGCCTTCTTCTTCTTCATCATGCTTCCTTCACTTTCATTCATTCTCTGCCTCACATGGTGCGTGTGGACGAGTTGATTTCCATCGATTTTAAGCACAACAAGTACTTATTTTGAATTTGTCAAAATGGATAAAGCGCCAATCTCTACGGAGAAAGATATTTTAGATAAAGTGTCTTCTAATGATATTCATGGTATCCAAAGTATGTTTGCGGACTTAAAACTGCCTTCAGTAGACTTTACAGATGAGAATGGAATGACTCCTCTTCAGCATGCTTGTTACAAGGGAAATAAGGAAATAGCGCAAATGTTATTGGACCAGGTGAGTTAAGTTTCATATTGCTCAGCTTTAGAATATCAATGTTGTCCATGGTCTTTATTGTACTCGGCTTTGGTTCCTTATATAACGGTGGGGGCCATGACCCTCGCGCCGGTAGTTCGATACAAATGCCAGAGGTGCATTGTCTGATTTCAGGGCGCAGATGTCAACAGCAGTAAACACGAACATCAGTATACTGCACTTCACTTTGCCGCTCTCTCCAGCAATGCAGATTTATGTCAACTTCTTCTCACTGCAGGAGCCAAAACTCATGCCACTAATTCAGTTGGACGCACACCTGCGCAGATGGCTGCTTTTGTGGGTGAGTTTTCAGGTCATTTATTGTTTTGTGAGTAATGCATTGGCCTGGAAGTAATGTGAATTTCTCCATTAGGCAACCACGCATGTGTTAGTGTGATCAATAATTTTGTACCGAGAGCTGCCATCGACTATTACACTGTACCGCAAGGCTTAGAGAAAGAGCCTCGTCTTCCGCCATTTCTTGCTGCCCCTTTACATAAGTTCGTCATGCAGGCAAGTACAACAAATAAAACTCCTCATAATTGTAATACATCTTAGAAGTTGAGAGCAGTTTCTGGGGATGGCAGAAGGGAAAATGATCCTGTGAACCTGATTCATACAAGGCTTTATTGGGCAATAGAAAAAGTTAATGCGTCTCACTGAGTTGTATCCAAGTTATATATACTTTTGGATATATGTCTCTTAAAAGAAACTTTTTTTTCTTGTGCAGGTCAACATGCATCCAGTACGTGTTGCTTTAAATTTACACGGACCTCTATTAGACCACTTAGACAAAGTAAAGAAAATTCTGGAACTCATGCGTGATCGCGAAGCACGCCAGGGAGCTGAGACAAATGAAATTGTGACCTTTAAGTTTCATTACCTCTCATTTATTACAACTGAAATTTATCAAATTCAACAAAGGCAAAACCAGCAGCAACAAACACAAATGAAATTGAAAGAGGTTTGTATGTTACCTTGAAAGTTGTAATTAAAATATGTTCTTTATTCCCAGCTAACTTTTAGATTTTTTTTTTTTTTAATTTTTTTTTTTTTTTTTCTCAAATAATAAAAATTATATTTACAATTTTTAGAAAGATGATAAAGTTGATGAGAAGGATAGAAAATGGGATCCAATAGAACTTTTCATTAAAAACATGTTGAAACCAGCTCAACCTGGAAAACCTCACACCTCAGAGCTACAAGAACGTTTACTCAGGGAATGTGTAAGGGAGTATCCGTACCGGGAAAGCAATCTTTTGCGACAAATGGTCAGTTTCCTTTCATGTTTGTTGTTTTCTTTCCTCTTATGAAACTGAATGTTTATTCAGAAGTATTATTTCATCGTCCAAGAGTCCCCTTTACTGCAACTGAAATTCTCTTTGTTTTACAGGTAACGAATTTAGCTATGTCTGATTCTGCGGCAGCATTAGCTGTTATCTCAGCTGCCATAAATGGTCAACGAGGCTTCTCTGATGGTGCTGCTTCTGCTTGTTCAACTTGTGGCGAAGAAAAGGCCCCCAAGAAATGTTCAAAATGCAAAGCTGTACAGTATTGTGACAGAGAGTGTCAACGTCTACATTGGTTTTTGCATAAGAAAGCTTGTGCTAGACTTGGCTCTTCAAATGTAGCTGTGGGAAATAATGGAATGAATGGTGCTTCTCCTGATGGAAGTAATGGGCAAATAGATTTGACCAGTGCACCCTAGTCAAAGGCACTTATCTGTCAGGCAGCCTTTTGCTGCATTGAGCTGAGTGTCAAATATTGTTTTTCTCATGTGGAGTGGAATGTTTTAAAATCAATTTTATTTTGTAAAATATTTGTTTGTTTTTTTTTTTTTTAATTTGATTCAGGTGAAGATGGTGCATGACAAGTACTTTGTTGTGCTCATTTCATCTAATGCTCTAACATTATCAGTGGTACTTATGGATTTGTTTTTGTGTGAAATTAGAGTATAAAATGTGTTTATAATCATGCAGTATGTTGTTTCTGAGACGCCTGTAAAGTTCTCTTGGTGATAAATTTACAGAACATGAATTAAGTCTGAATTGCATTTCTTAAAACAAGGTAGTCATTCTTTGTTATCCTTTATATTTGTTATTGCTCAGTTGAAAGTTATGAACATCAGATGATGGCATTTTTCAGACCTGCTACATGTGAAAATAAGGGTAACAAAGCTCAGGAACTTAAAAAAAAAAAACAAAAAAAAAAAAAAAACCCTTTTGCACTGACCCTTAATTTCTCAATCCTGTTGCAGAACACACTCCCCTACACTCATAACAACACATAAATAAAATAAAAATTGGACTCAAACATCAAGACACCAGAAGAGAAAAAAATGTGATCAAGTTCAAACAAGTAAACTTAATCTATTACGACCATCAATAAGACACACTTAACAGGAAGACAAACTTAATGATTGTGCTGATCAGACTGGTAAGGATTGAAAGTTATGGATAAAAGCACTTACCTAATGTGAACAATTTTTAAACAGGTGGCAAACCAAGCAATTATCATACTGTATACCTGGTGGGAGAGATAAGCACATAATATCCCGCCGGTATATAACTACATACATAACTATTCAAGATTAAAAAGTGACTCCAACAATTTCCTGCCTGAATATGAATCTGTATTTTTCCATTTTTCAAAAGGGAGAGGGGCAACTTGACAAGTTCTTGGTGAACATGACACAAGGTCATCCTTGATATTAGGAATATACAAATCTGCAGTCATGACTTTTCAGAGTTCCATCCCTTCAAACATGCAGGAAATACAAATAAACTAAAGAATATCACACTCTCCTTAGTTTCAATGGCACATCAGACATGTAGAATGAAAGGGGTATGAACAAACAAAAATCAATGAGGCATCATCAGAATAATCTGCTACAGAATAAGTTCTTTTGAAAAGTCACAAAAATTAATACCATATAAAACATAAGCTATAAAAAGAATATGGCTTTCGTATCAACAAGTAAGTATACATACATTATGGTCCACTAACTCGACATTTTATGAACCACATTCAAAGTGAATGTTCAAAATCTTCCCAAATATTGACACTATGAACTGTTAGTCTTCAATGCCTTACATAATAGATGGGGATTACAGTGTAGACATGCTAGAGTTGAATAATGGGCACAAATGATTCTTTTAAAATTATTGTTATTATCTTCACAAAATTCATAATGTAAGATGAGCAATAAATGAGGCAGTTAAACAATTGGTGCACAAGGCACAAGTTGAAAATCGTTAACCAAAATTCATTAAACTCTACTCAAGGAACCTCACAATTGAATCAGGATGGTCTCCTACAGACCACACTACAAGAGATGGTTTCAGTCAACTCAAACCAAGTGTGAGTAAACTATTTAAGCATTAAATTCAGACAAAACAAGACGGATTTTTTACATCATCTTCCTGATACGGGTGCCCAATTTTTCTGATTAATAGGCAGAAACTTAGACTGTAAAAAGTGAATACATGTATCAATATATCATGAGCTTTGGCTTTGACGCCTGCAAAGAGAAAATGAACACAATTATAAAGTAATGAACCCCACTATGTATTTCTCCATAGAGTATATTTGTGATATGGTTAAGTAAACATATCATCCACAATTTGATTTCACAATTTAGATCAGCAAATTGCATCAAGGCTCTTGTCACAGATCTTGACAAGTTAAAGCACTCAGGCCTTTTTTCTGTATGGCTGCTGCAACAGCAGCATCCATAAAATCAAAGTGACCAAATGGTGAGCTTTCTTCATTGGGAAGGGAAGAAATAGCCACTGCATCAGCATCAAGTCCTGGTGATGTTCTTAACTGAGATGACTGTGATGATGAGGAAGAACTACACCTAGAATATTCATCTGGCTCCACACATCTCCTTTTGGAAATGCATGAAGAAACTATATTCTTCCCGTGTCGTTTCTTGGAAACCTCATCATCAGACTCTTCTAATCTTGAGGAGCATTTCTTGGCAATAATAGATGTCTCATCAGTCCTTTCGATTTGACTTGACTCTTTCCCATCAGCACTGGTCGGCCTTGTGCAGTTGTTAGGGTCTGCAGATGACGGTCCCGCTTCCTTACTTTTACTAAGACTCAAGAAAGCACACCTGCAGGAGGAAGGGGGAGCATAGTTGTACTGCATTTCATCAGCATCATCTTCACAACTGCTGCTACTTGCAGAGTCACCATCTCCTTCTATGTCTGCTGGAGACAATATCTGTTCTTCAGCTGATACACCATAGTCAGAGCCTACTGACAAAGATTCTGGACTGGATGGTGACTCGTCTTGAAATATAGGTCGGTAGATTTGCTGACTTGGTCCCCAAAGTCTAGGTGGAGATGAAGAACACTTGGAGGGAGAACTAGAACTATAACTAAAATGACACCCTGCTTCAGGCAATAACTGTAAAGTATGCCTGTGAAGGCCATGTCTCTGAATGGCTGACAATATTCCCTCATTTTCAACACTTTCATCTTCCTCTTCCTCTTCACTGGTATCCACTCGAGGAAAATTGATAGAGCCCAAAACATCATCTGGATCTGAATCTGGAGCAGACTCTGGTACTGGAGTAAATCCCATCTCTTCCAATACACAATTTATTGTATTGTCCATGAACGCTTTGGCAATTTGTCTAGTTTGCCATTTTCGAACATTCAGGTCTGGATGAGAAGTTGGCAATGGAGGAGTTCTTGACCGTTCTTCATCAATATTTAACGAAGCTTTTTTTACATTTTCGTTAAATGTATCACAGACAACACAGCTTACCGAACTGGTACCCATACATAAAGGTGAAGGTGGCGTGTATTCCTCACTTGATTTTAGCAATGGATTGTCTCCTCCGGATTGCGAGGAGTGATGCTCACAAACGTGTGGAACCCGCTCAACTGCCATTGTGGGCTCATTGACATCAGTCTCGCTGCCACCATTGACCACTTCTTGAGGTGAAGAAGAACTGGCTCCTGCTAATGCACTCTCTCTTGTTTGTAAGCTGTGATTTGAATTTTTGAGGTGATAATTGCCTTTAATTTGCCAAACATAATGAGCCTTTTTAAGGGGTTTCAAATTTGACTCCTCAGAAGCATCAGATTTTTTCTCACAACGTTCATCATCATGCATTGTGAGGGGACTCATAGCTCGGCCATCAGATTCATCCATCTACAAAACAAGACATGAAAGATCAGTAAGGTTGTTGTTCTGGTGACTTGCATCATTTTGAAAGGCTATGCTTGCTCCAAGAGTTATCCTGATAGGGCCAAGAGACTCAACCACAAAATAAAAGTATTGACAAGTGTGATGTGAAATAACATGTTTCCACCAAAATATAAACAACTTGGCTTAGAAGAAAATTTTTAAAAGAGTCATTGAGATTTTCTTCTGCCCTTCGATACTTGAATACCTGATGATTTTGGGAGTCCGAGTAACTCACAAAAATCAACAGACCAGACCATCACAACAGAATTCAGTAAGGGGCAAACGATTGGAGGGTGTTACAAAACAAACAGTGGTTGACACAAATAAGCCTCACCTTTCCATTTAGACGGAATATGGATCAATACAGAACAGAAAGAAGGAGGGCAAAAGTGCAGGGCGCATATTGTACGCTCAAACTTGTCCAAATTTTACCCATTCTTCTCAACAACCGTGTATCACGATGGGAATCAGCTGTCAACAACAAGAAAGAATTCTTGCACTGCCTTCTTGGTTACGTCATTTACATTAATTCATTAATTCTTCCGCAATTCTTCTTCGTACGCCATTTTCCTGTGGAGGCGTGCAACTTGTCCAACCAAAATAAAAAGACGTTTGATACATAACTACAAATGCATCGATATTAATCTGTAATTTACATGAAGTATTAAGGGAATAATATTATTCACTCAATTTTGCTGGCTAATGCTGTGAAAAGTCTCCTTCAATCATAAGTTAAGCATAAATGTTGTCGGCGATGGTTGTCACACTTTTATAAGAAAATAATAGCATTCAGAAATTTTAGCAGAGTTCTTGGTCATATGCCATCTAGGATCTAAATTGATTCAGACAACTTCAGGAGTACTCTTCGCTGAAAAAAAAGGATAAAGTCGTGTCTGTGATAGGTTTATTACCCTTGTTGAAAAAATGGCAAAATAGAAAAGGTTTATAGACTTCGTAAAATTTTTCATACATTAGGCTGACACGTCTAGCAGACGGTTTTTGACATTTTGCGTGTCAATTAATTTACCAACCTCAACCCGTGTCATCTGCAGGTTCTTTTCATTTTGAGAAAATTGAGATTAAAATTATTTTCAAATTAGTTGCTTAATTTCCACTTTCTTTGGATATTTCAATCCAACATATATCAACGTCATCGGGTTCGTTGTTGTGTCACAAAGTTGGCAAGGAGTTTGTAGTCGTGTTGGAAGTGAGACGTGCCATTGCCATTTCTTGCAGTCGACTGCTTGACAGTGCCTCTCTTATGGCTCCAAATGGCTCTCTTAAAGGCATAGCAGTGAAATTCTAAGAAATCTCAACATGGGACTTCCTGGAAATGGAATCTACGTGGTGCAGGGGGAGATGTCCATCCTGCTCACGTCAATGAAAAGAGGCAACCGTTGGTCATCGCATTCTCATCAGGTATTGCAGACGACACTCATGTATTTACCCTAAATTTGTCGTTTAAACTTTCCCTTTCCTCGAAGAACGCGCAGCAGTATTATTTACTTCGTTTCATTCTTTTTTGCTTTTTTTTTCATCGTCGTCAATTTTGTGTTGTCTAGTCTAGTCCTCCCTCTTCCATAATGTTCAGAGGTTATAGCTCTATTTATCTTTGCTGTGACACATATCTGTCTGCATTGTTTCATTACTACCCTTATAACAGTATAGAAAGTGCCTGTCAATAAATGACTCCATTGCATTTGTGCACTACCTGGAGCCAAATATTTTTGACAGCTGACAGCTGTTTTATCAGAGCCTATCCTTCGAGCAATATTTTTATTCTATTGCCTTCCTTAAAAATAATAAGCAAACCATCTTCGAGCAATATTTTCATTTTTAAAATGCTGTTAAGACAAGTAAAGTCAAAATTACTATTCTACTAGTTTGACCTGTTGCAGAGTATTAATTGTTTTTGTTTTGTTGACAGGGTGATGAAAATGATAGTCTTATACGCCTGTTCCTTAAGTTGAAAGAATTGTTGAATCAAGAAGGAGATTTGCGACACCTTGATCCAAACCACTTTTTTGGTATGATCACAGGAGAATGTTGTTTGGCTTTTATGTTGTAGTTCCCTTCCAAATATGAACCTCATTCCTTCATCTCCCTTTCTTTCTAGATCCATTTCTAGAAGTTATTCGATCAGAGGAGACAACTGGCCCTGTGACAAGTCTAGCTCTAGCTTCAGTGGCAAAATTTTTGTCGTATAATCTCCTTGGTGAGAAATATTTAAGTACTTTGCTTTGCTTGAGACATTAAGCAAAATCCAAATCCACAACAATGTTTAACATTATTTTCTTTATATCACTGTTTCAGATCCGTCAATCAAAACTGCAGCAACTTGTGTTGAAAATATTGCAGATGCAGTGACACATGCTCGGTTTGTGGGGACAGACACAGCAAGTGATGGAGATGTTTTGATGAAAATTTTGCAAGTAAGCTTCTGAAAGATTGTAATGAAATGAAAACTTTAATACCATAGTAAATCTCCTCATGTTTTCTTCCTGTTTAAAACGTATAACATTACAGGTCTTAAGGATACTTATGTTATCACCTGTGGGATCACTTTTGACCAATGAAACTGCTTGTGAAATTATGCTGAGCTGCTTCCGTATATGTTTTGAGATGCGTTTGGATGGTAATATTCTTTTAAATTATCTTTACTTATCATTTCATGGTGCATATTCGTGTTGAAATAAGTATGTATACATTTCATGTCATTATTTCTAAGAGTGATGTTATGAATTGGTGGTTTCAGAACTATTACGTCGGTCTGCTGAACATTGCTTGAAGGATTTGGTACAGTTGGTATTTACTCGCTTGCCAGAATTTTCTGAAGACCACCAAATACGTTCAAGTATGAAGGCAAGTAAACAAAAAATTAGACCAGAAATCACATTATTATTGTTAAAGTGTATTCCTGCTTCATGTTTTGATTTCACTTTGTTGCATCTTTCAGAAACTGAAAATGAGGACAGGTGCAGTAGACCAAACTTCATCTCGTGCTTCCAAGCGAAAGACTAAAGCAATTGGTCACAACAAGCATGGCCATCACAAAGTAGATTCTATTTCAACGTCTGATTCCCACTTAACTAATCTTGGTAAGATTCCACCTCGGTAACAAAGTTCCATCTCAATAAATGTTTTCAACTGTCTTATTTCCCTCAACTGTTTTTTCGTTTTGCTTTGCTTTGTAGAGGAAAGGTTTGTTAAACCTCACACTTCAAATTCAGATGATCAACCCAACTCTTCTGAAATTAAGCTTAAGGAGAAAAACTCAGAAGCTGAGGTAATTTTACTGCAATTTCAAGTGTACTGATCTCAATCTAGTAGTAATGTTAATAATAATAATCCTGTCTTTGGCCTCCAGAATGACAGTGCTCCTACAACGTGTGATGAAAGAAATTCCTCTGGGGATTCAAAACCTCCAGTAGAAGTAGACTCAAGCACTGGATCACGAGCAATGCAGGATGGTAGTGAGTCCTCTGGTTTAGGACAGACTGGAACTGATGCAGCTGGTAACATATTAGTTTCCAAAACTGAAGTTGCATCTGACACACACATTGTTGAAAGTAGTGAAACAGAGATCATTCAAACATCAAACACCACAGGTAAAGTGCAGTGTGGGAATTTCTTTTTGTATAATTGAATAAAGCATACAAATTTTCAGATTTCCTATCATTTTTCAGAAAATTCTCTGTCATCCATTGAAGAGTCAGGGGAATATTCAAGCAGTACAGTTGAGGCCTCCTCTGAAGTATCTACTTCTGTGTCAAATTCAGCTGAAAAAATTAGCCCTTCTTCAAAAGCCAAGTGCTTTCAACTGCCAGCTTATGTTAATCCTCAAGGTGTTCGTTTCACAAGTGGAGAAGATGATGACATTGAAGGCGGTGAGTTAGGGTATTACTAATGGCTCATCATTTATTACTCACCTGACCTCTTTTTTTAATTACTCTATTGTTTTCATGATCAGCTCCTCTTGTACCTTATGGTATCGAGTTCATTTGCGAACTTTTCCGATTTCTTATTTCCCTTTGCAATCCAACTGACAAGCAAAACTCGGAGAAGAAGCTTCACATTGGTCTCACGTTGCTCACAGTGGCTTTAGAAGTTGGAGCAGATAGTATTGGCCAGTATCAAACACTTCTAACACTTGTTAAAGATGATCTGTGCAAAAATATGTTCTGTGTAAGTTGACAATATTTTAATTCCTTCTCTGCTTCATAAATGAGACTTCTTTTTACATTTTATGCCTGTTGTTTTCAGTTATTGAATACAGAACGCATTCCTCTTCTTGCTGCTACACTGAGGGTTACATTTCTCCTCTTTGAATCATTGCGCACCCATCTTAAATTCCAACTTGAGCATTACTTACTTCAGTTAGCAGAAATAGTTACTTCTGATTCTCCAAAGACATCATATGAACATAAGGAACTGGCATTAGGTCTGTACAATGCTTTTGAGGATGCTTCTTAATAATATGTAGGAAAAATAACCATTATGAGTATTTATGTATTTCTACAATTCTTGCTTGTTTTGTTCACTTCACAGAGTCTATTGTGCAGTTGTGGCGAATACCAGGTTTAGTGACAGAGTTGTACCTCAATTATGACTGTGATCTATACTGCTCCAATATATTTGAGGATTTATGTAAACTTTTGTCGAAGGTTAGGACAGTTGTATTTTTATCAATTTATCATAATTGGAACTTAAAGGTGTCTTTGTCTTGTCTTGCTTGATACAGAGCAAAGAGAGTTTTATGATGATTTTTCTGTTGCAGAATACTTTTCCTGTTACGGGTCTTTTTAGCATTCACCTATTGTCACTTGATGCCTTACTAACTGTCATTGAGTCAATTGAACGAAATTGTCACAGTCGTATGCAAAGCGAACATCAGGAATCTGCAGCGTCTGTTTCAGTTGCCAAATCTGGTTGGTTCCCAAACCTTCCATTAAGGTTACAGCAATGATATTCAAGAAATCTCAATGACTGAAATTAAGTTTTTTTCTTTTTATCTCAGAAACATACCAAGATTCCACTATATCCATAGTCCATCAGCCTGCAGCACCAGCTCTTCCAATGGGGAGGTGTCATGTGTCGCAGAATATCCCTACTCATGAACAGCTTATGGCAGATAAAAGAAAGAAAAAGGTGAAAAAAATATGTTTCTTTGATAATTAACCTAAATATGCATCTTTTTTAACAATTCATAATACTTTTTATTATTTTATCTTCAGTTACTAGCTACTGGAACAGAACATTTCAATGCTAAAGCCAAAAAAGGCATTCAGTACCTTCAAGAGCACCATTTGCTAGCAACACCTCTGGACACAAGTGAGGTGGTTCACTTTTTGAGAGAAAACCCAAGGCTTGACAAGAAAATGATAGGGGAATTCATTAGTAATCGAGAAAACTTAGCAGTGCTTGACTGCTTTGTTAAGTAAGCATTGTTTGTTAAAAAATTTTCCTTTTTAATCAGTTTCAAAATAATTATAACATGCAAATTTGCAGGTCATTTGATTTTGTTGACACTCGCATTGACGAAGCTTTGCGTCAATATCTGGAGGTATTTAGGTTACCGGGTGAATCACCTCTGATATCTCTCCTTTTAGAGCACTTTGCAGATCATTGGCATGTAAGTCCAATTCCAAAATAAGTTCTATTATTGTTTGGCTGTTCATATTTCTAAAGAAAATATATCTTTCCCCTTTTGCAGAAAAGCAATGGAGAGCCCTTTGCAAATAATGACGCTGCTTTCACTCTTGCCTATGCCGTTATCATGTTGAATGTTGATCAACACAATCACAATGCAAAAAGACAGAACAATCCTATGACACCAGATGAGTTTAAACGCAATCTCAAAAAGGTCAATGGAGGCAAAGATTTTGAAGAGGGCATGCTGGATGAAATCTACAAATCAATCAAGTATGATTGACAAGATTTTTCTTATTATAAATTGAATCCTCAAATCTTTTCTTACCATTAAAGAAAATCTCATTTCCAGATCTTGTGAGATTGTCATGCCAGCTGAGCAAACTGGTGCAGTGAGAGAAAACTATCTGTGGAAAGTTTTGTTGCGTCGTGGGGCAAGCAAAGATGGGGTTTTCATTCATGCACCCGGTGGCCTGTTCGACCATGACTTATTCTCACTTATTTGGGGCCCCTCTGTTGCTGCTTTGAGCTTCATATTTGATCGCAGTATGGATTCTACAGTGTATCAAAAAGCAATATCAGGGTTTTTGTAAGGGCCATTTGAATAATTTTGAAGGTATTTTTTTTGTAATTTAATCCTAAAAACTGTCTTTTAAATATTTCTTTTTTGTTTTAAAATTCAGGAAGTGTGCATTAATATCAGCTCATTATGGGATGAGCAATGATTTTGACAACCTAATCATATCCTTGTGCAAATTTACAACCTTAATAACAACTGCAGAGGTACCAGATAAATCATGATCAGGAGTTGCGATGTTTTCAGTCTAAAACCATCATTGAAATAATTTCAATTGGTCCTTTCAGACTGTGGATACATTACCAGTTGCGTTTGGTGCAAATCCCAAGGCTCAATTGGTCACCCGCACAGTTTTTGGCCTTGCTCAGCGGCATGGGGACATTTTGCGTCACGGCTGGGCCAATGTTCTTGAATGTTTACTCCAACTTTACAAGTGTAAACTTCTACCAAAAGCCCTGACAGAGGTATTTTATTACTATTATTATTATTAATTATTATATTTATTTAAACTT
Organism: Stenchaetothrips biformis; assembly: GCA_030522485.1. NCBI lineage: Eukaryota > Metazoa > Arthropoda > Insecta > Thysanoptera > Thripidae > Stenchaetothrips > Stenchaetothrips biformis. The sequence continues at coordinate 12,633,459 of CM060098.1, forward strand.
TTCTCTCATGTGTCGTCACATATCCAACTTAATCCCATGTTATTAGGCTGAAGATTTCCTGGAAGCTAATGGGAAAATATCGCTGATGAGAGAAGAGGCTCCTTCTCAGAAAACTGAGACTGGCCTGTTCAGTTCTCTTTATTCCTACATTGCTCTGTCGTCTGAACCTGCATCCCAGCGAATGGTATCACAAGAGGATCAAGAGCATATTCAGCAAGCCAAACGCTGTATTAGAGAATGCCATCTGGAGCTTTTGATCACTGAGTCAAAGTTCTTGAGAATTGATTCTCTTCAAGAGATGGTCAAGGTAATGGTGCTGTTTTTGCCCTTTTGACAAAGTTGTCTCATGAATATTCTTGTTTGTGTTGTTATAAAAGCAGTATCTGTCCTCGCTGGCATGTCCTGTTTTGAGCCTCTGTTAAACTCTCTTGCATACTTTTCAGGCTCTCATTCTGGCCGCCCATGGTCCAGATGGTCATCCATCCTTGGGCACTGCACAAAACGAGAGCACCGCAATATTTTTCTTGGAGCTTCTCATTAAAGTTATCATTCAAAACCGAGATCGAGTCGCCTCCGTGTGGAGTAACGTGCGTGATTACATATACAGCTTATTGATGGGTGCTGCAGCCTGTGAACATCCTTTCCTGATGGAGCGGTGTGTCGTTGGCCTCCTGAGACTGGCCATTCGGTTGATGCGGCGGGAGGAAATGAGTCCTATGGTGAGTTTTTGATCTGTGGCTGCACAGTAATGTGTATCTCATTTTTCCTCACCCCTGACCTTAATTCATTAAATCCTTTCTAGATTCTTCAATCATTACGCATGCTTCTGCTACTAAAATGGGTTCCCCTCTCACGAGTGTCACGGAATGTTGCTTATGGAATTCATGAACTCCTCAAAACAAGTGCTGCAAACATCCATAATGATGCTGACTGGTCAGTCATTTTCACATTGCTGGAGGTTGTTGGAGCTGGTGCACCTCCACCTCGTGTGTTTGGAGAATCTAGTACTCAAGAGCTGAGTGCTCAAGATCAAGGTATGATTAAATCATGAGATTTGCTACTCTTTTGTGGGTATGTTGATTTCTCTCTGTACCTTGGAACATTTTTACAGGCGCAAAGTCTGATGGAGAACTGCAGCTAGGTTCACAAGAAGATAGTGGAATTGGAACTGAAAGAGGCTATACTTCTGATTCTGAAATAAGCCGCAGCACTAGTAGTTTACCTACTACCAGTCAAATTCTTTCTCAGCCTTACAGCCCAACCAACAGTCCTGAACTTTCTCCAAGCAATGCATTGACTGGTGGATGGATACTGGTAATTAATTCTTGTCTTGTAAAATAATAACAATAATAATAATAATAATAAATAATATTTACTTATCAAAAATAATTTACCTCCAAACAGGTTGGCCGAGAGGGTGAAATTCAACCTGTGTCTATGAGGTCCTTGAGATTAACTGCAAGTAGTCCATCATGGGACAGAGAACTATACGCTCATGACCCCTATGCTCTCATTAAATGCTGTGAAAGCCTTACTTTTCTCGTCAGGGATGTGGCTCACATAACGCCTTACAATTTTGAATATTGTGTTCATTGTATCAGAACATTTGTGGAGGCAAGCTTGCATTCAAGTAAGAGGAAAACATTTTCATATTTGTGATTTGTCACTTAAATGATTTAAAAAAAAAACAAAAACAATAATTGTCATTTTTTTTTAACAGCTGACAAGAAACAGTCTCGGAAAGTAGCTAGCCACAATAAAGATGTTAGCAGCAAAAATCGTAAAAGGCTTCCAAGCCTCAGAAGAAGAGACGATCCTAGTTCTGTTAGTGCACAACGTAGAGCACGCAGTCCCCAGAATAATCCATATGATGCTGATGAAAGTGATTCTGAGGAATTACCATCAGAGTATCCTATCCAGGTATGAAAGTTCACTTTACTCAGTATTTTGTTTGTATTGACTAGAGTGAATGTTAATTTTTTTTTTATCTCCATTCCAGCTGCTAGACTTGATGCACACTTTGCATACTCGTACAGCTCAAATATATCGGTGGTGGGCTGAAGAAAGTGGTGATGTTCAGCAGCCGTCTTTGTGGGCTGCAGGGTGGTGTCCTTTGCTTCAAGGTATAGCACGCTTGTGCTGTGATAGCCGTAAAGAGGTATGTTGAACAGGGAAATACAAGTAGGTATGTTTGAATCTGGTCGGTGAATCTCTTGAGAACCATCCTTTTTGTGTTTGCTTTGTAGGTACGAATGAGTGCCATTACCTATTTGCAAAGTGCTCTCTTAATGCACGACCTCCAAACTCTCAGTGCCCAAGAGTGGGAATCATGCTTTAGCAAGGTCCTTTTCCCACTTCTGGCTCGGCTGCTGGAACCAGTGTGTCCGGGTGATGCATCGTGCAGAACCCGCGAAGAAGAAACTCGAATGCGCGGAGCAACTCTACTGAGCAAGGTAGGCGTTGCTGTGCGGCAGGAAATGGGGCTTAACTGAACTGTTTTCACTTATATATTGCTGTTTCAGGTGTTCTTACATCATTTGACTCCTCTTCTATCTCTTCCAAATTTTACTGCTTTATGGCTGACTATATTGGACTTCCTGGACAAATATATGCATGCAGATCACAGTGACTTGTTGGTAAGGACTTGCTCAATTCACTCAGCTTGTGCTTGCGCGGCCTCATACTTAAATGGGAATGATCGAACAATCTCTGAATTTTCTTCTTTATTAGTTGGAAGCCATCCCTGAAACATTGAAGAACATGCTATTGGTGATGGATTCTGCAAGAGTTTTCTCAACAACAGATGGCTACTCTCCGTTGTGGACAGTGACGTGGGAACGCATTGAAAGATTCTTGCCATCATTAAGGATGGAATTCATGAAAGCACATCCACCAGGTACCAAAGTTTCCTTTCCTTTCCTCTTTTCTTGAAGTGTCAAAGTACAAAATATGCTAAAATTTTCGTTTTTACACTAGCAGAAGCATCTAAGCCGCCTGTTGAAGAAATTGCTCATAGTCCAGAATACGAAGTGGTTCCAAATGAACAAGAGGCGTGGCTTTTGCACCACCAGCAACAACAGATGCAGCAACAACCGGAGTTCCAACAACCACAACATCTAAACTACAGTCTTCCTCACAGTCCACAACATGAATCCATTTTACGGAGTGACATAGATCCTTCCCAAAATGCTGTTGGTTTCACTCCAATACAAGCAGTAGCTCCAAATATTGATCCTAACATGCAGCCGCATCAACCTATTCCCATTCTTGATCCAGCAGCTATTTCTCTGGCACCATCTTCACTGCAAAGGTTATCTACATTAAACAAGAAATTACTTGTATTTGCTTCCAGACACATTGTTATCAATTTTTGTTAAATTTGTTTTTGTTTTCCAGCATGTCAAATATCATACTTCAGCCCCCTCTTCCCATGCCTGGAGGGGCAGGACTTTCAGTGCCATCGACTGTATTTTCCCCCATGGGCCAGGTCAGTTCTAGAGTTTCAATTTTCATTTTCATGTCGTATGCTGTCAAGCACAGACCCATAAAAACATTTAATGAATGTTTCAGCTTGTATCAACACCAATTACTGGTCCACCGGCACCTATGGCTGATGCCTCTCAGGGTTCTATTAACTTATCAGCAAATCCAAATTCTGCTTTCTCTAATCAGTCAGTTAGCATGAGCCCTGAGGCAGTGCTGGAGGCATTCACTCCTACTCGAGGATCTGGAATGCGAGGGAGTTCATTTACCAGTTTGTCCCATACCATGTCAAATACAAAGGAAGGTGGCCTCATTCCAGCATCTCATTACTTCTTTCAGGATCAGTCAGCTGCTCCATTAACGGAGGTAAGTGAATTATCTTTTCAAGTACAAGGTCTGCATTTCTGTGGCCAACATGGTAACAGAGTTGTCAGTTCTAAGCGGCTACATTATCTCCTGGTTTATTACTTTTGAAGTTCATCGTTCTATGTCTTTTTCAGACATTCCATTCTCAAGCAATGAGTAGTCCAGTAGGAGGTAAGACTGCGTAACTTTAACTGGTAGATTTGAAGAGTGCTAATGTACTAGTTTGCACTTTATTGTATCCTTGTTTCCAGGTGTAGGTGTTAGTAAAGGAATTCTCTTGGAAGGTGCAAATATCCCAACTCTACCAATTCTATCACCTTTTGTTTCAATGGATCAACCAACAAATGATGTCCATAAAGATGAAGTTTGAAATTTTCCCTTGACTTCTTTGCTCATAGTGAACCTTTTGTTGTGCACTCTTGTAGTGTTGAGTGTGCTCGAGAAGCATTATAAATCAAGATGAGCACTGACACTATTATTTAAATTGTGATGTGACTTACTCTGTATATTTTAATGTTATCTTATCAATTTTGACTTACCGTTCAACCTCTTTTTGAACTGAACTGAACAGCAGACTGGATGTAAAAATCACAATTGCAATTGCTCTTCAAAATTGCTTTAAATACTGAGTAAATTCATTTAATTTGTAATGGCACTTTAATTTTCATGCCAGTTTGAGGCATGACTGTTTAGGTAATGCTTATAATGTTTAAGGGAAGAGGGGAAAGAGGATGACTTCCACCATTCAAAGAATAAATTTTATTGCATGATACAGAGTTATTTAACTTAGATATTTAAATGTTATGTCTTTGTTTGTGCTGTAATATTTTCCATGTTGTACTTTACCCCAAAGCGCCTAGGTGCATGGATGCAAGATTCAGAAAAATGAGGGATGGCTTATGTTAAAGGGACCTGGATCCTGAATGCACTCAGCCCCATTTTATATGTTATTTTTGTATTTTGTTATTATTGTTTGAGTTTTTATTACATTTGACTGTAGTTTGGTTTCTCTGCTGACCATTTCATGCAGATAAATTTACCATACCAATGAATTGATAAATTTACACTGTTGGGTTCGCCTGTTTGGTCAATCTTAAAGATTGATGCATTGCCAAGCAAGTGACTGCCCGCAAGTTTATTTTATCTAGAGTAGTTCATACTTGGCAACAGAACTCCTTCACCTACAACATTCTCCTACTGTTGCTGTCCTATGTCTATGTCCTCTAGGATGGCTCAGTAATTGAAACTAAGCAGTAAAGTTACCAGGTGTTCACATTCAAGATGTTGTATTGTATATTGTTTCTTCACACAGTACTTCAGTATAACACAATCATGTCCTTTGTGATTAAGAAAATTCTTCCAAGTTGATATTTAGATCAAGCTGTGCTTTATGAATATGAATCTTTATATAAATAAAAACTAGTGAAGTCAAAGAAGTTGTCCGGTTTTTGAACCTACCCAAATATATGTATATTTGTTTGTTGGAGCAAAATGCCTCTATTCAGGGTATTCATAGCTACATGCACAACGCTCACTCTTCTTTTTCTTTTCTCCACATGAAGGATAGAAGGGGAGGCAAAAAGAGGCAAATGATGGATACAATGTTTATTGCTGGAGTGATCACAATTCATTACAATCTTTTCCTACTTGCCAGACAGCATCCACTGGGATATCTGTGCAAACTAGAGTCCTGCTGTAAGACTATGCAAACCATGCACCAACTGTTATGACAAGCCAGCCTCAGCAAAAATGCAGTTCTGACAAATAAAAAAAACATTGGACATTCATATTTTATTAACAATACATCAATTTACATCTTAAAATTTTATTTATTTAATTTTTAATATGGGGAAGGTACGTCGACAGTTTTAATCGAACACTGCAACCAACTTTGTTTTTTCCCAAGAATTAATAATGAGTGCAGCTATAAAATTGTAATACTCTAAACGACCTATGATGCATGGAGTCCATGACAGAGAAATGATGAATGGTAAATGATAGGCATGGATAAATTAAATGAAGCAACCAAAGATGTGTGACACTGCATATAAAGAACGTCTAATGCTCAAAAATGAAAATGACTTCATTTGATTGGAGCATTTCATAATCTAGAGAACTGGTGTTAGTATGTCTGTTTTAAAATTTTGCGCAGGCTCCAAAATGTGTAACACAAGGAAAACATTAAGGGAAAGGACCTGAAGATTCAAATACTAACAGTATGTCACATTATAATAAAAATCACATTTCATAAAAACAATAAGCGCTTCAATGCTATAAACTAAAACAAGATGGATGCACACCACATGAATGACTGCCAGTGTACACACAGATGTTTTAGAAAATTAAGTGGTACTCATAATATTCATGCACAAAAAGGAGAATTAAAAAACTGATTTGCTATACAGGCAAAATAAAAAAAAAAAAAAAAAATGATAGAAAATAAAGGCACAATTTTAAAACACTTCTCCAAATCCAAACAAGAGCAACTAGTAGAACATACATTAGATGTGGGTAAAAGACAATCTGCACACATTAATGATGACACACAGAAGTCAACATAGCCTTTTAACATCTACATCAAAAAGAAGAACTCCAAAAAAGAAACAGCAGCGAAAAAGAAAAAAAAAACAACAAGAAGGAAAGACATCAATACATTGATATCGCACAGGAGGGACTCGTTCTTTACAAAGGTAGCGTGAGGTGTCAGTCGCTGATCGTTTTGAAAGGTAACATGTTATCCTTAAAGTGATAACTAAAGCTATGAGAAAATGAACATCAATAGAAGGATATTTCCTGTTGGAAAAAGTTAATTTGGAAGTAGAAGTCGGTGAGGGTTATTGCGAGGACAATGAGAATACAAAATATACTCTTTCTTCGAAAATCGTGCTTTTCATAGAAAATATATACCTTTGTGACTGCCCCTGTAACGATTTGTATTTTTGGAAGTGCCTTCTAGTGGGTAGTAGGTGTCGCGAGGACAACGCTTCCGGTTGGTTCTCCGCTCAGGCAAGAAATATCGACACATCGCCATTACTCGAGACATCGTTTGTCGAGCATAATCGATTTTCCACTTGTGTCCAAGCCATGTCCGAGCGAAAAACCTGCCTTTTCCATCACAATAACCCTCACAAACACACATTCATTTTAGAAAACAGTCAAATGAAAGTTATTATTTCATCACTCATCTCGAACATAAGACATGCGACACCTGCAAATAAGATTTCATTACGATGACACAGCTTGCAGTTCTGAGACATGTATCATGATTACAGTCAGACAATGTTTCGTTAAAACCAGATTTCTCAAAATTATCCATTGTCAGCAGGAAAAAACCGTCTTACTTTTTTGTTGACCAGGTATGTCTTGTCGTTGTTGTTGTGTTTTGCATTCCAGTGGTGTTGTACATCAAAAGATAGAAACACTTGAAAAGAGGTTAGTTTCACAACATGCATCAAAAACGTCTCTCTTTCATGTTCATTTTCTCAATATTTCTCATTGCAAGTCAAAAAAAACTTCATTTACGATCAAGCGACTGACACGCCATCTTTCAAATGATACCACTGTTATTTTCCCACATGCTGTAAGTTCTGAGATGATGAATGTCCCCCCAAAACACATTTTTGAACACAATACTCGTTCTCTTCACATAGCTTTTTGTTTATTGGTGTGCAGTGTAAAGAACGAGTAAAAAACGCACAGCCATTAGCAAGCTCCATTCAAATTGGTAAAAAAACATGACTAAGATGGCAGTTTGATACTGATCAGGTGTTGATCAACTCCGCACCAAGTAATTTCATTTAAGTACAAATACACAGCTCTCTTGAATGTAGTCTTCTCACTGTGGTTTCATTTTGGTGCAATCAGAAAGCCAATCCTGCCTCTTTGTAGGTGGTGTAAATTTTCTCGATAGAATTCACATACGCAGCTGTTCTGAGGTCCAAACCAAGGTTGTATTTCATGGCAGTCTTCATAATGGCCTGGAAGAGGAAAGGGGAATCAATACTAAAGATATGGTACAGGCAGGCCTCAGACAAATTTGTTTATAAATTGCTATATACACACCCTAGCTGATCGCTCCATGGTGTAGTCCAATCCAGAGTGGACAATGTCTTTTTCAGACGCACCGGAAATTCTCTTCTGGAATGATTCTGACGGAGTGACGGGGATTCGTCCACCAACGCGTCCAAAGCGTCGTTCAAGTGACTCCTGTACAGATTCTGTTGGTGGAAAATTTAATCAAGTCATAAGATAAGTCTAGTAAGTGTTCGATTTTTTTAATAAAAAAAAAAATGATAGAAGGGGGTGCCTTACCCAACAGATGATAATTTGACTCCCTCTCATACTTAAAAGTAAGACGGCCGTAAGAAACATGGTTCAGGTTCTTCAGCCATTCAAAGAAAGATACAGTCACACCACCAGCGTTAATGTACAAATCAGGGATGACCAAGATGTTTCGTTCTAAAAGTATCTTGTCGGCAGCGGGAGTGGTAGGTCCATTGGCAGCTTCAGCAATAATCTGAAAATGACAGAAATAGAATTTTCAAGACTAGATCAAGCAGACAACTTACATAAATCATGAATAATTAACTCAATTTGATATATTTAGACAGAAAATGGGAAAAAAAACAATTGATACCTTTGCTTGAATCTTGTGGGCATTATTGCTGGTGATGACTTTTTCCAAAGCAGCAGGCACAAAAATATCACATGGTTCATACATCTCAATGACTCAATGACTGAAATTAAGTTTTTTCTTTTTATCTCAGAAACATACCAAGATTCCACTATATCCATAGTCCATCAGCCTGCAGCACCAGCTCTTCCAATGGGGAGGTGTCATGTGTCGCAGAATATCCCTACTCATGAACAGCTTATGGCAGATAAAAGAAAGAAAAAGGTGAAAAAAATATGTTTCTTTGATAATTAACCTAAATATGCATCTTTTTTAACAATTCATAATACTTTTTATTATTTTATCTTCAGTTACTAGCTACTGGAACAGAACATTTCAATGCTAAAGCCAAAAAAGGCATTCAGTACCTTCAAGAGCACCATTTGCTAGCAACACCTCTGGACACAAGTGAGGTGGTTCACTTTTTGAGAGAAAACCCAAGGCTTGACAAGAAAATGATAGGGGAATTCATTAGTAATCGAGAAAACTTAGCAGTGCTTGACTGCTTTGTTAAGTAAGCATTGTTTGTTAAAAAATTTTCCTTTTTAATCAGTTTCAAAATAATTATAACATGCAAATTTGCAGGTCATTTGATTTTGTTGACACTCGCATTGACGAAGCTTTGCGTCAATATCTGGAGGTATTTAGGTTACCGGGTGAATCACCTCTGATATCTCTCCTTTTAGAGCACTTTGCAGATCATTGGCATGTAAGTCCAATTCCAAAATAAGTTCTATTATTGTTTGGCTGTTCATATTTCTAAAGAAAATATATCTTTCCCCTTTTGCAGAAAAGCAATGGAGAGCCCTTTGCAAATAATGACGCTGCTTTCACTCTTGCCTATGCCGTTATCATGTTGAATGTTGATCAACACAATCACAATGCAAAAAGACAGAACAATCCTATGACACCAGATGAGTTTAAACGCAATCTCAAAAAGGTCAATGGAGGCAAAGATTTTGAAGAGGGCATGCTGGATGAAATCTACAAATCAATCAAGTATGATTGACAAGATTTTTCTTATTATAAATTGAATCCTCAAATCTTTTCTTACCATTAAAGAAAATCTCATTTCCAGATCTTGTGAGATTGTCATGCCAGCTGAGCAAACTGGTGCAGTGAGAGAAAACTATCTGTGGAAAGTTTTGTTGCGTCGTGGGGCAAGCAAAGATGGGGTTTTCATTCATGCACCCGGTGGCCTGTTCGACCATGACTTATTCTCACTTATTTGGGGCCCCTCTGTTGCTGCTTTGAGCTTCATATTTGATCGCAGTATGGATTCTACAGTGTATCAAAAAGCAATATCAGGGTTTTTGTAAGGGCCATTTGAATAATTTTGAAGGTATTTTTTTTGTAATTTAATCCTAAAAACTGTCTTTTAAATATTTCTTTTTTGTTTTAAAATTCAGGAAGTGTGCATTAATATCAGCTCATTATGGGATGAGCAATGATTTTGACAACCTAATCATATCCTTGTGCAAATTTACAACCTTAATAACAACTGCAGAGGTACCAGATAAATCATGATCAGGAGTTGCGATGTTTTCAGTCTAAAACCATCATTGAAATAATTTCAATTGGTCCTTTCAGACTGTGGATACATTACCAGTTGCGTTTGGTGCAAATCCCAAGGCTCAATTGGTCACCCGCACAGTTTTTGGCCTTGCTCAGCGGCATGGGGACATTTTGCGTCACGGCTGGGCCAATGTTCTTGAATGTTTACTCCAACTTTACAAGTGTAAACTTCTACCAAAAGCCCTGACAGAGGTATTTTATTATTACTATTATTATTATTAATTATTATATTTATTTAAACTTTTCTCTCATGTGTCGTCACATATCCAACTTAATCCCATGTTATTAGGCTGAAGATTTCCTGGAAGCTAATGGGAAAATATCGCTGATGAGAGAAGAGGCTCCTTCTCAGAAAACTGAGACTGGCCTGTTCAGTTCTCTTTATTCCTACATTGCTCTGTCGTCTGAACCTGCATCCCAGCGAATGGTATCACAAGAGGATCAAGAGCATATTCAGCAAGCCAAACGCTGTATTAGAGAATGCCATCTGGAGCTTTTGATCACTGAGTCAAAGTTCTTGAGAATTGATTCTCTTCAAGAGATGGTCAAGGTAATGGTGCTGTTTTTGCCCTTTTGACAAAGTTGTCTCATGAATATTCTTGTTTGTGTTGTTATAAAAGCAGTATCTGTCCTCGCTGGCATGTCCTGTTTTGAGCCTCTGTTAAACTCTCTTGCATACTTTTCAGGCTCTCATTCTGGCCGCCCATGGTCCAGATGGTCATCCATCCTTGGGCACTGCACAAAACGAGAGCACCGCAATATTTTTCTTGGAGCTTCTCATTAAAGTTATCATTCAAAACCGAGATCGAGTCGCCTCCGTGTGGAGTAACGTGCGTGATTACATATACAGCTTATTGATGGGTGCTGCAGCCTGTGAACATCCTTTCCTGATGGAGCGGTGTGTCGTTGGCCTCCTGAGACTGGCCATTCGGTTGATGCGGCGGGAGGAAATGAGTCCTATGGTGAGTTTTTGATCTGTGGCTGCACAGTAATGTGTATCTCATTTTTCCTCACCCCTGACCTTAATTCATTAAATCCTTTCTAGATTCTTCAATCATTACGCATGCTTCTGCTACTAAAATGGGTTCCCCTCTCACGAGTGTCACGGAATGTTGCTTATGGAATTCATGAACTCCTCAAAACAAGTGCTGCAAACATCCATAATGATGCTGACTGGTCAGTCATTTTCACATTGCTGGAGGTTGTTGGAGCTGGTGCACCTCCACCTCGTGTGTTTGGAGAATCTAGTACTCAAGAGCTGAGTGCTCAAGATCAAGGTATGATTAAATCATGAGATTTGCTACTCTTTTGTGGGTATGTTGATTTCTCTCTGTACCTTGGAACATTTTTACAGGCGCAAAGTCTGATGGAGAACTGCAGCTAGGTTCACAAGAAGATAGTGGAATTGGAACTGAAAGAGGCTATACTTCTGATTCTGAAATAAGCCGCAGCACTAGTAGTTTACCTACTACCAGTCAAATTCTTTCTCAGCCTTACAGCCCAACCAACAGTCCTGAACTTTCTCCAAGCAATGCATTGACTGGTGGATGGATACTGGTAATTAATTCTTGTCTTGTAAAATAATAACAATAATAATAATAATAATAAATAATATTTACTTATCAAAAATAATTTACCTCCAAACAGGTTGGCCGAGAGGGTGAAATTCAACCTGTGTCTATGAGGTCCTTGAGATTAACTGCAAGTAGTCCATCATGGGACAGAGAACTATACGCTCATGACCCCTATGCTCTCATTAAATGCTGTGAAAGCCTTACTTTTCTCGTCAGGGATGTGGCTCACATAACGCCTTACAATTTTGAATATTGTGTTCATTGTATCAGAACATTTGTGGAGGCAAGCTTGCATTCAAGTAAGAGGAAAACATTTTCATATTTGTGATTTGTCACTTAAATGATTTAAAAAAAAAACAAAAACAATAATTGTCATTTTTTTTTAACAGCTGACAAGAAACAGTCTCGGAAAGTAGCTAGCCACAATAAAGATGTTAGCAGCAAAAATCGTAAAAGGCTTCCAAGCCTCAGAAGAAGAGACGATCCTAGTTCTGTTAGTGCACAACGTAGAGCACGCAGTCCCCAGAATAATCCATATGATGCTGATGAAAGTGATTCTGAGGAATTACCATCAGAGTATCCTATCCAGGTATGAAAGTTCACTTTACTCAGTATTTTGTTTGTATTGACTAGAGTGAATGTTAATTTTTTTTTTATCTCCATTCCAGCTGCTAGACTTGATGCACACTTTGCATACTCGTACAGCTCAAATATATCGGTGGTGGGCTGAAGAAAGTGGTGATGTTCAGCAGCCGTCTTTGTGGGCTGCAGGGTGGTGTCCTTTGCTTCAAGGTATAGCACGCTTGTGCTGTGATAGCCGTAAAGAGGTATGTTGAACAGGGAAATACAAGTAGGTATGTTTGAATCTGGTCGGTGAATCTCTTGAGAACCATCCTTTTTGTGTTTGCTTTGTAGGTACGAATGAGTGCCATTACCTATTTGCAAAGTGCTCTCTTAATGCACGACCTCCAAACTCTCAGTGCCCAAGAGTGGGAATCATGCTTTAGCAAGGTCCTTTTCCCACTTCTGGCTCGGCTGCTGGAACCAGTGTGTCCGGGTGATGCATCGTGCAGAACCCGCGAAGAAGAAACTCGAATGCGCGGAGCAACTCTACTGAGCAAGGTAGGCGTTGCTGTGCGGCAGGAAATGGGGCTTAACTGAACTGTTTTCACTTATATATTGCTGTTTCAGGTGTTCTTACATCATTTGACTCCTCTTCTATCTCTTCCAAATTTTACTGCTTTATGGCTGACTATATTGGACTTCCTGGACAAATATATGCATGCAGATCACAGTGACTTGTTGGTAAGGACTTGCTCAATTCACTCAGCTTGTGCTTGCGCGGCCTCATACTTAAATGGGAATGATCGAACAATCTCTGAATTTTCTTCTTTATTAGTTGGAAGCCATCCCTGAAACATTGAAGAACATGCTATTGGTGATGGATTCTGCAAGAGTTTTCTCAACAACAGATGGCTACTCTCCGTTGTGGACAGTGACGTGGGAACGCATTGAAAGATTCTTGCCATCATTAAGGATGGAATTCATGAAAGCACATCCACCAGGTACCAAAGTTTCCTTTCCTTTCCTCTTTTCTTGAAGTGTCAAAGTACAAAATATGCTAAAATTTTCGTTTTTACACTAGCAGAAGCATCTAAGCCGCCTGTTGAAGAAATTGCTCATAGTCCAGAATACGAAGTGGTTCCAAATGAACAAGAGGCGTGGCTTTTGCACCACCAGCAACAACAGATGCAGCAACAACCGGAGTTCCAACAACCACAACATCTAAACTACAGTCTTCCTCACAGTCCACAACATGAATCCATTTTACGGAGTGACATAGATCCTTCCCAAAATGCTGTTGGTTTCACTCCAATACAAGCAGTAGCTCCAAATATTGATCCTAACATGCAGCCGCATCAACCTATTCCCATTCTTGATCCAGCAGCTATTTCTCTGGCACCATCTTCACTGCAAAGGTTATCTACATTAAACAAGAAATTACTTGTATTTGCTTCCAGACACATTGTTATCAATTTTTGTTAAATTTGTTTTTGTTTTCCAGCATGTCAAATATCATACTTCAGCCCCCTCTTCCCATGCCTGGAGGGGCAGGACTTTCAGTGCCATCGACTGTATTTTCCCCCATGGGCCAGGTCAGTTCTAGAGTTTCAATTTTCATTTTCATGTCGTATGCTGTCAAGCACAGACCCATAAAAACATTTAATGAATGTTTCAGCTTGTATCAACACCAATTACTGGTCCACCGGCACCTATGGCTGATGCCTCTCAGGGTTCTATTAACTTATCAGCAAATCCAAATTCTGCTTTCTCTAATCAGTCAGTTAGCATGAGCCCTGAGGCAGTGCTGGAGGCATTCACTCCTACTCGAGGATCTGGAATGCGAGGGAGTTCATTTACCAGTTTGTCCCATACCATGTCAAATACAAAGGAAGGTGGCCTCATTCCAGCATCTCATTACTTCTTTCAGGATCAGTCAGCTGCTCCATTAACGGAGGTAAGTGAATTATCTTTTCAAGTACAAGGTCTGCATTTCTGTGGCCAACATGGTAACAGAGTTGTCAGTTCTAAGCGGCTACATTATCTCCTGGTTTATTACTTTTGAAGTTCATCGTTCTATGTCTTTTTCAGACATTCCATTCTCAAGCAATGAGTAGTCCAGTAGGAGGTAAGACTGCGTAACTTTAACTGGTAGATTTGAAGAGTGCTAATGTACTAGTTTGCACTTTATTGTATCCTTGTTTCCAGGTGTAGGTGTTAGTAAAGGAATTCTCTTGGAAGGTGCAAATATCCCAACTCTACCAATTCTATCACCTTTTGTTTCAATGGATCAACCAACAAATGATGTCCATAAAGATGAAGTTTGAAATTTTCCCTTGACTTCTTTGCTCATAGTGAACCTTTTGTTGTGCACTCTTGTAGTGTTGAGTGTGCTCGAGAAGCATTATAAATCAAGATGAGCACTGACACTATTATTTAAATTGTGATGTGACTTACTCTGTATATTTTAATGTTATCTTATCAATTTTGACTTACCGTTCAACCTCTTTTTGAACTGAACTGAACAGCAGACTGGATGTAAAAATCACAATTGCAATTGCTCTTCAAAATTGCTTTAAATACTGAGTAAATTCATTTAATTTGTAATGGCACTTTAATTTTCATGCCAGTTTGAGGCATGACTGTTTAGGTAATGCTTATAATGTTTAAGGGAAGAGGGGAAAGAGGATGACTTCCACCATTCAAAGAATAAATTTTATTGCATGATACAGAGTTATTTAACTTAGATATTTAAATGTTATGTCTTTGTTTGTGCTGTAATATTTTCCATGTTGTACTTTACCCCAAAGCGCCTAGGTGCATGGATGCAAGATTCAGAAAAATGAGGGATGGCTTATGTTAAAGGGACCTGGATCCTGAATGCACTCAGCCCCATTTTATATGTTATTTTTGTATTTTGTTATTATTGTTTGAGTTTTTATTACATTTGACTGTAGTTTGGTTTCTCTGCTGACCATTTCATGCAGATAAATTTACCATACCAATGAATTGATAAATTTACACTGTTGGGTTCGCCTGTTTGGTCAATCTTAAAGATTGATGCATTGCCAAGCAAGTGACTGCCCGCAAGTTTATTTTATCTAGAGTAGTTCATACTTGGCAACAGAACTCCTTCACCTACAACATTCTCCTACTGTTGCTGTCCTATGTCTATGTCCTCTAGGATGGCTCAGTAATTGAAACTAAGCAGTAAAGTTACCAGGTGTTCACATTCAAGATGTTGTATTGTATATTGTTTCTTCACACAGTACTTCAGTATAACACAATCATGTCCTTTGTGATTAAGAAAATTCTTCCAAGTTGATATTTAGATCAAGCTGTGCTTTATGAATATGAATCTTTATATAAATAAAAACTAGTGAAGTCAAAGAAGTTGTCCGGTTTTTGAACCTACCCAAATATATGTATATTTGTTTGTTGGAGCAAAATGCCTCTATTCAGGGTATTCATAGCTACATGCACAACGCTCACTCTTCTTTTTCTTTTCTCCACATGAAGGATAGAAGGGGAGGCAAAAAGAGGCAAATGATGGATACAATGTTTATTGCTGGAGTGATCACAATTCATTACAATCTTTTCCTACTTGCCAGACAGCATCCACTGGGATATCTGTGCAAACTAGAGTCCTGCTGTAAGACTATGCAAACCATGCACCAACTGTTATGACAAGCCAGCCTCAGCAAAAATGCAGTTCTGACAAATAAAAAAAACATTGGACATTCATATTTTATTAACAATACATCAATTTACATCTTAAAATTTTATTTATTTAATTTTTAATATGGGGAAGGTACGTCGACAGTTTTAATCGAACACTGCAACCAACTTTGTTTTTTCCCAAGAATTAATAATGAGTGCAGCTATAAAATTGTAATACTCTAAACGACCTATGATGCATGGAGTCCATGACAGAGAAATGATGAATGGTAAATGATAGGCATGGATAAATTAAATGAAGCAACCAAAGATGTGTGACACTGCATATAAAGAACGTCTAATGCTCAAAAATGAAAATGACTTCATTTGATTGGAGCATTTCATAATCTAGAGAACTGGTGTTAGTATGTCTGTTTTAAAATTTTGCGCAGGCTCCAAAATGTGTAACACAAGGAAAACATTAAGGGAAAGGACCTGAAGATTCAAATACTAACAGTATGTCACATTATAATAAAAATCACATTTCATAAAAACAATAAGCGCTTCAATGCTATAAACTAAAACAAGATGGATGCACACCACATGAATGACTGCCAGTGTACACACAGATGTTTTAGAAAATTAAGTGGTACTCATAATATTCATGCACAAAAAGGAGAATTAAAAAACTGATTTGCTATACAGGCAAAATAAAAAAAAAAAAAAAAAAAATGATAGAAAATAAAGGCACAATTTTAAAACACTTCTCCAAATCCAAACAAGAGCAACTAGTAGAACATACATTAGATGTGGGTAAAAGACAATCTGCACACATTAATGATGACACACAGAAGTCAACATAGCCTTTTAACATCTACATCAAAAAGAAGAACTCCAAAAAAGAAACAGCAGCGAAAAAGAAAAAAAAAAAAAAAAACGCACAGCCATTAGCAAGCTCCATTCAAATTGGTAAAAAAACATGACTAAGATGGCAGTTTGATACTGATCAGGTGTTGATCAACTCCGCACCAAGTAATTTCATTTAAGTACAAATACACAGCTCTCTTGAATGTAGTCTTCTCACTGTGGTTTCATTTTGGTGCAATCAGAAAGCCAATCCTGCCTCTTTGTAGGTGGTGTAAATTTTCTCGATAGAATTCACATACGCAGCTGTTCTGAGGTCCAAACCAAGGTTGTATTTCATGGCAGTCTTCATAATGGCCTGGA
The DNA here is from genome assembly GCA_030522485.1 of Stenchaetothrips biformis. NCBI lineage: Eukaryota > Metazoa > Arthropoda > Insecta > Thysanoptera > Thripidae > Stenchaetothrips > Stenchaetothrips biformis. The sequence goes on from CM060098.1 coordinate 12,650,574, forward strand.
AGAGGAAAGGGGAATCAATACTAAAGATATGGTACAGGCAGGCCTCAGACAAATTTGTTTATAAATTGCTATTTACACACCCTAGCTGATCGCTCCATGGTGTAGTCCAATCCAGAGTGGACAATGTCTTTTTCAGACGCACCGGAAATTCTCTTCTGGAATGATTCTGACGGAGTGACGGGGATTCGTCCACCAACGCGTCCAAAGCGTCGTTCAAGTGACTCCTGTACAGATTCTGTTGGTGGAAAATTTAATCAAGTCATAAGATAAGTCTAGTAAGTGTTCGATTTTTTTAGTTAAAAAAAAAATGATAGAAGGGGGTGCCTTACCCAACAGATGATAATTTGACTCCCTCTCATACTTAAAAGTAAGACGGCCGTAAGAAACATGGTTCAGGTTCTTCAGCCATTCAAAGAAAGATACAGTCACACCACCAGCGTTAATGTACAAATCAGGGATGACCAAGATGTTTCGTTCTAAAAGTATCTTGTCGGCAGCGGGAGTGGTAGGTCCATTGGCAGCTTCAGCAATAATCTGAAAATGACAGAAATAGAATTTTCAAGACTAGATCAAGCAGAGAACTTACATAAATCATGAATAATTAACTCAATTTGATATATTTAGACAGAAAATGGGAAAAAATACAATTGATACCTTTGCTTGAATCTTGTGGGCATTATTGCTGGTGATGACTTTTTCCAAAGCAGCAGGCACAAAAATATCACATGGTTCATACATAAGGTTCTCGCCCTCATAAGCCTTGGCGCCAGGGAAGCCAACAATGCTTCCGACATCCAAACGGTAGTCCTCAAGTTGCTGATTCAGAGATGAAAGAACATACAAAAATAAGAGAGAGCAGCTTACTATAATGGAGATAGGGAATAACCAGAAATAAAATCTTACCTTAGGGTCAATGCCTTCAGGGTTGAAAATAGCACCATCGTGCTCAAGTACACCAATGCAAGTTGCTCCAGCACGGTGCAGGTACCTCATTGTGTGCAAGCCTACATTACCAAAGCCCTGTAACCAAGGTCTCAGTTATGTTAAGTTCTATAAATCATCATAAATAATATTCTCTACCATTTTTAATAAAGGCTCCATGAGACAAATGAGAGAAAATTTACCTGAACAATGAACGTTTTTCCACCCCAGCCAGGAGTAGTTCCAATCATGCTCATGTAATTGGCTTCCATAATGAAATTTTCTAGCCCGTGGAAAACACCTCGCCCCGTTGCGGAGATGCGACCATGGATACCTCCCTGGTTGATGGGTTTGCCAGTAACACAGGCATGCGCATTGATGTCCAAATGACCTGGTAAAACACATGATTGTTATTTCAAGCCTGCTAACTTTTCCACATTACATTCAAAATAATATGTAGCAGTGTCTGAAATTACCAATAGTTTTAGCATAGGTGTCAGCGATCCATGACATTTCCCTTTCACCAGTTCCCATGTCGGGGGCAGGCACGTCCACGCCGGGTCCTGGAATCACAACACAATGGCACGTCAGGGTCTGCACTTCACCTCAATTTAATCACAAAGCCGATAAATACAAACCCAAGAGACAGGTGGCGGAAGTGGGTGGTTTGGAATGGAAGACGATCTAGAGAGGGGCAGGGGCAGCAGGGGGATCAGGGATTGCAGGCAACAGCGCGCACCCGTCCAAACTCACCAATGAATCCCTTCTTGGCCAACTCGAGGGTGAACCGCCTGGTGATCTTCTCGAGCTCGTGCTCGGAGTAGGCCTTGGGGTTGATCTTGACGCCGGCCTTGGCGCCGCCGAAGGGCACGTCCACGCAGGCGCACTTGAAGGTCATGAGCGCCGACAGCGCCTTCACCTCGTCGCGGGACACCTCCTCCGAGAAGCGGATGCCTGCAACAAGCCGGAACAACACACCGTCAGCAACCGGCCCACTGGAGACTTCCCACGGTGCATCGTGACACATTGCAATTGGCGACAGGGAATGAAGAAGGGAAGCCACCCATTAGTCGAAACGCGGCGGACACAGCTGGCGGGCCATGGCGCCCGCGTGCCGCGTAGCCACGTGGGGTGGCGCCAGGCTTAATCAGTCCCTTCCGGCCTGGCCAGGCAGCCAGGCAGGCAGCCAGGCCATGCAGGCAGCCCCGAAACAAGACTAGGGCCGCGAAGCCAGGTCGCGCTTTTGCCTAGCCGTGTGAGTTCACCCTAAAAGTCTTATCAAAGGTCGAACCGCTCTCGAATTTTGGCGTACACAGGATTGTGGGAATGTGCTGGAAAGTGAAACACTTTTGACGCGTTTGCCACACATTTGCCCCATTCCAGGCGTTTTGCAACACATTTTGCCACAACAGGGCGTTGTGTGCGGGTGCGAGACAGCCGGGGCGACGAGGCGCTCTTGAAGGCGTCGCATCCTAGTCATGCGAGCGCCATAGCCGAGCCATGGCGAGGTTGATAAGCGCGCGGGGTGGCGAGTTGCAGCACCCGCGTCGGATGTCGACGTGATAACGTCCAGGAGGGTACACGGCGAAAAGGCAGCGCCGCCGGCAGATAACAGCCAGCATTGGCGGAGTAAAATCGTTAAGCGGTGTAGCAAGAGCAACGACCGTGTTGCCATGAGCGGCCGGACCGGCGGCCCCAACCACTCTTTTTCATTGTGCTCACAAGATTACAGATTACAGTTAGATTTCGCGCGATTTCGTACTGACTCAAGCTCAGGCTGATTACGCTCGATTACGCCCAGCCCTCGTACACATGATTAGGCAAGTGGTTCACCCCTCGCGTCGGCCGCGCGCGCGCGATGGCCAGTGTCGCGCGGCCGGCAAGGGAGAGGAGGAGCCGTTTCGAGCGGACCAACCGTGCAACAGTGTGGACGAATGGTCAAACGCGTTCGAAACGCGTCAAACATTTTCTAGCTTCGATCACCCCGACGGCTTGACAGCCAGCCACATGCCAAAGTTGGCGAGCGAAGCGAAACGGTCGAAGGACGCGCGTCCGCGGCCAGCGGCGTGTCGGCCCGCCACCCAGCGACCGCCAGGCCGCCGCGCCGCGCCTGCCGAGCGAAGGGCCGCTTCGTCGCTCCGTCTCCGCCGCACGGCAGCGGCCGCGCCGCCTCGTGCTGTCATGGCCCTTTCAAGAGGCCCGACCACCCTGACCCTGAGGCTCGCGCTGAGGGCAGGCAGGCCGCGCTCCGGGTCACTGGGGCAACAGGCACTTGCCCGCGGACCACGGGGCCCGGCCGGCTGGGCTCCCCATTGGCTGGCTGCGCACAAAGGGCCAGAGGACCGTTGAGGCGGCGTTTGGAGCTCCAGAGTCGCTAAATTGTACTCGAATGGAACGTGTGGCCCCATTAATGGTTTGCTCTCCAAACGAGGAATCTATTGGTGGAATCACAAGTTCGATTCGAGTTCCATTTGGCGACTCTGGAGCTCGAAACGTGTCTAGAGTTTTGGCCGCCTGCACCGTCTTCTAGCCCACTGTGCCGCGCCGCGCGTACAGTCCGAGGACCAAGTTAAGGGCATTGCGCGGCCCCGGTCCGCCGGCCGGCCGGCCACGTGGCGAGGCATGCGTGCCGCGTCGCTGCTTCCAAGTTAATGCATTCCCCGTCCATGTTCCCCAGTGCTGTGCGGCCCGCCGCTCCATTCACCGCGCCGCGGCCCCGGCGGCATCTGGCCGGCCGCCAGGCGTAGCCAGGCGCCCCTAACAGGGCCACGACCCCCTCGCGCCACGCCACACGCCGCGGGCCACGCCCCGGGGACCCAGGCATGCACCTGCAGGCACACTCATTCCGAGAGTCGTCTCGCTCGCACCAGTACGGGACGCCCCACGAGTGCGAGAGAGACAGAGCGACGAACGACTCTCGGCGCTGTCTTTGCTGTTGGAGCGCGCCATAAGGGACGTCCGGCTGCGGCGCGCAAACAAGTGCCGCTTGTTGCAGTGCAGACCCGCAGGCTGCCCGCAGGCCCACCGCTGCCTTCACAGGCCACGCGCCGCGGCACTACGCTAATCACACCGCATTAACTCGTGTTGGCGTTGAACGACGTTCACTGCGAGAAACAACCACGGCCAATAACAGGAAGGCGTCCGACGCACAGTGGGTCAGAAGACCGTTGAGGCGGCCAAAATTCTAGTCGCGTTTTGAGATCCAGAGTCGCTAAATGGGACTCGAATCCAACGTGTGACCCCACCAATGGATTCCTCGTTGGGAGAAAAATCCATAGGTGGGGTCACGCGTTCGATTCGAATCCCATCATGCGACTCTGGAGCTCAATACGCGTCTAGAATTTTGGCCACCTCAACAATCTTCTGACTGTTCCACTGTGTTTCCGGGACTCTGTAGACGGATAGCCGTATACTGTCCGGCCGGCCGCCCCGCAGCCCGCGCCGTCAGCCCGACCACTCCAGGATAGGCCACCCGGTGCGCTCCAGTGCAGCGCGCACCGAGTGTTGCCTACGCTCCGGTTGGCGGGCGCTGGGCCGCCGCGCCCCTTCAACTTGAACTTGATTTCGGGACCGGCCTGCCGTCGTGCTTGTACTTCACAACGTGACTCGGCCTGAAAACGCTTGGACCCTCAGCAAAATTGTGGCTGGTTGTGGCGGTTTTCAAACAGTGGTAGTCGGCGGGAGGACGGCGAGAACGCTAACCAAAGCGCAGGGACTCGAGCGAGGCGAGGCGTTGCGAGGCGGTGCGAGGCGGACGGCACCGGGCCTTGGCGGCTGGTTAAGGCGCTAGCACTAGCCTCGCGAGAGGAGATGCTGGATCCAACCGGTTCACTGTAATGTATTCTGCCAGGCCACGTGGTGACCGGACAATGGTGGACCAGCTAGACGAGCCCTGTCGCTCTGTCTCTCTCGCACCCACACGGGACGTCCCATGAGAGCGAGAGAGACAGAGCGACGAGAAGGATCAGCTGGAGCGTGCCAAGGCCGCGAGTGCGAGCCCGGTTGGCGACAACCAATCAGCCACTCCACTGCCGGGGCCCACTCACGAGGCGGGGTGGCGCACCAGCACTGCAGACTGAGAGTCATCTCCGTCGCTCTGTCTCCCTCGCACCTGCACGAGAGCACCCATGAGTGGCGAGAGAGACAGAGCGACGAAGGTGACTCTCGGAATCAGCCCGCCGGGCGCCGGCTCGCGGTAAACAGCCACCCGTCGCCCCGTCACACTGTTGCAAGCGGCTCCCTGCGGGGCGGTGCTGCCGAACGCGGCTTCCGTCTCTCTCTCTCTCTCTCTCTCTCTCTCTCTCTCTCTCTCTCTCTCTCTCTCTCTCTCTCTCTCTCTCTCTCTCTCTCTCTCTCTCTCTCTCTCTCTCTCTCTCTCTCTCTCTCTCTCTCTCTCTCTCTCTCTCTCTCTCTCTCTCACACACTCTCTCTCACTCTCACTCTCACACTCACACTCACACTCACACACTCACTCTCACACACACACACACACACACACACACACACAGCGCCTATCGGTGCGAGCCTGGTGCGAGAGAGACAGACGCGGTGCGGAATCAGTGTGCAGGGCTACGCCTACGCGACGTGGCCGGAGTGGCGGCATGGTGCCGGCCGCGCGCCACATCACCATCACTCGCTATCTCTGCAAAACAAGGCGGCCGCAGCATCGCGCGCCCATTGGTCCCCGCGGGGGGCGTGGCCCTCGGAGTGGCCCTCGCCGTGGCCGGCCGGCCGGTCGGGCCCCGCGAGCACCTGACCTGACCACCCAAGGCCGCGGTGCACGCGCCTTGCAATAAGGATTAAAACGAGTCCGACGTGGCCTATCCCGGGGCTCGAGCGAGGGGGGTAAAGACTTCGAGGAATTGTGTACGAACTACTCGGAATCACGCGGCATTACGGTGATATGACACGTTAATTACGGCATAGAAATGCTACCGCGAATGCTACAATTTGGTCACGTTTGACCTCGAAATGGCTTTACGTTTACGTGTATCACGCGTAACGAAGGGCATTGCGCGTGTTTGCCCCCTCAGATGAGGCCATGAGGCCCGGTAGACTGTAGACGTAGGGTGCTTTCGTCGCTCTGTCCCTCTCGCACCCGCACGGTACGCCCCGTGAGTGCGAGAGAGACGGCCTGCTGTCCCCGTTTCAGCTCTCGCAAGCTGCTGTTTCCGCGGCATGGCTTGACGTGGAGGCGTGCGGCGCGGCGGTGCGGCTTCTGCCCGGTCTTTGGGCCGTCCGTCCGTCAAGGTGAGGCGGGAGGCCCCTCACGTGACGTCACGCCGTGCGTCGAGAGTGCGACCACCGCAGCCACCGCACAGTGGGCCAGAAGACTGGTGGAGGCGGTCAAAATCACGGACGCGTTTAGAGGTCCAGAGTCGCTGAATGGGACTCGAACTAAACGTGTGACCCCCACCAATGGATTGCTCTCCGAACGAGTGGGGTCACATGTTCTGTTCGAGTTCCATTTAGCGACTCTGGAGGCTCAAAACCCGTCCAGGATTTCCACCACCTCCTCCGGCCTTCTGGCCCACTGTGCACCGCACTGGCTTACGTGACCGCAATGGCGCAGCACGACGCGGAGGCGACGGTCAACACCGTCGATATTTCATATCGGGTTAAGGAGTCGGTGAAGTCAGCTGGGCTCTACCACAAGTCAATGGCACAACCCTCCTGACGGCACCCATACACTGGCACCCATGGCAACCGAACAAGGTACAACAGGGATTACAATGCACTCAATAAAGATAAGGAAGAATTGAGGATGAGCCACTGCATGGGACACTACACGACACTGCCACAACAGACACCCATTATTAAAGTGCTTCATGGGAAGTTTAACCAATTGGTCCTACAAACCTGCCCACTTATCTAGAAAACTTTTTTTTTAAAAGCAAGATTCAACATGACCGTTGACACAGATAAAGCCTTTGACCAACCATTCTTGATCAAAAGGAAATAACGAAGAACTTCCATTGAAGGAATCTGAAAAACATGTGCCGATCTCAAAAGTATGATGTTTGATAAGACAACTTATCAAACTAAGTATATTATGAGTGTACTCAAATAAATTTTCTAATTCATGAATGAAGGCAGCAAAATTATCAATAAATAGAGAATGTACTTTAATTAGCTTAGGTAGAAAATTTGGTAGCAGTACTTACCGCCTTTGCAAGGGGTTCTGTGAGTGGAGTGCTGGGCACGGTAGCCTGTGATCATCTCATAATCACCAGTGTCACGGCGAACAGGGAAGGCGATTTCAATAATGTGATCACAGGGCTGCATTCCCATCAAAATACCGCGGACTTTCTTCCTCTTGTCTTCAATGGACATCTTTCCCTTCATGTCTTCCACCAACTTGTCTTCAGCAATGTAACAGGCGCGGTGGAAGAAATACTCCACCATGTCGAAGAAGCGGGGATTTTCGGCGGTGGGCACATCCTTCAGTTTCTCGGGGATTTCGTGGGCATACCCTCTCGCCGACTGGGCTTGAACGGCGGCCGGGATAACCTTCAAGAATGTTTTCAAATCGATCTTCTGAGGCGCCGTGGCGATCTTCGTCATGGACTTGAGCTGGAACATGTTGGACAGGCGGGTCGCAACCAGGCCGCACCGAGGGAGAGGAAAACACACGCACGCACGTACAAGCACACGGTGCGTGTGTCTCTGTCCGCCCCAGCCAAACCAAGACCTAAATTTGGTTTGGTACGAGCCGAAACGACTCAACTCAACGTGGGAACGAAGAGTTGACTGCTGGCGGAGGGGGGAGGGTGAGGGCGGGGTGGGGCGGGGTGGAAAGATGGGTGGCAAACGGAAGGAGAAGGGGGGGGGGTCAAGGGTGGCAAGGGGAGAAGAGGTATATCCTCTTAAGGGCGACCAGCACGGACAGCACAGACGACACCGACCGACCGGTCGGTCGGTCGGTCCGATCGATGCCGTGACGTCACCGCCTGCCCGGGTTTTTGACTGCTTACAGTGATTTAACATGCTTAGAAATCAATGAAACGCACAGAAATCATGTAAGTAAGGCACGGCATTGATTTCTAAACACGTTAAATCACTATAAACAGTGACAAGGCCGAGCAGGCGGTGACGTCACGGCACCGATCGGACCGACCGACCGACCGGTCGGTCGGTGTCGTCTGTGCTGTCCGTGCTGGTCGCCCTTAAGAGGATATACCTTAGATCATCTGGATGATCATCCATCTGGGTTGTCCCACAGCCAAATGGTTGAAGAGAAAAAGGCGGAAGAACAAAACCACTTGAAATCAAAAACCGGCGCGAAACCATGAACCAGAAGAAGCACGAGCACAGTGTTTTGAAAAACTTGTCACTTTTCACCTTTCATATGAATACCCGCGATATTTTGCGGGCCTCGGTGCTTAAGCACTGAAACGACAGTCTGAAATTGCTCCGCTTTTGTTAATTTATTGTAGCTATAGATCAAAATGGGCCAATTAGACCCTTAGTTGTCACAAGTGAGGTTACTAATTTCTGTGATATTAGCCAATTTTTTTTTCATGTTTTACTGAGGGCGCTTAAAATGACTGACAATGGCAGAGATTTGGCAGCCACCTTAGCTGCTTTAAAATCTCGTGGTTGCCATGTCAGCAGAGACTGGCTTGGAGAGTGTGTGAATTTTTTCCGTTCAGAAAACAATCAAGTAGGCCAACTGACTAACATTTATCGCTTTTATGTTCTTCTAGCATGTAAAGATCCAGTAATTCAAATTTACGTTTACCCATTTTTCAGTATTCTTTGAAAGATTTGGAAAACTTTGTTTATGACCAATGGTTATTGGGTGATCTTCGAGAAATTGCTGGCTCTGGATCGTTACCTCCAAATCTCAGCAACATTTTGAAAACCACAGTGCAAGGGAAAATGGCTTGTCAGGTATCAGAAACTACAGTACAAATTATTGCCCAAGATTGATTTTGTAGCTCTATGATAATAAATTCATGTATGCAGATTGAATCTTGTATCGACATTGGCCATTCAGCCTATAACCAGATGCAGAAAGTACGAAAAGAAGATGTTGGCAATTCACAAATTGATGAGAGCAAAGAATATCAACAAGCTTGGGAACCAAAGTCAAATCGTTGTCTACAATTAACCCTCTGTGATGGTGTGCAAACAATCAAAGCTATAGAATATAAATTTATAAGCCATTTTAAACCAGACCTGTATCCAGGAATTAAGGTAGCATTTGATAGTACTCATATTTTTGGTATTTAATCACTGGAAAGATAACAGGAACTTGACAACTTTTGTTGATCCTCACCTCAGATATTACTCCATGGTCCCATCGAGTGTAGAAGGGGAGTTCTTCTGTTAGAAGAGAAACATGTGACTGTTCTCGGAGGAGAAATTGATGCCATAGTTATTGCTAATGCCTATGAAAATGAACTTGCCAAAAGACTGTAAGTTGTAGCTAAATATACATTCAAAAAATGACCAAAGAGTTCTGCACTAACTACCTCTCTTTCTTTATATTTCAGAAATATGCCAGTTAATCCGGATCCCTATAATATGGCAGCTCGGTCTGCAATGCCTCAAGTCCAGCCGCAACCTCAGCCTCCTCCAGCTCAACAGCAAAGACAGCAGCATCAACCACCTCAGGCAAATCAACGCGCGCTCCAGACAACTGACAACAGACTGCAGCAAAATCAACCAGCACCCCATGCAAATCAACGAGCGCTGCAGACAACTGATAACAGAAGACAGCAAAATCAGCCTTCAACTGCTAGAGCTTCCGGGCAACCCAAGAAATTTGTTCAAACTGCTCTCTCTTGGTCGAATCAACCAAGACCAGCTCAGGCCAATCCTTCCCAATCACCAGTAGGTGACCAGCTGTCACTGTATGTGTACGTTGATCTTATACTGAATTCTTGCTTTAAATTACTCATTTTCCTTTTCAGTCGTTAGAATTTGCTGGGAATGATGAAGACTTCATGGACATTCCTCTGGATGCTGCAGATTGGGAGGAGGAAATGAATTATGAAAGTGCTCCAACTGAGAGGAGAAACCCAGATAAAAAAACTCTAGCCAGCAAATCAAGCACATCAACCTGGGGAACAGGAAATGCAAATAGATCAAACTGTGCGTCCTCCCCAGCTGCTGAAATTTTGAATGAATTTGACGAAAGTGATGAAGCTTTGCTATTACAGGCAGCAGAAGCAAGCTTGGTGGCAAGCTCAGTGTCAAGGGTAGCTCAGAATGAAATCAAAGCCTCTAAATTCAATACAGCAGAAAAGAATTCAAGTTCTAGTGTCCCCATAATTCAGAGGAAGACTAAAGAAGAAGCTGTTTCTTCTAAAAGGTCTGCTTCATCTGCTCTTCCTGAAGAGTGTCTGAGGAAACCACTTTTTGCAAAGCGCAGAAAAGAAACCTCATCACAAGAAGTCTCATCTAGTACTGATGCTAGTTATGTTGGGGCTGACCAATTAGATTTTGGTGATCCTCCAGAGACATCAAATCTAATTCCAATTAGTTTACCTCCTCAGCCATTTGTATATCTTTCGCAAATTAATCAAAGTGAGGTATCCTCTAAATGTAGAGTGAAAGCAGCTGTGATAACTGTGATGGAAAAGCTTTCTATTTCTCAAAATAAATGGAAATTGTCTGCTAAAATAAGTGATGGATCTGCTAATGTAGATGTAAAATTTTCAAATGAGGTAAGTAAAATTGTGAATTGGGAAAAATTGACAGCCAGCGTATCTTCCTTATCTCTCTTGCACTATTTAAGAAATTTCACATATCGTTGCCCATTTTGTTCAAGGTTCTAGAAGAATTGTTTGGAATGACTGCAGCAGCACTGAATGAAATGAAAAAGGAGATAGTTAAACAACCTGAGAAAAAGGAGATAATTAAAAAGGTGATCATTAATCTTACTCATTGAATGAGTTTTTAATGAAATATTATCATTTGAGGTCCACTCAAATAAGCATCGTGTTGACATTACAACCCCTTTGTCTGTTTCTAGAAACTGGAAAAGGCTCAGTGCCGTTTAATCAATTTGAATTGCTTATTGGACCTGGAGATTTGTGGTGAAGAACTGCCCCTGGTTGTAGGATTTGAAGATATTTCATTATCAACTGTCTCTGCACTGACTAAAAGACATGCTTTGTCAAACAGTTGATGTAAGATTAAGAAGTTAAAACAATTTTTAGTTTTAACAGAATAAACAACATACAATATTTTATTTGTTTTGAACATGTACAAAGTTAACATGTTGTATAAAACCAATGACAAGTAGTGTTTTCATTGTGGTCAGAAACTGATATTTCCCACATTTTCTGATGACCTGAGTCTTACAACAGACTAAGGGTATTTTCAGTCATAGGAAGTTACAAATCGGAAGAAATTGCAGAACACAAAAACACCAGAGTACTGTTAAGATAGAACATAAATTAAGAATTGGTGCCAAAACCACCACTACTCTTATTTTAATTTCATTGCAATAGATCAAGTTAACATTATCTTGGTCCTTTTGCTCTCAACTTGACAAGATAGAGCTTTTTGGTCAGATAAGTATGCAACTTTTAACAACCAAAGAGATCACACATTCCCATTACCAGTAAATGGAACAAATATGAGAACAAATGTACAACAGAAGAGTGCTCTGCTTAACCAACCTTAAGATGAAACAGAGGAAAGAAAGTATACTATGTGCATCCACATGTTTAGATGGATTGGTTAAAAATTTATGGCTACAGAAAGGACTGGTACAGTGCAAGCAATAAATGTCGTTGTGAGACTCTACATTTACGCCAGCACAGCTGGGTGAAAGTCCAAACACTGTTACAAGACGATTGACTGTCTTCAATCGCTAGGTAAATTTGATTTCATATAAAATATTGTTTGCCAATATTCATGTGGATTATTATGCAGGAAACTTAAAAGCTAATAAATGCACAGAATTCTTAACAGTACTACATGGCAGGATTGGTGTCATAACTAAATTAAAAATAATAAAATAGAATAACAAGTGGCATCAAAAATAAACTCATCTTTCAGCAACGTGGAAGAAAGTCATTGTAGTTCGCTGTGGCGGGCAAAATATTTGTCTACATCCACACTGAGCTGTGTGTAAAACAACAAGACTGAATTTTGCAGACTAATTAAAAGAAACAATGATAAAAAGTAACACCTATAAGGTCAAAAAGAGTGTCCCTTGAAGAAAATTTAGCTATATTTTTAAAACAATAGATTGAGTAAAAATTGATGATGCTATATACTTCATCAGTAACAATATTTGACAAGAGAGACAAACATTGTGAATATTGCACCAGACATTATAAAGATGACAACAAATTTCAAATACCTTACAACAAACAAATTAATTCCATTGGAAACACCAGCCAAAATCACAGGCAGGCAGGCTGTCTTTCATACTCATTCAAAACCTCAACTTACAAGTAATTATGTAGAACAAGAACAGACAACAAAATAAAATTAGCATGTACAGTATGACTTTCTTCACACCTTGAATTTAATCCATACAAACACACAAACTTAAAAAGAAAACAAACACACACAGTAGTCAGTACATTTTGTTAACCAATAGAGAATAGAAAAAATGTAATGTGGAACAATACAATAATTACAACGCTTGCAGCTAGAACATGAACACTCCTCTTATCTAAGCCCCCCAAGGGTTAAAGAAAAAAGTAACACTTTGCAAGCATTAGAAACCATTGAAGTGAAGGAATGTGCAATATTAGGAAAACTGAGGAAGGTACAAAAGGCACAGGAATAAGAACCAAGGGAAAGTATAGACAAAAGAGAGTACTCAAATCAACCATGATCACAGACATACTTTGTAACAAATTTAGATTTCATCTACCAATAAAGAACAAGTCATAAGAACAATACGCCTTATAATTCACATTGATACCTCTGATTCCTACCTCTAATAACTACTGTATGCTGCATTCTAATTGTCACAAACTGCGGGAATGATTTTAATTTCTCTTGAGGTATTGTCACTTGAATGAGAGAAACAATTCACCTAACAACTCTAATTTGATCTACAAAATGTTTCCTAAACAATGCCTACGATTTCTAAATGTACAAAATTTATCACTCTTGTATTCATTTGCTGTACATATCCACAATGACATAAGTAAGTGTACAAAAGTACAGGCACCATCTTATTAACCATGTAGTAATAAATATAAGTCATTATACAATCAAATATACAAGCCCGTATGATTAATTTTAACCAATTGGAAAGCTTCTTTTAACAGCCAACAGGTCGATAGTTAAGTAACTGATAAGCAATTGGTTGGTAAGGCTTTACACAAACACATTCTCGTGTGATGAATGGTTCTCTTCCAAGTAAAACAAGGAATGGCACCCAGTTGTTGAGAGCTGGACTGCCTTTAATTTTTCTCCCATGAGAGGTATAAGAAAAACGAGCTTTGATGTAGCCCGAACTAGATATATGTATATCTAAATTTCTAGTGAAATAGAAGTGCCGTGATATGAAATGAATATGTAAGAGTTGGGAAGACAGTCTAAAGAGGTCCATCATACAAGACCAATACTCTTTAAAATACCACAAATGAGACCACTATGAAACGGTCTACGGCTATAAAGACAGCTTGCACCAATAAGAGATATGTCCAGTACAGAAAAGAAGCTGTCAGCTTTGAGACTAGCATTTGTATGACAAATGTTACAAAGGTTACTACACTACCATCCAAGCACCTTAACAAGGCATCTATTTTAGAAATAACTAACTATCTAGGATAAACCTTAAGGGCACAGTACATGAGGGACAAGAGACATTGAATTAGTACTGTACATCAACTATTAAATGTGTGAGCTAAACCAAACAAACAAGTTATCAAAATGAAGTAAATTAAAACCACTAATCATAAAACAGCATAAGGATAGTAGTTCTCAGATTTGAATAGTGACCACAATTTCATATGCTATGAGGAGGAAAAAGTTAGAATTTTGACTCAGATTTGTAAAAGTATCTATAATGAGTTTGCTTGCCATTTAAATTTACTATTCATGACCCACATCTGGCCTATGCTTCCATCACAAGGTCTCAGAAGAGGCATAGAGGTGTCCCGAACATCTGGTTTTGTAAGACATTGTCCTGTATTTACATGTTTTATAGTTTGAGCCTGAAAATAAAAATGAAAATAAATCGGCAAATTGAAAGAGAATAGAAAACACAACAAAATCAACATACGTACATTTTTATCGTAAACCCAGAGTTGGTTTCCACCCATACCATGACATCGCACAAGTTTGACAGGCCCTTCAGGGCTGGTTGCATCAAGACAATTGTCATCAGACATGATCTGTTGGCGACGAGTGTAAGCAAAGACCTGAAATAAAAGAAGCGAACATTATAGCACATGGAATAAGAATGATTGTTGCTGCTATGATCACAAGTAAAATGTATCGGCCCCATATGAGCCTTCGCGCTTGGGGTATGTCTTTGTTACACATTAAATAAATTAGATAAATAGTAAAAGTCACTTTGAATATCAAACTTTGAGCTTACCTGATTTCCACCGAGGCCATGACAGTAGCTCACACCAAGGTTTTCCCCACTTTTATGGCCCATTGTATCCAAACAGTTTTGAGTTTCTACATTGCGAACCTAAAAAATATTGAAAAGAAAAAATGTGTTTTAGTTCGTAGGCAAGATGAGCTCGATATGAGAAAGCATGTAAATCAGTGCTCACCTCTCCTAAGTGATAGTAATCAAGAGGCATTTGTGATTCAGGGTACACATTTTCTAAGTACCAGCGGAAACTCTTGCATTTTAATTTGTGACGTAAAGCTTTTCTCTGAGTTACGTCTCCCACATCTACACTACGGGCTCCTAAAAATAATGAACAGGAATGATCAGTTAGCCAAGAGATGATTTCCATAGTTAGAAATAATGGAAATTTCACATAACATGCAAGTAATAAAAAAGTTCCTTTGCCCCTTCTAAAATTGAAGTCCAAGCATTTTGTTAAGGCTTAATAACATTGTGGGTATGTATTTATTAATAAGAGCTAAACCCATTTGTTAGTCAAAAATCCTTACAAACACAAAAGCAGAACTATGCCCACAATGAAAAAATAGGATAAATAGCAGAAGCACCTCTCACAATACTCTCACACTTGAACAGTCATTAGACCAGTTATAAAATGTACTATACTTGTCAAGTTGATGTTTCTCAACAATTCCACAATACATGTGTTTTCAAAATTAAAAATCATTCTACATGAGGGACATTCACATTAATCAAGGCAAAAAAATTGAAGATGTCAACTTAATTTACACATTATCATGAACTACAGGTGGGTCTAACCTGGGTTAATGCTGTAGTAAAACTCTTTCCATTCATCCAACCACACCTCTGCCAGTCGCGCATTATTATGGTTGACAATTTTAGATGTTCCACCAGGGAAGGTATAAGGAGTAGACTTGCGAAAAACATGGCCAACATGAGAGCATGTTGCTATTTCCACTTGACCTCCACACATCCAAACCTAAGCACCACACACCATACACCAGACAAAGCACATGCAAATTAATAACATGTTAAATATATTTTTTTAAAAACAGATAGACAAAGAGATAGATTTTTCAGGTCAGTTTCAGTTAACTGCACGTCCAGGAGAACCCAAGCAATAGGAAAAAACTTAATGAGAAAAAAGAATGTGAGATACTGCAAACATTAATAGTAACGAGATCCACCCCAAATTTCTTTCTAGAAGAAACAGGAAAAATAAAAAGAGCCGCAAAAGCACAGAATTAATTGGAGCTGATTACACTTGCAACCCTTCCTTACAGGACCAAATCCATGAACAACTTCCCCAACATAACAGCCCTTGAACAAACAAGCAGAAGAAACACAAGTAAAGTACAATGGTGTTAGAAATTTTGTTAGGTGTCTTGGTTAGTAACAATTGTTACAGTTTGCATTAAACAACAACAACAAACCACCCAGGCCACAAAGCAAACACACAACACGTGTGAAACCCCATTTCTACCTGGATTCATGGCGTAATAAAAGTCTCGCCATTCGTCCATCCACACTTCAGCAACTCGGGCTGCATTGTGCAGGACAATTTTGGACACACCACCTGGGAAAGTGTACGGAGATTTATCCCGAAACACATGTCCCACATGTGAGCAAGGAATTATCTCCAAAATACCACCACACTGCCACACCTGAAATTAACTCTAAGATGAGATTTCCACAAACAACAACAGGCCAAATCTTTTCAGGAATATTGCATTTCCATCTCTTAATACTACTTTTTAAAATAAAATATATAAGTGACTGCACTGTAAAGGTTGAAAATTAATGCCCCTTTGAAAAATCAATACTGACAAAACATAAACAGCAGCATTAAATAGGGAAAACACTGAAAAAAATGAAACTGGTCTCAATAAATTTTTAAGGCAGAAGACAAACTTACCCTGAATGACATTTCAAGATTTTCTCCTCCCCAGATGTCCATTCCTTCATCATAGGATCCAAGATGATAGAAATAGTCTCTGTCAATAGAGAAAAGGCCACCAGCCATAGTAGGAGTGCGAAGAGGAGCAGTGCGGTCATTGCCACGTCTTTCCATCTCTCTTTGTGGAACTCTATACCTGTTCATTTCAAGCAATAAATTGACATATTAGTTTGAGAATTACTTCAGGAAATTATTTTCAGATTAGTATTGCAAGTCTTACACACCATCTGAAATTTAATTTCCAGTTAAATCCTCCCCATGTCATATCAGAAGCACTGATGTATTCAAATGTGTCATCAGCTATTACATCAATAATGGGACAGGCTACTGTTGTCCTAAAAAGAAAAAGATTTTTAAAAAAGAGAACATTTATAGTATGTCCCGGAAAGATAAAAAGGAAGAAAGTGGTTTCTGATGAACCTAATAAAATATATTCCACATACCTGTCTTCTGCTATGCGAGCAAGTAAAGGCTCTAACCAGCCTTCTGTACACTCACAATGTGCGTCAAGGAATGTGATGACTTCTCCTTTGACATGTTTGGCTCCAAGCAATCTCGCACGTATCAAGCCAGAGCGTTTTTCTGTACGGAATACATGCACTGGGACAGGTAACTTGGCTACATGGTCTTCCAGTTGCCTTCCTAAGTGTTCTGTAAAGAAATTTTTTATACATCTTTTATTAAGATAAATTGTTTCCAGTGACTGGTACACCTTGTACTGAGCTGTACATTTCAATTTTTAAAAGAGTTTTAATTGTGATTCGAAGATATAAGGTAGATTACCTCTTTCACTGGCATCATCAACAAGAATTATTTCCCTCAGTAAAGGTCTTGGGCTACGATTGATAACAGACCATACTGTTCTCAAAAGAGTGGACCAAGCTTCGTTGTGAAATACTATGACAATTGAAGTAGTGGGGAGAAGTTTTGGATAGTTCTTGCTTTTGCACCTGAAAAGAAGGATAAAATTTATTAAGTATTAGCTATTCAAGGTGAATTTTTGAATAATTCCAAAGAATGGTGTAGAATTAGTACCCTTCTAATCTGACATCAGCAAGAGAACGATTGAATGATATCATATCACTGGCAAGCAAGTTAAATTGATTTAACTTGAATTTTTCTTTCATCAAAGCTTCTTTTTCTGGTGGAATGGTAACAGCCTTTCCATTTTCCCCTGGCATGCCAGGGTTTTCTGGCACTGGCGGCACCACTCTCCATCTTCGTAACTGTGATGGTTTATATGTTTTATCTTCTTCAGCCTTCCCTCTGTCATGTAACTGTTCGTACAAAATTCCTCGACCCTTACTATTACTTAAAATAGCACCTCCATCGGAATGCAATGCAGAAGCTGATCCCGCAGCAGCATTAAGTTCATTGTCTTTACACTTCCAGCCACCTCCACCTAAGCAGTCTGAGTAAAAGGCAAGAAGGGCTACGTCTACTAAAATCCAAACCAAGGAGGTAATTAAAATTATTTTGCATGTGTGAATGCGAACTTTAGTTCGGAACATGATAAAAGTAGGCTACTTTTTCCTAGCGCTAGAACTGATATGAAAAGCCTGACATTGATAACAGTGTTCAGCTCGTGTAAGAGTTTGTTTGAAAGCACAAAAATCCATGTGATGTGCTATAACACTTGAAGAATTAATCTTCATGTGATCTCAGTGATATGCTCCAATTTCTTCTAGCAAGCTGGCTTGTCAGCATGACTTATTTGGTGATATGTTGCCCATCCTGAAACAAGCAAAATTGTCTGGCATTAATCATCCACACATCAAATCACATCCAAGAGCCGTAATGTGATTCATGAAGAACTGTAAATAAAACTTGACAAATGGTCAGCAAACTATGAGGAAATTTAACGGTAAGCACGAGGGTCTTCAGAATAAACAAGACGTAAAAGGTGAAGACACAACTCAAAATTTTAGGGGGAGAAAACAGAAAAAACAACTGCGGGGACGGCATAAACCAAACAAACTTGCCAACAGGCGGCCTGACAGAGGAAGGCCTCCCCAAAATAAACGACCCGCGCCGCGCACGGTCAGGATTTAGCCTAGTTGGGTGCTGCAGACGACAGCGCACTCAGCCCACCGTTCGCAAAGACATTTGGCGGGGCGAAAAGGGGAAAACCGAGCCGGCAGAGAACCACAGTCCTTGTTCCCTGCGCGAGAGCACGTAGGCCAATAACCTCGCAGGACCTCCTCGACACCTCCTCCACGGCGACTCGACTGGCCTGGCCTGCGCGCGGGGCAGGAGCAGAGACGCCGAGTATTCGTGAGCGACGAATCCCCGTCAAACAGTGCACCGCGGTGCGCCGAGGGGCTGCAACTTACACCAGGAGGAGCCAGGATGGGTTTTGACAACCTCGCTGCTGTCACTTCACTTCTCTCAGGGCGCACTACGTCTACAAGTTGCCTGGCGAACCCGCCGCCAGATGGCAGCACCGCGGCACCGCGCGGGCTTAGCGCACACAGCTGCCGCACACGTCAGCGGCTGTGTGTGTGTGAGTCGGTGTGAGTGAGTGCGAGACAGAGAGGGGAGACACGCGGAGAGAGGGAACTGTTGGAACAATTTGGGAAGAGGGGAGACGCAGTTAGGTAGCCGGGCACCTGAACTTGCCTCCCATGCCCAACACCTCGCGCTTTTTCTACTTAGAGGGGAATTACCAATCAAAAGGCGCCTCACACGGAGACAATACGCTACACTTTTGCCCCTGTGTGCGTAGGCTAAAAGTGCAACACACCTTTCTACCTCCCCCCTCCTCCTGCCTTACTCTGGTCCGATTCTGGATACGCCCCTGGTTATCACGGCTCTCGGTTTTGGGTCTCGTTTTCGTCGCGTTACGTCACGACGCGCGGCAAATTTCTGTCTTATCGAGCGGCGCCTTTATCACTCGCACGCTGCGCGCTGCGCGTAGCTGTGCGGCGCCGCGGGGAGGCAGGGCGACGCTGCACAGTGGGCCGGAGGACCGGCGCAGGCGGCCAAAACTCTATATACGCCTTTTGAGCTCCTCGGTCGGAAAAACAGGACTCAAACCGAATGTATGTGACCCCACCAATCGATTCCCCGTTCGGAGAGCAGGTCCATTGGTGGGGTCACACGTTCGGTTCGAGTCCCAGTAAGCGACTCTGGAGCTCAAAACGCGTCTAGAGTTTTTGCCGCCTGAACCGGTCTTCCGGCCCACTGTGCGCTGCACTCTGCCAGAAAATGGCCCAGACAGCGCGCGCAACTTATCGCAGTGGACTTCCCCGGCCCGCTGCTCTGGGCGTTGGGCGTCGGGCCTCGGACTGCTGCACTCGCTGCGCTGCGCCCCGCCCCGGCACCGCTTTCGGTCTCGTCTTATGATCCGTTTCATCAAGCTCACGCCGAACACTACTCCACCCGTCCGCCGGGGGCATGGCGCCATTTACGTTCCAAAGGATGCTAATGAGCGAACGCGAATCCACGAAAAAGCAGAGAGGCGGCGTGTCCGGCGTGTTTGGCGGCGTGGCGCGAAGACCCCGGCCGCAGGAAGCTGCAGGGAGGGTGGCGTGGCGCAGCGGCGCAGGACGGCACAAACGGCCGGACGAGACAAGGCCCTTTCTCCGCGGGACCGCGGCCGCGGCGGCGTAAATCACTCGTTTCGACGCGTGCAGGCGGGGCGCGGGCCGGCTTGGCAGGCGACGGCCCAGAGGACGACGCCGAGGATGAGCACGGAGGGGAGAAGGTCACAGCCACTTTCTCGGGATCTCTGGCCCCGGCACCCCGGCCAACGCGGCACGCCATCCGTGATGTAATTCTTTCGTCCTTGCCCGGCTCGCCGCCTGGTCCACTGTGCGGCGGTGGCCAAGATGCACATGCCACATGCAGCCCGTGTGGCGGCGTCACAGCGCGCGGCACTTCCCTGTGCCCGGCTGCCGCCGCTGCCGCTGTCGGCGTCCGAGGCGGTCAGTGCCCTCTACCGGCGGGACGCGCATCTTGCTTCTCGCGCAGTCGGAGGGAAGGTTTGTTGTTTTTTCGAGCGCTCCGGGCTCCAGCAAGCAGGCGTAGAAATCTAAAGCCGCTCACGCCGTCGCCCTCCCCACGGTGCCGCTCTATTGTATTTCGCTTTGGAGTGGAGGGTGGCGCTGCTCGCCCGGCTCGCCCCGCCGGCGAGAGTGGCGTGCTCGGTGGCGTGGGCATTGCTCTGCGCTTGTCTCGCCACTGATCGTTTCTCACGAGAAAGCCCAACAGCGGCCTGCCCGCCGCCTGCCGTATGCATCTGCCGCGAGCAGGCCAACAAGGCCGGGAAGTTGCGCAGTGGGCCAGAAGACCGGTGCAGGCGATTATAATTCTAGACGCGTTTTGAGCTGCAGAGTCGATAAATTGGACTCAAACCGAACGTGTGACCCCACCAATGGATTGCCCGTTCGGAGAGCAATTCATTGGTGGGGTGACACGTTTAGTTCGTGTCCCATTTAGCGACTCTGGAGCTCAAAACGCGTCCGGGATTTTGACCACCTCCTCCGACCTTCTGGCCCACTGTGCGCCCCGCCGTGCCACGCCGGCAATTGCAATCGCACGACCGTGAGGCAACGACGAACACTCGCTGAGCACTCGTGCGGGCTTGCCCGCGGCCTCCGGCCCGCCTGCGGGTACCGCTGGTACCGGTGCGGCGCGCGGCCGTCGAGTGCGGAGTGCGGTGATGAGGCTTGCGCCGATGATCACGTGGAGGGCTCCGCGATGACGGCGATGACGATGACGCACTGGTACTCGGACGAGGCGATGACGCCGCCCGCGGCCGGTCCCACTGTGCGCGCCGCGCGCTAACGGTTCTCGAACCGGCGCGCGAACCGTCATCGAGTCGATCAGAGGCGAATTCCGCTTGGATCACACACCGATGCTGCGTCCGGCGGCCGCTGGCGGGGCACTGTGGTGACCGTTGCGGCAGCGGACGACGTTGGTGGTGCCGCGGGCAGGCACTCGACACCCCAACAATCACACACGCGCGCGCGCGCGCGCGCGCACACACACACACACACACACACACACACGCACACAAACACGCGCGCGCACTAGTAACCGTTGCGGCAGCAGAGAGGTCGGCAGGCACTACACACACACCCTCACAATCACACGCACCCACACACGCGCGCACTCACACGCACTGGGACGACACTCCTGGATACAAGCGTGCCGTACCGGTGTGCCAAGGCGGGGGCTCGGCGGTGCGGACGGTCCGCGACGTTGCCTCTCGCGCGCGCCGTGGCCAAGTGCCCCACCGGGGCCGGCGCGTGCCTCGGCCGCCCGCCTCCCTCCCCCCTCACAGCCCCCGCGGACCACCGCAGCGTGGCCTAGGCCCGCGGCCCCGCCTGCCCCGCCTGCCCCGCCGGCCCCGCCACCGGGCCGCTGCGAGCGAGACCGGCGAGACCCCCACCGCATTCCCTACCTGTGCTCATGACCCCTGAAAATGATGGCAGAATTCGCAGCTCGCGCATTGTTTTTGAGTGTGTCACGGTGTCATGATCTTTGGAAAGTATGATTGTTCGGTGTTCGGGCCTCCCACCGGAGTGACTCGCTGGCAGGCAGCGGGGCTCGGCGCGAGCCGCGGGAAAAGCCGTTCAGTGACCAGGACCTGACAGAACCGGGAAAGCAGTGCACGCCGAGCGCCCGGCGGGATGGCGCACAGTGGGCCAGAAGACCGGCGCAGGCGGCCCAAAAATCTAGACGAGTTTTCAGCCCCAGAGTCGCTAAATGGGACTCGAACCGAACGTGTCGTGACCCCACCAATGGATTGCTCTGCCAACGAGGGATCTATTGTTGGGGTCACACGTTCGATTAGAGTCCCATTTAGCGACTCTAGAGCTCCAAACGCGTCTAGAGTTTAGGCCGCCTCAACGGTCTTCTGACCCACTGTGCGGAGCGCCTGCAAACGCAGCAGAGGCAGCACCGCCGCGCCGCCGCGCTCGGCGGGCCGGCCTACCCCGCCGACTGCAGGCGATAGGCCGCCGCGCCGCCGCGCCGCCGCGCCAGCCGCGCCCAGCGAGCACGCTCAGTGACGACACTCTGGTAACCGCAGTAACGCACCACCCCCTCCCCCTCCGACCTAACCAAACCGTCGCCCGTGAAATGCGGTAATTCCCCCCCCCTTCCCCCGGCCGCTCTTCGACGCCGCCATTCCAGCGAGGTGCGACTCGATTTCGCCGCCGCAGCCGCAGTCTTGAGGTGGCCGTCGAGAGGGAGTTCCCCCGGAGGTCTCCGGAGGTCGAATGCGTCCCAGCAGGGCCAGCAGACTGCTCCAGAGAGTGGTGTTGGTCGCCCGGCCCATGAGGGCGAGAGAGACAGAGCGACGAGGGCGGACTCTCGGAATGCGTCTCGCTCCTCGCGGCGACGCCCAGGACGACCCGCCCGCAAATCGTCGGCGTCCGTCGCGCCGCCATCGCTTGGCAGTGCAGGGCCAGCAGGGCCGCAGGGCCGCCGCCGCGCCGCCAGGCCAGCCGATGCCCCTTGCCCGCGAAAGTTGCTGGAAACCACTGGAAACCGCTTCCTGTCGCGCCGCACTGCACTGTCCCCGCGGCCAGCCCGGGCCGCCAGCCCCCCGCTGCACTATGCGCATTGCGCTCAAGACTAGTCGTTAGTCGTTCCGTTGCTCCCGTCGGCCGGGTGCCGCGTCGCATCGGGTGCAGTGGCGGAACCAGAGCCGGCCCGGAGGGGGCAAGGGCATAGAGCAGCTTGTGGTGCGCATTAGTGCGAGAGGGGCAGAACGACGAAAGAGCGCACCATTATGCTCGATCGGAATCAGCTTGCGGTAACACGGCCATCTCCTCATTTCATTTCATTTCATTTCATTTCATTCCAGCCCCGCGCATGCACATTCACATTCACATTCACATTGGACGCATCGACAGCGGGAAAGACATTGGCGGTAACTGGGGTGGCGCGGCCGGCTTCACTTCCCGGCCATACTGCATATCACGCCCAACACCCACGCCTGCACTGTGGCCTGGAAGCAACACGAAAGGAAAACGGACGCGCTGGGCAGCCGCCTCATTACTCATACAGCGTGTCGTCTCTCTCACACGGCACACCCTGTGAGAGAGAGAGAGAGAGAGAGAGAGAGAGAGAGAGAGAGAGAGAGAGAGAGAGAGAGAGAGAGAGAGAGACGAAAGCGCGATGTTCGGAGTCGCTCTCTGGAGGCGCGCGCGGCGAGCACCGCCGTTTTTATGTCTTCAGAGCAATCTGGCAGGGTCATCCGCGGGTCAAACTGGAGAGCAAGCCGGAGGGGGGGGGGGCTATGCTCGCGCCGGGAGGCTTTGTTCCGGCCCTCCCTGCAATGCGATGCCGCGCCGCGCCAGCCCGCCAGCGCTACCGGGAGGAAGTGAGTCGCGGCGGGCTTCGGCTCCAGCGCGCGGCAGGCCGCTACAGCACGGCTCCAGCTCGGTGACACGGCGCTTCCAGGCGTCTGTCCCCCTTTCGCAAGAGTGTGATGATGCTGGATTGTCCCACTTTTAGGCAAATTTGTCACGCCGCACTATGGTGGC
Organism: Stenchaetothrips biformis; assembly: GCA_030522485.1. NCBI lineage: Eukaryota > Metazoa > Arthropoda > Insecta > Thysanoptera > Thripidae > Stenchaetothrips > Stenchaetothrips biformis. The sequence continues at coordinate 12,674,479 of CM060098.1, forward strand.
AATAGCGGGGCTAGCCGGCCAATGAGCGGCCGAGTTGGATAGGCACTCGCACTGGTTCTGCAGCGCTCGGTGATGGGCGCGCGCGCGCGCGCGCGCACACACACACACACACACACACACACACACACACACACACACTCATTCAAGCCGTGGCGCTGTCCGAGTAGTTGGCGCTATCACCAGACCTAACTGTGCAGACCGCTCGCCGGCAGGGCATAGCAGGGTTTAGTACGGCATGTCGACCCAATTTCGATTTCCCCTCCCGGCTTGCCCTCCCCTGTGACCGCCTGTGACACCGTGGTGACGCGCCTACGTCATCGCTTTTTTCTCTTTTTTTTGGGCGGGTGCTGCTGTGTGCTGGACCGTACGGGACGCCTCACGAGCGCGAGAGAGACAGAAGCACTGTGAGGAGCGCCGCCGCCGCCGCCGCCGCCCCTGCCCGCCGAGGCCACAGCGGAGTCAAACTCCGGCCAGACTACGGCCATGCCACTTTGAGTCCAGTGGCCGGCCGGCCGCGCCACTCCACTGGCCTGGCGGCCTGGCCCCGCCGGGAGAGAAGGTCAAGGTCGTGCTGAGGCTGGAGAGTGCGGAGAGAAGAGAGTCCTTCAAGTCGCCAACACCAGATTTGAGAGTGTTTTAACAAACCAATGAAAGAAAGCGCGCAGCTGGAACTTCTGGCAGGGTCTCTGCAGGGCTCATTATTTCTTCATACTTAGCTTGCGTGAGTGTGAGTTTGCGTTGATGTGTGTGCGCGCGCGCACGTGTGTGTGTGAGTGTGTGTGTGGCCACGGGGGCCGCCATAACGTGAGAGAGGCTGATTGTATCGCAGAGGCAGGCTAAAATGACTTGCGTGGGAATCACGACCGCCCCCGCTACTGTGTTTTTTTTTATTATGATGTTTCACATTTTTCTACATGAGGTTTAAATTTTTGTTTTCCGGTGTATATATATGCGCACCGAGCCACAACAACTTAAATTTAGTTTTGCCATTCCAGTCTCCCAACAACGCACAGCTTAAAGTACACACACGCGCGTCGTTTACAACTGACTGCGGCAGCGAGGGCCTAAGCTCCTTCCAAGCCCGGCTGGTACGGTAAAACAGGAGTCAGGTCTTATTTCCATCTTTCTGCTGCGTGTAAACAGATGCTAGATGGTTCCCAAAGTTAAGGCAGCCTCCGGACCGCACGCACCGCACGGCCCGCCGCCATGCAGCCCGTGCTGGTGGTTGCCCCGTCCCGGACGCGTCCCAACGTGGTCGTCCTGCAGGCCGCGGACACAAGCACGGCCCCCGCTGCCCCGTGCTCAGCATGATGCCGTGCGTGGGGCTCCGATACCCCGGCGGCAGGACGGGTGCGACGAACCTAAATATTTCCCTTGCCCCAGACGGTACGCCTGAGTTTGAAACAGCAACAACAATTGTTGTTTGATGCCGGCGGCTGCTGGTTGCTGCTGGTCCGCGCCCAGGCCGCCGTGCCTCGCGGTGCCCGGGACGGCAGCCCATGACTGCCTGCCTTGCCTAGCGCGGCCTGCCTAGTCTGCCCTGTCCAGTCCAGGCCCAGCAGGCTCATTCCGAGTGGGAGTTCTCTCTCGCTCTCGCTACAGGTGCAAGAGAGACAGAGCGACGGGACCTCCCTCTCCGACGGACGCCCGGCTTCGCCCAGGCTCCAGCGCCGACCGGGCAGGTTTCTGGAGAAGACATCATCCGGAGGTTCCGCACTAGCTACGCCCCGCCCCCCCCCCCCCCCCCCCCGCGTGCTCATGACGCGGCGCGGCTCCTGGCTACGCCATTGCGCAACGCACCGGCATCATCGTCTAGAGTCTAGATCGGCAAGGCTGCGCCGCGCACGCACTTCCATTTCACCTGCTTTGTTTATTCGTGGCACTTGTTCGCTTTCATCGGGGCGGCGCGGACGGCGTCCGCCGGGAGCTGTCCTTGCAATGTCCTTGCACTGTCCTCGCCCTGTGCCGTCAACGACCCTGCCGGCACGAGACGCGGGCAGAACCCTTATTTAGGAAAAACACGCGTTCGTTGCCATAGCATTCAGCGTTTTAAAGAAATATTTGACGGAACTAATCCGACCTTTGCAGACCAGCAGAGCCGGGTCGCCGCTCTGTCTCTCTCGCTCTCATGGGGCGTCCTGCACGGGTGCCGAAAGAGACAGAGCGACGAAGCACCGTTTCGGAACTCATGTTTGCGAGTCGCCGCGCTGGTTCGTTAGCCTCGGGAACGGGTGGCCGGGAGATGGGGTCTAATGGTCCTGGGACGCGCGCGCGCTCTCTCTCTCTCTCTCTCTCTCTCTCTCTCTCTCTCCTCTCTCTCTCTCTCTCTCTCTCTCTCTCTCTCTCTCTCTCTCTCTCTCTCTCTCTCTCTCTCTCTCTCTCTCTCTCTCTCTCTCTCTCTCTCATTCATTTTCTCACGCGCCTGAGCAGCGCAATGGTGAGCGCAGTTTAATTTCATTGTCGCTGTTTTTCCCCTCTGTCCCTTTCCGGGCCGTTGGTGTGTGACTCTCGCTGCGTTAATCGACTCCTCGGTGCAGCCGCCTCGCGGCGTCACGCAACGACGTTGCAGTTTGCACAGGTGGAGTGTGGAGGACGCGGCGGCGGCGCCTCAGCAGGCCGTCCCTCTGTCTCCCTCGCACTTATGGGGCGCCCTGTCAGGGTTTCTCGAACACCGCTCTTCACCTTACAAACGTCAGACTGTCAAGACAATTTTTTTTTTTTTGGTGCAGCTGATAACGAGCCCGTTTATAATCACGAGCCTGCCGTTGCCACTAGAGTTGCCCCTCGCCGCCCCCGCGGCCTCGACCGCCACTCCGCTCGCCGCGTCGAATGGGTTGCCTGCCGGGACGGCGAAGCACTGCGAGTGGGAGCCCCGGCTGGGGCTGGCTGGCTGGCTGGCTGGCCAGACGGACGGATGGCGATACTCCCCGCGGACTGGCCTGGCCCGCGCGCGGTGTATCGACCAGCGACGCAGGGGAGCAGATTGAGTTGCCTACCTGTTTGGCCGCAGGCCGCACGGGGGCAGGGAGAGGGTAGGTGGGTAGGGGGCACGGGCACACCACCAAATCGCGTTAGGCGACGAAGATTGCGTCGCAACGTCATTATGGCGGTTGGCCGGATCGCTTGATTGGCGGCCCCGCACCCGCAGCCTGATTCCGGGAGCCCTTGTCGCTCTCTCTCTCTCTCTCTCTCTCTCTCTCTCTCTCTCTCTCTCTCTCTCTCTCTCTCTCTCTCTCTCTCTCTCTCTCTCTCTCTCTCTCTCTCTCTCTGCCCCCCTCCTCCCTCGGTGTGGTCGCTGGCGGCTGCCTGCGGCCGCCCCTCACCGCCTCTCGTTTGTTTTTGTTTTGAACCACTGTTAACGAGGCAGCGTGTGGAGGCGGGGCGGCCGGCGCGCCGTGCGCTAATGCGGCGGAGATGAATCCCAGCCGCCGCACAGTGGCCCAGAAGACCGGCGGATGCGATCAAAATCCCGGACGTGTTACAAGCTTTAGTCACTGAACAGGACTCGAACCGACCGTGTGACCCCACCAATGGATTCCTCGTGCGGAGAGCAATCCACTCGCGACCCCAAACCACCTCCCCCCGCAAAAAAAATTGTTTATTTTGTACCTATTGAGTAAATACAGTAGCTTTGGTAAAAAAAAAAAAAGAAACAGCGGGTGAAGTCGCGACCCCAAGGTTAGGTCGGTCAGAAATGCAAATATTTTTATTCAATATTTTTATTCAGGTCGGTCACAAATAGGTAGGTCTAGTTTTTGTCGGTCTACTTTAGGTAGGTCAAATGATATAGACCCAGCGGTTCGCAGATTTGGCGCGAAAAGGGTGCGCTGCGCTGCGCGGCTGGCTGCGCGGCGGGGCGGCGGGCGGCGGGCGGCCCAGCGCGGCCCAGCGCGGCGGCGCCACCCCCACCCCCCACCTCGGCGTACTCCAGCCCCAGCCAGGCAGCGTGCCCAGCGTGCCCAGCGTGCCGGCCGGGTCCTTCCCTCCGCAGTCCGCGCGTCCGCAGTGCAAGACGCAGGGCGCCCCGGACGCCACGCCAACGCGCCGACGCACGCCGTCGCAGCGCCGCCCGGCAGACGCCCAGCAGACGACGCCGATCGCCCGCCGCCCCCCGCGGCGCCGACGACGCCGTGGCCAGGCGGGGACGCCGCTGTGACCACGCCGCTGTGACCACGCCGCTGTGACCACGCCCTGACGAGGCGGAGCGTGCGTGCGCGCGGCCCACGCTGCGTATGCCAGTCCGAGGACCATCAGGTTGACAGGTGAGATGGATGCAGCGGCGGATGGCCGGCCCGATCAGTGACTGCCCACCCGCCCTGCGACCCGCCCTCGCTGGGCTGGGGAGGGGCACCCTGGCGCGAAGGGGCACTGATGGAGTCCGCCATCGAGAGGCAGCCTCCGTCCAACCCCACGGAAAAAAATAATTAATTTTTCAGTTGGGGTTCGACGATTTCTCCGCTTTTGTCATGATTGGTTGTCGGCCCAGAACAGAAATGTCTAAAGTGAGGAGCAGGAGCTGAAACATTGGAGGTGCTGGCGAACTAGCCGGATCGTTTGTCCCGGTGCGGAAACTCGGTTGGCGCCGCTGCTCGCCGCTGCTACGGTGAGGTGCGAGGATTGAGGGGTGAGGAAACGGCTGCCGGCTCGTTGCGTCTGCCGCGCTGCCGTGCCCACAGTGCGCCTGTCGTCAATTGAAAATTGCACTCGTTGGGCTGGCTGGCTGGCTGGCTGGCTGGCTGGCCGGCCGGGCGGCGCAGGGCCGGCGGTTCGAACCATGACCGTGCCGCACCGATTCTGGCACCGCGCGGGCCGCGCCGCCGATCAGCAGGCCGATTCCGAACGGCGGCAGTTTGGTCGCTCTGTCTCTCTCGCCCTCGCGGGGCGTTCCGTAGGGGTGCGAGAGAGACAGAGCGACGCTGTGGCTGCCGCTGTCGCACTACCGCCTAATTTTCTAATTTTTTTTTTCGGCGGGGCGCTTCGGCGCGCTGCTGCCGCGGCGCTTTCGACGCCAACCTTGATTTCACGCTCCACTCGCCTGATGATGGCTTCGTCCCTTTAGCCCAGTGCTGCAGTGCTGATCGCCCCGCGAGGCGCCCAGTCGCTCTGTCTCTCTCGCACCCACACGGGGTGCCCCGTGAGTGCGACAGAGGCGGCCTGCGTGGTCAGCCAAAGGGAGCGGAGGCGTTGCGCGAACAGTGGGCCGCGCGCAGGGTGCCGGCAGACCGCCCGGACGAAGGGGTGGCAACATCACGTCGCGAATACGTACCTACCACAGATTAAAACTTGGCTCTCGTCGGCGTGATCCTCCCACCGCCACATCGCGCGGAACCACCGGAACACTGTCCATGCGCACTAAGGTGGCCTTCCTATTATTTGCATTAATTATTCTGAAACTGCGTACGAACTGTGGGCATGCTAATGGAACGGCTATATGAACTACTTTGGGCGCTCTACATGCGCGTTAAGAGCGTTGGGGCGGGGAGCGCGTTTTCAGGACTTGGAGTAGAGAGCGCGAGAGACCGCCGCTTCGAGGAGGGGAGCGCGGAGCGGCACACGGCCGCAACGCCAAAGCACGCCAAAGCCCAAAGCCAGAGCGACAAAGCCCCATCGGCACACGGCTAATTGAATGTCGCGCCATACCTGGAGTCGTTGTCGTCGCTCCGTCTCTCTGGCGCCTGGACGGGAAGGTGAGTGCGAGAGAGGCAGAGCGACTTCTCTGGAGGGGTGGTTCGTCGCACGCCGCCGTGCCTCGCCGCGTCGCTTCCTCGCGGATCGGCTCGCCAACTTGGTCGCCTCCTGAGTTGGAGGAAACAGTGGAACAAGAAAACAGGGAAACGAGGAAACAGGAAAACGTGGAGCGTGTTGCACTGTGTGAGGTCTGGGCCGCTGACGGCGACACGCTGCCGGCGGCTTGGCACTGCTCGGCTGGACTCGGCTCGGCTCGGCTCGGCTCGGCTCGGCCCGACGCGACGACGCGCCGTTTTGCCCGTTTGACCGTTCGCGGCGCGACAGAGGAAAAAGATACACGCTCCACGGCGGCGGGGCAGCACCACCACCTCGCCGCCCGGAAGACGGAAACGGTCGGAAAAGGGAGAGGACGTTGTTCAATTTCGCGTGCGTGTCACTCGTGGTGTTAAATGCTTGTTTTCACCAGAGATCATCAGTGACGCCTCACTGCACCCCGGGCTCTACGAAAGAGGGTTAGAGGCCACTTAAATGGCGAGGTGACCAAATTTTGGCGGGTAAAATTTCTCACCGTCATAGAATGTGAATCAGAAGTCTCATCAAATTTTGGCATTGATTGTGCTACCCTACATGAAAACCGATTCACGCCTCTTAAGAGGCCAGAACTTCGGTTATATCTGCTGCTGAGGTGAGAACTTCGAAACTCACCACACAAAGATAATTTTTTTTTCCGACCCCCAGGATGACTCAATCAGTCACCCGCGAGTTTTCAGCGGGGAGACGAAGGGGACGAACGAAGCGAGATGGACTCATGGACTTCCGAGGAGGAAAAAAGGACGTTGGCATTTCTCCGTCTGGGCCTCTGGAGAGGCTCTGGCGCAGCCAGGATAATCATGTTTAGTTTTCGCGTGACCGGGCCGCGGCCGCAGCACCGCGCGGCACCGCGGCGCCCTCACGCTGCCCGGGCCCTCGCCCCCGCCGCCCCCGCCGACACGACACCGGTGCCGTACTTTGGTACTTTCGTCAGTCGCGCCATGCAGGCTGCAGCCTGATGAGGCCGTCACGAGGGGCGCTCCGCTCCGGGACGGAGTCCGGGACGGAGGGCGGCAGGACCATGCCCGGACAAAGCCACACCGCACAGTGGGCCAGAGGACCGGTGGAGGCGGTCAGGACCACACCGGTTGTTCTCCAGGAAGAAACATCACGGCGCGGAGGTCAAAAAGCCGCCGTCCCGGGCAGCGTGGACACGCAGGGCGCCTGGACGGCAGGCAGTCCCGTCGTGTGCCGCGGGACCGTCTACACCTGCCGGGTGCTTCGCTGTGGGCCAGAGGACCGGCGCAGGCGGCCGAAACTGTAGACGCGTTTTGGGCTCCAGAGTCGCTATAAATGGAACTCAAAACGCGTCCTGGATCGAACGGTCTTCTGGCCCACTGTGCGCTGCTCCACTCCGCAGTGGCCGTCGCCACGATTAGCGCGGCTCGAGGTTCAGGGCGTGGCGCAGCGTGGCGGCCGTGATGAATCGCCAATGCATTCGCACTTTCGCCCACCGTGCGCGGCTGAGTGCCGCAGCCTGAGGACCCAGCCTGGGTGCCTCGGTTATGAGCGGCTCGCCCATTTCAGCGCGTTTTTGTCGCGACGGCACTTCTGCGTGAAACGGCGGGCTCGCACCGGAACCACTTCAACTTAAGCTCCGCGCCATCCGGCGCCCGCCGGCCTGCCTTTCGCGGGACTGCCAGAACGGGGCGGCCGAGCAGCGGTCCGCGCCAGCGGCGCCAGCCCTGCGTGAGGACACGGCCGGGCCGCACGATGCAAGGACGGCCACACATTTGACTCCACAGTCACTCTTACTTTCATTGCGGCCTGGACCGAGCGGGGGGGGGGGGGGGAGAGATGCTCACGGCTTGGCATACCATCTGTCCCCGGCCAGACCGCACGGGGCCAGTCCTCGGGCGCCAAGCCAGGCGAGCCGCCCCCCGCAAACACCGCCAGGACCCACCAGGACCCGCCAGGACGGCCCAGAACGGCCTAATTAGGTCCATCCCTGCTGGTGGCCGCCGCGGTGGGCCGAGTGGCACACAAACACACTGCCAGACGCGGCGGCCCGGCCGGCAGCGAGCCGAGCCTGACGACGCGGAGGTTAGGTTAGGTTACCTTACCTGTCAAGGACCTGCGCGGCCGGCCGGCCGGGGCGCTGCCGGGCGCGACGCGAACGCGGACACACATACCGCTGGAGTCATTGTCGTGAGGCGGACCGGCGGGAGGGGCGTGAAAGCAGCAGCGCTTCGGCTTGGCTTGGCCCCCTCCCTCCGCGGAAGTTGAGAACGACGCGAGTTTCTGTTGGGTTCGTGTGTGTGTGAGAAAGAGAGAGAGAGAGAGAGAGAGAGAGAGAGAGAGAGAGAGAGAGAGAGAGAGAGAGAGAGAGAGAGAGAGAGAGAGAGAGAGAGAGAGAGAGAGAGAGAGAGAGAGAGAGAGAGAGCGTGTTTGTATACGTTTTGCGGAGGTGAGACACCTAAGCTGCGGGCTGAGGTGGTGGAGCACGGCGCGCGCGCTCGCTCGCGCAGCAGGCAGACACACACACACACAAAAAAAAAACACGCACACACACACACACTCCCAATCGCGACGGTGGCCACTTGCAAAATGGTCCCTGTCGCTAATCGTGCGATAATTGAATCCTCGCCCGGTCGGGCGGGACAGCGGAAACGGAATGAGCGTTTCCGATGGCACGGTGCGGTGCGGGCCGCAATGCGCGCTGCTGGCAACGCGTTGTCCGCCGTTGGCTTACCATTGGCTTTGGCTTGCCTTTGGGCCGATGGCAAAAGTTTCTCCGCCGCGTCTCACCAAGCAGTGTTAGCACAAGCCCCGCCGGCCGGGCTCCGCGGTGCATGCGCCCATTACGCTGTCTCCGTTTATTATTTCTACTTTTTTTTTTTGGCCCGTCCGGATGATCGTGCAGCCCGCCGCCAGCCGCCTCGCCGTAATATAATTGTTGCGCGCCGATCGCTGCGTGGACGCAAGGCGCGCGGCGCGTCGTGGCGCGGCGGGGAAGAGTAAACACCGGAAATAGAAAGTCTCGAGAAAAAGGGGATTTGAACGAGAGCGCTGGTCGGGCTGGCCGCGCCGCCGGGAGGACGCTCTCCATTTTCGTCGACATAAAAACGCCGGGGAATAAATCCGCGCGCAGAATTCTGGAGTGGCGTGATGGTGCTTCCACACCCAGAAAAATGATTTCTTGAATCCAGCAAAATTTACTTGATGCAAGTTATTTTTTGCATTAATGTGCCTGAGTAAATTTCTGCTTGCTGAAGTAGAAATATTCTTGATAAGATTATAGTTGAATGAATGCAAGGCCTATTAGCATTGGTCTGACACTCAGTTTAGCTTGAATCAAGTTATTTTTAATCAAGAAAAATAATTTACTTGATTCAAGAAATCATTTTTTTGGGTGAGCAGGCTCACTCTAGCAGGGACTCCGGACGCCCCACGAGTGCGAGAGAGACAGACCAACGGAGCGCTGTGCGGCCCGGCCTCGCTGCCAGCGGCGGAGGGTCACCCTGCGGCCCTGCGGCCCTGCGGCCCCGGCACGCCACCCTTCAGCGCCGCCGCGCCGCACACAAAATATTTACGGCCTGCATAAGGCATGCGTCCTGCGGCCCCACTGCTAATGTTCGAGGTCCTAGGTCCTTGGGTTGCGGAGTGCGGTGGGGAACCTTGAGGGGTTTCTGGGGGGCCTGGGGGTCTCTTCCCTCGGGGGCCCTGCTGGGGGTCTCTTCCCTCAGGGGCCCTGCTGGGGGTTCCTGTCCTGGGGCTGCCTCTGCAGGATCCTGCCGAGCTTGATGGGCATGCTCTTGATGGGCTGCCGGTGGCCCGGCGCCCTGGTGTCACATTTATTTACGTGCCCCTCTTCCCTCCCCTCCCCCACCTCCGTCCCTCACTGCGGGGAGGCGGCGGCCGAGCGGCGCTGCAGGGAAACTGGAGCACAACTCGCATAAAGAAAGCGCGAGTGACGCTACATGTTTTGCGTACGTAGAGATTGGGCGGCAGGGCAGGGCGGCGGCGGCGGCGGCGGCGGCGGCGCTCGGGCCGAGGATGCACCGCGCCACAGTCCGTCTGTCCCACCCCACCACATCTGCGGCGCGCCACCAAGCACGCCAACTTGGCCAACGCCGGCAAAAGCAGCCAAAACTTTGGCGGTCAGGTTCAAAGGGGTTGCCTCGGGTTGCCTCCAAGGTATGGACTTGCGTCCATAGCATAGTCCGAGGGCGCTCCCCGCTCAGCCCCGCCCGACTCAGCCCTCTGATGGAAACCTAAGGCAATAAGAAAAGTTAGGGCGGCGCGTTGCGTTGATAGACTTGCTTTCTCAGCCTGTTGCTGAAAAGGCGGACGCTGCTCCGGGACCCTCTGCCGTCGAACGGGCGAGGCGGAAGTGCCGGACAGGAGAGAGAGAAAGGGCTCGACTGCTCCAACTGGACCAATTACGGCGCGGCCCGACCTGAGCCGTGAACTCGGATAACGAGGCGCGTAAGCCACGTCAGCGAGCAAGCCGGTGGCGACCGGAGGCAGATAAAAAAATAAATAACAACAACAACAACAACAACAACAACAACAACAACAAAACCAAAAAAAAGAAGAAAAAACGAGAAAATGGAATTGCCGAGTCAGTGACGAGTGGCTCGACATTCATGCGCCGCCGCCGCCGACGCGAAACGACGCGGGGCTTCCCTCGGGGGGGGGGGGGGGGGGGATTTTAATTACTGGACGCGGTCACTGCCAGTGCACAGTGGGCCAGAAGACCGGTGCAGGTTTTGAGGTCCAGGGTCGCTAAACAGAGCTCGAACCGAACGTGTGACCTCACAGATGCGGATCCCTCGTTCAGAGAGCAATCCATCGGTGGAGGTCACACGTTCGGTTCTAGTCCTCTTTAGAGACTCGGGAGCTCAAAATCCGTCCGGGATTTTGACCGCCTCCACCGGTTTTCTGGCCCACTAAGTCGGCCTAGACGGGCATTCCCCGGTGTGACGTCACTAGGAGGCAACACGGGCGTGGAGCCGCGCCACGCGACGTACTCCAGCACTCCGGCTGGACGGACGGCGGCCGGGGATGGGATCGGGGATCGGGGATCGGGGATCGGGGATCGGGGATCGGGGATCGGGGATCGGGGATCGGGGATCGGGGATCGGGGATCGGGGATCGGGGATCGGGGATCGGGGATCGCGAGACGGCCCGGCAGGCTGAGGCGGCCTCACAGCCCTGCGGTGTCGTCGCCTCGGCGGAGCGAGAGGGGAAGGCAGGCCGATGGCGCACTGCCCGGAATCAGTCCGCTGCCCTTCCAGCCTCCAGCCCGACCCTGTCCCCGTCTGCTGGCGACGCAGAATCCGGAATCCTCCGTTTTGAATAAAAGGGCAGCTGGGCCGCGGACGCCTGGCTGGCCTGGGCCCGGGCCCGGCCCTGCAGGGCGCGGAGGGGAGCGGCAGCCGACCGATTGCGGGAAATCGCTCGCAGCGCCGTGCCGTGGGGCTGCGAGAGAGACAGAGCGACGAAGCAGTGCGAGCCCCAACGCGCCTCCCCGATAGAGACGCGGCAAGACGCGTGTATCGTGCCGCTGCCCCTGTTCCGTGTCGCCGCCTATTGGATCAGAGAATGGATTGGAATGGATATTCGGTCCTCAAGGGCGGGCTGGCGCACAGTGGGCCAGAAGACCGGTCTTCTGGCCTACTGTGTGGCGGGGCTGGCGGGGCTGGCGGGGCTGGCGGGGCTGGCGGGGCTGGCGGGGCTGGCGGGGCTGGCGGGGCTGGCGGGGCTGGCGGGGCTGGCGGGGCAGGCGGGGCTCCGGGCATGCAAAGAAGACGAGGGTGGTACAATGGAGACAATGGTGGCTGCACTGCATGAGGCCCCGCCCGCATATCTCACTGCGAGGGCTCGGCCCTAGGCACGGCCCACGGCCACAGCCGGCAGGCTGATCCCGAGCACGGCTCCGTCGCTCTGTCTCTCTCGCACCCCTACGGAACGAGAGCGAGAGAGACAGAGTGAAGCACTGCTGTAGCCCCCTGCAAGCCATGCGTGTGGTGCCCCCGCCGGGGCTCCGGTCCCATCCCATCCCAGCATAGTGGGTAATGATTATTGATGACGGCAAGTCAAGCTGCCCAGACTGCAGTATTACAGGGAAGTGCGCGCCGTGGCCACTGGACACGGCTCGGCCGGACGGACGCACGGACAGACGGACAGACAGACAGACAGACAGACAGACAGACAGACAGACAGACAGACAGACAGACAGACAGACAGAAAAAACAGACAGTCTAATAGCCTTCGGCAATGTCATCTCGCGCGCTAAGTAATGTAGCTCCGAAAAGGCGAGTGCGGCAATTGAGCTGATGAATAAGCGAAAAGGATGGGAAACTTGGCTATCGTGTCCAGACAACACTCGCCTAATAGTGTGTTCGCTTATGAATGTGTGTGTGTGTGTGTGTGTGTGTGTGTGTGTGTGTGTGTGTGTGTGTGTGTGTGTGTGTGTGTGTGTGTGTGTGTGTGTGTGTGTGTGTGTGTGTGTGGGATGGCAAATTAGAGGCACGATGTCGGAGTGTGGTGCCCGAGAACCATGCGGCTCGCGCAATAAGTGTGTGTGAGTGAGTGTGTGTGTGTATGCCTGGCCATTCTGACTGCGGATCCACCTGGGAGATTACCATACGGCGCGCTGCTGGCTGGCCCCGCTCCTAGCCAAGGTCAAGGTCGCCGAAACGCTGCAGGGAAGCGGGGGGATACGTCCAATAGAAAAGAGGTCAAATGTTTACAAGGCCACGGCCAAGGCGGCGTTTGCTCGCATTGCCGGGCCCTGCTAGTGGTAAACGTCTAGGCCGGGACGGAGACGCACTACTTTGCGCGCAGCGGAGCAAGCGGAGCGGGATGGGAGACCAAAAACCCGGCCGGCGGTCCAATATTAAAACCGCGCCGAGAAGAACATGTATTTTGAGGAAAGGCTCGAGGAAAGATTAATGAAAGAGGGTCGGCGAGCGAAGTGGCGGCGCTTCAACGAGGATTCGCACCCCTTCCCCTCCCCTCCCGCCCCCTACCACCCCCTCGCACCCCCTCCCCTCGCGGCAATATCCGGCAGTAGATGGAGTGCCCCTGCGCAAAATTAAAATAGTTCGCAACACGGAGCTGAAGGCCAACCTAGGCAGGGGAAACAGAGGAGGGTTTTAAAGAAACCTTGCAAGTTGCCGGGGACGACGGCACGGCGGTGGCCGCCGTCGGGGCTGCGGATCACCGCCACGCTCCGCGCGAGGGTCCAGCGGAGGAGGAGGGGAAGGACAATCTGACCCCCCTTGGACCATACATAGCCGTACCTGACAGGTACGCAAAAAGCCACACTTTGCTCCCATGTAAGTATAGGGGAAAAGTGCTACTTTGCCCCTCCCTCAGGCTGACTCTGGATCCGCCACTGTGTGTAACCGCCTGCGGCGGTCTTCTGGCCCACTGTGCTGCGATCCTCCAGGTGATGCCTCGCCTAGGCCCCCTTCCCGCGCTGGAGGCACGCCTGCCCGCCCCGCTGGAGAAGCCCCGCCGGTACGTGACGTGTCACGCCTCCAGCACTGCCTCCAGGGCACAGTGGGCCGGAAGAGCGCGCTCGAAACGCGTCTAGACTTTTGGCCGCCTGCGCCGGTCTTCTGGCCCACTGTGTAGGGGCTGTCCAGGAAGCCAGCCGAGCCAGCGGGCCGGCGGATTACCTCCTCGCGCCTCATTCAGCCTGGATCACACCTACATCTAGACACGCACTGCACACCTACACACACCGACACGTTACCGACACGAGGATCGACGCGGGAAACTATTTGACTATCGCTGCGTTCCGGCGTCGGTTTGCCGCGAACCGCGTCCCTCCGCCGAGCCTGGTGCAAAGGGGGATAACTCCATGCTATGAAACACGGCCTCCAAATCGTGACGTCAGCGCCCCTAAGTCAGGGGTACCAACTGATAGAACCGAAGCAGCTGTAAAAGTGGTCTCCCCGAAAGGGTGTCGAACCCTCAACTCTGCACCTTCTGACGGCTATGCTGTCCATTGCGCTATCAATCGCATGAGGGGGGAGCGGTCCAGCACAGCATCTTGCCGGACCACGCAGGGTCGGCTCCCATTGTTTGGTTCAGATGTTGGCACCTCTGCCGTCGGTGCGCTGCGCAGACGGGCCACGCGCACCCATAAGAGATATCCCCCTTTGGCCTGGTGCAGCAGGAACTTGTTGACCGCGAGAAGCGCATGCTTGGGCAAACAATTCGGAAGCGCTGGTCGGTCTGGTCTGGTCTGGTCCGAGTGGGCGCTCCAAGTGGACGTACCGCGTACCGCCTGAGTGCTGTACCAACAAGCAGCGACTCCGCCGGTCAGCGCCAAAGAGAACGACTTGCAACGTGCCAGAATTGGCTACACTTTACCCGCGGCGAACTGCCGCACAGTGGGCCAGAGGACCGGCGCAGGCGGCCTCGATTCTTTCGGCCGCCTGCGCCGGTCTTCTGGCCCACTGTGTGCCGCTGCTCTTCGCGGGAAAAAGTCAACAAACTTTCTGACTGGCCTCCCGACGACACGTGATGATTGTTGGCAGCCTGTGATAGTATTTAGCTCACGCCAATTTTCCGTGTGTCGTACGGCAACCAAATGCTGTTCTTTCTGGTGAAAACCGAACACGCGCCTCGTGTCTCTAGCGCGTCATCTTGGGTGCTCTTTGATGTTCGGAACGCCTTGCCTACGGGCACTGTATCGGACTGTACTCTGCATAAGGCGCGTGTCGGCCCGCTCTGTGTACGGGCACTGTATCGGACTGTACTCTGCATAAGGCGTCTCGGCCCGCCCTGTGTACAGGCGCTTCCAAGAAGCAGTCTCATTCATATGATCGTTCTAAAATCTGCGAACGGCGACGCTGTACGAACGACACACATGTGCCCCTGTTCCTTTCGTGGCTCACCCCTCCATCTGCGCTCGCCCATCCCTTGGTCCCTTTGAGACGCTATGAGTGAGTGAGTGAGTGAGTGAGTGAGTGTGTGCGTGTGTGTGAATCAGAGAGGACACAGGAGCGCGGTAGGCGACCCACTTATTCCTTCGGCCTTCCTCGCCGTTGGGGGGAAATCAATCTGTTCCTGCCAACACAGACAAACAGACAAATGCGCGCGCGCGCACAAACACACATTTGCACACGGGATTCCTTCAAAGACGGCTCAACGGCGTCCTTAGCATCCCCCTGGCCGTCCGTCGACCTCCACTACACGTCGAGCTCGTCGCTCTGTCTCACTCACACCCCCAACGGGCCGACGGGACGCCCCATTCGTTCGAAAGAGACAGAGCTATGCCATGCCTTCCCTCCACGCCGCTCACTCAACGAAATGATCGGTAGCCGCACGACTAAAGGTTAGGTGTGGGACGTAAATCTTCTTAGTTTGCCTCGACTAAAAATTTTAGTCGAGTCCGTGGGGACTCAGTGAGTGTTGTTTTCTCTGTTGCTCTGCTCGCGACCGCGAAGCGAGGAGCCGTTTGGGTCCCTGGAAACACGATTCCAACTCCGGGCGGCACGAGTCACAGCACGAGCCGCGCCGCTCCGATCAGGCATGGGCACGGTACTCCACAATCGGTACCGCAGTACTTTACCGGTACTACCGAAAACTATGGTACCGCGGTACTTTACCGGTACTATCGAAATTTTCGGTGCCGCGGTACTTTACCGGTACTATCGAAATTTTCGGTGCCGCGGTACTTTACAGGTACCTTCGAAAGTACCGACGGTACTTGACGTACCCACGGGTACCACGGACTCCATGCGCTGCAAACCGCTGTACAGCGGCGCATCCAACAAAAGAACTTGGAGGGAAAAAAAAAGAAGAAAAAATGGGGGCCCTTCTCCCACCTCCCCACACAGTAGGGAGGACCGCCTGCAACTTCGGTGGATCGGGGGAACCGGTGCATTCCAGGCGGCGACCCCAGGGGTTCTCATCTGATGTGGGCCGGGTGAAGGGCGGGGGTTGAGAGCCTTTGGTTTTCGCGGGGTGGTCAGTGGTACCCACAGTGGTACCCCCGCTGTCCGGCGCTCTCTACCGAACATGCAGTGTGAAGGGCCAGCTTCAAAGGACTTATCAACTCCAAACCGACGAATCAGAATGGACCCACTCGCGACCAATTGCGAGTGGCTGGAACGATCGGGGATCGAACCAGTGCCGAGGCCAATCCGCCGAAGCGGACTGCTTTTTAGACACCCAAGCATAGTGGACGACAAATGATCCAGACCACTACGCTATCACGACTGCACGTCTGCCGAGTGTCGGACGACGGGTTTGAGTCGTATTGGGATGAGGGAGGCAGTCGTAAAATGTATTGAAATGTTGGGATTCGATCCCCGGACCTTACTGTTCAAGTCCGACGCCTTAGCGATCTCAGCCACCACGGCTCATGGTAGATGCGGCGTCAGCCGGGCTCTAGACGCGGCAGGGATGGAACCGCAGTGAGCGGGTCATTCGAAAAATGTTGAGAAAAAGTGGGACTCGATCCGTCGACCCCGGTACCGGGAACCGACGCCTATACCACCTCGACCACCACGACTCTTGATTGGGGACGGGTAATGTCAACGCCTTTGAACCGCACTAGGAGTGCGGTCCGCACTGCCGCACTCCGAGTGCGGCTTAAAAGACATGACATCTCTTGGCCCAATCATAGGCCGTGGTGGCCGAGGTGGTATAGGCGTCGGTTCCCGGTACCGGGGTCGACGGATCGAGTCCCACTTTTTCTCAACATTTTTCGAATGACCCGCTCACTGCGGCTCCATCCCTGCCGCGTCTAGAGCCCGGCTGACGCCGCATCTACCATGAGCCGTGGTGGCTGAGATCGCTAAGGCGTCGGACTTGAACAGTAAGGTCCGGGGATCGAATCCCAACATTTCAATACATTTTACGACTGCCTCCCTCATCCCAATGCGACTCAAACCCGTCGTCCGACACTCGGCAGACGTGCAGTCGTGATAGCGTAGTGGTCTGGATCATTTGTCGTCCACTATGCTTGGGTGTCTAAAAAGCAGTCCGCTTCGGCGGATTGGCCTCGGCACTGGTTCGATCCCCGATCGTTCCAGCCACTCGCAATTGGTCGCGAGTGGGTCCATTCTGATTCGTCGGTTTGGAGTTGATAAGTCCTTTGAAGCTGGCCCTTCACACTGCATGTTCGGTAGAGAGCGCCGGACAGCGGGGGTACCACTGTGGGTACCACTGACCACCCCGCGAAAACCAAAGGCTCTCAACCCCCGCCCTTCACCCGGCCCACATCAGATGAGAACCCCTGGGGTCGCCGCCTGGAATGCACCGGTTCCCCCGATCCACCGAAGTTGCAGGCGGTCCTCCCTACTGTGTGGGGAGGTGGGAGAAGGGCCCCCATTTTTTCTTCTTTTTTTTCCTCCAAGTTCTTTTGTTGGATGCGCCGCTGTACAGCGGTTTGCAGCGCATGGAGTCCGTGGTACCCGACGGGGCATGCACTTGCGTAATATAGTCGTGTCGCTCAATCCGTAATAGTGCGCGGCTGCGCGCCCGCTGACAGGACCAACGGTACTTTTCGTTACTTTACTCGCAAATCGGTACCGCGGTACTTTACCGGTCCCTTTCGCGTCATCAGCACTGCGGTGCCGGTACTTTACCCAAAAAAGTACCGCGGTGCTCGTACCGCGGTACTTTACTTTACTTTCCTGCCCATGCCTGGGTCCGATCGCCGTCTGCAAGTGCACACAGTGAAGGTGAGTCAAGACGGACGGCCCCGCGACCAGACCGCACAGTCCGCAGACATTGAATAACGAAATCTCCGCCCGCACTGGCACTGGTCTGGTCCCTCCCTGCCTCCGTGTCTACCGTCGCGGCGCTCAGACGCGAGCGATTATTCGATTCCCGATTCGCAATCGGGGAAGTCATCTGGCCGGCAGCAGTCGAGAGTGCAGCCATTCTACTGTGGAGAAGCGCCGACACGTGACTCGGTCTGTGTGCATGTGAGTGTGTAGACATGTGCATATGTGGACGCGATTGCGCGGTGCGGCAGGGTTATTAGTTGTACGAGGCATGCAGCACATGCGCACGCACACACACACATACATACATACACACACACACACACACACACACACACAGACGGAACGCACACGACTAATGCACAATGCCAATGCGTCAAGGCACAATGTGTGCCAGTAGCCAGTCTCTAATTTTATTCTCTATTGTCGCAGGCATTACTGCGCGTCCGCCGAGTGGCTGCAGGTGCCGCGAGGGAAGGAGAAGAAGAAGAAGTGGGATAAGAAGCAGGAGAAGGCGCGGAGCAGGGAGGGCAAGGGCAATCCGGTGCGGCACCGCGACAAAGCGGCTGCCTGTCGGCCAGCGCCGCCGCGAGGCCCACCAGTGACCCACTAGGAACCGCTGCTGGCGACCAGCGACCCGGCGGGCCAGCGACGCCCCGGCCAGCCCAGCAGCATGCCCATCAACAGCATGCGGTACAAGGTAAATCAACGCTCTCACAGTGGGACCGGCGGAGACGCGTTTTGAGCTCCAGAGTCGCTAAATGGGACTCGAACCGAACGTGTCGTGACCCCACCACAAGGGCAATCCATTGGTGGGGTCACACGTTCGGTTCGAGTCCCATTCAGCTACTCTGGAGCTCAAAACGCGTCTAGGGTTTTGGCCGCCTTCGCCGGTCTTCTGGCCCACTGTGCGCTGCCCCGCAAGAGAGATGGATGAGGTTAGGTTTGGTGGTGCCCGGCCGGCCGGCCCACTGGGACGGGGCGCGTTGCCCCCGCAACCCCTCGCGGACTGCTTGGCGCGCTCCCCGCCAAGGACCTCAAGGCTGCCATTAGCGGGGTGTAATGTTCGGGGCACAACGGCGCGGCCGCGCGGTCGAGGACAACAAGTGCCTGCTGCTGCCGCCTGATTCTGAACGGTCATTTCGTCGCCCTGTCTCTGTCGCTCTCATGGGGCGCCCCGAGGGAGTGCGAGAGAGACGGGCGGCCAAGGCTGCCAGTGGCTGCCAGCCTGCCAGTGCGGCACGTCGGAAGAGGCGGGCAGTAAAGCCCCCGAATGGCGCGCCAAACTTTCAACGGAGCGAGCCTCTTCGGGCATAGTAACGCACCGCAGAGAGCAGCCCAAGGGGAAATAACTCTTAAAAATTTGTACACCGAGATTCAAATTCATGAATGCCCGACATCCATTAAAATTTAATTCATCTGAAATTCTCACATTATTGATGCTATTATTTCTGCTTTGCTTTGGAGTAAGTAAAATGTATCATCTGAAAAAAACAAAACAAAAAAAACAAAACAGGCGAACCAATCGACTTCCAATGCAAACGACTGCCCGTCTGCCCCTATGCTCGCCGTTGTTGACATCCGATGGCGCGCCGCCTCTCGGCCGCCATGCGCGCTCATTTGCCATTCCCCCTCCCCATTTTGGTTGTTTTGTTGACTTCCGGACGAACTGCGCGGCGCTGCGCGGCCAGACCATCAATATTTGTTCCGCCGGTAATGAGAGCAACATTCCGGTAGGAAGCCAGCGGTGGCGCCGGTGCGGCCCAACATTTGCCTAAACACGCCGGTTATGCTCTGTCGGGGCAGCGATGGATTCAGGTCGGTACTCGTCCGGGCCGGGCCGGGCCGGGCCGGGCCGGGTCAGCAGCCGATTGGGTTTCCGCCGAAATAAAATAGGTGTGACTGACCAGCCGATCCGGTCCTGACCGCGCGAAAACGCGACGAAGCGGAGCCAGGCGTTTTTATGTAACTTTTGCGCAAGGCGGCGGGGGCCAAGCCGGGCCAAGCCGTTAGTTTTTAATTCCCACCCCGGACCGTGCCGTAGAGTACTGCTGCTGGATCCACGACGTCGTTTACGAGGAGGCCAAGAAAGGCACTGCCATGGACCCGGCGTGCGCGCCTGTTGCTGGCAAGCCATGGCTAGCCGTGGCAGGCGGGGGAAGGGTCGGACCGGCTTAGCCATGCACCCCCCCCCCCTTTCCCCTTATCCATCTCTCTGTCTCTCCCTCCGCGCCCCTCGGTGGTGATCCAGCCCCCCGGAGCTTTGAAACCGGAGCCCCGAAGCCTATGCCCCGGAGTCCGAAGACCCGCCCGAAATCCGCAGCCAAGAGACAAGGCACCGATCCGTCCGCGCGGCCCTGCCGGCCCTGCCGGCCCTGCCCGCGCCAAAGCCGTGCGCCTTGGGGCTCCCTTCAGGGCGGAGCGGGGCGTGCATGCCGAACCGGCGAGGCTCACTCCTACCAGTGTTTTCGTCGCTCCGTCTCGCTCGCACTCGAGGGGCGTGCCCTGGCGGTGCGAGCGAGGCGGAGTGACGGAGCGCTGCCCAGCAGGCTGCAGAGCGCCCCGAATATCTGGAGAAAGGGTGAGAACACAGGGCGGGCCTTCTCTGGGCCCTGGCTGCCCTGGCTGCCCTGACACGGCACACACTGATCACGGTCCCGTTGTTCTATTCTATTTCTATAGTACTTCCCGTGTGTGCGCATGTGTGTACGCGTGTGTGTGTGTATGTGTGTGTTTGGTTTGCACTTCTTTCCTATCTGAGCATCGCCCTAGCTGCATAATGCGCGCGGAAGCTCGTTCTGGGCTTCTCACACACACACATGCACTCTTACACACGTACGCACTCACACACACACACACACACACACACGAGCGCGAGCGCACTCACTAGTGATGGATGGGGCGCCACGAGTTGCTGGCGCCTCACGCTGGCACTGGATTCAGGGCTGACTTTTAGCCAGCCAGTTCGTGGCGGCCCACTCTACGCGCCGAAAAAGTTCCCCCCAACCATATACCGACTGTCTGTCCGTCTGTCTGTACCTCCTTCTCCGTGCGTCTGTTCGCCGTGTGGCGATCACCTCGCAGACACTAGAACAGCGACACGGAAGCAACGCGTATTTTGGCGCGGCGGCCAGGCAGCGACCGGGCAGACGTGACGCCCCTACTGACAAAGCGCGTGTTTTGGACAAGCGGTTCAACGGCCTGCCTGGGCCCGGCTGTGCTGCTGTCCTGCGCGCGGCGTCCCGCCAGCAAGCACACCAATGGCAGATCCAGGCGGGGATCCCGAGGGGGTTGCACTTTTTGCTTACTTTGAGGGGCAAAAAGTGGCTCTTTACCAACCTTTCAGACAGCTATCTAAGCGGCATGGGGAGGGGACGGAACCCCCTTTACCCCTCTTCGTAATCCGCGCGTGCCCGTGCCACCCAGCGGGTCGTCCTCGTGCGGCCCAAACTCGATAACGCGATTGTCGAGGTGCCCGGCAGCGCGGTGGGCCGGCGGCGCCGGCGGCCGAGTTAGCGACATCGCCACTTGTTCTCTAACTTTGCGCGCGCGACCTGCCTGCCCGCTGCCCGCTTTGGCTTTGCTCGGCCTAGGCGCTGCCCCGCTTCCCCCCACCCCACACCTCTCCCCGACGCACGAATCGGCAACGCCGCGCTGCTTCCCTCCCCCCTCCCCCTCCAAGCGTAGCATTGTTGGCGCGGCAACGCTGTAGACTCGCAGCGCGGGTGCGGCCGGGTGGAGTGGGGGCAGCGCCGGCCGGAGCCGACCGACCACAGCCGAGGCGGCCAGGCAAGCTGGCATGCGTGCTGGGACACGCAGAGACACGCACGATGCGGCAAAGCCGCGCCGCTCGCTCCACATCATTTGCGGAGACCCCAGTCTCCGTCAGTCGGGGCTCGGGGCGGCTCGCGAGGTGGGTCGGGAGTTAGAGTCGTCACCCCGCTAGTCGCGTGAGCCATGACAGGAGGACGCAAGTGATAGCGTTGCACGTATGAAATGAAACTTGGAAAGTTTGAAATTATCTTAGAAAGCAATTCAAGGAAGAAAAGGGACCTTATCATCTGCTTTCGTGTTCTGTCCTGAACTTTTTGAATCTGTTTGAAATCGTATCGGAAGGCGCGAGTGTTCGTCAAGCGGCACCGAAGAATGAGGACGCGACGATGAAGGCACACACCAACACCCACACGCAAACCCTTGCATCAATGGTGAGGCGTGGGCTGCTGGCCTGCAGCTGGTCCAGCGCACCTGCAGTGGCATGCGGGGAGGCCCTTCAAGGGAGGCTGGCGACACGGCGGGGCGTACATCACGAGAAAGCGCACAATGGCTGTTTTGTTGTAGGGCGCGCGGATGGGCCGGCCGGCGGCGCGGGCATTATGTACAGAGATGCATCGCCTGCATCGCCCCGATCCCGATCCCCGGCTCGGCTTTCCCCGCCGCTGCAAAACCCGAACGTCCATCACGCCGGAGACGAGTGGCGCCCAATGGAGGCGGAGGCCACCGCTGCTCTGCGCCTTGTCCGTCTACCACGTTATTCAACGAATTTACATATGAATTTTTTTCACGTTCGTGTAAATTCTTGCGACCCCCCCCCCCCCTCTGGATCCACCCTCGAGGGCGTTGGCGAGGCGCCACAGGTCGCGGCGCCGTCCTGCCAGCACAGCCGAGGCCGAGCATCGCCTCATTGTCGCTGCCTCTCTCGCTCTCAACAGGCGTTGCCCGTGAGTGCGAGGGAGACGGTATGACTCACCGCTGTGCGGTCTGACGTATGCACCAGCCGTGAGCAAGTGCCCACTCGTGACCAGGACTAGTCGAGTTCCTAAAACGCCCCCCCCCTCCCTCCTCCCCGCCGATCAGCCCGTCGGCACAGCAGCCGCCGCCTTCGCCTTCTCCCATTCATTCGCCAAGGAGAGCGAAAGTCCTATTTCACTTTCGTCGGCTTTCCGGCTGGCTAGGCCCAGGCCGGCCAGGCTGCCCAGGCCATTGGCGGCGCCGCCCGCCGTCCGCGCCGTTAACGAAGGACTGTCCATGCCGTACAGTGGGCCCGAAGACCGGTGGAGGTGGTCACACTTCCGGATGCGTTTTTAGCTCTAAAGTCGTCAAATGGGACTCGAACCGAACGTTTGACCCCACCGATCGATTGCTCCCTGAACGGGGAATCCATTAGTGGGGTCACGCGTTCGGTTCGAGTCCCAATTAGCGACTCTGGAGCTCAAAACGCGTCGTGAATTTTGACCGCCTTCACCGGTCTTCTGGCCCACTGTGCGCCGTTCGTCAACGCCATTCATACCGCCCATGCCATTCATGCCGTCCACGCCGACCGCCTCCGAACTAATTTCCCGTCATTTTCGCCGCATGTGCTTCCTACCTCATTTGTGCTATGTCGTGTCCCGTATGAAGACGCGCGTCCGGGCCGGGCGGCCAGCAGGAGGCTGCGTCCGAGCAGTCGTGTTTCGTCGCTCTGTCTCTCTCGCACTCATGGGGCGTCCCAGAGAGACAGAGCGACGAAAACAACTCGCGAGATGAGTCTGCTGCGGGAAGCACGCGCGTGCGCCGGGGTCCCCGCGAGGCTGCGCGACGCGTGTCGCGGGGCGTCGCGTGAGCGAGCAGGCGAGTGTGAGTGTGCCTGTGTGCGCACGAGCGCTTTCTTCACGGTGCGACAATAAGGAAGTGCGGCCGGACGGAGCGATGTCGGTACAGTAGAGAAGTGCGCGCCGACTGCGAGACGCACAGTGCATGGAGATAGATAAATGATAAAGCAGAATGAGCCCTTGTAGCGCCGCGGCCGCGGGGCGCGCAGCACAGCGCGCTCAATCGCTGCATCACTGCATCACGCCCGGCGAAATGAAGAAACAGCAAAGATGTACTTGTTGTTGTTGTTTTTAAATTTCATCGAGAGCACAGCAGCAGACACTTCCATCCGGCCGCTGTCTTGTCTGGCTGGCGGACTGGCGGACGACCGACGGCTGTTGAGTTGATTTGCCTTTCTTTCTGTCTGCCCTGCACGCCTGCTCCGCCGGCCCGGCCGAATCGTATTAGTCCCCCGGGACTGGAGCCCCAACCCCTGCTGCTCTGTCCGATTCGGCGCTGTCAGCGCTGTCAGCTGCAGAGGCGAGGCGAGGCCTGCGATGCTCCATTTCGCAGACACGCTGACTCGCTGCTGCTGCGTCTCACAGAGGCCTGCGCCCGCCCGCCGAGCGATGCCTGGCGATGCCGCTGCGTCGCTCTCTCACCCTCCCACGCCCCATGAGTGCGACAGAGACAGAGCGACGACCCTCCGAATCAGCCTTGGAGCCGCCACCACTCGTGCACTGCACACCGGTGATTGTATGCAGGCTCCAACGAAAAGAAGCGGACAAGGTGCACAACGAAAAGCCGAATGAAAAGCAGTGACCCCCATCGGTATTCGAACCCGCGCCCGAACGCCTCGCTGCCTCACGTGCGCGGCGCGCTCGGCCGCCGCGATGCGAGTCGCGTCCCCGGGTCTCTGCGACGGCGGCGCGCATTCCCGGACGCGCACGCGGAAAAGTCGCGCGCGGACACTCCACCCGGGTGCAGTCCCGGGTTCAAATACCAGCGGGGCCACCTTTTGTTTCTTTGTGCGGACTGCGACGCTGCGGCGGGCTGGTGGGGCTGGAGGTACCTCTCGGGAAATGAAGCAGCGCGTCCGGGAGGGGCGCCGTCGTTGTCGCCGTCGCCGTGCTCCACGACCAAAAATCGAGCCGCCGGAATGATTTGCTTCCCGTCTACAGGCTGATTCAGGGCCTTCGTCGCCCTCTCTCTCTCTCTCTCTCTTTCGCACTAAGGGGCGTTCCGGATGGGTGCGAGAGACTAAGAGCGTCAAGCACTGTTGGGCGGATCAGCCAAGACCCAGAGTAGAGGGCTCTCAGCCAGGCAGGACCACCGCGTCCACGCGGCCGACGGTGCGTGACCAGAGGCATCTCATCCGGTGCGTAATTGCCACTCATCGGGACGCATGGCGCCGGCGGGGCATGTCACACGCTTCTTATTAGTGGGACACACACACACACACACACACACACACACACACACACACGCCCCTCAAGTCCATAATCCATACGCTCTGGCGGCAAACAGCGCAACAGCATGTGCCTAATGTCTTTTTGATTGAGGCCTGCCCCAGCAGCACAGAGTCATGCATCGAGGCGCCGCCCTCCTCAGCTAAAAATGTCACCAAGACACACACATACACGCGCGCGCGCACACACACACACACACACACGCTCATCGTCATTCTGGATGTTCCGCCAGGAAAACGGTTCAATTGGCGGAGGAGGAGTCGAGCGGCGACACTCCTCGACAGTCCGCGAACGCCGCTCGTGGACACGGCAGCCACACTACTACACTCACTCCGATAGTCCTTGTCGCCGCTCTGTCTCTCTCGCACGCATGAGTGCGAGAGAGAGGGAGAGAGAGAGAGAGAGAGAGAGAGGAGAGAGAGAGAGAGAGAGAGAGAGAGAGAGAGAGAGAGAGAGAGACAGTCTGCTGGTCGCTCGACGAAAGGTCGGCCATTGAGATTCTCCCCGCGGCGTGAAGGCCGGAAGGCGGCAGTCGCTCTGTCTCTCTCGAGGGGCGTTCCCACTTTGGGTGCGAGAGAGACAGGGCGACGAAGCACTGTTCGGAGTCAGCAGCCCCGCGCAGGGGTCCTTGCTCTAGCGCCCCCCGCCGCCGCAAACTGAACCGATTTCGTTGTTCTCGCACAACAATAACAAGTTGGACGTGATGATCAAGTACATCGATTTGCTTGCGCCCCCCCCCCCCCACAAACACAGACTCGCTCACTGACGCTCGCGCGCCGTGGGTTGATGTACGCGCGAGCGGGCCGCCGCTCCAGCCTCGGCACGCGCCTCTCGCGCGCCAACCGATCACTTTCACTGGGCGTAGGCCAGTCTGTGTTCGCGTGAACGGGGTGCGCACTCACACCGACGCACGCTCACTCACACTCTCTCTCTCACACACACACGCACACACACGCGCGCGCGCGCGCGTCGCGGTGGGCTTAGGTGATGTTATGAAGCGCGAGGAGGAGTGAGAATTACCGTGTATGCAAATGGCCTGGCTATTTCGCTATTGGGTAAGGACGCTGCGACGCTACACTGGCCCGGCCGGTCTCCACGGCCGTATCTCCTCAAGCCATCCGTCGCTCTGTCTCTCTCGCACTCATTGGGCGTGCCGTAGGGGTGCGAGAGAGACAGAGCGACGAGACGTTCCCCCGGCATGAGGCGGGTGCCGGCCGGTGGGCGGGCCGCGCGCCGTGTGCGCCTCTTGTTGCGAATCAAGGATTTAGGATTTCCCCCAGCGTCTTGTGCGCCCGCATGACTGACGAGTCTGGTCTCGCACAGTGGGCCAGGAGGCGGCCAAAACTCTAGCTCCAGAGTCACTGAATGGGACTCGAACCGAACGTGTGACCCTACCAATGGATTCCTCGTTCGGAGAGCCGTCCATTGGTTGGGTCACACGTTCGATTCGAGTCCCGTTAAGCGCCTCTGGAGCTCAAAACGCGTCTAGAGTTTTGACCGCCTGCGCCGGTCTTCTGGCCCACTGTGTCTCGTACCGAATTTATATCTGCCTCGGGCTGGAAGATTCCGGTTGCCGCCACCGGTCGCCGCGTCCACCGCCCGCCCGGCCCGCCCGCCGTCCGGCAGGCAGGCAGTCCGGTCGGATGCGCGCGCGAACCACAACATAAACAGAGGCGGCGTGGTGCCGCAGCCGCCAGCCGCACTCCATGCAAATGAGGCCGCGCTACGCACGAGGCATCGGGGCGTGGGCCGCCCGGTCACTGCCTCAGTGACCCCCTCGGCTGCCCCGCATGCGTCAAGGCGCGCAAATTTGACAGTTATTGACATTTTGGGCGCCCTTATCACTGAGAATGAGAGTGTCATCAACCAGGACCCCTTTTTGGGGTGAGGTATTCTTCATCACCAAAAGTTAACTTCAACGTGAATTTGCTGCAATTTTTTTTTTTAAACAAAATCTCTAACCGTACCCAACTCTATTAATCGCAAAATGACGTTGAGTCTGCTCGCCCTGGCGTGCCCCCGCCCCCGCCCGGCGTCGGCGTTCCGGCGTCGGCGTCCCGGCCGCCGTCCCGGTCCCCTGACCTTCGGGCGTGGCTGTCGGTCGCTGGGGCAATCACCTGAGAAAGCAGCGGATAATGCGGACCGGCGAATGCCTCGCCGATCACTGCCCCGGAGTCGAGACTGCCCGGTGTCCCGGAGTCCCGGCGGCGTCGCCCCGGAGCACGCGCTCACCGGGGCCTCGGTCCTTGCTCCCTGGCCGGCGCGGATTTGGGGGAGGGGTACTTGGCGCGTGCGGGTGGCTCGTACGTAGTTGGAAAAGCGGTCTTTGCGGATGTGTTGCGGATGCGTGCGGGGGGGGGGGGGGCCTCGTAGAGATCGAAAACCTAGGACCCGCCCGAGGAACCGTTTGTGAGGATGCTTTAGGGAGAAGCAGAGCGCCATCGCGAAAGAAATAGTTGATGGCCCGTGCGATGCAGGACGACGTCGGGCAGGCAGGCGGCGGTGATGTAGGAGGAGTGTTTCGAAAGAACGAACGGCGTACGTCTGCGCTGCATGATCCCATAATCTGCCTGCGGTCTGAGCCACCAGCCTCTCTCCTTTGCCTGGGGCCGCGGCCCAACAGTGCTTTCGTCGCTGCCTCGGGGCGGGCCGCAGGGCCGCAGGGCCGCAGGGTGCGACAGAGACAGCGGCTGTCGGAATCACTCCGCCGGAGCGACGCCGGCGGTGGCCCCGTCTATCTGAGTTTGTCTGGCTTGGGCGCGGCGGCGCGCGGCGTGGCGCCCAAGTTGAGGCGGGTTATGGTGACTCACGGGGAACCCGTTGGCGATTGTGTCCGCCGTCGCCGTCAGGCCGACAGCCGGCACACGCCCACGCCACAATCGGCGTGCCGCCTCACGGTGCATCTTGAGCGTCTCGAGGATCTCGAGCATCCTGAGCGGACATCGGCGTGGCGCGGGGCATTCACGCTGCGGCCCCTGCTCGGCATCGACCGAGGAGACCGTGGTTCGCGCCCCGCCGGCGGCAAGACTTTTCCGTCCACGCCATCCCTCTTCCAGATCCGGACAGCCGGCGGCCAAACGGCTGCCTCGTTACTTCCAGGGCGGCGCACGCACCGCGCAGTCCGCGCACCGAGTGCACCGCGCTGTCCCGCCGTATAAATCGCAGCCAGTGTCGACGCTCCACAGCCACCGCGGCGCCTCTTCGCTCTCTCTCTCTCTCTCTCTCTCTCTCTCTCTCTCTCTCTCTCTCTCTCTCTCTCTCTCTCTCTCTCTCTCTCTCTCTCTCTCTCTCTCTCTCTCACACACGTCCGCCGCTCCACCCACCGCAGTGCTTCTGCTCTTCGTCCCTCTTCGCCCCGTGGCACTGTACGTAGACTGACTGGTTTGCGTCGCTCTGTCTCTCTCGCACCCGTATGGAACGCCCCGTGGGTGCGAGAGAGACAGAGCGAAGACTCGGAATCAGTCTGCTGCGTGGCGTGCTTGCCGTGCTCCCATTCGGGGAGTGACTGTTGACTTCGGCCGCCGCGACGCCGCATTCTTGCCCGACCCACCCGACCCCACCCGGGGTCCGCCAGTCCGCCGCACGGTGGCCGAATTCGCAAGGCGCAGAATAGAACCGGCAATAGGTCCCCGTTGGCGACCTGCCTCCCGCTGCATAGTAGGCAAAAAGATCGGAGCCAGGACTCGAAGCAAACACGTGACGATACCGATAGGTTCCTCGTTCGAGACTAGACAAAATATTCGTTCGAGAGGCACGCGGGCAGTCAATTGGTACAATCAAGTGTTCGAATCGAGTCCCGTTTGAGGAACACAAAAGGCGACACGTCCTCAGAGTAATGTCCCCGCTGGCCTGACGGCCTGGCTGTCTGCCTGGCTGTCTGCCTGGCTGTCTGCCTGGCTCACTGCGCGGCGTTCCACGGAAATGGTTTCGGTTTGGCATTCTCGGTGCGACCGCGACCCGCGGTCCGGACGCACACACACACGCGGCTGCCGCGACCAGCACGCGGCGGAGCAGCGCTTCTGTCTCTCTCGCACCCTCATGGCCCGCCCCGCTAGGGCGAGAGGGACAGAGCGAAGCCAGCCTGCCGGAGCGCCATGAATCAAAGCAAAGCCATAAAGCCCGGGGCGAGCTAATCGCCTGCGGCGTGTTCGCGAAGTCGTTTTGCTCCTTTTGTCTGCGGGCGACGCGTCGCCACTCCCCACAATTCACCTGGTGGCCCTGCACACTGCTTCCGAGAGACGTTTTCGTCGCTCTGTCTCTCTCGCACCTATATAGGACGCCCCATGAGTGGCGAGAGAGACAGAGTGACGAAAACGACGCTGGGAATCGGGGTGCAGGCGGTCCTGACGCCCTGACGGCCCCGAGGACACGTCGGCGCGGAGAGAGTCCCGGGGCGTCCCGTCGGCCACGGCGCGGCAGCGCGGCGAGGTGTTGCATGGCGGTCTTTGCGCACGCTTTTCACAGGCTTGACGCGCTCCTCTCCCCAAACACTGTACCCGCCACGACGGCCGTCACCATTGCGGCCATTGCGGCGGGAATGCCCTTTGGCAGTGACGCGGCACAGTGGGCCAGAAGACCGTTGAGGCGGTCACAATCCCGGACGTCTTTGAGACTCGAATCGAACGTGTGACCCCACCTATGGATTGCTCTCCAAATGAGGAATCCATTAGTGGGGGTCACACGATCGATTCGAGTACCTTTAAGCGGTTTTGGAGCTCAAAAACGCGTCTAGAATTTTGGCCGCCTCAACGGTCTTCTGACCCACTGTGCGCAGCACGGCGAGGCTGGCGGCCGGAGGCCACCGACGCGTCAAGCCGCAATGGGCGGCGCGCCACCCGCGATTCGTAGCACCTTTCGTACACAGCGAGGAGAAGAAGCGGCGAGTTTCGACCGACGCACGAGTCGAGCCGGCCGTCGACGCGCACGTGTCAAGCTCCCCGACACGCCGGGAGGGCGGCAACGGCAGCATTCCCCCGATAGAGGGGCGACGGCGAGGGGCGCCGCCCTCCTGGATTCCTGAGATAATTTTGAGGTCGGAACGGGGCTCGGCGCTCCTGCAGGCTTATTCCGAGCACTGCTTGCGGCGTGGCGGCGTCCCACCTGGGTGCGAGAGAGACAGAGCACCGATAGCACTCTCGCATGCACGGCGTTGATCAGCCCTCTAATGGACTGTAAATGTTTACCATAACTCTTCCTTAACTCCCCCGCCTCCTGACCTGATGAGTTCCGAGCGAAGCGCACGAAACAACCCCCCGGTACCCACCGGCACCCCGCTCCCCGGCCGGGCTGTTTTTGCAGAGAAGAAGAAGGCCGTCCCCTTTGAGGCGAAGGACGGAGGCCCCCCCACCCCTGTTGCGGCGACCCGCCGCCAGTGCGTTCCCAGCGACCCAGTGATCTCGGCTCGTCTGGTTCAGAGCAGAGCTCGGAGCAGAGACCCCACTGGACCTGGCCGGAAGCTGTGATTGAATCCTTTAGGCCTCTAGCACTGCATAAGGCCCGGCCTGGCGTCCCCCCCCCCCCTTCCTTCCTTTCGCCGCCCCTTTCCCCCGGCCTCTTTGTGTGCGTGTCCGCATGAATGTAACAGAACCTCAAAGTGCTCGTGTGTGCCGGCTCCGACTGCCGACTGCCCCGGCCGGCCCGGCTCGGCTCGGCCCGCTCCCCGCTCGGCTCTCGGCTCAGGATCTCTGGTCTCTGCTCGACGCGGGCAAAGGGGTATTGGCCCGGTCCAGGCCCGGTGTGGAGGCGCACGGCAGAGGCGGGCAGGGGTAGGCTCGGCGGGGGAGGGGAAGGGAGAGGGTACAAAACAGAGCCCTCGGAGGGGGCGCGGCGCACCGTGGCCCCGTGCGGTGGCGGTGGTGGCCGCGGCGGCGGTGGCGGCGTGGCGCGGCGCGGCGTGTAGTTTCACTTATGGCGGCATGGCTCGGCGTCTGCAGTCGAAGCGCGCGCGTCCGCGACGCCGCATCGCATCGCGTCCGCCGGCCGGGAGCTCTGTCTCGAAGTCGTCGTCGTCCGTCGTCGCCGCCGCGGTGGTGGGCCCCGGGCACGCTCGCCTGCAACGGGTCTCGCAGACCGCGCGCGCCCACAGCGTCTGTCGTGCTAAGCCAGTGTCCGGTGCCGTCATCGGTGCCATAACCCTGACCGGATAGGACAGGATGTGCCAGGCAGGCGGTACCCTGCCAGTCAGAAAGGTGTGTGTGTGTGTGATTGTGTGTGTGTGTTTGAGTGCGTGTGTCTCGCCGAGTGTCGTCCTTCGCCGCAGCGGGCCGCGAGTCCTGGAAGTCCTGGACCCAGCCGGCCAAGCCTCAGCGAGGCGAGAACTTTGTCCGCGGACTTTGAGCCGGGAGACCGGTCCACTGGCTCGTCCGCTGGCCCGCCCGCCGTGCTCCGTGTTTATGTGGTGTTTAAGAAGTTCATGTCGTCCACCAGTGCCGGCCTCGCTGCGCAGTGCGCCGCGGCTTAAAATACGACCGCCGCGCGCCGCCACGCCGCCTCGGCGACGACGCGTGGACCACCGCGCAGCGCCCCGCCCCGCCCCTAGAAGCCTAGAAGCCACCCCCCAGGACGCGCCACACAGTGGGCCGGAAGACCGCACAGGCGACCGAATCTCTAGATGCGTTTTGAGCCCCAGAGTCGCTAAATGGGTCTCGAACCTGAACTTGTGACCCCGCCAATGGATTGCTTGTTCGGAGAGCAATCTATTGGTGGAGTCACACGTTCGGTTCGAGTACTGTTTAGCGACTCTGGATCTCAAAACGCGTCTAGAGATTCGGTCGCCTGTGCCGGTCTTCTGGCCCACTGTGCACACCCCGTCGGGGCGACATCGAGCGTTACCCGCCCTAATTGTGTTTTTGGCCTCGAAATGGATCCGTTAATATAGAGAGGCGGCAGGCCGGTGTGCGATTACGCCCTCCATCATCCCCGGAGTAATAACTTGCCGCCCCCCCCCTCCCCCGGGCACGCCCCGGCCAACCCCATCCGGCCGCCTGCCGCCCCTACTCGAGGCGGCCCCGCCGACCATGCTCAAGTTTAGCAACAAGTCCCCGCTGGCAAGTTGGCCTGTTCGGCATGCAGCGGGGTGCCGGCGGCCATGCTCTCGGTTTAATTTGTTCCAGGAACACTCCGCTGCGTCCGTAAAAGAGCGGCGGGGGACTAGTCCGCCCCTGCGCAGTGGGCCAGAAGACCGATCGAGGCGGCCGAAACCCCGGACGGGTTTAGAGTTTTGGCCGCCTGCGCCGGTCTTCTGGCCCACTGCGCCCTGCCGGCTTAGAGTTTCTCACGGCGTGTCTTGTCGTTGCAGGTCACCGACGCCAACGGCAGGACGTCGCCGACGCACCTCCAGGACATGGGGCCCAGGTGAGTGTGAAGCGGTTGGAACCCACTGGACTGGGGAGAGAAAAGATGCGAATCCAAGATGGCCATTGGCACCGGACCGCCTCCTGCTTGCGTCACTCAGAGTCCGTGGAGCCCGCACACTCCTCGCTGCTGCCAGTCCCTGCCAGTCGCAGAGCCGCTCTTTTTGCGCATCTCCCAGGAGGCGCCGGTCCAAGGGGACGCACCGCACGCAATACATTATGTGGCGTTCGCGGGAACAAACTCCCCGCAGACTCGGCGCGACGAGGAAGACATTGCCGTCGGTGACAGTGCACCTTTCCCTTCCGTGTTGCAGGGACGAGTCGGTGCTGGGCACGCTGGGCAAGCGGCCGCCCAGGTCGTCGCGGGAGCTGCGCCTGGTCGTGCTGGCCGTGCTGCTGGCCACCGCGGCCGTGGCGCTGCTCGCCGCCGTCACCCTGCTGGCCGCCTACAGTGAGTGCAAGCAGGCGCAGTGTCACCGGTGCCAGAGAGACAGGAGACACTCTGCTGCTTGGGGCCGGCAGAACGGAACGCAACGGCGGCGCTCGGAGATGTTCGAACGCGAAATCGCCCTCTCCCCTCCTTTCACTCCACAACCCCTCCCCTTTCCTTCCGCCTCGCCGATGATGCTCTTTATTTTCGATCTCCGCGGCAAGGCGCGTCCAGCAGACTGATTCCAAGTGGGAGCGCTCTCTCTCTCTCTCTCTCTCTCTCTCTCTCTCTCTCTCTCTCTCTCTCTCTCTCTCTCTCTCTCTCTCTCTCTCTCTCTCACTCACTCACTCACTCACTCACTCACTCACTCACTCACTCACTCACTCACTCTCACTGAGGGGCAGCCGTGAGGGTGCGGAAGAGACAGGTCGACGAAAGCGCTACTCGGAATCCCTGCCCACTGTGCGCAGACTTGCGGCGGATGAAATATGGCGCACAAAGGCGCTGATTCCTTGGAGAGGTGAGGGGGGAGGGGGGTCTATTTCCCGCCGCGAGCTGCCCGGACGGCCCTCCGCCTTGTCGAAAGCAAAGCAGTCGGTGCGTGCCGCGCGGCATTCACCGCTTTGATTGGAATCTATTAGCAGCGCCGTGCCGCGCCACGCAGACGGCAGGGAACCGCTGCTGGAGGATGAGAAGTTTTTTCCTCTGCGGAAGAATCGCTTAGCGCGTTGTAGACATGAAATAGTGAGGAAGTGCCGGTCATTTTTTTATGTAATGTCTTTTTTAAGGAGGAGGGGGCGGCGGAAGGTGTGTGGCTAGTTGCCATTTCACGACGGCGACCTTCAACGTAGGAAATATCGGGAGACAGGTGTCGGTGGGAGCACGACAGCAACCCGCCCCGCCCCGCCCCGCCCCGTCGGCTGGATTTTGCACAGCGATATCGGCACGGCGGCAGCGCGAGTGAAAGTCAACAACACTGAATGGAGCGGAGCGGCGGGGCGGGGCGGGGCGTTGGTGATAGGTTATGAGCC
Source organism: Stenchaetothrips biformis (assembly GCA_030522485.1). Taxonomy (NCBI): domain Eukaryota; kingdom Metazoa; phylum Arthropoda; class Insecta; order Thysanoptera; family Thripidae; genus Stenchaetothrips; species Stenchaetothrips biformis. The sequence continues at coordinate 12,707,806 of CM060098.1, forward strand.
CGCGGGGGCGAGGCGCGGCCCGTAACGCCACCCGAGGTGGAGGGGGGGCGTCGGTGCTCCCGCCGTTTGTTTTGGGGCGGCACTGCTGCAGCGCGACGCCCGACGGGCACATCCTCCACATCCTTCATCCTCCCCTGCCGAACTCGCAAACGAAGGAGGCCGCCGGCAGCAGTGGCGGAGGCGCGGCATGGCCAGAAGACGCTGGCGGCCCAAATACTAGACGCGTTTGGTTGCTAAATGGGGGTCGAACCCTACGTGTGACCCGAACAATGGATTGCTCTCCGAACGACGAATCCATTAGTGGAGTCACCCGTCGGTTCGAGTCCCATTTAGCGACTCTGACGCTCAAAACGCGACTGAAGTTTTGGCCGCCTGCGCCGGTCTTCTGGCTCACTGTGCAGCGAAGCTCATCCGCTCCCCCTAAAGGCTGCCACGCTAACTACTAGCGAGGTCCCCGAAGACGTGTTTCGCATCGCCAACAAGCCCGACCTGACCCCGGCCGGGAACAGAGGGGGCGGGGAGACTTATCCACGACGGGGAGCGGGACCAGCGGGACCAGCGGGACACGAACACGAAGGACAAAGGCAATAAGTCGCACAACGAAGGCGAGGCCGGCGGGAACGAGATCACGCTGCCCCTGCCGCCCCAATCGACTGCCAGCTCGGTCCGGCCGGCCGGCTGGCTTCGTCGCTCTGCCCCTCTCGCACCCCTACGGAGCGCCCCATGAGAGCGAGAGAGACGCAGCGACGTGCTGGGATTCACTCAACTGGCGTAATGCGGCGTGGAGCGCGGCCGCAATGGGCCCAGCCCAGCCAGTTCCGCCCCTTTGGTGGTGCGCCCCTCTGGTCCGTGGGGCGTGCCCGGCGTGGCCCTGCCGCTGTGTGCCGCGCGCCGCGCCCCGTCATTCCCGGCGTGCCGATCCTCGGACAGACGGCTGGAATTTACATGACATGCCTCCCAGCCCCAGCCCCGCCACGCCACGCCCCCCCCGGACCGGCGTTTGCCATATAAACTGGTGCACAGCCAGGCTGGCCGGGCCAGAAGGAGCCAGCCCAGCGCACAGTGGGCCACATGACCGGCGCAGGCGGCCAATGCGCAAGACGCGTTGTGAGCTCGAGAGTCGCTGAACAGGGCTCGAACCGAACG